>JALMGJ010000010.1:10820000-11420000 GCA_023362775.1 Charina bottae
CTTTAATGAAAGACCTAGAGAAATGAAAGAGAAAGCAATGTGCAGCTTGTTCCAGAATTATGCGTGTTTCGGGGGAGAGAGAAAAGGGGAGGGAGAGGATGTCGAAGGCATGGGGCGGAATGAAGAAAGAACGTTTGCGTGCCTGGAGTGAAATGTGGATAAATGAGGGCATTGCAAATGTGGACGGAACAGTGAAGAAAAAGAGAGGAATAACTGTATGACTTTTCTAGGAACTTAGGGCTGTTTCTATCATTATGCTTCATTTGTTTATTTTTTTAAGGAATGCTTCTTATAGGTCAATTATGTGTCTTCACATGTGTTCAAAAGCATCCCCCCACTTTTTCTTTTTGGTTGAGACACTCATGCCAGCTCCTCACTAGACCTTCAATTACAACAGTCATGAAAGGCTTCTGCAGTTTGCAGGTGTGCCAAAGAAATAACCCCAGGCATAATTTATGCAGTCTATGATGTGCTTATGTGGAAATCTTCACCTAAAGTATGAGATCATCTAGAGGTTCCATTTCAACTGATGAATGCATCATTTGGCTCATGAATATCTTACTGACTGCAGTGATGTCCAATGCTTTTTGCCAAGGTGATATTGTCATTAACCAGTCTTCCCCCAATTCTTGTGAGTAAAATAGTTTTGTCCTGCGTTGTTCTTAATACTGATTTCTGAGCCACCAGATTCCCAAAACCTAGGTGTGTTCTGGAGCATTGTGCAAAAATAATGGCTTCCACTGTGCTTTACGTTGTTTACCTCATTATGGAGATCATCTACAACTGAAAGGCAGTTTAAACATAGAGCAGAAAAAAATGGCAATACTTTACATGGTTGAGCTTTTAGTTTACAGATATGGGGGAAACAAAAAGGAAATACAAATGTGGAATGACTTCTGAACTAAAAATGGCTCCTGATATTCAATAAAAGGTAAAGGTAAAGGTTCCCCGCACACATTTCTGCAGTTGTGTCCGACTCTAGGGGCCGGTGCTCATCTCCGTTTGTTAGCCGAAGAGCCAGCATTGTCCGAAGATGCTTCCACGGTCATGTGGATGGCATGACGCACGCGAAACACTGTTACCATCCCACCGAAGTGGTACCTATTAATCTACTTGCATTTGCATGCTTTCGAATTGCTAGGTTGACAAGAGCTGGGGCGAGTGCGGGAGCTCACTCCGTCACGTGGGGCTAGGGATTCGAACCTCCGAACTTGCGATCTTCTGATCGACAAGCCAGGTGTCTTACCCACTGAGCCACCATGCCCCCTGATATTCAATGGAGGGGCTTTAATGGGTTTCAGCTGGTGTTGAATAATGGCAATAGAAGAGGAGGGGAGAGAGGAAAAAGCAGCAACTAAGAGTTAAATTGTCCTTAGCTCTGGGTCCATGCTGTCTAGGAAGCACATCAAACTAGGGTCTTTTGCTTCTTAGCTTTGCTTTCTTAGATGTAGTATATTCTGTATTTTGAAGCATAGCTTGATCTCCTTTGCTTTATTATTGTTGTAGATATAATCAAGCTTATTTATACTGAATCACATTTGTGGAACTCTGCCCTTTGCTGGGCCCAGCCAGCTTTATTCAGATGCATCTGCTAATAATTGGCAGAAGTATGCCATCACCTCATTAACAATGGTGATGTTTTCTTTCCTCGGAATCATTTGAACACAGTAACACCCTGTTCTGCCCCCAAATGTCCCAGAATCACATGGCATCTAGGCACTGTGAGGACTAAGCATCCACCAAATGCCATACCATCTCAAAACTTGCCAAAATGTCCTTTCTGATTTGCTGCTCATGAATGAACATGCATTTTTGTTCAGTCCTACTATGCTCCAATGCTGCTCAATTAAAATGTCCATGAACGTAGGGAGAACAGCAGCATGACAAAGAGTTGATTTTCCTGAACCTTTCTGCCTGACATACCACTTTCTACATTCAAGGAGGCTTTTATTCTGCTGTTATGGGCAAGACATGCAGGAGTCCCTTGGGAAGGATTTTGATAAGCTCCTTCAGATGCAATAATAGGGGGGAAAATCCATATTTAATCTTCAATTTGTTTACATCTAAAATATAAAACTATAGTATGAACCCCAGTGTTTTTTTGGGATCTCTATTCTCAGAATGGTCCAGTCACTGAACTGGTAACCAGTATCAAGTACTTAACATTTAATTATTTTAGAAGAATTTGAACATCTCAGTGTCTCATTTCTCTTTTCTAGATTGGACCATCTAGGACAGAACGTGGGTTTTTAACAGTGGCCATCACTCCTACCTCTGTAACTTTATACATAATGCCTGAAGGTAGCACCCTTCATTTGCTGTTTGGACCCAGTAGATAAAATTCCAAGGTATACTACATCAGAATGTGGGCACTCCACTGAACTCCTATGGCTGATTGCTATGGACAAAACCACCCCATATACAAATTGCATAGATTCTGAGTGAGCCATGATGGAACAAAGCTATAACTCAATTCCTTTTCTCCAACCTCTATCTGTGCCACCCTCTCCAACTGATCACCTCAAGTCCACCTTACCCTGTAATAATCAGTGCTGTAGACATCTCTTGACATTCCAAAGTCTCCAATCTTCACCAATAGATTAGCTCCAACCAAGCAGTTCCTCGTGGCCAGGTCTCTGTGTACAAAGTGCTGGGAGGCAAGATAAACCATTCCCGAGGCAATTTGGCTAGCAATATGCAGCATTTGAGAAAGTCCCAATTCCCCTTTGACTTGCCGGGGCTGCCCATCCACAAGGATCATTGCATCTGGTCCATGTGCCCTGTAGAAGACAAGACAGGGTCAAGTCCCACACAGCAAATTACAGAACAATCAACAGCATTTCTTTTTAGAACAGCCACCTTCAAACTTTGCTCCCGATTTGTTGGAAGCATCCAGGACATTCCCTAATAAGATGCATCAGCTTCTTTCCCTGTGAAAGTCAGCTAGGCTGCTTGTACCCTAAAACACTTTAGTTAACATTCAGAGAACCTAACCCCCAGAGTTTGTTTGTTTGTTGGTTTTTCTTTTTGTTTTAATCATGAACTTTCTGTTCTGTTCATTTCCCCCAACCTGCAGGTAGAAAATTCCTGGTGGCCTCCATTAGTAGCCTGGATCAGTACAGGTGAGACATCCCTGGCTTCAGGACTGCCAATCTGTAGCCTTGTGATGTATCAAGACCAAGAATCTTACCTCTAAAGTGGCTTTCATTAGGAAGGGGGGGGGGTGAAAGGAGAATGAGAAAAAGTATATACAAACAGTGTCTCAAACGCCTTTTGAGAAATATTGGCCAATATTTAATTGGGGTGTAATCTGAAGCTTGCAAATATGGATATTTGGGGAAATGTGCATGCAGTATAAATGCAAAATGCTCTCAGGGAATAACAACTTTTCCTGGTTTTTTTCTGGACAAAAATCCTGAGAAATAATAAATGAATTCCAAACTAAGTTTATTTTGCAAGACAAGGTAGAAAGAGAACGTATCCACCAAAATTTTAGAACGATGGATAGCCTGAATGATGAAAATAAAGTCACAGCTCAGTAGCATAATTTGTCTCTGCTGCCAAAATTGTATTAAGAAACTGATTATATTCACAACAGTACTTGTGAATACTGGCCTATTTTCGTTATCCCTTCAAAATGCAGGCAGTAATCACCAAAATGACTTGTATGAAGGCCATGAGTTAATTGCATGTTGCATGAAGCAGCAGCCTGCTTTTGTTCCTCATGAATTAGACCCTGAACCAGAACATGTGAAGAAGGCCTTCCCATCGTGCGCTGGAATTACAGCTTTGCCATTTGATCAATTGGTCAGCGTATCATCCATAGCAGCATCCAGCCAGCTGGAAGTAGCACTCTAGAGGTCATTGATATGTGGTGAAAGAACAGTGTGGCTGTGATTTTCTGCTACCATGGAGCAATGTCTCTTTTGTGGCTCATTTCCTTTTTCTTTAAAACAGCTCCCGGCATTTTACCTTTGTCAACAGCAGCAGCCTAGCCAGCAAATTGAAAATTTCAGGATCAGACTGCTAGCTCTTTCTCTTCTGAGACCTAAGCTCCTACTGGTTTGCATAGTGTCTTTATTTCACCTTCCCAGTGTTGATGGATATGATATGAATGATATGATATATAATTAGGTTTGTATGCCACTGAATCTGTCTAATACTCCCAACAGCTAACAATAATAAAATCCTACCATACAAATAAATTAAAATGCCTAAAGTAAAAATCAATATAAAACAGCAAGGAGCAACAGTCAAAAAGCAAACACAAACACAGGTGGGAATATCCCCTTAGTCTCCAAATGCCCTCTGGAGGAGCTTCATATTAGACAACTTCTGGAAGGCAACCACAGAAGTGGCTAGCCTAACTTCCAGGGGGTGTTATAAGAGTTATAGGGAGAAAAATATTGGATTTCTGGTCAAATATTTCTGCTGAAATTGTTGCACTTTTTTACCTGGCTCCTCCTTAAAAAAGGATAAAATGGGGATACATTAAGTCAACATGCTTACAAGTGACAAGTCTCTGGGCTATGTACAAGTCTCTCTCCCCCAGGATTCAGAGACTGCATAACTGCAATTCAGCAGCATGCTAGCAGGAGAATTCTGAGATGAAGTGCATACACATGGAGGGTGTTCAGGTTGGGAAAAGTTATATTATGGATGGGCTGCCTTTCTCCCATTGTTTCTGCCCATCCAATAAGAACTGACAAAGCAGTCATGCTCCAGGTCCCACCCATAAAACAGCATCATCTGATGGAACCCAGGTAGCATGCCTTCTCTGTTGCTTTCCATTTGGAATAGTATCCCCCCAGATGTTCAAGTTACCCCAACCCAATCATCCTTTAAAAGGGCCTTGAAGAGCTGGCTCTTTCCCCTGGTGACAGGCTAAGACATTTGTGCTTTGATGGGAATCCTATTAATGTGCTGGTTGTATTAGTCTGAAGACTATTGCCTTCTTTTTACTTTCATTGTGCTGGATGTGCTGTTAACTAGTATTCTGACCAGAATTGTTATGAGTTGGGCAGCTTATCCATTTGGTTTATAAATAAATAAAAATGTTATAAAGAAAATCCCGTATTTGAGAAGTCATGTGTTAAAGGTGCTTGAGATCAAGGAAGTGTGAAGACCCCATTCCTTATGAATTCTGATATGAACCAATCTATTTCCAATTTCCCAGATAAATATCAAGTCCTGAATTTACTTAGCTACTGGGTTTTTGTTTTTTGTTTTGGTACTTCCAAATGTTCTGATGTCATTTTGGGCTCAAACCACTTATCCCAAATACAGGGATAGAACAAATGGGATAGAACAAATATGTGAATGTAAAACTGACCTGGATGCTAGTTTGAATATTTATTCTATGTTAGAGTGACCACAGGAAACTGGGAAACTCTGCTATAAAGAGTAACTTCTTTTCTTGTTGAAAATAAACCTAAGAAGAACTCTGGAATATATTGGAATTATGTTACTGAAGCCAGGTTTACACATAAGATAAATAAAGGGATGGAATTCTTCAAAATGCCATCTTCTCTTGGGCTAGAGAAATCATGTTGTTCAATGCATCCTATATAAATAATTCCTGAAGCTTTAGAAAAACAAGACCATCAGAGAAAATTATCTATGTCATTCTTTTCATTTCAGTGCTCCCTCAAAATCATTCCTGCTATCCCATTCCAGACCCCAGTTTTCAGTGATTATATACCAAAGTCACATATAGTGCATATTTAATCAAATGAGAGTCTCTGCCACGCCTTTCCTCCCTCATCCTAGCTGTTTATTTCTGACCCACCTAAAACCTGGAGCTGGAGTTATATTTTTAACAAAGAGTCAAACATGAGAATTTATGTTCACTTGTCTCAGAAAAAAAGTCGTGTGATTTGCATTTTTTAAACAAAGATCCTGGACGATTTATGTTAGGAATCATATAATGTACTTTTCTACTTTTCTACATTTTTTTAACTATAGGAAAGTTAGAATATACTGAATTTAGAGATCCAAGTAAGACATAATTTGGCATTTTGGAGCTCTACCATCACATGACCACCTCATTTTGCTGAATGTGTTGGCCAGACCCCAGAGGTTTATGAGCCGAAGGCCCTCTATTACATATTCCTATCCTGAAAAGAACATGTGAATTATAGAAAAATAACACAAAGATACGATAAGGGTCATTATAATGATAACAATAAATAAATCCCAAGCTTTCCCCACAAAACTCTCGAATGTTTTCCATAGAATTCACAGTAATTTACATAAGACAGTGGCTAGTTTTCAGACACACCCACTGTCTGTTTTGTGATTGTTTTGCTCACTACAACCTTTATTGATAGCTTTACAGTTTCACAATTTACACCTGCAGAAACACAGAACTGTCCATACTGCTGGCTGCCCTGCTCCTTTGAGAAGATATACTGATACTTCATCCTGGCAAACCATTTCAAATGGGAGATGCCATATCGAAAGCAGCTGTTATCACCCCAGACAGTGCAATTAATGGCAGGCCTTTTTCTGTTTTCTGATGGGGCCACCCTTGGCTCTGGCATATCTCTGCCACCAGAGAGACTCCCACAGTAGGTACAAGAATGGCTACCCCAGAAGAGAAAGCCATTCCCTGCCATGCACAATTCCATGCCCTGCAGACGACATAAATTAGAAATGATGCCACTTGATGCACTGGTGTCTTCATAGTTCAAGGGTTTGTTCCGATAGGCATGGGGAAAACTCACTTTTGAAAGAAAACAAAGCAATAATCATATGATTGAGGGTTTTTTTCAGTTTATGTATTGCAATGGAAGCTTTTCTGTTAGAAAACTCAGCATTTCCTCTTCTTACTGGGTTTTCAGTTTTATCTGAAAGAGATTTTTATACTTCTGTCCTTTCCGAGCCAAGAGTCAGCTAGGGCTTGAGATTGTCTTCTCAGCATGAGTGGCAGTTTTAGAGGCTTATTTGCTAGACAGGACAGTGGCAGGGGTCATGTATTGCATCATATTTGTTCAGTTTGGGGACTGAAACAAAACCTTAGGTGTAAACCATTATTTATGGCTTAACTCAGTCACTGAAGCTTATTTAGCAAACCATGGTTACACAACTTACCATTTAATGTGAAATGAAAGTATGTGGATATGTGAATGATCTCTCTAGTCTATTTGTTTCCTTCAGTGAATCAAGTGAAAAAATTTATCAGTTCCTACTTGTGCCTAAATCAGAGCTTTCCAAACTGTGTGTCGCGACACAAAAGTGTGTCACCACACACAGTCTGGTGTGTCGCCACACAACCCGGAAGCGCTGATCATCATCAGCGCTTCCGGGTTTTCCCGCGGCGACACACCAACTGCAGTGCGCAAAACCCGAAAGCAGCAGCAGTGCTTCCGGGTTTTTGCGCGCTGCCGCACTTCCGGGTTTTCCCGTGGCGACACACCAACGCCGGTTGGTGTGTCGCCACGGGAAAAACTTTGGAAAGCCCTGGCCTAAATGTTCAGAAAACAGCATACAGAAAGCACTAGCCTTCATGTTTTCTAGAAACTAGCCATTCACCAAGAATCTTATGGAAACACTGAAAAACCATTTTATTTGAACAAGCTTTTGATGACAGGGCTCAGGCTAGATGGATGATGCTACTTTAGCAGATGTAACTACCTTATCAAATAGATAATTCACTCCACATTGTGCTATAAATGCACAAGAGTCATCAACATTTTCACTAGGAAAGAAACCCATTTAGTGTGTCTCCTTCAGACAAATAGCAAGTACTGATGTCCCAAGTTGGGACTTTGTATATAATGGAGGAAAGGATTGGAGGGGCTTAAAACATTTGCCCCCATTGTGATCTCACTCAGTGCCTTCAATTCTCACATGAGGGGAAAAGAAATCTTGTTCCTGGAACAAATGGCCTCACTGACCTTGCTTGCATGGGGGAAAATGTCAATATTCCTTTGTTAAATCTACTGGAACAAAGCTGTTGGCTTTTTGCTAGCTTGTCAGACTGACTTGGAAAATGCATTTAATATCTCAAAGTTGCCCACATTTAGAGAACAGGACTATAGGGGAAATTGAAACAAAGAAGATACATCAAGAGTGACAACTCTTCCAATCATCATGCTACTGTAGTCTGCAGGTTTCAGATTTTACAGAGTTCCAAAATGCCTGTATCCCTTATAAGAGGGCAAGGCTGTGACTTTGGAAGTTTCCCAATATTTCTTGTCCTCTGGATGCCAACTAAAATAAATGAAGTCTAGAGGAAAGAGGTTTATTTTTTTCCCACCCCAGTCATGTGTCAGCTTTGACAACAAAATAATTGCCTTGGCAAAACCAGAAACCTAGATCTGAAGCTGGTATCTAAATTATTAACACAATTACTTTATAATCCTACTTAACAAATGTAGCAGGGGAGGAAACATACACACACACATACCCCAAAAGTCTAATTACCTAAATACTAGGAAATACAAATAATCATTACTGAAAAATTGAAGTACCATTGCATGAATTCTGGAATATTAGCGTTTGATTTCAACATTACAGAAGAACAGCATCCCCACCCCTTCTTGTGTTCAATTATTGGCTGTTCCATGCTGATGAAAAATTCAAGAAGGAACAAAGTGCTTGTAAGATAGAGTGGCTGGGATTTTTGTTGAATGGGAAAAGACAAAACATCAAGTCCAGTAGCAGCCAAGCTTTCTTGGCAAATTAATTACTAACCAAGGCCAAAGTATAAGAGAGTATCAAGCCAGTGCATGCTAAAATCCTTATGCAGATCCACATGTCTTGAAGTGGCTGAGGAAAGATACTGGATGAAGCAGGAAGGAAGGATCAGTGCTAGGACTGAGAATCTCAGATTTAGTGAAGAGCTGCTATTAATTGATGCTGCCAAAACTAAAGCTTGGAGAAACTTCTTGATAGTGAATTATTTTCAGTAAAGTAGCCCCACCTATCCAGTTTGTCATAGGATTTCTTGGGCAGTGAAAGCTGCACAAGTCTCTTCCCAGAATGTTCCCTGAATTAGAGTTGAGTTCTCCTTGGTTCTGGTCCCTGGTTTGATCCTTCTGGTCAGTTTCTCTGGCTTAACTCCTAATTGCTAATTAGTCACATACAGCTGCCCATGGCTCAATGTGACAGTGCCACAGATTTTCTTTGCATGTCTGTAAGGGCAAAGGATACCACTATTTGTGTTAAGTCAGTCCCATGTTTGAATTGTAGCCACAGTACTATGGAGGGTTCAAGGAGGAGAATAGCAATTTCACTATTTCTAAATCTTGGGTGGAAAGTGGGAAGATGAAGTCAAGATGTTTATAGTAATTCCCTATCCCTCATATCAATTTCCATTCTTTCTTTTCTACAACTCAGTAGTACATTTAGCCTTTACCTTAGAAACTTATTCAAGTCCCCATGCTTCATGTATTCAAAGACCATGATGAGCGGATCTCCGTCACCACAGACACCATAAAACTTTACAATATGGTCATGCTGCAGGTTGGTAAGCAGTTCTGCCTCCCTCTGGAAATCCTTTCGGGCAGCCAAAGTTGGGTCCTTGAGAGCCTAAAAAAAAAAAAAAAAGGAAGCATGGACAGGCAAGATGGTGAAATTCAGAAAAAAAAAATAACTTGCTTTCCCAGCTTACAACTTCTTCTCAACGTATTGTCTATAACTCTCCCCACATCATTCTAGACAGATATAGATTAAAAAACAAATTAGAATTGGTTTGCACAATGTTCTAGATTAGACTTAAATGGGGTTAGGTAGCAGCAACTGCCCTATATTATCTGGAATGGAAACTAAGCAGGGTCAGCCCAATTTAGTAATTGAGGGAAACTATCAGGAAATACCAAGGCCATAGGGTAAAGTTTTAAAAAATAATCCCCCAAAATAATGGCAAGCTACTTCTATATTGTTGACAAGAAACCTGCATGGATATGTTCATGAAGTTGCTAGCAGGTGAGCTTGGAGGAGATACTATCTAGTGATTCAGTATATTGTAGGAACCCAGCCAATGTTTTAGCATGTTGTATGAAATAAACCATCATGTATGTTTTATTTCTTTAGGCATAGAAAGTAATGTCCCTTCCTATTCCTGTGTTGCTAACCAGATCTTAGATTATGTGAAGGTAACCACTATTCATTGAGCAAATACAGATGAATATTTAGGAATATGGGAAGCTGGCTTGTATTCAGTCACACCATTGGTGAGATTGACTGGCAGGTGCTTGAAGGTATTCATTGCTATTTGGAATTGCCTAAGATTGAACTTGATGCCTTTCCCATTCGAGGTACGGGCTGTATCGCTGTGTTATGCTCTCTCTGAGAACTGGAGAGGAAAGAAATTAATTGGCAACTTTTGCATAAAAACCTTGTGCCCTACCACTAAGTGATTCTGGGTGGTACTGTGTTGCACAGATGATTCCTTGGCTATTTTCTGGAGGAGTATATAGATTAGTTAGCTGAAGCAAAACCAACAAAATACCTTGGAATTATAAACCATATACATGGTGCAGTGAATTATACATGATTAAAGCTTATAGGATAATGAATGTATTTGTCTTTAATGTGTCACCAGACCCTTCACTGCTTTGTTTTGGTCAAACTGTTCTTCTGTATTGCTTTGCTAAGTGTCAAGGACAATGTTATCACATCCCAAGTTCTTTATTACTTGGAAGCATGTTATGCTGAATTAATATAGACAGCTATTTGCTCAACAGAAGCACCAATGACAGAATACCTTTGAGGAGTTTAATTAAGAGTCCTAGGAAATTACAGTTCCCAGAGGTCCTGATCCCAAGATGATACTGCATTCTGGGATATAAAATGTCCTGGCATCAAGTTTCTCTGCTTCCAATCCATGTGAGAGATCAAAGCAGTATGGAAGATTTGCTTAGGAAAATGAGAATTGGAATGCGGTCCCACACATTTCAATAGTCTTCAGGTTGCTGAGAGCTTTTGTTTTTGAGAAATAATTTAATATGAACCCATCCTGCATTAAGAGTCATTCCAGAATATACAGCCTCTAGGAGGCAAGCCACTTCCATCCCCATCCCTAATCCTTCCCCCCAAAGAGCTTGTAATTGTAGGGCCAAAATATCATTTTGCTGCTTAATTTTATCAGCAAGGGAAGGGCCAAAAATGGGATGCAGGGTCACATGCAACATACAGCATGCAGGCTGCATTTTCCCTATCCTGCCTTAAGCAATGGAATGTTGCCTTGCCTTTTCAACATGGAGCGTGAGCTCTTTGCCCAGGGGACATGCAATTTCCATGACATTTGGGAGGTACGTATGTGTTCTCAGGCAATGCACCCAAGAGATGGTGAGGGAACACAAAATAATGTTATATGAGAATGACATTTTTCAGTTGGATTGGTCCTTGTATCTCCCAAGATTGGGATCAGTTTTTTTCCTTTAAAAAATATTCAACAACCTGGAGCAAGTGTTGAGGAAGACCCCTCCAAGCTGAGCCATCTTTTATGATATCTTATAGGAAACATATTAAGGAAAATGAGTGGGATTTCTTTGATTAGCTTTTTCATATCTAGAGTAGAATCACATGCCTAATGGCATCTGTTATATGATATGAAAGCTAGGGCCCAAGTAGAAGGTTGAGAGGGAAATTGGAGGTACGGTATAGAAGCACAATATAGTGCAGAACAGAAACACAAACAATGCCAGCAATTATGAAATAATTTCTCTGGATACCAGCTCACAACTCATCACACCTGAAATTTCTCTCAAATCTAGGTTTTTTGTTTGCCTGTTTTGCAACAGAGGGGGGGGGGGAGAGGGAGAGAGAGAGAGAGAGAGAGAGAGAGCGAGCAGTAAATAACCTCAAAGGTAATAGCTTCCACTTATTTCTAGCCCAGTCAGAACCCAAATCTTATGACCTTAAAGGCAAAGACTCCATATCTCATTATTATGACTCTTCTGAACCAGTTCAGCCTTTTATTTTGGAGAAGCTGATTTTGCTGCCTTTGTTCTGAAGATGGATGTGCTTGCTGTAAAGCTTTTTGTATGGGTGGGTGGGAGTTGTGGATGCTTAAAAAAACTACAATAATAGAAGCAAGGCATTTCACTCTTCGTAATTTCCAAAATCTTGTTTTTATTCATTGTGCTTCATAATAATTTCCTGTGAGAATAAATCTCCCATTTGTATTGAAAGTGGCTTCTCGACCAAATTCTGGTTTGCTGTGATTAGGTAATTTTGTCTAGTGCATGTATAGAATTGTTACTGGAGCGGGTGTGTCTGAGTTCTGTATATTTCCTCATGAGGGTTTTGAACCAAAGATGAAACAATTTGTTCCCAAAATTAGTTATGAATGCTGAAGTCAGAATTGAGACTCCATACCTGTTTTGCTATCCAACGGCAAGGATTTTCAGATTTTATCACCCCTATCCAATGAACTGGGAGTGTACAATTATATTTATTTAGCCTTTCACCCCTCCATAGAATATGCACAACAATTGTCAGTCATTGAACCAGAATCGAAGCTACTGAATATTAAAACAATTGCATGGTGTTGATGTTTTATAATAAAGTATTATCTGTACAGTTTAACAGAGGATGAAAGGCAAGAAAAGTTGTCCTTGATTTTCTGTATTTCTATGTCTTACATGTTCTTTTTTAAATGTGGAAAAATTCACTCATATGAGTTTCCATCTGCAATTTCAAATGGTACGTCTCCAACTGATTCTAACCTTTTAAATCATCAATGTCACAGATTCAGGGAGCTTAAAAGAATACCTGTTTTCTTCCAACTTTTCTGATAAGCTAAAAGAATCCAACACAAATTGGATACCTTTAGATTCCTGTTGCCTGGATCAGGGACAGGCAATGAGGTGCACGTGCATACCAATGTATCTGTGGGATCCTGACAAGCCACCCGCCAGCTTCACTTTACTTTGTTTTTAATAAGATAATTTGCGTGCTGCAAACAAAAGCACTGGGTTCAAGTTTCTTTGTTTGCAGGAATTCCTATGGGTCCCTCATTGACCCTATGGTCAGTAGGCCCAAAGGCCACCACTTAATTTGGAACTGTATCTATTTGCTCAGAAATAAAGGACAATTGCCACTGTAGAGAGGACCCTAGGAGCATACAGGAAGTGTGTGTGTGGGACAAATCTCAGCAGTTTGCTTTCTGGTAAATGGTTGCTTTGGGAATATTTCGTGCCCAACAAGGCATCTATTTTGTCAGAGTGCTGATGACATGCTGCAAAAATTCCAAATGTAACCATTGGGACATAATGATTACTTCTTTCTGGGGTATGGAAAACAGGGCACTTCCACCGGTACTTTTTCATGATAAAAATCCCTGCCTAAGGAAGCCCATCATGCTTTCTGCTTCTCCTGGCTTCTGGAAACCAATAAAAACATTCTTATTTCATAAAAGTGTTCAAGGGCACTGATTATAATGTAAGTCTGAGCATTTTCTCTGAGTGGTTTATTGTTGAGTTTAGCTAAAATGTGGATCATCCACTTTAAACATATCATATTGGTGTCTAGATTGCAAACATTTTGCTGTTTTTGTTCAGTTGGGTATTTAAATTTGCCGTAAATATTTTAAGCATTTAAGGTTATATTGTTTAGGACCTTAGTTGCTGTTTATTTGAATTTCTCTTTCAACTCAATCAAAAGATATTTCCATTGCTTTAAAAGGGGTTCATCTGCGTATTTTGCTATTATATAATCTGCCAGAGGGATCCATTTTGGGCTAAAAAAAAGGAAGTAAATAAAGAACTAGTAATAATAGCAATAATATTTGCTTTCATTATTTCTTTAGAAAATGAATCTTTCACTCACTTTTTACTCCACAGACATTTGCTATAGGAATACAGCCTGAAAGGAACTTCCCAAAGTGTTTTAAAGCTTGGGGGTGGAGGAGTTTTCCAACTGAGTCAATTTATTTAATATCTCTTAAAAATCTTGATCTATTATGGAGGGATCCAAAAGAAAATTCAGTCATGTCAAACTGTCAACCTGTCTCAGAGTGTAACATGCAACACATGAGCTCTTTTATTTTAAGTCAGAGTCATGGTGATTGGTTTCATACAGTGTACTTAGCTATAAAGCAGTTTACTTGATTTTGGCTTGGTGAAACATCATTGAAGGCATGACTCTCATCCCCAGTTTTGGAGCCATGGGAACCATTCAAGTTTGTGCCCCTGACATGCAGTGACAAATCAGTAATTATTTGACAGGTTGATGAATGGGGGTTGAAATAAATGTGTTAAGCTTCCATTGGTCTTAAGACACCTATTTTCACTTAAGAGGGAAGATTTCTATCCTACCCTATCTAATGACTTCATTGTATCATGACCATACCCTCTGCTAACCTGGAAGACTTGATTTTTTTAAAGTTCACCCTGTCTGCAAAATCATTGCCTACCCTGGATCAAGACTTAGCAATATGTATGTCCCAGGCCACTATGACTTGTTTAACAAACCATTATTAAAACAGAATATGGCTTAGTCTGATGTGGGAATCCAGCAAGTGTGAGATCCAAAACTGCCCACTGTCTTAAGTAATTAATTCTCCCCAATGAATTCAACAAGCTGGGTTGACTGATGGGCTTGGCTGAATCATATTGTTTTATTCAATGCCACCAAAACCGACAAGTGATGGATGACATATAGTTAGATTAAACTAGAACTGGGTGCCAATTACCACTTGAAAGTTTCTGTTGAATTTGTTTGCTAAGAAATTGGGTGAGTGATTTCTCCAATTTTTTCAAGGGGAAAGAGAAATTCTCTAATCATTTATCAAGGGAAGTACTTCTCCCCAGCAGTAACAATAGCACTGCTACTGAAAAACCCAAGGAACAATTTCCTTCTTGTTTTCTGTTGAAGATTATTTAGATCAGATTGGGGTTAAATGTAGGGGTGGTGATTTATTATGAATCTGTTTTACTGTTTTCTTTGTATTTACCTGTATTCCTGTATTAGTTTTATATTCTTGATATGGTCAAATGACTAAATCAATAAAGTTTCTATCTATCTTGTTTTCTGTTGAAATTTAATGGAATATTTGACATTAGGAAGCTACCAACCAATTGAGAGAAAATTATAAAGTGAAATGCAAGACACAAATACCCATCACATCACTAAGTGGAGGAACACAACATTCCACTCATTAGAGTTTCCCTGAAATCCTCTCCTTCTTTGAAAGAAAATCCTCTTTTATCAACCTGAATGAGAACTGCTTGGAATAAAATACAGAATTCCTCTACCTAGCACCATATGAGCAGTCTACCCTTCTCAGAAAACTAGCCACAACAACTCTGCAGTGGCTGATGCTGCCAAATCGCCTTCAAAGGCAACCACAGCAAGAACTTCCACGTCTGATGTGAGGTGCCCTATTTGGCAGATGAGCATAGATGTTTGCCCTCATATTTTACCTTCACGGCTACTAGCATCTTGTCCTTGGTGGGACTGAGGTTATAGCACTCAGCCAGGAACACCTTCCCAAAAGCACCTTCACCCAGCTCTCTCTTCAGGATGATGTCTCTTCTCTTAATATGCTGTACATCTGCAAGTGGCAAGGGGCAGGAGGGGAGGAAAGCATGAATTAATGTTAATGCAAAGAATGGTTAGCAGTTTGTTCTTCTTGTTCACCGTAGAACAGGTTCTCAGTTTGCAAAATGTGAGCTGTTCACCCATAATTAATCCATAATCTTTGAGAAGGCAGCAGAATTTAAGAATATTTCACCTTGTTAAGAAGTCCTGTCTGCCTTCAGAAGCTTTGCAGGGTATCTCTTCTCAAGGGCAGGGTGGGTGCCGTGTCTCATTTTTTCCTGCCATTTGACTGATGGTTCTCCTTCCAAAGTTCTGCCCCCCCACCCTTTTTATTTCTTTATTTATTTTTGCGGTGGAAGATTATGCTTCAGACAAGCTGGGAATATGAATTTGACCATATCATAATATTTGTTGACATTGTTGTTACATTTTTTAAAAACATGTATGCAATGAAATCAATGAGATCTATTTCCTCCTGAAATTTATTCTATTTATTTATTTATCAAATTTTGCCACCGCCCATCTCCCCCCGAAAGAGGGACTCTAAATAATAAATAAATAAGGTTTTTTGTTGTTGTTGTTGGGGGGAATTATATTCTAAGTCAAAAACATTTGGGACATATTTTCCAAGGTCAATGGCAATACAACATTTCCCTGGGTCACAGCAGCTGCATCATGCAGGAATTAGCATTCCAGGGTTAAATAAACAAAGGCTATTCAGATATAATTTCCTATTACAGTTGCCACTACCATGAAGGCAGATGGAGAAAAGCTGGCAGACTGTGAAGCACAATTTCATAGTAGGAGGTGTTATAATCTCACTACCTCCCAGATATTTCATTGGCAATGCAACAGAGTCTAGATTTTGGAAATGAGCTTGTCATAAGGGAAACTATTTTCCAATATGGGGAGAGAAAATAGCTTAATCTGCCAAACATAATTTCCAAATAGGAATATACCTATTACTGGCTAAGGTATGTGCAACCACTATGGGCTGTTATGAAAGTACAAAATATCTGGAATGGAAGTAATTTGAAAGGTTTTTTTCTCCCTTCCAAATTATGTTAATAACAACCATTTCTGATAGGGTTAAAACTGGTCTGGTAATCACTTTATGTTAGGGCGAAAGGGAAAAAAGAGCTAAAAGGAAGGCACGTCAAGCAAACCCTCTTCATGACCGTCTCCCACCCGGAAACCTATGCCCTCATTGTGGGAGGTTGTGCGGATCCAGAATTGGCCTTTACAGCCACTTACGGATCCACTGTTAAAATTTTACCCTTGGAAGACAATCTTACTCGGCTATGAGCGATCGCCAATGATGATGAGTCCACTTGTAAAAAAAAAATTGGGGCAGGGGGTAACAAGAGAACCAATGAAGGAGTTTTATGAGCATGCTTTTACATGTGAATTGCACATCACATTATGCCATTTTTTCCCTCTGAAATTTCAGTCACTTTCAAGCATTGATACTAAGAGTTATGCAGCCAATCTAATTAACATCACCTCTTACTTCCAGGTTAAATATATAGGGATAAAGTCTTAATTGATTGACATTGCAATCCTACACATGCCTTCTTAAAGCAAATTCCACTGAATTAAATAAGATTTACCCATTGATATAGCATAGTCTCCTTATTGTATACAGCTTGCTAGACCAATTAATTAATTAAATCTGTGTAAATTTTGCCCACAAAAATAATTTTATTTTTAAAAAGACACTTTAATGTTTAGGTGATTGTTGCTTAAGTTGTGTCAATATCACTTTGGAAGAAGGCTGCTCTGCTTGGAGGGTATACCTCGTAAGATGAGGCTAAACATCTTACATTTTTATAAGCAGCTATAGTAAAGGGGATTTTTTAAAAAGTTGATCAGTCAAAGCCATCATTTTAGGAGGCTAAAATGATTTATTTTTAACAATAACTAACCAAACCTTAAAGACTAACAGATTTACTACAACATAAGCACTGATGAAGTGCAGTCCATTTCATCAGATGGATCATTGGATTCCCATGGAAGACAAAATGGGGGGTTGGTAAAGGTAAGTTTATCACTAGATGTTCACTCCCATTAAATTTCTTCAAAATGTATCTGCAGGAAACAGTGTCCTGCAGGCAAAGTCCTTGGTGCATCAAGGTTATAATATTATTCACTTGCCCATCAATCTATCAAGTGTTTAATAGCAGCAGCTGTATGTTATTTATATCACAATATACACCTTGATAGCTATTGCTTAAACAGATACATAGTAGGACTGTGCAGAGCTTCAGACCTGAAGGTGCTTTGGAGCATCAGGGATGTGCACATAGCACACTTCAGAAATTCCTTAAATCAAGTATGTCCTTTTCCCAGGATCACATTCCAACTGTAGATGGCAACTGCACAGTCCTGGGGAAAAATGCAGCTGCTTTAAGGAATTGCAGGCATGTACATGGGACTGTTGGGAAAGACCGTCTATCAGTTTCGAGTTTGGTATCATGAGTATGCTGGTAATATCCAGCTCTAGATCTCCAAGCAGAAGTCCTGACCCTATTCCTGGAGGCTGTGAGAAACTTGATGGGGTGGAATAGTCCGAGACTGAATCTTACCTAGTAAGACAGAGTAATTATCGATACAGACCCCTCTAATTCTATGGCTTTTTCACCTATTGCACTAGATGGGTTTGCACTTGGAATGCTGTCTTGGGACTAGTCTTAGACTCACAGTTCCTTCTGGAATAAGACAGGACAGAGGTTGGATGACTTTGGCAGGTCTACCAATTGTGGCCATTCCTGGACCATAACGTAGTGAAGACTGGGACTCCCTTGTCATCTCTCAGTTAGACTACCATAATTTGTTCTACATGTGCTGCCATTAAAGATGATCCAGAAAATGCAGCTGCATGCTTGCTGTCCAATATCAGCTGGTTCAGTGGAATAACATCTACTGTATTTGCAGGATCTTCACTGGTTACCATTAGGCTTCAAAGTCCAATTCAAGGCACTGCTTGTTACCCATAAAGCCTTATATGGCTTGAGCCCTTGTTGCCTTCAGGACCAACTTCTCGAGGTATAATCTAGCCAAGAAAATATGGTAGGTACCCACACCTAGAGAAATCAGGGGCATGGGATCCCAGAAAATTGTATTTTCAGTGGCACTTCCCTCCCTTCAGAATAACTTGCCCCCAAGGTTAGATTAGCCCCCCACCTTTTATATTTAAGATGCAATCCTCTTCCCTAGGTATTTGGGGTGGGAGATTTTAAATGAAAGTCATCAGCAGGTATTGTTTTTAAGTTAATATTGAAATTCATTCATTAAATATACTGTCACAGACACATACCCCCCAAAGAAAACCAATAAGAAATTAGATAAAACAGATAAAACAAAGAGCAAAATTAGGTTAAAAAGTGAAATTAAAAAGCAAAGAGGAAGAAAGGAAAATGGTATGTATGTGTGTGGAGAGACAGTCTTGACTCCTGGTGACTGCCTGGACAAGTCCCTGCAGTTTTCTTGGCAAGGTTTTTCAGACATGATTTGCCATTGCCTGCTTCCTAGGGCTGAGAGAGAGGGACTGGCCCAAGGTCACCCAGCTGGCTTCGTGCCTAATGCAGGCACTAGAACTCACAGTCTCCCAATTTCTAGCCTTAACCACTACACCAAACTGGCTATCTAAAAATAATATTAGTGATAATAATAGGGAAATATAACAAAAAGCCTCTTAAGCTTCAGAAGCCAGTGTGGGAATTCTGGAGCCAACTAGTCAAGATATTGGAATGTTTTTAGGGATGTTTTCTTGTGTGGATGTTGTAAGCCACCTAGAGTTGTATGAGTAGGTGGCATACAAATATTTGTAAATCGGTAACTAAGTTATTAAATGCATACTAAGTTAATATGCAAACTCCAGAATGCTTTTTTGCTTTCAAGCCCAAAGTGCTGCACAGCCGTAGGACACAGGCAGCATTGAAAGGATTCTGCTCATTCTTAGTTGACAATCTTAGATATGGGGAAAAGGAGGAAGAAGTTTCAAGCATGAGACTAAAGGTTTGCTTGTAACTGGGGTGGGAGGTAGCCATGAAATGCCTCATGCCTGGATTCTGGCATGTTCCATTTGGTCCCATGTTAAGGCTATATAGAACTACAGAGAGGTAAATCAAATGCAGCTAGGTATGGAAGGAAATAGGGGTGTGGCGGCTCAGTGGGTAAGACGCCAGGCTTGTCGATCAGAAGATCACAAGTTCGGAGGTTCGAATCCCTAGCCCTGCATGACAGAGTGAGCTCCCGCACTAGCTCCAGCTCTTGCCAACCTAGCAATTCGAAAGCATGCAAATGCAAGTAGATGAATAGGTACCACTTCGGTGGGTAGGTAACAGCATTCCACGTGCATCATGCCGGCCACATGACCGCGGAAGTGTCTTCGGACAACGCTGGCTCTTCGGCTAACAAACGAAGATGAACACTGGCCCCTAGAGTCAGACACAACTGCACAAATGTGCGGGGGGAACCTTATGGAAGGAAAAGCTAGCACCACACACAGACAGGTGCATGTGTATGTATCAGGAGGTTAAAACAAAACATAATTTTCCATTGGTTATAGGGTTCTGTGGCAACTTTCAAAACTTGTTACCAAATTGCTTTTTGTTTTTTTTTAATGTGGCCATCACAGGATATGAAATACATGAACAGGGGCTAATGTTAACTATATTTAATTTTAATTACATTGGAAGTAAACCTGATGAAATCAAATCTCATTCGACTGGCGTTGACCCACTATTTTTTGAGGTGCAACCCTCAGCACGCAGATCAAAACCCCTTGATCTGGGAAGAGTCAGAGTCCAGAGTCTCCTTTGGGGGAGATGGTGTGGTGATAGAAGTTGAAATATACATAAATAAAATAAATAAGAGTCCTGGGCTTCTGCCCTAAATCAAGGTTGAAACACCGCAATGGGCTGGGGTTGCTGAACCTGCTAAACCACAAAGAAATGGCCCTATGGCTAGTGTAATATATAAACTCAGTGTTAGTCTTCTAAAAATGTAGCCGTTATTCATACGTGCAATATTTTACCATTTATCTGTGTCTGCCAGATGACTGAGAAACCTTCTTTTGGTGCAGTTTTAAAGGAAATGCACACACACCAGCATACATCACACACACATGGATTATTCATGTCTGAATGCTTCATTGCATCTGAGAAATGGGCTGAATTTGTCTTAATCACAAGATACAACAAATAATGTCCTTATGTAAAGAAAATAGAACAGAACAAGAAAAGGTCAGCTTGCTATAAATGCCCAGAAAAGCAATAGTAAAAAAAACAACAACCCCAAAACAAAAACAAAACAGCAATTGAATCAAAATGAACAAAGCTTCATTTGAGAAAAGCAAAAGAAACAAACAAATGCATATACAGTACACACACATGCACAGTGTTCCATCTATCTATCTCAAAGCTTTGGAATCACAAAACCTTTAAATGGCTCTTAAACAATTAAGCCTGCTAATTAGAAGATTATGGGCTGGCATAAAAGCTACCAAGTCTAGACATCTTTGCTTGTTTGAGAAGAACGATGTTCCCAGTTTTCATAAACAATGGTTGTCATAAGAAATTCTTCTTCAGAGAATTCCCATTGACCTTTTCATTCATAATGGGCCTTTATAAAAACCAAAAGTCCCTAATAGTGATATTACTAATAATATGTAGCTATTATGCAGCAGCTGGAATTAAGCATGTTTGAAATCTTCTTAAATAATCTGTGTTTCACTGCTGATTTTGAAGCAGTATATATTTAGCAAATTGTCCAGATGTTTTCATGCATCTATATTTTGCTCACCGTTGCACTGCACCATGGTTTGTAGTTTTTATTGTGGCTAATTTTACACATGCTTATCCATGGTTAACTAAACCATGGTTGGCATTACCTTCATTTTCCGAGATTGCATAACATGTTAGGTTAAAATGTGATTGCCTGTTTTATTTATTCATTAGATTTATCACCGCCCACTCCCCCAAGGGGGATTGTCTGTTTTGCACTGTGTCATGAGAACATGGTCAGTATATGAGAACTCCTTTTCTGCAATGTAGATCAACTGAAGAAGCATAACATTTGAGGGCACCACACTCAGTATATACTATTGCCCAGAGCAGCAGTAACTTTTGTAAATTAATTCTTTTTATTTTTTATTTCTGCCCTCAAGTTATCCAGCTGGCCTCTCTAACAGTTTTCCAGTAACGGTTGGAGTGCACCAAGGCTCCGCGCTGCCACCACTCCTATTTATATTAGTTATGGATACCATCACACGGGACCTGCAGCGAAATGCACCCTGGACCATACTCTATGCTGATGATGCCATGCTTGCTTCTACCACTAGGAATGAACTGCAGTGGCGAGTACAGGCATGGAATG
This sequence comes from Charina bottae, assembly GCA_023362775.1. Lineage (NCBI taxonomy): Eukaryota > Metazoa > Chordata > Lepidosauria > Squamata > Charinaidae > Charina > Charina bottae. The sequence continues at coordinate 10,841,871 of JALMGJ010000010.1, forward strand.
ACCGTCTCAGCCATTTTGGACTTCGCCTGAACATAGAGAAAACTGAATACCTAGAGACTGTAACCACCCATGGAATGCTCCAAATAAATGGAGAAAACTTAAAGAAGGTCGATATCTTCCGATATCTTGGCTCCCATCTCCAAGGCGATGGTGGCATCAGCAGTGATGTGCGAGCAAGGGTGAATGTGGCCTGGCTGCATTGGCGAGAACTCACCGGTGTGCTTTGTGACAAACAAATGCCAATCTGTCTCAAATCTAAGATCTATAAGACGATTATCCGCCCTGTGGCATTGTATGGCACCGAGTGTTGGGCAGCAACAAAGAGTGTAGAGAGCCGTCTCCATGTTATGGAAATGCGTATGCTCCATTGGATATCGGACATCTCCCTACTCAACCACATCACAAATGATGCCATTCGACAACAGCTAGCCGTGTCATTAATTACAGAGTAGATGAGAGAAAGCCGGCTTCGTTGGTATGGACATGTCCTTAGAGCGGCACCTTCCACTGTTGCCACAATAGCTTACCATCTTAAAATCGATGGCCGACGGCCATGTGGGTGACCAAAACAGAGATGGCAGAACACCATCAACAAGGACATGCAAATTGATGGGCTACGCCCTGAGGATGCAGATGATCAGGGAAAGTAGTGTCTCAAGATCCAAAAAGCAGACCCCACGAAAATAGTGGGAAAACTCTAGGAAGAAGAAGAAGAAGATTTATGCCCTCAAGTCAGTGTTGACTCCTGGCAACTGCCTGGACTAGTCCCTGCAGTTTACTTAGCAAGATTTTCAGAAGTGGTTTGCCACTGCCTGCTTCCTAGGGCTTAGAGAGAGTGACTGGCCCAAGGTCACCCAGCTTGCTTTGTGCCTCAGGCAAAACTAGAACTCACAGTCTCCTGGTTTCTAGCCTTGGTGCGCTAATAACTACACCACACTGGCTCTCTAATTAATTCTACAGTTCTTTTTTAAAACTTTTTAAAAATATGCAAATGGGGCAGAAAAAGAAGAACAACTATTTCAGCTAAAATAATTCACTTTCTGAAAACGAACATTGGTCATACAAATACCACCAGAGTTTCAAAACTCCAGAAAGTATCGATGGAGAAGAATTCAAAGACTCTTTCTGCATTCCAATTAACAGGAATCCAAGCTCTCCCCCACCCCCAAAAGGGAGATTGGAATCACTAGGTGAAAATCAAATATCATTATTCTAACGTTCATCATTTTGCTACAAGTCTTTCTTCTCTGTGAATAATAAGTCTGCCACTGAAGAGGCTAAGTTGTAAGGCCTCTTGGGAGGTTTATCTGCATAAACCTTTTACAGCCTCTTGGTACATGCAGAATAGCTCCTGATAAATAGCTGCTGTTTGTTATTCCAAGATGATGTCAGGTGTCTTGTGCCAACTTGTTTGGCTCTACCACATCGCAGTCAGCCTTTCTAACAAGGTATCTGCAAACTGCCAACTCTGCCTGCACCTTCTGTACTCCCAGCTCCTCCACAGATCATGAATTGACACTGACAACAGCCCATAAGACTACACCTGAAATACTGTAATTCTGGACAACAGGTTGCAAGCACAGCCAGCAAAAGGAAAAAGGTAACTTAGCGGCTACACAGTTGGAATGGCAATGCAACCAATATACAGTATGTTTGGGGAGAGGAGGCAACTTCCTAACAATAAAGAGCAATTTAACCATAGAACCAATTATTGAGGAAGATGGTGTGCTCCATTTGGCTAGATTGGTTCAGGTAAAGGATACACAACTTTGATTTGTATGCCTACGTTAAGCCAAGGGTTGGATTTGGTGACCTAAATGGTCCCTTCCATCTCTCAATTCTATAATTCCAGTCTATCTCTGGAATGAACAGGGATCATCTGAAAAATGAAGACTTCTTCCTCTCTGAGATAATAATCAGGTCAAGAATACATCAGTGGAGGAACCCTGTTAAGACAAGTACTCATCCTCTGACAAGGATGTCACTGGATTTCCATGTTTCCCAATTTCTTAGATGGGCATCTCATACAATATCAGACATCATATTAATATCCCATTACATGTTTCTACTTCTTAAATTCAGCCACAATTGCTTGCATCCTATCCTGGTGTCACAGCAAAGTGGAGAGGTTGGATGGCACCCCATGTGGCATGCTGCCAATGACCTCTTGTTTGTGACAAGTATTGAATCTGCCACAAGTGTTGAATAAGGTGACTAGAATTGTATGGCTTCTCTCTGACAGGACACTGCTTTTTCTACTTGGAGTTATATCCAAGTATTCTGGTCCAAAATAGTAACATCCTGTTTTGTATGACTTGGATCTGGTCTACAAGGTAAAATTCCAAGATGGTAAAATGAACTGTAGCCAGTAATGTTGGGGGGAGGTGTGGGAGAAATGCCTGTTTTGAATATTCAAAATCATAAATACTCACCATCCCATATACTAATGGCAAACTGTTCTTCTGCTCCAGTCTCCTCTCAACTATTGATTTTCATGTCAAGGACACTACTGTATAACTCAATGAAATTGTATTGGTCCTTGCTAACTACAATCCCATCTAGTTTTAAAGTTATTTCTGATAATCTCAAGAAAGAAGAATGGGAAAGGAGGAAGTGGGTAAGGACATCCTTCTCTTGACCTCAAGTGATTCACAACTGAGGAACCAAAGCCAAAATTTAGCCATCAGAAAGTAGATATGCAAAATGTTTATTCCCAAACCCAAGTACAATGAACTATCAGTCCCAAAATGGACAGTAACATGAATCACTTTCTATAGCTAGTGGGTTAAGCTGTTTATCCTTCCTGAATTTGAACTGATCTCCATAATATTCATACACCTTTCACTCCTAGAACAAAGAGATTCTCCTATTTCCTTTCAGTCAGTCTCTTATTTCTTAGCTAAGATTAATTTTGTTGAGGGAGAGACACCCGTAAATAACTCTAAAGCAAGATAATAAAATCTATTAAAAAATCTAATTTATCTGCCTCCCCAATATGATAATATGCTTCCCCACTCATCTCATCATTTCTTCCTTGTGTTTAAACGTAGTCAATTACACTTGAGCAGTGGAGAACCTATGCGAAGGATTTACAATGAAAATCCATGTGTCAGACAAGATCTATGCCTTTTTGTATGCTCCGCTAAATTGGGACCTACGAATGTTCCCATATAGTCATCTTCACTGTTATAGTTTTAAAACTAAAGAAATGTTTAGCATATGGCAGTTTCACCCAGAATAAGACTGCACAACAAACCTGATACCCCCACCTTAGTGGAACAGTGCTGTTGAGATTGTACAGTACATACGCACCCAGTGATAATGTGAGTAACTTTAAGGAGATCTTCTTGGGACACCTCTTGGAGGAAAGGTCTGCTTCATCCAGAACTCTCCTCTTACAGCAGCCAACCAGATGCCCTTGAGAGATCTACAAACATTATATGGTGGCCATAACACCCCCCAAGTTATACATCCCCAGTAGCTGGTATTCAATGGTATATGGCTCAGATATTGGAGGCATTATACAGTGCCTGATTGTCTGATTTTCACTAGCAACTGGTCATGGGAATGTCAGCAAGCCTGCAGTATTAAATTATTTCTAAAGTAATTTAGAACTTACTTTCCATGAAGGTGTCTGCCCCTTTGAGATTCTGTGTTTGTTTAACACTATGTTTTCTTTGTTCTATGAGCAACAATCAGTCCTAGTTTATCCTTTCCTATCCTTTATAAATGGGGCGTGGTGGCTCAGCAATTAAGATGCCAGGCTTGTTGATCGGAAGATCACAAATTCAGAGGTTCGAATCCCTAGCCCCGCGTGACGGAGTGAGCTCCTGCACTCGCCCCAACTCTTGCCAACCTAGCAATTCGAAAGCATGCAAATGCAAGTAGATGAATAGGTACCACTTTGGTGGGATGGTAACAGCGTTCCACGTGTGTCATGCCGGCCACATGACCAGGGAAGCATCTTCGGACAACGCTGGCTCTTCAGCTAACAAATGGAGATGAGCACCAGCCCCTAGAGTCGGACACGACTGCACAAATGTGCGGGGGGAACCTTTACCTTTTTATCCTTTATAAAAAGTTTGTATCCAGAGATGAAGACAACCTGCTTATTCTCCCCACACAACCAGATATTCTTGATGCATGTTTTTTTTTCCATTTCTTTCTTTCATTTTTAGTTCTTGTATTTGGTTAACATTTTTCTTAAAAGCATTTTTTAAAAGAATGCTGAAGACACTGTTTTATTTATTCTTAAAATTATTCACTGATCTCTCTGTTAAATAATTGTAACAATAAATCTAATGTGGAGTGAACCCCCAGGAATTATGAACATCAAATGTAAAATCCACAAATATGCACAGCAACTTGTGTAATTAAGATATACTGTATAACTGCCACAGAAGGTATATCAGAATCATACAGATGATTTCACATTATTAGCAATTCAGATGTCAGCTATCTAACTATTCTGATGGTGAGATGAAATATGTTAGCTGAAAACATAGGAGGATCACATGGACACACAATTAGAAAGCCTGTGCAGCTATTGACCAGATGAAGCAGTCCTTTTGAGAGAGGCATTAAATCCATGGGCCAGTTACAAAAACCATGAAGGGAAAACTGGAAAGGGTGCAATTCCTTGATGATTTCGTTCACTTAAAGCTGATTGCAAGACTGGGCCTTCCAATTAAAATCTGATTAAGTTCCTAATGTTATCATTTCTTCAAATGTTTTCAGAATGGCGATATTCATGAAGGATGCTTGTACATAATTTGTTCAGGATGCTGTGTTACACTAGGAATCCATTATAAGTAAAAGGGCCATGGCTAATGTGACATTGTTGCTGACAGTCTAATGCAGAGCTTTCCAAACTGTGTGTCGCGACACAAAAGACATCATCAGTGCTTCCGGGTTTTCCCGCGGCGACACACCAACTGCAGTGCACAAAACCCGAAAGCGGCAGCAGCACTTCTGGGTTTTTGCATGCTGCCACAAGGACGGCACTTCCGGGTTTTCCCGCGGCGACACACCAACGCCGGTTGGTGTGTCGCCGTGGGAAAAACTTTGGAAAGCCCTGGTCTAATGTGCTAAGGGCTACACACAATTATATTTGAGGATGCCAACTCACCATTTTTATTTTCTAAAAAATATACATTTGATTTTGGAAATCACTGGGCACCACCCAGTGGCAGCGCATAATCATGGAGTCCATGGGTACTATGTTGCTAACCCACACACTGTATGAGTTGTTCAGTTTTGTTTTAGTATGATTTATGGATCCAGCAAGTGTGGTTCGTAAGCCATGTTTTATGACTTAGTGTCATGTCAACCATACCTTAGCATGAGAAGTGAACCCAGCTAATGATAAACCATGTTTTATGTAAACCATGTTTTATGATTGGGTGTCATATGTTAACTGGATTGTAATGGCTTAAACACTAACGTATGGCTTAACATGATGGATGAACCCAAGTAATGATTTTCAGCTCATTGACACAAACATTCAGTGGATTGTCAAGCTACCACATCCCTTATATGAACTTAGATTACTGGTTCATCTAGTTCAGTGTTGTCCATCACCATAGATTCTGTTAACGTAACCTTACAATAAGGTTACAGCTTCTGGGTGTGCTTCTTGTCTGAACTACCCTGCAAGGCTGACATCAGTCTTGCATGTCTGAAAGTACATCTCTCTCCTCTTGCCTTTACAGTCCAAGAAACTAGGGAAGATTATATGTTTCCCATGCCCCCATTCCTTCTGCAGACTCAGCTGCCACTTGTCTGCCTGTTGTCTAATCTGCGGCTCTTCCTCCTGTCTCCCAAAGTCACTCCCACATACTATTACTGTTGCCTCTTCTGCAATGCCTTGAATGGGAATAATTTTGTCTGCAGAACAGCATCAAAGGGTCACTTTGTCAAGGGCAGATCAAAGCCAAGTGCCCCTTGAAGATTTCACACAGACTAACTCTTCTCTGTACCACTTTCAGCATCACAAGAAGGTATTTATTCACAAGCAGTTTTCCAAAAATTAGTGGCATTCAGATATCTTGGAAGACTGTACTCATCAGCTCCAGCCAGCATGACCAAAGAAACCAGCTGTTGGGGAAAGTTCACTGCCCACCACCTCCATGAGGGGTCCAAGACTCCAAAAACTCTGTATTCAACTTCCCTCTTCTTCTTTCCATATTATGCTCTGAACTTGGGTGCTTTCAAAGACAGGGCTTTGCCTGACTTCCCATGCTTGCTCCAAAACCTTAAAACTTGAGTCAAATACTACAAGGAGGGGAAGGGAACTACACACTGTGTTAATCCCATTATAAACACATCTGCTAGAAGCTCATCCATTTCATCTATCAGAAGCAGCCTTGCTTTCAATGAATTTCCAGCAAACCCAGCCATGGGAATTCTTACAACAGTCAGATTAGCAAGGGCAGTGTAGCTGAAGGGTTTTGTACACGGGGACCTGAGCAAAATGAGTCAAACTCTAGCCTAGACTTTAAAAAATGAGAAGTCAGCTGATATAAGTTTGAAAATTCTATTTTTCCCAATGGGCTTCACTTTCTCTTGAGAATTGAGGAGGAGTGGATGTAAAGGAGCTCACTTCTATTGGATTATATAAATTCATCCCCGTTTGGTTTCCTAAATGCTGAAAAGCACCGCTATGGAATCTTATAGCTGGTATGCAATGGACACTCTGCTAACATGTCCCAGATCATAGTGGAAAAGGAAGGATAAAGAGAACTGGATGCTTGGCAGGGGTGGGAGCAAAAGAGATCAAGAGAGAAAAAGAAACTTTATGGTGAGCATACTTGATTTTTCCACCCACCCAGCCCCTTCCCCTGCCTCTTGCCTTAATCCCTGCTGCCAAAGCACTTCAGCTGCAACATTAATTCAATACCACACATTTAATTATACATTATTTGGAAGCAAATTTATCTGAGCAGAGGAAAGCACCTTTGGGAACCTGTAGGCTCCCCCCAGCTGTGTGTGCCTGGCAGGAGCAACAGTGATGGCTAATGGGAGAGGGGGAGGGAAAGGAGAGAGAGGTTGCTCCAACTGGAAGGAGAGAAAAGATTGGTTTGTTTTACATCATCTGCAATTGTCATTCCATCCACTCTCCCGGAGAAAGGAAGATGCTAAAAGGAGATACAGTTGCAGCAAAATCTGCAGGCTGGGATTTGCTTCTCCTCCCACCAGCCACTTTCAAATCCCCCAACCTCTAAATACAACTGCCCCCAGCCTGCCCTCAGTGACTTTTGATTGGAAAATGCTGAGTTTGACAGATCCCCTTTTCAATCTTTATTTTTTTTTCTTCCTTTCCACTTCTCTTTTCAGATTCAGAAAGGACTGGACTGGATGGATACAATGGAGGAGCGATCCCCACCAGGACCCCCAAGGGGTAGTCATATTTCAGGCTATGCTGCTTTAACAATGGAGTAATCAGACACTTCCTTGCATCCTATTGCAGATGGATATTCTCAATCAAGCTCACTGCTGAAAGGTTTGAGAGCTTTTAAGAACAAGCTCAAAGCTCAGAAGGGCTGAGGACTCCCTTCACAAACTGGAAATGCCATCAGCATTGTTACCATCAATGGCTTTTGTAAGATATGGGCCTTTGAACCTTTGCAAAATGTGGCTGGAATTTGCCCATGTTATGGCTCTATACATGCATGTTTTTCAACACAGAGAATGCATACAAAAGACCTGAAGTGACAAGTTAGTTATTTCCCAGAGGACTGCAATCAGGACATGGAAGATTTCTACTTGTGCTCTCACCAATAAACTTTAGATATTTGAAACATCACCTATCTGTCTGTTTGGGAGGGGAGAGAAAATCCCAAAATGTAAAGTAAACGTTATGTGAACAGCATGAGTACTTAGATAGGAGGCAACAGATGCTGTGGTATTCTCTCTTTCTTTCTTAGATTTTAAAAGAATCTGGTGCTTTAAAAAGGTGATAAATAAAGGAATGAAAGTATGTTTAAATGCATAGACTCATTCAAAAGTTGCCATGTTCAATTTGGAAAAAATATAGATGATCACTAGAATAAAGAGTTTTCTGCATCTCTTTTCTACCATCTAGTGCTTATCTGGATGTTTGCAGCCTAGATCTCGAAGTCCTGGTGGTGACATAGCTTCCCCCTACCAAGAAATGATTCCAAATCTTCTCTTTGTCTTCAAGCAAAAGTAAAAAAGACTTTCAATCAGTTGTAAGTGACATATTTCTTGTCTTTGAATAGAAATACATTTCAGTTGGTTCATTAAAGAGTTGAATTAATTGTTTGATTAACTGATCAATTCAATATCTCTGTGTCTAACAGTAAAATCTTATATATGTCTTTGCAGAATTAAACCTCACCTAGTTGCACGGACGTGCTTAAATATAAGCATGCACAGGACTGCAGCTTTAAAAGATCTGTGGGAGTAGGAAGACATAGTTAACTTTCAGATGATTGTTATTGTAGCAGCTGCCACTTTGAAGGAGGCATTCTCTTATGAGTGAAAGTGGAATGCCTCTTCTAAAAGCAAACTAATCCCAAGATGGTGAGGAAGTGAAAACCCAATGTAGTAGTTACTCTGCAATGATAATATTGTAGCTAATGAGCTATGATGGACTACAGTAGCATGGCTGGTTCTCAGGAAGGAGGGAGCACATTCCAAGGAGGGGGGCAAGACAGAAGACAACGCAGCCCAGAGCTGGACCATGAGAAGAGAAGGAGATCCAGAGTAGCCATGCCCTAGAACCTCCCAGGTTATTTCCCTTTAGGTTAGAGTAGAGTGGGTTTAGTCTGGCAAGAGTCTGTCTATACGGTGTAAGGAAATAAAGAACTGAACTTGACTGGATTGATTCTATGTCATTCTTGGGCTAGGCCTGACATGAGCTTTACCTGAGGTATGATTATTGCTAAGTGAAATGTAGTAGCTACAAGGGAAACTCACTTTTCTTATTTTCAGAGCTATATCGTGGGGGAAGAGAATGCTTCCTGTTTGGTACCAAGTTGGCACCAGAGGGCTGATCAAAGCTCTATTTAGTACCAGTACATTGACTCTACATAGTAAAGGCAGAAGGTGTCTGTAAAGATTGTCTCCTGTCTCTCTCTCTCTCTCCATGGGTAGTAAAATTGTGGACTTTAAAAACTGTCGCATGTCAGGAGTGTGTGAAACTTTGGTTTGGAGATTTTATGGTAATTTTAACAAATCGCAGACAGAACCAAGTTTCCAAATTGATGGCCAGGTCAATTTGAATCATTGAATCAGATGCTCCAAGCCGATTTGGATGATCTCAGTTCCTTCTGTCCTTGTGCAGAATATCCCCCTCCCCATTTAATCTATGTGATTTGGATATTTGAAGTGAACTGATTTGCTTACAGAAGTCTAAATCAAATCAGATTGCAATATCAATTGCAAATCCAAATCCAACTCTAATCAGTATTCAGATCAGATTATGCCTGATTCCCTATTCACCATTAAGTGATTAATTGGGGTGCTGCCGTTTGATTAGGAAGGTTTTAAATGTATTACTCCATTATATTAAATCATAGTTCTGCTTTATATGTGTAAAATAATTGAATCATTTAAATAATTTTAAAAAATCAGTTATGAAAGAACAAAAGAATTAAACTATGAAAGAGAGGTACAAACCCTGTTGAACGACAAGTCATGGATATGGATATTCATATAAACACACATGCAAACACACAAACATTATTTAAATAGACACTGATAGCTGTATGAAGGTGCAAAAAAATTATACTGTCTAAAATTAAACATGGTCATTCATTTCCCTGAAGTTATAGTAACATTTTGAGGGGAGGAAACTTAAATGCCCTGGTTAATTTTTTTTAAAGCTTTTGTTTAACTAATATTGTCAAAACTTTCTCCACAAGTTCTGGTTTTGTTCAGATAGAGAATTACCAAAAATATTATAAGGAAATGTTGATCTCTTGCAATTTTGGGCTGGAATGAGAGCAGGAAGTGGTGTTAAAGCGGTACTCATAATCACTAATTTATTTATTTTTTTATTGATTAGATTTGTCACCGCCCATCTCCTCCCACCAGAGGGACTCTGGGTGGTTTGCAACAACATAATCAATAAAACAATAAATGACAATATGTAAATTACAATATATAAAAATACAGTTACAGATAAAAATAAATATAAATGAAAATGAAATCCAAATGGCTGATGATCTGACTCAGTCCTTGTATGCAATGAGCACTCTAGGGCACTAGCCATCCCCGAACATGACTACTCCTCTCCCCACCCCAAGCCAGGTGGCAGAGCCAGGTCTTCAGATTCCTCTAGAAGGCCATTCAACTAATGCTGAAGTTCAGTCTCAGGGGAGTTTATTTTGTCAACTTTATCTGCTTATCTGTCCCCATGACTTTTCCTTTTGCACCCCCAAGGAGAACAGGACTGCTAAATGTTGTCACCATTGTACAGCCTATCTTGTTGGCCAGAAAGCTCCTAAAGTCAACCCATACATTGTGTTGACAAGAGGTGCTGAAAGAGGCTTCTCAATGGATGTTATGTTTCCATTATAATGTTGTGGCCTCATTTAGCTAATTTCCAGCTTCCATCTCTCTCTCCCCAGAAGTCCACTTCACTTTGTTGCAGCCCCACTTGCCTTCTGGTCTCGTTTACAGCTGGAACTTCTCTATCTTACCCTGTGGTTTGACAAGGGGCTATTTCAGTCTTCTGCTTTTCTAAAGTCCCAAGTGGGCCTTCGACTCCATTCTCTCTCAGCTTTTCTTGGTTTTTCTCCCCCCTCCCCCAATATCATCTGCACACCCTCCTCCCTTTCATCTCTCCAACATATCAGACTGAAGGGAGCCCCCAAAGGCTGAGTAATGTGTGTGGGGGGGAGAAACAAACCTTCTGACACTCTTCAACCCCAGGATCTAAGATTACTGTGGTTTGGCTGCTTTGACAATAGTTATTAGAATAAAAATTGGACTGGGAAAGAACAGAAAGTGTCTGTAAGGGGGGAGCGAAATTACAAAGGTATGAGCTATACCGAGTCAGCAGCTGCTCCCTATTAAATTAAAGGTTTTGATGGATCTTTGTGAATAGACTTGGGCACTTGAATGATTTGGAATCAGAGGACAAGGGGTTCCTGCCTGATGCTCCCCATGCTGCATGCTTCGGGATGACCTCACAGAGCATTAGCTCAGATGTTTCAGCCATTCCATAGGATGGAGAGGCACTATGGACTGGTTTAATAACTTGCGAGTATTTTTAGAGTCTGGAATGGTCCATTTCAGAAAAAGATAATCTGAAAGAACAATCCTCTATGTGCCCTCCCACATGGAGAAAACCAGCTAGACTTAGGGGTGCTTACAGAGAAAGACATAGGCTTTTTCTTATGAACTCACATATAGGTTAGATCATAATTTATCCATTAGCTCATAATCTTCCTGAATCCTGCAAGCAGTTCCAGGTTTAAAACATGCATGGAAATATGTTTTGGGGTTACATTTTGAGAAACAAAGGGATCAATTTCCTACCCTTTGCACAAAGAACTGCAGGCAGCATTCTATAGTATACCCCTTGAGGACTTATGTATATGGTACCATTAAATGAGCTCTCATTTACAATTCTCCCTACTTGTAAGAAGAATGGACTACTCTCAACCCTTCTCTCTGGTGTGCTAAATACCTACAAGAAAAATAAAAATCAGGGCATGCATTGGTACTTGCAGTGGTCCAGAACAGAATTTGAACATCTTTATTTTCATGACGTGACAACTGGATCAGGGAGTTCCCATTTCTATATTGTATTTACCCAAAAGAAAGACAAGGTGGAATAAGAAGATTGTTTCAGATTTGTCAAGAATACATTGTTGGAGAAAGATGAGTCCCCCCCCCCCAAAGGGTGGGAATTTCATTTTAAATTCAGCATTATTTTCCTTTCAGATAGATACAGGAGTTGGATGAATGCTTTTAATGATGAGGATATAATGTGATTATGAGGAAAAGAATTTAAAAATATGGTTGTATAATTGATTCATCAAAATGTTCATGAGGATGTTCCAATAGAAGAGAATATAGGTAGCTCAGGCTTGAACTGTTGGCTTCTTGGTGTTCCCTGAGCTGGAGTTGTTTTCTTGCAGACATTTCATTATCTGGCAACGTAATGGTGGGGGTAAGATTGGCAGGGCAAGCTACTATATATAAACAGCCATCAAACCCCACTCTCTCACACACTGATGATGTTAACTAGTCGAGTAACAAAATGTGCTAGAACCAGTCATATGTAGAGCAGACTACATATGACTACTAGGATTTAAATTAAACCTGTTGATCAATATTCTCTTAACATGACTGTGGCCCAGTTCATACTTCACATTAAGCCATGGCTTTCTTAATAATCATGGCTTATTGAATAAATCACAATTTGCTATATTTACACTGGAGGACTTGCAAAAAAACCCTGATAAGTTTCTACAACATTCCAAACCAAAACCAATCAAAGTACATGGTCATTTGAGGCAATGTGTAAACATAGCCAGTCCCCCTCTGGATTCAACTGATTGTACCTTTTCTGTAATCAAAAAATCATTTTTATTTCCACTCTCACTCCTTTTTCTACCTTTTTTCAAATAGAAGCAATTCTATCCTTAGAGATTCTTAGTCTGTAATTAGTCATCCTCAGTGATTAGACTAAATGTAGGGATAAATTTGGATTGGAGCTATTTGTTATTCTCTGTAAAAAGCATTTTTTAAACAAATTATGACCAACACAGGACCTTTAAAAACACTCGGGGGAGTTTTCACTCTTGACCTCTTCCTCGTTATCAAATGTTCAGCCAAAATTCTCATGTAACAACAGCCCACATACAGATTTTTCTCTAGTTCCACCTACATATTGTTATTCTTTTCAGACCTTGTTCTGAAATTTCTGTAACCTGCTCAATAATCTCTGAAGACTTGTCAATTTTTTGTTGACAAACTAAATAGACTGTACGTGCATTGAGTGAATATACGGTAGTTTGAGGCACTTCCTTCCTTTGAGGTTACAAGCATGAATTCAAAAAACCTCAATCCGATCTAGTGGTCTTAGAGCCTGCAACTTGTCAGACAGAGTATTTTGGGTCGGGTTCAGCACTCTTTCAGAACTGCTGTTTGTTGGGCAACTTGGCTGATAGCTAAAAACACCATTCCAAGCACTACCTATACTTGCCAACCCTTCCCTTCTCTGCCCCACCCTGTACACCCATTAGGGAGAGTGATTGGAGGTTGTTTTCCCACTAGCAAGCAATGACAGGAGGAGGGGAAATGAAACTGGGGCAATCCACCAATCACCTTCCTTAACTTGTCTCACATTAAAGCAGTAAGGTTAGCACCAGTCATTACTATATGCAATAGGACTCAATGGTCAGGACAGCAAATTTTATACCAGCATAGTTTTCAGACAATTTAAGAAATGGTGGATAGTATTTTAATAGAGCTGTCTGGTGTCAACCATGCACTGTAAGCTAGGAATAGATTTCAGTGTTCTGGGATCTGATTTTATATTCCTTTAAAGAGTCTTATTCTAAAGCAGTGCTTTCCAAATTGCTGGTGTTGGCGACACCACAACGGCGGCAACGGTGCGGGGGCGTGTGTGGCGGCCGGGGCGTGCGCGGTGGCGGCGCGGGGGGACACACGGTGGCGGCGTGCACGGCAGCGGTGCTGGCCTCGCTAAAACGCGGAAGCGCTGATGGCACGCCTCTGCCGTCGTCGCTGCTGCCGCCATACACACCACTGCCGCCACGCACGCCGCCGCTGCACATGCCGCCACTTCCAGGTTATTTCACGACACACTAAACTGTGCTTTGCAACACACAGTTGGAAAGCTATGTTCTAAAGGCTGCCATTTATTCATTTATTGTTGAGAATGAATGTCCTTTCTACAAACTACCTCCAGTCTTCCACACTAGAGAAGAATAAAGCCACAGTGGCAGGAAAATGTCCTTTTTCCTCTGGCATGTTTATTCCAATAGTTTAAAAAAATGCTTCTTTAATGAGCATGGATAGCTAGAGTTTTGCCCAGAATGAGTATTGATGGGTGGTGGTTACTAAGAACTTGGCCCACCCAACTTGGCCCACCCAACTTGGTCAGTGCACGGGGGAGTGAGGTACAGCTTGCCCTTGGGAATGTGATTAGCAGAGTCAGAAATTTTGAGTTTGCTGTTTCCTGGGAGGTGGGGAAATAATGCTGCTTTAGAACAAACAAACAAATAAATCCTTCAGTAATCTGTATAAATGCTTGCCTCCTGCCAAATATTTAAAGTATGTAGGTACAAATCAGTACCTTAAAAATACTGCTTGTTAGGCTTATGCATGGATTTGTGACACTTCACTTATCTCAACTGCCACTAGAAGTGGGAGGGAGGTGTTGCTTTCCCTCAAAATTCTAGATAGCTCAGCTGTGCATGCTTGATTTCTCCAACAATTTCACTCTATAACCTTCTTTTGTCTTGGGACATCTTATTGCTCTGGAATGCAGAACATAAAACTGAAAAGCTGTTGTTGAACACATCAAAGGAACATGGAAATCTATTCAATATTCACGGGCTTCATGCATCACCTTAAAGCTGTGGTTTGCTTAATCATGGTCTGCTAAATAAACCACAAATATCTAGTTTCTCAAACAGCACAGTAATCCATAAATCGTGGATTACAAACCACAAGGGTAGAGTTCCCAACTGCATGACATTCATTGTCTACAGTGAATTGTGGAAGACCTTCAGAGATCAAGAATGGATTCTTTCCCAGCCTGACCTTGGATGCTGGAGATTTAAAAGAGAGGGGGGACTTTTTTCATTCAAAACAGATGCTCTACATTTTTCCTGATGCTGTCCACCTCATTCCTAATGCTATTTTCCCAAGCCTTTTCTCTTTCTATTGTAATATTTGCACAGTGAAGAACATTATCTATCTATCTATCTATCTATCTATCTATCTATCTATCTATCTATCATCAGTCATCTCCTTTTACCATAGCTGCCTCATGCTCTGTTGTCACAACCAGTGACATTAGTTGTATATGACTTGCATGGAATCCAAAATATACAAAGTAATATTGCAAACTTTGATTGACATCTGGGAAAATTGCTTTAGAACTGAATGTGGATGTGCAAACCTCTACCTTGTTGACATGCATGCAAAGTGAGTCTATCACATGCAATGTGAGCTCTATCACATGCCCATCTGTGATGAAAAGGCATAAAAAAGATACAGATACACTCTGTATGTATGGGTCCTGAAATATAGCTGAGCTAAATCTTTCTAAAAGACCTTCTATCTGTGAAGGCTATTTCTTAGTTTCTTCCCATAAATTAGGGCCACTTTGCAGAATTTTCTCTAACTATAAGGTGTATAACAGTCTGTGTCTGTGTCTGTGTCTGTGTCTGTGTCTGTGTCTGTGTCTGTGTCTGTGTCTGTGTCTGTGTCTGTGTCTGTGTCTGTGTCTGTCTCTCTATCTCTAATCTCTATCTCTATCTCTAACATCTCTCTCTCTCTCTCTCTCTCTCTCTCTCTCTCTCTATCTCTATCTCTATCTCTATCTCTATCTCTATCTCTATCTCTATCTCTATCATCTCCATCTCTATCTCTATCTCTATCTCTGAGAGAGAGATGAGCTGGAACTTGGGCTGGTATGGGAACTCCATTGCATCTCCTGAAAAGGAAGTTTATTCTTTAATGGTTGTGGGTCAATATGCAAAGGCTTCATAATGCTTCACTTTATGGGGTAACATTATTCCATCTCTATTTTTCATAAGTAGACCCACAGATAAAAAAAGTTATGATGTTGATAACCAAATAAGGGAACTAGTCAGAGCTTAATAAGTATGATGGTACTATAGAAGATTCCTGTTGGGTCTTCATAATCAGAGTCATGTTTAACCATCTTTTAAAGTTGCCATGTGTGAAATATTTCTGTGTGAATTATTTTATTTATTTATTCAATTTATTCCCCGCCCATCTCCCATACAAGTGTTTCCCTGGATATTAAACTGATGTAGACATATGCTGCAGTGTGCATAAATTGATATATATGGGGGAGGGGGAGAAAGAGAGAGAATGGACACACATCTGGAGGTGTCTAACATGCAGAATAATAGCAGAGTTCAGATCTCCACTATGGAAGGTTATCAAACATCATATGGATATTGCACATTTGAAAGTAAATGGGAATATTTGTTCATCATCAGGATGGCTTGAAAAGAGATGTTGATGAGAAATGATCTAAAATCCCTTCCATAGTTCAAAGCTGTCAATTCCCTTGCACCCATCTTTTTTCAACTGGAGATTAATATGTTAAAAAAAATTAACACTAGAGAAAAACAAAGGTATGCTCCATTAGCCAAGCAAATCCTAGAACAACTGTAATTAGCCAGGCTTGTTAAACCGTTGAATAAGCAATGGGTAATATACAATGCTATTACTTGACTTAGATGGCAGGATTTATTTATTTATTTAACACTGAGAATCCAGGCTGAAAAGAAGGATAAACATCTATATTTAGGGCTAGTTGGGTAAAAATGTATAGGCATCAAAAGTCCTGGAGACATTTCTTATCCTATTTGTCCCATTTGACTTTATTATTTTAATTACATCAATGAAAAATAAATAAATAAATAAATAAATAAATAAATAAATAAATAAATGGGAAGATACTGTTCTTTTTTTCCCCCTAAGAATGTCTCTGGATTTGGGCTTGCAAAGTTGGGGATCTTGTCCACAGGATTTTGCAGAAGGATGGCACACTGTCTAGAGAGCCAGTTTGGTCTAGTGGTTAAGGTGCTGGGCTAGAAACCAGGAGTCTGTGAGTTCTAGTCCCGCCTTAGGCATGAAAGCCGGCTGGGTGACCTTGGGCCAGTCACTCTCTCTCAGCCCAACTCACCTCACAGAGTTGCTGTTGTGGGGAAAATAGGAGGAGGAAGGAGTATTAGGTATGTTCGCCATCTTGAGTTATTTATAAAAATAATAAAGGCGGGATAAAAATTAAATAAAAATGAATAAATAAATAAATCTGAGTGCACAGTATGAAAAAAGGCACTCATCAACAGAGAAGGATTTGTATGGAAAGGGGTATTTGATGAAATTGAGAGTGTGACAAGATAAATGATATAGAAGATGAATGCACAAAATTCACCAACTTGGGAACATTCTCTGTAATGTTCTGTTCCCTTCCAGGTCATGCCAATCCTCCTCCCAGACCCTCCTATTCCTAGTGCAGTTCAGTGATTTCTGCAAGTAAATTCTCCAAATTGGAAGTAGTTTTGGACAAAATTTCTGTAATATCTAATCTATGCCCCAGGTGGGCAATCCACCCTTAAAAATAATAATAATAATAATAATAATAATAATAATAATAATAATAATGTTAAAAGAGAGAATGATGATTCCTTCCCTGTCTACTGCTTCCTTAATCCCACTCACCATAGGCAAGTGTTCCCCCTAGAGATAAATCAAATCAAATCAAATCTGATGGGTTTATAATGTAACTACTGGGTTTTTATCAATTGCTTCAAGGAAGTAACTGGACAAAGCATGAACTTTCAAAGAATGGGGTGATGGCTAAGAAGTTCCATTCAGAGTGTCTTCTACATCCTCCCTCTTTAATTAAGAGAACGAATTATTGCAAATCTAAATGCACTCCCCCCAAATCACTCATCTACTAATTCTTTTCACCTGTCATTATTAGGCTATTATAGGCAAATTCATTTTTTACCCCAGATATTGCACAAACCTTGCTATAAAAGAATACCATTGGCAACAATTATGCCAGGGAATAAACCATAGGCAGCAGAAAGTCGTTGATTAACTGATTTTTTTTTAAAAAAAAAAAGGGGGGGGGAAGAAAGAAATTACAATTATCTGCAGGAAATGGATGGTATATTACAGCACATTATTACTGGGAAGGGAGAGAGAGAGAGAGAGCTTGCAAAAAAAGAAAAGGTTAAGAGGGTGGGAGGAGAGGGATGGGGGAAGCAGGTAATGCTCCTTGCAGTTCAATTCTAGCAGTATGAATAATGAAATGCAGCCATCTAAAGACCCTCAGATTTTTCTCCAATTCTGATGTCAAGTTTCATCTTCGGGGCTATTAATGATTCATGGGCTCCCCTTTTTATTTATTTGTTTTTTTTAAAAAAAAACAGAAAAATCTCTCTTTAGACAAATGATACCAAAAACTAAGTCAGAATTTGCAAGGAGGAAGGATAGCAGGTGCCTGCTGAGTGATTCTGGCTGCCCAGAATCTCCTTCGGCTGAGGCCAGACAGGTCTTTTGGGAATGCCCCCCCCCCTCTGACTCTTAACATTTATTTTTTGACATTTCAGACTATTTGTCAAGCAGAGTTGCCTTCCTGAAATCAAAGATATAAAAGTGGGCTTTTCAGAGCTGCAGCTCTCTTGGGCTGTCTGTGAAAACAGAATCAGCCAGCTGTCCATCTTAACAGTTCTCTTATCTCCATATCAGCCACAATAGCGAAATTGCCTCAGCCCTTTCTGACTAGGCCTGACACTTCCATCAGGCATCCATGATTCAAGATCAGATTACCGTCTTTCTTAGGACAAAGCTCACCCTTTAAACAGAAATGAAGATCCAAGCCCTGAGAGGAACTCAAAGGAAATTGGCTGCTTGTTGGGCAAAGGCACCAGATAGAAGATTGATAAACAGATGTTCTAGCAATTAGGAGCCTGGAGCACAAAGCTTTTTAACTCTGACCTCCAAGAATCCCATCCAAAACTCAACTTCAAGCCATTAAAGAAGCTCGGTGAAGTTCCTACTGGGTGAAAAGTTGTCTTTCTGAGGAGGGAACTCTTTTACTTGGCTTTAGAGTGAACTTATACCTTTTGCCACTGACCATCCATAGAGGGGAGTGGCAGTTTACCTGGAGGTCCATTTTCAAAATGACAGATTCCCTAATAGACCAGATCTCAGGCGTCTCCATGAAGGAAGTAGAAACCTTATTCCACTTAAGGATTTGCAAAAAAGTTGTTTCTCTAATTTAATGAATTCTAGATCTTCAGATTGGGTAGTGTGACAGTTCCTTCAAGCATTTCACATAAACTTTGCAAAACCCTTCTTGCCCTAACAATAGAAGGGCTGTATATACAATAAATTATTAATCCAGGCAAGGTAGCAACCATTGAAGAGGGTAGCAACTATTAAAGCTTGTCATGATTCCAATAAACTGGCATAATATCCTAAAACATGCCAACATTAAGATGTGTTGCACAATAGAAGGGAAATTATCAACCTGGATTTTAGGACAACCTGGTTTATATTGAGGGAGAATATCTGATAAGTTTCCCTCCCACCACCACCACCACCACCCCCCAAAAAAAATCAGGACTTCTAGGACTCACGTTCTAAAACTATTGGTTAGCATAAGCATATACTGTATTTCTTACAGATTTACCAAGCTCTTAGCAGATTCCACTGTTTTCATTCTTCAGGGAAGAAGATCGGTGCTGTCTTCTGAACTGGATAGCCATCCATATTCTTCCTCTGTTTATGAGATATCACTTCAAACATTACCCTATAATCCAAATTAATTTTGGATGGGGAAATGTCAAGCAAGAGGTCCTAAGTTTCTGCCTCTTGCTCAATTAATTGATTGATAGTTGTAGTAAGCAAATGCAGTTTGGGGATAAACACATTCATTATTTATCACCAGTATCAAGAATGTACACAGGGCTCCAATCAGCACTGCATCATTTGACTGGGATAGCTTCTTTCCAGCGCAAGACCTAAAGCAATGGCTAAAATAGCAAAAGGGAATGGCAGCTCATCTAAGCTGTGAGAATGGCTAGTAAAAAACAAAGAGGTTGAGGGAAGTAAGATGTTTTCTCAGCAGTCCCATCTAATGAATAAATTACTGGATTGTACTTTTTACTTGCTGAAAGTAGAATAATGTATGATTAGGATCACACATTGCACTAATTCAGGAATGCTTAAATTGAGACCACAAGATGGCACGTGTTTTCTCCTACAATACCTGGGCTTCTCCAAAAATTGCTACCAAATTGTGCTTCTTCAACACAGTGAAGGGGAAAATTATAAAATATATGGGAAGCAATCATATTAACTGCATTTAATTCATGACATTTATCTTAATTGAAATGAAGAGATGCTGTCTTCTTTGTCCTGGCCCCATCAATTTTTTGGACTGCATCTTCTGGCTGACCTTGTCTGGTCTCCAAAGAGTCCTTGGAGATGCCAAGGACTGAAACTGAGGTCTTTTGCACACAAAGCGGATGATCTACCAATGAGCAACATCCCTTCTCTACAACAGCAGAATGTAAAGATTGCCTTGCAATGAATCAAATAATTAATCCATCTAGCCCAGGATTGTTGTCACTGACTGGCAGTCAATCTCCAAAATTTCAGGCAGGAATATTTCCCTGAGGACTGACCTGGGATCCTCTATATTGCAAAGTAGATATTCAACCAGTGATTTACCATCCTTCTACCACCAAACTACTTTCCTTCCAAACCAAGAACAAGTCCAACTGACTTCTAACACAAGATGGCACTAATATATGCACACTGATATAATGTGCTCTCAGCAATCTATATTGATGGGGTGCAATATATTTCTCTATTATCTCCCAGCTTGAGAAATATACAATGAACCCTACGTTTTGATTATTTTTTAAAAAATCTCTTAAATCAGTCAACTGACAGTCTGTTTTCAAACAGATCCTGTCTTGCTTGGGGCTGTCATATGTATTAAACCAACATGAATACTAAAAGCAAGCAAACAAAAACCCTTGCATTCATTATTCCAAATTCACAGAGGATGCAAAATCAATTTTAGAGTTTCTCAACTGAGCTTCTGTTTCCTAATGCTGCATGTTTAGTGTTTGCCAGTTGTCACATGCAAATGTAATAAAACCCCTTTTGCCATCTATTATTTCAATATTTAAGCAATGCTGATTTGACAACCATACGGTTTGCTACTAGTTAGTTAAATATTAAAATAATCATTTGGAAAAGCATGAATTATTGTACATGTACAAAACTCAGCTCACAAATAATGGATTTACAAGCCTAAGGGCCAGGGATGGAACTAGGGTCTGTGTCACCCGGGGCAAACATGGATTCTGCACCCCCCATGGGTTATTTTGTCATTTTGGCACCCCCTGGGCGTCATTTTGGTGCACCCCCCAGCACGGCACCCAGGGTACATGCCCCACTTGGACCCCCCTAGTTGCGGCCCTGCTAAGGACTGGCTATGGGTCACTAAGGTGATCTAACAACAGTTCTTTCAACATTCATTTAGATTTGACTCAGTGTTTTAAAACACAACAGTATGAAAAAACACAAACCTTATTTATCATCACAGTTTTTGAGTGTCAGTGCATATAAACATGCCACACATGGCAGTTTTATTTTGCAAAAAGGTCCAGAACTTGAATAGATTTTTCTAAAATAATATTCCCTGTGGTAGTTTGCCAGAATTTGGAACTGCCGGTCTCCCCTGATGTTTTA
Source organism: Charina bottae (assembly GCA_023362775.1). Lineage (NCBI taxonomy): Eukaryota > Metazoa > Chordata > Lepidosauria > Squamata > Charinaidae > Charina > Charina bottae. The sequence continues at coordinate 10,863,360 of JALMGJ010000010.1, forward strand.
GATGTCATCCATGTAAATGGTCAAGAAGAAATACAACAGCTTATTAACATAGGAGCTGGCAAACTGCTCAAAGAACCAGCAGGCTTTCACCTAGCTGTAGAGGATCTCCCCAATGGCTTGACAGTCAAAGCAATTTGATGGTGTGCCTTGCAGTTTCCCAGATGTTTTATTCCTTTGCAAAGGAGCCTTTTCTTTTTCTACCTTATTTTCAGGAAGCTTGAAAAGCTGGTTTCAAATCTCGCTCCGTGATCTTTTGTGAGCTTATTTTCTTGTTGGAGATAACAGAGAATGTGCTACTTCAAGTGTTGTTTTCTCAACACATCTTTCCATTGCTCTGAAGTCTCCCAGTCTGTTTAAAGGCCCATGAGGTGAGTCTCTTCCTGAATGGAAGTATGGAAAACCTGGGAAGCTGCAGAATGCTGGAGAGGTGTTTGTACAATGAAAGATAGGACATTCATATACACCCTTTGGCCACCATGTCACTAAATAAGTGTGAGAACACCATACTACACCTGCTAGAACTTTATCCAGATGATTTTTTTTCCTTTGAAAGAAGACTTGAAAGCAAATTAACTTTCACCTAATTGAATGAAAAATGGTAGAAAACTACTTTTTCTGCACATTACCAGAGCAACTCAGTTCTTCAATGAAAGTCACATTACTACTTTTCTTTCTGACAATAAGCAGTCCCCCTGCCAAATATTTTGGGAATGAGAGGGGCCACCTGCAAACAAGCCAAAATATTCAGCATGGAGGGAAAATGCCAAAACATGTCAAAAGACATGACTGCTTGCTCCTTGAAGGAAGTATAAGTAAGAGTAAAGAGTAACAATGTCATTTTGACCCTCTATCCATTACTATCCATTGAGTTGGTGATTTATCTGGCTATATTACTTTTTCCCTCCTGGCAGGTGAGGGACATAACTATGCACACTTCTCCTAACACAAACATTTTTGGACATATTATTCCTCATGTATGCATTTTTGCAAGTAGTTTTTTCCCTAATGTAATACATTTTCAAACATCATTTTCACTAATATGTGCATGTTGTGTGTACTTTCTTCTAATATATGCAGATTGCTCTGTAATTTTTGGTTGGGGAACTGCATCTCAAAATTCAGAGAAGTGCAACTATGAATAATGATGGTTTTGGTTTGTGTATGGAGTGAAGAAGAATGGATCAGGAAAGTTTGTAGTAGGTTAGAATTCAAAAGGCCTTTTATACCCAATGCTAATGTCATACCCCATTCCTAATTAATATCTAATTTTGCTCCTGAAGATGTCCAGTTGGGTCTCCAAACATGTAAAGAGGTTTACAATTAAGGGTTTTCTGTGGAAGAGAATTAAACTGCACTATTCCCTCCTTGCTGCATGGGGTCTAAAAAAAAAAAAGCTCGACTTCTTGAATTTGTACAGTGCTTTGGCCTTAGCATACCTTAAACAGGGGACTCACAAGACACCATCTTTTACTGAATTGGATTTCCCTGAAGTTCTCCAGGTTCTTGAGAAGAAGTCTTCTCTGGCACAAAAACTGAAAGGCTCTTACAAAACTGTAAGTTTCTCAAAGTTGAACCGAAGTCTGTTCATGCAACCCTGTTCACTCTTCCCAGAAACTATCACTATGCTAAGCTAATTAGCTTTGGGTTTCACCCCAGTTTTAGAAGGACCCAAATGGTTATTCAAATTAACTGTTTGGATTGTTAGCCTGCTCACTGTAATGGCAGCAGATTTATTTTTCTTCATCAGACACCAACCTCCCCAAAGTGGACGCTTCTCAATCTTATTTATTTACAAATGCACTTGATTAGGGTACCTGATGGACGGTCTTCACCATTGCACCAGTAATGATTGTTGAGATAATCAGGGGCAGTCCTACTGCAAGTATTATAAATTGTGGACCATCATCTTGTGGTCACTTGTGGTTTCTCTGTAGTGGCACCTTCCCCTTGCCTGCTCCATCCAAGAGCTCTCTCATCTGAAATTGTGAAGTGCCTATGACTATATCTTTTAGACACCATTTCTAAACTTCTTGTCTTAAGAAAGACACCTTTTCTATGGGAACAACTGGACAAATGGATTTTTATGGTTTTTTTTTCTTCATTTCCCCCCACTTCTTTTACTATATAGTTTTTTTTCTTATATTGTCTTGTTTTATATAGTTTTTATTGTGAATTTTATTTATTTATTTATTTATTTATTGGATTTATCACCGCCCAACTCCCCCAAGGGGGACTCTGGGCGGTTATTTTATCTTTTTAAAACTACTATGAGATGCCTTTAAAACTACTATGAGATGTAGTTCAAAATATTAAAAAAATATATATAATTATAATTATATATATAAAAATATATAATTGCAGAAACAACATCTTTCAAAACAAATTATCCCAGTACAGCTTGCTAATACTTAAAGCCCTCCAAACCTAGGTAGCAGAAATATATTTAAAAACCACCACAGCAGTAATGATACACATGCACATCATTAAAAGAGCTGGAAAACAACAAAATTGTTCAGATATCAGTCCTCCTGGTTTAATTTGCTCCAAATGGGTTCCTTTTTCTTCTAACATAATGGCCAAGCTATTAATAGGTAGCTTAATAAGTTCAACGTTCAAGATATCTGTAAGTAAACATAAGGTTTAACAACTAAATTATATGTTATTTTATTGGAGTACAAGATTTGTCATTAGATGAATTAAAATCAGTTTTGGAAAATGACCTACAAACTATCATTTAGGAAGGGGACTGGAATAAGATTTGGGTTTCTAAGGCTATATTTTCATTGTCTGCCCAAAGTAGAGAAAATTATATTGAAATAATTTATAGATGATACATATATCTGGTGAAATTGGCATGTAAAATTAAATCTAAGTTCTGCTGGAATAATTAATGAGAAAGGCACATAGTGTCATCTGTCATGGATATGCTCAAGAATTAGAAACTTCTGGGGTTTAGAGTTTATAACAAATGTGTAAAGTAGTCAATCAGGAAATCAAAATAAACGCACAATTAGTTTTTTGGGAAATATTCATTTAAGTTCATAAGAACATCTAAAGAGTTGGTGATTCATATATTGATAGTGGTATGAATGGTGATAACAGAATATTGAAAGCAGGGAATTTATCCCTAGATAAGTGGTAAACTTTGGAATATAGAGATAGCAGAAAGTTTAACCCATTGGTTATACCTTTGAACAGAACAATACAACCACATTCTTTTTTTGATTTGATACTTTTCATCAGTTAAAAAAAAAGTTGGTACAGAACTGCCTGCTTGTTATAATAAGATAGGGAAGAAAGGTGCTATTTATAAATAGTTCTTGAGTTGATAATAATGGTTTAGATTAGACATATTCACAAGGAAAACTTTGAAAGTCATAACGTAGAATAATTTTGTATTCTGTGATATTTTATGTTACTTCGTTTTTGTCTGTTTTGTCTTTGCTTTTAAGGATTCCAGGTGAACCTCTATGGGGAGCATATAGGGACACCACCACTGAGATTTGTTTCTGGGCAGTCATTCACTGTGAATCTCCATGAGAGAGCCCACCATCCCTGGATAGCAGGGATGAGCAATGCTTGTAGAAACAGAGTGAAATAATAGAACTGTAAGACAGCAGACGGAACACTTACAAACACCTTGATCAATCTTTGTGCAGATCCATTAGAGACTTAGTTCTACAATAGTTTTCCATTATCCAAAGCCTTCCAAAGGACTTGGAATACCACTCTCATCATTTCTACTCAGGAGGCTAAACATTATGATATATAGCACATGGGAACAACAATTACCATATGAAGTCAAGTTAGGTCAAAAGCCTAACTAATCTTGAATTCTGTGCTCTCAGTGACTAATCAGAGGCCCATGGGAATCTCAGAAGCAGAACATAAGCACCGCAGAAGTTTCCAACTCATGTTCCTCAGCAATTGCTGAGAGATACTGATTACATTACTAGAGATTATACCAAAGGACTTACCTTTTCAGAAACCATGTTGATTCCTCTTCAGCAAGACTTGTTCAGTAGCCTTGATCATTTTGCTTTTATAATACTTTTCACAATTGTATATGGAATCAGTAATAAGCAAGTAATTTATAATTTCTTGTATTCCGTCTGGATCACCTTTCCCAAAGTAGTATTATGTTGCTTACTTTCTACTCTCCTGGTGCAGTGTATACTCTTGGGTATATATTACAGAGTTGTGGTTAGAAAATCAGCAACTTCATGACTGAGTTCTTTTCGAACTCTCAGAAAACTTTTGGAACTGGCAGTTCATTTGTGGTTGGTCTGTCAATAAACTTAAAACTTAACCACTTGTAGCTGTTACTTCCTGTAGTTTCTCAGACCCTGTTCTTGAAATCAGCAATCTAGGCACTGATACCCACTCTACACCTTCTGCCATAAAAATTAACACACTCACCTTTTCTGTAACCTCCTTTTCTTTTAGTTTTTCTTTAATTCTGGTATCATGCTTCTGATGTGATGTTTTTAGTCTTAATTGTAGTAGAAATATGTCTTTTATATCCCCCTATTTTGGTTATCTAATAATTTTATTAAAAGTTTTTTAAAAAGAAGATAAAAACTAAATCAAACGAATAAGAAATAAAAAATAAAAAGAAATAAATCAAAGAGAGAGCTAAAAGTGCAAGAAAGGGAAAAAAATAAAATAAAAATTGAACAGAAAGAAAAATGATACAAAAGGTGGCTTCCGGTCTTCTTTACAGCAGTTATAAGTACAATTATAAATTTAACTCTTTCTCTAAAGTTATGTCTCTCTTCTTTCTATAATCTATCCTATCTAATCATCAAAACCATAAACCAGAAGTTCATTTTATTCTGTTTTCCGCAAAAAGTCCATAAGGGGTTTCCAGTCAGTTTTTGTCTTTTCTCTGATCAAAGAAGTCAGTTTGGCCATTGCAGTGAGTTCCATCATCTTTGCCAAACGTTCTTCCATTGTAAGTATTGCCAAATCTTTCCATCTTTGGCATACAATAATCTTGCTGCAGTTATCAAAAGTTCCATGACTTTTTTCCAACTGTTTGTACATCAGTCCCAAAAGAAAGACCTCTGGTCTCAATTGTATATTAATCGTTAAAATCCTCTGAATCAATATATGTCGATGAAGGTTCTCAGTCATCCAGGTGGAACAGTCTGTAGCTTGAATCATGTCAACTGTATTTCTATTTTCTCAGTGGAAACGTTTCGCTCCTTATCCAAGAAGCTTCTTCAGTCTGAGCAAAGTTAGTAAGGGAATCCTTAAATATGTTTCTAGGGTGGCTGTGTGACCTTACACCTGGGGCTAGGTCATGGTTATTTGAGATGTTTATTTCTAAGTCCCTTTATCATCTAAAGGAGGATCGTTAAGATTACCATGCTGCTGTTGAGCTTGTGAAATGGTCTTAATCTTCCTAGGCACAGAAGACAAAGCAGGGAGGAAGATGGGGGAAAGATTATGCCTGAGGCCCCCACCTCTATTCAAGGAAGGATTTTCCAAGTTGGCATAAATGGATTCCTTGGCTCAAACCACCTATCTTCTCTGTCTATCTTCCTCCCTGCTTTGTCTTCTGTGCCTAGGAAGATTAAGACCATTTCACAAGCTCAACAGCAGCATGGTAATCTTAACGATCCTCCTTTAGATGATAAAGGGACTTAGAAATAAACATCTCAAATAACCATGACCTAGCCCCAGGTGTAAGGTCACACAGCCACCCTAGAAACATATTTAAGGATTCCCTTACTAACTTTGCTCAGACTGAAGAAGCTTCTTGGATAAGGAGCGAAACGTTTCCACTGAGAAAATAGAAATACAGTTGACATGATTCAAGCTACAGTCTGAATCAATATATTATATCCTTCTATTCTGCATCCTTCATTATTTGACTGCATTTCTTTAGTACGTGTTTACTTTTTTGTTCGTTTGTTTTCCTCATTTGGGCAAAACTCCAACTTCCTAAAGGAAGTTGTTTCTCTCTTTCTCTCCTCATTTCCTTCACATTGTTCATTAATAACATGGGCTTAAATATTATCTGTCCTGACCTATGCTATATAGCCTGCTTGAGCTTTTATCATCATGGTGGTTTGGAATAAACCAAGCATTTGAGTGATTTTAGCCTCTCCATTTCTTCACCTTCCTTTTCAAATTCCTTTCTACTCAGTTCTCCCAGTTTAGAAAATGTGACTGCAATTTGCAATTGCCTTTAATACATACAGTACTGTACATTACATTTTATGGCACCATGTTTTCAGTTAGATGAAAACTAACATCTGGCACAAGGATCTGGATACCACTTAGATTAAAATCCAAGTTTTCCTCCATCCTGGCTGCTTTCCTATTTAATTCTCCTGTTGCAGTCATGTAGGAGGTCTAAATACGTTACCTCTTTGTCTTGATCAGAACATGCATTTATCCAGTTTATGAGAGAATTATTGAAGTCATCTATTAGTGTCACACTTCTTTTACCTTTGGATCCCGAACTTTTCAGCTCTCGATCAGGGACATAAGAATATAACCATATTCCTAAAACATTTTTTAGGATCATATATTATCACCTGCAGCAATTCTTTGGAGGAAGCTGTTCCTTTTGAGGTTTTCTAGTTTCTCTGAAACTATGCTTTCTTTGACATACAGAATAACACCTCTTCCAATAAGCTTTTCCTTGCCATTCCTACAGAGATTGTATCCAGAAATAACAATATTCTACTGGTTCTATTGTATCCAACTTGTTTCCACCAAGTTTTCATTATTTTCACTAGAACTGTGATCTCCTCTAAAATCAAACATTACAGCTCCCTAATTTTGGCTCTGAGGCTTCCATATTTGCAAGGAAATACTTATCTCCCCACAGGTCTTTGATGTGTGTGTTTTTTCTGTGGCCCTTTAGCTGCTTTCACTAGCTTTCACATTCTACTCTTCATGCTCTTGGCTTATTTATAACCTGTTTCTATTCAAACATCCTTGTGGGGGAGATGGGCAGGATACAAATGTGATAAATAAATAAATAAATAAATAAACATTCAAAAATATTTCTATCCACATTCCCTGGAGTTAAATTTGCATTTAATCATGCATGGAAGTGAATGCATTATTTTCTTTCAAAATCTTTTTTTTTAACCTGGGCAGCCAGGAAGTACAGTATATGCCAAATGGATAATTATGTTCCAATTTGCACATTATTCCAAGAGGTACAGATCAGGTCAGTTCATACGGGAATTCACAAACTCAACATTCCTTAATTATCTGGACACTGGGCAGAAGAGGTGCATGTTTTAAGAGTGTGGGAGTGTGAGATGAAACAATGAAGAAAGAACATTCACAGTTACAACCTTGTTAATTTCTACTAGTCCACTCCCAAACTCAGAAGCTCTTCCCATTGCTTCTTGGCACAAGCTGATCCCTAGAAGATGTATTTCCTTTTCAAAATATGGTAGTAATTGTTCATATGGTTCATTAAATCTTTGACTCAAATAATCACTTCCTTGAAACATGAGTAACTGTCAGGGTATGAAAAGCATCAGCATAGATTATCAGCCACTGCTGGAAATGCTCTATTAAACAAACACACAAAAACTTACAAAAGGGAGACTTCTCTTTCTTCATTATTTCTGATCATACATTCTACCCCGCATCATCTTCAAGCCTGCATTTAAGGCTTTATTACCGGTGGTAGCATCCTTGTCCCTTTCTAATGCCTGAGCTTAATCTGAAACAGCTAAAGATGGTAGCAATAGTGCAACTCAAAATGAAAACATATTCTGTTGACATGGTTAAAACTTTGAAGGGCTATGATAGCTTAGGACTTGGAACTTTAACCTTTCCTGTTTCCTGATTTCTAAAAGATGAAGTCATGGAAGATAGCATGCTATTGCGCTGTTGCACTGGGATCTTAACATGTCCTAAGCCACCATGGGCAATTTCATTGTAAAAGGGTTTAAAACAACATTTTAAAAGAAAAATAAATTATGCCCTAAAATAAATGAGACCAGTGCAATATTGAGAGGGGAGGTACACTACACTGGATTTTAACTAGAAGTAATGAAATATAGACTCCTTCCAAGCAGGAGTTGTTTATCAGACCTGATTAAAAATGGAATTTTAACACCAATGCAAATCCAAAGCATTTGAATTCATTTGCAGCCTGCTCTGGCTGTAAGCATAAAGTTACTCAGCTATTTATTACCACCAACATATTTATCAGGCATCAGAACCAAAAGGTCTATATCAGATGTTAATAAGATATGCATCTGGAAAGTCAATTCACCCATGGAAATGAAACAACTAACTCTCTTCCCAAGTGTGATGTCTTTACTTACTTAGGGTATTATCATGTCAGAATTTCCTGCTTTTTTTCCTGCCTTCCAGGACAGCTCTAGCAAAATCACTGTAGCAAATCTACTACTCCATTCAAGCACTTCTTCTTTCTCTCTGAAGTCCTTGTCCAACCTCATGAAAAGCGGAAGGCTGGCAGCCAGAACAAGGAGAAGACTGCAAGTGACAGATCCTCATCTAGCCAATAGATGAGGACTTTCCAGGCAGACAGAACTAGTTCCAAGGAAGCAAAGAGTCACAGACTGTAGGTGACACGTGTTTACTTTTATCTATAAGTACTCATCATGGGAGTGCCCTCTTTAGTGACAGAGAGTTCAAGGGACATTTCGGCACTCTTAACAAAGTCACAAAGATTCACCAATAAAACCATTCAAGAAATCCTTAAGAAACAGTCATATATACAGTTACATATGGCTCCAGGAGTGTTGTTATTTTACTAAGAAAAAACAAACTGGAAAAAATATCAATTCATCAGCTTATAAAGTGGTAATCCCATTTACCCTTAAAATTTGTCTCTCACAAAAATTATCATTTCTGATGTGAAAACTTCTGGTGATATCAGAAATGATAATTTTTAGACCCGCTAACAGATTAGAAGCTAGAGTTGGTAACTGAAATTAATACAAGCAAAATATTGAAGTTGGGCTTCCTTTGCAGTCAAAATCCCTGAAAAAATGACAAGGGAAAGAAAGGAACACATCAGAGTTTCTATAGGAGCAGTGAGTTTCCAATAACAGTAGTGCACATTTTCTTCAAGGAAACTTCCCAAAGCTATTAGCCCATTTCAGCTATTTTGTGGGCTTTCCTTGTTGGGTATAACTTGAGCAATTGCAAGGGAAAATGAAGAGAGTTTAGATTAAGCTAGTTAAAACTGGGGCTCATGCACCCTTCTGGTGATATGGCTTCATGTTCATTTATTGCCTAGGTTCACACATTAGACAAAGCTGTTATGTGCTTGGTTGGTTTTGGCTGTGAGGTTGTAGTTTTCAAACAATGGCATATGACTTAACTGTTGTGTGAACCCAACCTATGGTGGTTTGTTTAATAAACAGTGATTAAAGAAACCATGACATGTTTTCTGTAAACCTTGCCTTAGTTAACTAGAAGGTAAGAGACCTTGACTGTATCACAACATGGATCTCACAACAGCATATAGATATGGAATGACCCCTTAGAGTAGGGAATCCACAGGCCTTTATATTATCCATTTCCTCTATTTGTTGGATTGATGAAGGATTATGAATTCAGCTCTCATCAAAGGACAGATATTTCCCAGACTTGCTTAAGGACAGGAAATTCCCACAGTTCTATATGATTGTTGTAGTTCCACGTATTAAAGTAGGTGCAACATATATTATGTAACAATGCTGTATTGCAGGATGCCTCAGTTCAGTGTTTTCAGACTGCTGATTTATGCATTATCTTTGCCTAATAGCTTCTTTGTAATCAGACCAAAGATTCATGCAGTCCACTCGTTTGCCTTTAAGAGGATTCAACCAGATGCCTAGAGAAGCTCACATCCTTAATGTTGATGAAGATAATTAGCATTTACTTAGTGCTTTTCCTGCATACTCAAAGTATTACACAGACATTATAATTTCAACTACCTTGTAAGGTTAGCCATTATTATTGGCTCCATTTTGTAACAAGGGTCACTGACAGTACTGAGAAATGAACTTGGAAGTTCCCTGATCATAGTGCATGCTCATCAGAATTAGACTACAACAGGTCTCTTGTCTTTGATATATGATAATGAGAGGCAAATATACATAAGTTCAAGGCAGAAGGGGAACAAGTCACACTGAACACTGGTGGGGTAATTAAGAAGTAAAATTTTGGACAGTAAAATCTAGATTCCTGCACAAAATATTGTAATCAGTGAATAGGATGCATTTACAAAAACCACGTTTGTGATCTGAATGCTAGGAAAGAAAATCGGACACATTTGCCTAGCTGCATAGATTCCAACTGTACAGGCAGTTAGTAGAATCAAAGGAGCAAAGTATCACTCAATAGAAGTCTGTTTAGTGCCTCAGAATTCTATACCTCTATAGATATTCTGTATGGGCTTATGTATATTGTACTGAGCTGCCCTCATCATCAATTCTGGTTCCTTCCATCACTTTCTACTACATACTGGATTTCCTGCATGACAACTTTTTACTCCTCTTGCTGCTTAAGAAGATAGCCTGAATAGGTCACATCGTTCTTTTAAAACTGAAATCTGACATTCTCATGATTCTCTGCATCCACAATTTTCAAGTTAAGATGTATGTTGTCCATTAAAATGCAGGCATTATGCATCATCTGACTTCTACTGTCATACATACTACTTCACTTAATGACTCCAGTTCTGGTTTCCCTAAACCTATCTGGTCTACCAAAGTAAACACTCCATGATGCCTCAAATATGTCACAATTAATGCAGTATTTTAATGAAGGGCATATGTGATCAACTGCAAGAGCTAAATTTCTCTGTGTTTTAATCCGTTCAATCGTGTCTGATTCTTGGAGACTGCCTGGACAAGTCCCTGCAGTTTTCTTGGCAAGATTTTTCCGAAGTGGTTTGCCATTGTCTTCTTTCTAGGGCTGAGAGAGAGTGACTGGCCCAAGGTCACCCAGCTGGCTTTGTGCCTAAGGTAGGACTAGAACTCACAGTTTCCCAGTTTCTAGCCCAGTGCCTTAACCATTACATCAAATTGGCTCCAAATTTATCTAGAGAGAATTTATTTCATAATTGACCCATTAACACTCCACTTATCAGAATGTCTGAACCATTTGTGCAAGTGTCTTTTCAGAGGCTCTGTGGGATCCAAAAGATAGCTGAATAAGGTCTTAATAATGGAAGGAAATTACTTAAGTCATCATAATCTTCAAGGAACTGCCCATTTACTATCCTTATCATGACTTTTAAAAATAGTCTACCACAATCTCTCTAATCTAAGAGGAGGTTATTCTATTTGGAAATATTGGCTAACTGCCTTTTTTGTTTGATTTTTAATAAGAGAAATAGTTCAAGAGGTATTGACCATTCCTACCCAGTGAGAGGACACAAAATCTTCATTCACAGAATGCACACCAAACCATATTATGGCTTGTTTGCTTTTGGTTTAGCAAGTTGTGTGAATCCAGATGATTCCATATTGAAACTATTACTAAATAAACTATACTTAGTGCATATCCCTATCAAGGTGTCAGGTGTTAGGTTATTAGCACTCTGCATACTTCTATTATTCTATGAGACTCAGTAATGCCCTCCAGGGGGCTCCCTTTTCCTGTCCAACAAGGACAATCTCCAACTAACACTGATTAGAATCTTCATACACTTGGTAATGAATTAGCTTTTTCTATTTTCATAAATTACTCATTAGTTTAGTGCTATGATCAAATCCACTGCTGGTTGATTACAGCTATGCTTCACTCATACAACTCAAATGCAAGGATTTTCGGTAAAATCAGCTCAGAAACCTAGCTTCCAGTTCTAAAATGAAAAATAGATGCATGTATGAACCAGGCAAATGGTAGAGGAGCGCTCTATCTCAAGGAATTTCATTCTTCCAAAAACATAAATGTTTGCATTAGCCAACAAACAGCCCCAACAAAATAAATCACACATTGTTGGAAAATTTATTGATTCTTTTGTCTTCCAAAGAAAAGAGTCAGTGCAGCAGTTTAATTAGAAAATAAAGTGTTTATTAAGAAACTAGACATCAAAGACCTCTAGAGTCTCTGTGAAAGGGGAAATTCCCATTTTCATAGCACAAGATGATGAACATGGAAAGAGGAAAAAAATGATTTGAAATGGAGGGATCTTATTGGATAATGAGGTAATGATTACAATAATTAAAATTGAAAACATCTCTCTCTCTCTCTCTTTTTTTCTTAAGACTCGCAGCTTAAAGCCACCAATTGTGAGTACCCAAGGCCTGGTTCTTATTAATTCCACCCCTTTTCAGAATTAAGGAATTACCACAAGCTCCTCAGTTCCTCAGGTCACTTCTACCCGACACTGTACCATGAGAAAATTGTTAAATGCACACAACAGTGGGCTCTACATAAAGATAACAAAACCCAACTGTGCAAGTAGGCTGCTTTGGAGGTGCATAGAACTTAACATGACACGCAGTAAAATAAAACTTTTTGAAATGTAGGAGCAAAATATGCTTTCAGTTTTCATTCAGAAGAAAAAGTAGGGCACACCTATCAAAAGTCTAGAAAACAAGTAGCTCAAGTTTGATTGCAGTGGGTTGTAATGGCATTCCTTACCAATAAGATCAAGACCAGGATAGGGATTGGGCCTTGAATTAACTTTAGACCTAAGCTGAAAACTAGCAAGACAAATCTCATATATATGCAACCCCAGCTAGTGATCAGATCCTTATGCTAATTTCCAACATTCCCTGCTTTGACAAAAGCAAACCTATAGTGACATTACAATTTTTGTTTTCAGTTCTTACTTAAACGATTCGCTATTTCAAGCTTGAGAATCAGGTGAATTTGTGTGGCTACTTTCCATGTTATTAAAGCTATCTATGGTTTTGGCACTTGATTGATTATTTGAGCAAACCAGCAAGAAAATAAATAAAATGATAGTTTTATGAATAAACCTCTTCTGTAATTTGCAGAAGACATTCCAGTCATTTCCAGAAATCTTCATGAAAGAACACTGCACTAAAACAAAATGCCTCTACAATATGCCTACTCTTAAAGTTCTTCAGTCCTAATGCATCCATCTTCATTCCCCTTGCCCCAAGGGAGTAATTGATTAGGATAAGCAATTTTGGAAGCTATATAGCACTGCAGAAATATTTGGCAAATCTGATGGCTCAAATAATTCTCTGCAACAAGCTAAAAATCTAAACAAATATTTTTGGTCTAGCCTGTCTTACCACTTGTCCTAGATAATAGTTTCACAGTTTTCAGAGCCAGTGGGAACATTTGTAATTTTGAGAAGATGCTGGGAGATGTTTAAAAAATGGCTGTCATGGGGAACTTTCTTATTCCTAAATTATGAGCATGGAAGTCACTAAACATCAATTCATCAAAAGACAAAGTTGTAAGGTTGCTCCCAATCACGATCCTTAATCCTACCCCAAGCTGTTCCCTATTTCTTTCTGGGAGAGCGGTATTCTTCCAAATAAAGCATTAAGCTTCAACAATAAAGCATTTTTATGTTCTAAGATGGTTATTAGACTCAGACAGGATCTTGAGGCAGATAAACATTTAGCTGGAATCTAGTACTTTATCTTACAGCATACCAGCTTCATATTTGTTTATTTTCAATGAAATAGTAATAATAATAATGTGGGGGCAGCAAGTACCCCAGAGTACCAAGGAGTTGCCTGAGGATATGTTAGTATCCACAGGAAACAAATTGGCTTTCCCAAGTTTTGCATTTGCATATATTCCTATAAGTACATTTGACCAAGACTTTGAAGGAGGCTTGATCTAATATTGACCATTCTAGATTGCAACTGCTCATCAGAAAATGGAAAAACAAACAAATATCTCTTCAGGGTGGAGATCAAGGCCAGCATTCCCCCTGCTTCCGTTGCAGAGGTTTTGAGATGGAGTTAAGATGCGAGAAAGAAGAAAAGTGTTTGTGTATGTGTGTGTGTGTGTGTGTGTATACTATATATATATATATATATATATATATATATATATATATATATATATTGATCTGAGTCCAGAATCAATAGTTGTATTTATGCCAGAGAACATGTAACGAGAGTCTTATTCCAATCTCCCTTTGCTTAGTTTGTATGCCTTGAGCCAACCGTACATTCAGTGTGCATGACTGAATTATAATACATCTCTAACTTGGTGAAAAAGAAATGGAAAGTGATGGAAGAGGGAAAATGAGCCAGAAAAGACTGTTGGTTTGCAGATCCGAGATAGGAAAAAAAACTTGTGGATTTCTTCTGCATTTTTGTCCCTAGACTTGTTGAGATCTGCAGCACCATTCCTCATCCATCCAGGTGTGAAGTCCAGAAGCATCTTACCTCCCCACCATGCCACACACACACACACACACACACACACACATCTCCCATCCCCAGATAAAGCCATTATACAAGCAGCAGGGAAGAGGCTGGTGTACAAAAATGGAACACTGAGATAGCTGAAGAGCAGGTCGAACACACAAAACACACACACACACACACAAACAGAAGATCCTCCTACAAAATGTGTATTCAAAACAAAGCCACCAATATCATCTTTTTGGGGTAGAGTAGCCCAGTTTTCCCATGATTGCTTTCCATATAGGTTCTGGTACAATAGCTTACGACTAGATGGGATAGAGGGATGGGGGAAGAAGTGGGGGCAAAGGAGGCTGCCTTCATTTTTCTTACCAAGGGTCTTCACTCTGTTAAAATATCTTCTGTAGTCTCATCTCTTCTTGCTTTGGACCATTCTCCCATAACCTGACTACTGCAAGTGAGAGAGAGTGGGTGGTCTTAATTGAATGTTATGATGTCACAAGGATTCCAGGCAGAAAAGACCATTGCTGGACTTGGACCAGTTGCTTGGGTCTTATTTATTCTTATAAAAAAGCAAAGTGCAACTGTTATGATGAATCCTTTGATGTTCTTTTTTTTCCCTTAAACAAAAACAACAACACAAATAATCTGTTGCTCTGCTTTGCTCCTGTTGTGCCTTGCAGCAACACTGTAACTGATGGAGGAAAAGAACACAGGGACCAACAGAAGAGAAGAACATTCCTTTGATCTGGTGACAGGAGAAAAAAAATACACCCCCTTGGTTTTTTCAGCATGATGCAGACTGAGGTCCAATCCCACACGGTGGTGGCTTTGATCTGTGTACAGACCATGCTTTTGTGGAGTGTCCCATAACTCTCAAAGGGCACAGCCAACAAACTTGACATTGAAACAAGGAACCTTTCAAGGAGGTTTTTTGATTTAACTTTTTTTTGTCTTTCACCTTTGTTTTTGTTTTGTTTTTTTTGCGCTGTTGATAGTGTGTGAGTTTTGTTTTTGTTCTTTTTAAAAGCCATGACGTCCTTTGCTGAAATAAACACTGACATCCTCAACATAAATGCCATGATGGTTAAGAGGATTAGAATGTCCAGGAAGGGTTATTGGATTCAACATAATTTCTCTGAAACCTAAAACAGGGAATGGGGTTTGGGAATGAAGGAAACAAAACAAAACAAAACAAAAAGCAGAAGAGATAATATAGAGTGGGAGAAAGGAAAAAATAATCTTATCACAAAACAAATATTCAGACTAGAAAGGAATAGAGAAATAGCAACATACATATAATTATCTGGAAAACAAACTAAAACAGAATAAACCATCAGACTGGTTGCAGGTGGGTTATATTCATGCTATGTATAAACTGATATCATTTCATTTTAGATATAAAATTCAGCCTGTCCTGGCACTTTCTGAAAGCATTATGTTGTTGCTGTTCTTAAAGAAAGCTTTACCTGCACAGAATTAAAGCAAAGCAATGTAGATGTCTGTTTTCCCTCCTTTATTATTCACTTCACATATGGGTTAGTGAAAGCTGATATAATGTAGTGGCTAAAAAATAAGCTGCAAAATGGGGAGAATTAGGTCTGAATTTCATCTCTACTATGATTTCACTTAGGTTAGTTTTACTTCTCCAATAAAGATTCAAGTGGTACATGGCAGGGATAAAGCCTTCCCATAAGTTAACATAAGGAGCTTTCTCTTGAGAAAAACTACCAAGCCCTTGATATGTCCCACCAACTTTCTAGTAGCACCAGCTCAGAACAAGATGGAATTGTTTTACTGCCCTTAGTATAACAAAGGTGGTGAATATGGCTAACACTCTAAGACCATTACTCTGGAAAATACATTCACTGAGATGGTCATGAATTATAAGAAGCAAGACACTTGACTGATCTTATTCCCTTCCCTACTCTTCACCCCCAAGATTGTCTCCACAAACACAGAAACAGACAAGAAGAGCACAGAAGTGGAGGCACAGTGCCTAAATGTCAGCATTGGTCTGACCAACCTTGAGCCCTGCCCATGAGAACAAAATTAGACTCTCCACATCAAATTGGGGACCTGATGATAAATTAGGAGGAACCAGAGCATCGGAGACAGTGCTGAATAAACATCTTTGTTCCACACTGTACAGATGCCCTGCTATATTGATCTGTAACCTACTGAAAGACTTCCCAGACCTCTTGTGCATGGCTGAATTTAAAGAAGAGGAAACAAGGAATCAACCTTATTTATTTTATTTTTTAGATGGGATTTTAAACCCCCTGCATTCTGATAGGCTTCATATGATTGATTTTATTTTTCCTGCTGGATCTTGGATTAGATTGCTGCTTCGCTATTTCTTTCTTTCTTTCTTTCTTTCTTTCTTTCTTTTTTTTAGGAGCAGCCTTGTGCATTTTAAACATGTGCATTTTAAAACTGGATTCAAATGTCTAAAATAAATAGAAGATAATGGTGAATGATTGTTCCAGGAGAACATATAGAAGATGATCCAAACACTTAAACACTGTGTAATTGTGATTATATAATTCAATTGTAATATTCACTTACATATTCTAAATGAACTAGAAATCTCCTCTACCTTAGTCAAATTATATAGGATATTCTAATTTACTTCTAATTCCTGAGAATAAATTGTGTGCATGGGTTTTGTAAGAGATAGGTGACTATTTATAGCCTTGTCTGTACTGAACAGGAGACAGAGTGGAAAACAGCAGTTTAAAGCCACCAATGTTTTAATGCAGATTACCTTTCAGTCCTTGATTTGTAGGACTGAACATAAGACATTGCTTGTTACCTTTCTTCTACTATTTTCATGAAGAGTTTCATTTTCTGTCTCCTGCTTGATGCTAGCGCTAGATTTTTAAGTTGTCTAACTCAGAAAATTATTGCTTGCATTAGCTTTCTAGAACACAGATGGAAGGCCACAACCGTGAATTTGGAGGATAACCTTTATTTCAGCAAAAGGCTCAAGGCCTAAGCAGGGATTTTATCCAGGACCTTGTAGCTTATAACCCATATTTTTAACCACCACAATATACCAGCTTTCAACATTGTACCAAACAGAAATCAATCTGGTTTTCCTTGTTTGATCTTGCATGTTCTTGTTCTGCCTAAATCACCGTGCCTACTTCCTAAAGATTATTTAAGATTTTCTGGGATATACCCAATTTGTAACTCATTCTGATAGCACTTGTGCACTATAGGTGTATATCTGCCTTCCTTTGGGACCTGGCTCTCTATTTTTCTACCTGTACTGAATCTTGGAATTCTGGATGTTTTAGCAGTTGGGAAGAAATATAAAACGGCCATAAAAAGGTCTACAGCACTTTAATTGGTCACCTAAATGAAAAGTGTGGCACCTATGTTATAATAAAATATTTTTTATAATATCCTCCTTTTCAGTTGATGAAAAATATCTGGTGATATTTTTTTCATGTGATGCAGTTTCCCAATCTGTCTGCCTATGCTTCCCATCTGAAAAAGCCCATAGGAAGAGTTCCATTCTAGTATTTTCCCTTGGGATTTAATGGAAGCATGAGAAACAAGGGATGTGACAAAAATCTCTAAAGAAATTGTTTTGCTTTGCTTTGTTTCATTTTGTTTTAAAAAAAAGCCAGGAGTACATATATAGCTCTTGGCTAGCTTGTAAAGAAAGAACAGTATGGGCTCAAATATTACTGAAAAAGTAGTGCAAGAACACCACCCTTGAGAATTTCTTCAAGATTATCTTTTCCTTTGAAATAGCAAAAGCATATTCTCTTTCATCAATCTAAATGAGAACTGGTGGGAAAATGTAGGATAAGGGTTTCATATGGCAATAGACTCTACCAATGTTTGAAAAGATGCAATGTGATTCCTCCTAAAATAGCTAAGGGCGAAGTTGGTAGACCCTATATCATAGTCTCATGAAAGTCTCAGTGAAACATCTGTCAATGCTTCAGTCAATGGGCTAACTCCCCTTTGTCACGGGAAACTGCAGAATATTTGTGGAGCATTTTCACAAGTCTTCAGTCTTTCAATCTCTCTCTCTTTCTCTTTTGCATCATTAAAAAATGTAAAGTGCTTAAAGAACAGCTTGCAAAATCCCAAGAAGGCTCTGTATATATAAGTACACTGACCTGATTCATACTTTATGGGAGCAATGCTAGAGTCATAATTATCCCTTTATAGTAATGCTATACTGTTACAATGATGTTATTTACTAACCTCCACCAAATTAAAATATGTACAAAAATGCATGTTCAAATATTAAACTGCAATTTGGGGCATTCTAAAATGCTTCAGGTCAATATGGAAATGAGACTGAATGGACTTATGCAGCCTATTCCAAACACATGTGATCTAGATAAATTGAATTACAACTCCCAAAATTTGTACCAAGCATAAATGAATGTTGACAACATTAGAAAAAGTTACACTTAAGAGAAACTGGATTGGACAACCATTAGAATGGGATATCCAAACATTTCCAGTGGTAATTAATCACACTGGCTAAATTCAACCTGAGTGTCCTCTAGATGCATGCATTTCAACTCTCAGAATTCTCTGCAATGGTTATACCTAAGTCTGCATTTCTAGAGGCTCCCAAGTTGGGGAATGTTAGCTAAATAAAATCTTCCTGTGCCAAAGCAATATATCTTTAAATATCATATCCAATAAAATTGCCAGAGCTTTCCCTGATACTCTATGCTCTGTATGTTTCAGGTATTCCATATTGGAAACAGAATGCTGAATTACATGGATCATATTAATGATCCAGTTTTAGCCCTAGGAATAATTTTCAAATGTACACATGGAACAAGATGTTCAAAGACCATTTAAATGTCACTTGTGAAAATGCTCTTACACATCTTCCTATATACAGTATTTCTCAGAAGGCTCCTTATCCTAAACCCCAGGTTTATTTCATATGGATCAGAAACCAGGATGGTGTTTGTTTGGGGGTATTTCATATATATATAGATCTAGATCTGATCTTTTGAGATCAGTAAATCTCAAAAGGCTTTGGAATATGGATTGCAACTGGCTGAATATTGCCTCTTCAGTACCAAATACAGCTGGCACTTGAAAGTCTAAGCTCAAAATAAGACCAGGAGAGGGGGTATGATCAGATCTCCTCATTTTGTAATCCAAAAAGTGATTTGAATTATGTAACCATCATAGCTGCTGTTATTCTGATCAGATTCCATTCTTTACACAGTTACATATAACTTAAAAATTGTAATCTAAGAAGGGGATTCTCAATATTATAAAGGTATATACTGTACTATATAATACTACACCCATATATTATAGGTTGTCCTATAATTTGCAAAACTGCAGTGTTTTGGAATCATGGTTTATGCCAAAAATTGTTTCAGAAACTGGGGCAGTAGAAAAAATATTCTATACTGGTATATTCTATACCATTAGAAAGCTATGAAGCCCACAGCTATCCAAACCATCCATCATGAAAATTTGGACCAAGAAAATGGGCAAACATGTTGGACAAGGAATTTGTTTCTTTCACCCACTGGTGAGTGATGATATTCTTGGCAATCATGAAGTATAGTAAAGCATGAATATGGGGAGGCTTTGACATTTGCTGATGAAGACAAAGGGCTCAGGGTAAGTTACGATTGGTCTGTGTGTCATGATATAAACCTCCCATGATGACAAGGCAGTGGCTAGAGAGGAAGGATTGGTGAAATGATGCTGCTTGGCACAGAGAGGCTTTTGTTCACTATTACCCTTGCCTTACCTTTTTACCACCAATACTACTTTTTTCCTCTGCCATCTCCCCACACACATTTGGCCCCCATTTAATTCTCCAGTGGTCTTCCATGCTCCTTTGTCACCTATCACATAAAGTTTACTTAATTCATTTCATATCTGCCATTACCTCTGCAGCTCATCCCTCATGATTTGGATGTATCAAGGCTTTGGAACATGCAGCTCTCCCGATATTCCTACGCTACAACTCCCAGAAACTTCAATCAGCATGCCCCACAGTGTGGGAAGCTGGGAGATGTAATTCAACAGCATTCAGAGGTCAAGCACCCATGAATTATTTTGCAGAGTTTGGTTTTAAGGTAGAGGAACCACACAAGTAGAAGGTTTCAAATGTTCCTCTTGGGTCATGAGAGCAGCAATAGGTGAAGCAGTAACAACCACAGAATCAGAAATAGATGTCTTCACCTTCTCCTTGCCCTCCTTACACCCAATAGCCAGCAGGTACACACTGGCTCAGGTCTGAGGTTCTTTAAATCCACCCCAAATGTAGCCATCTAATGAGGATAGGGCCATATCTCAGGGGTATAGAATCTGCTTCTCATTCCAAAGAGCTCAGATTCAGTTCCCAGATAGGGAAATGCTTAGATCCAAAAACTTGGAGACCTCTAGCAGTTAGTAAAGGTAGAATCAGTGGCCTAAGAATGAAACAGTTTTGTATGTTCTTATATGTTCCTAAACAAGGTTTGAAATTATGTAGAACAGGCAGTGTTGGACTAAGACTGGGCAGATCAAATCCCAACTTAATCACAGAACTTACTGGGTGAGTTTAGCCCAATTGCTTTCTCATAGCCCAGCCTTCCTTATAAAAAGGTAAAAGTTCCCCCATACATTCATGTCCGACTCTAGGGGCCGGTGCTCATCTCCGTTTGTTAGCCAAAGAGCCAGCGTTGTCCAAAGACGCTTCCGCGGTCATGTGGCCAGCATGACGTGCGTGGAACGCTGTTACCTACCCACCAAAGTGGTACCTATTCATCTACTTGCATTTGCATGCTTTCGAATTGCTAGGTTGGCAAGAGTTGGGGCGAGTGCGGGAGCTCACTCCATCACGTGGGGCTAGGGTCTCGAACTTCCGAACTTGCGACCTTCCGATCGACAAGCCTGGCGTCTTAACCACTGAGCCACTGTGCCCCCTGCCTTCCTTATAGGGGGATGAAATTAGGAGATGTCCCTAATTTCCACCTTGCGCTGTCAGAGAAAAAGCAGGTTATTAAATAAATAAATGGGCTTGTCAGTTTTTTACAACTGCTTCTAGAATATAGTTAACAAAACAGAAAACAGCCATTCCTTAAAGTTCTAATTAGAGTGCTGTGGGAAAACTAAGAGGTTCAGAATAGCCCCAACCTAGAGCCTTCCCA
The DNA here is from genome assembly GCA_023362775.1 of Charina bottae. Taxonomy (NCBI): domain Eukaryota; kingdom Metazoa; phylum Chordata; class Lepidosauria; order Squamata; family Charinaidae; genus Charina; species Charina bottae. The sequence continues at coordinate 10,884,817 of JALMGJ010000010.1, forward strand.
GGTTATTTCCCCTTAGGTTAGGTAGAGTAGCTTCAGTCTGGCAAGATTCTGTCTGTATAAGCAAATAAAGAACTGAAGTTTCGCTGGATTCAGTCTCTGAAGTTCTTGGGCTGGGCCTGACACTACCACAAAACCTTTTAGAGAGGTTCATTGGGTTTAAAGAAACCCAAATGAACCCAAATGCTTCAACTCTGCTGCAGCCCCTGGTGATCAAACTCTGTGGTGTACAATAGGTTGCAATTTGGAGGGTCTCCTTTTTAGTATGATCTCTATGTAAAAGTAAAAGCTATGTAGAAATAGGTTATATAGCAAAGGGCTATATCCTAAACAGTTTGTCTAAAGGGGCTGTTTTCTAATTACTTGTGTAAGGGAAATGCTTGGCCTGTGTGTTCATTGGATTTGAATATTCAGCTCTTATCAAATTGATTCGATTTGAAGGTGACCTGATTTGAGAGACATTTATGCATGTGCAAAGACACTTTTTCAAGAAAGATTCAAAAATCCAAGTTGAAGAGTGCTAAATACAAGTTTAAAAGTAGACCCAATAACAGATAAGGCAGGGGGGTGTTGCTAGGTATAGTGGAAGAGCTCCTACCCATTGCCATTCACTTCCACCCCCACCCATGGCATTTTAAGCATGTTAAAATAAATAACCCAGATATTTTAAACATGGGTTTAGTACTTTTTCAGAATTGCTCAGAACATCTGAGAGGCAATGGGGATATGTGTGGTGAAGCAGAAGTGAGCTCTGCTGCTGGTGTGGCTTTTATGATTGGGATGTATTGTTTACATTGCATAGGCTGACCATATTTCCTTGAGACAAAAACAGGACCCTAACCTACCCACGGCTCGCCGGACAAAGTGGGCATCCATGTGCACGCATGCTTGCACGCACGCAATCCGTCTAACAGCCTTGCTGGCAGCACAGTCCCTGCGGCACCCTGGCAAATGGGGCGGGTGGACGCTCTCTCATTGAGAATGGGACAAAAAGGACATTTTTATTAAAACAACGGGACAGTCAGGAATTGTTTAAAAAACGGGACTGTGCCGTTCAAAACGGGACGTATGGTCAGCCTAACCTTGCGTGTCATGGGTCATTGATTGTAGCTGTGGTTTTAATCCTTGTAAGTACTCCGAATCACTGTGGTGAGATGGGTGACCATATACATTATTTATTTAAATAAATAAATAAATAAATAAATAAATGGAATCCTTCACTTCATTGCAATATCTGTTAGCCCTTCGAGGTAGACCATACAAGAAGCACTATCAGGAGTATCAGCACTATCTTTATTGTAAGGTTACATTAAATGCAATCTTGCAAGATTGAACATTTTTCTCCCGTCCTCTCTTTTTAGTCTCCGGAAAACTAGGGAGGGTCCCTTCTGAAACATTTCTCATCTTTTCCCCCACCTGCAGACTGAGCTGCCTCTTATCAAATTGTTGCCTTGGCTGCGGGTCTTCCTCCTGTCTCCCGAGGTCATTCCCATATATCATCACAATATCCTACCCAGGGCTCATCACCTACGGGCTGGCAGACAGGCACTGGCAAGCTGACTCCCAGCTTCTTCTGCCACTCCTTCTAACCTTTGCAGCCAAGGACCAGAAGTCATGTCAAGATGGCCTTTTGCTTGCCAGGTCTCTGATCCCATGGACCAGCTCCATGGAAGCAGACAACTGGCAGGTAAAGAGCTATCAACCATCTCTCTGCACTTTTCTTTCCAGGGGCTGCAGGAGAAGTAAGGTGAGATGGCTCTTTATTTGCCAGGTTTCAATTGCAGGAGAAGGAGCAGGGTTGGGGTTAGAGAGACAACTCTTGATTTATCTGCCAGGTCTCTGATCCAATAGAGATCTGGGGGATACAGAGATATCTCTTCCAGATTCTCCTGTGATTGGAAGCTTGGCAGGTAAATATTGATAGTTCAGTTCAATATTTAACATTTAATATTAACAGCTGACAGTATGTAGTGGAAGAAATGTACCCTGAAGGGGCAGAGAAAGAGAAATTCCATTAGTGGGCTGCTATTTGGGTTGATCAAGGTATGTGAACTAGGATTGGCTTAGAGACCTAGCAGGTACAGGAGGGGCCTTTGTTGAAATAACTGGCTTCTCCAGCTGCCAAAAGGAAAATAGCCCTGAAAACTGGATCTGGAGGGGAAGGGAGGGGACATGCTTGCAGCTGCCTAAAGTGACCAATAGTAGCTGGGCACTGCATCATCCACCACATTGTCAATGAAGGATCCTAGATCATGTCAACACCAAAAAGTGTGTTAAGGAGGAAAACACTATTTTAAAACTAAAAGGCAAGTTTAAGCTTCCTCAGCTTTTGATTAAGGATGAGAAGAAGGCAGTGTCCTGAGGTCATGTCATATTAAAAATAATTTACTGGAGTATCTTTGTCCCACAGTTGGGGAGATGAGTCCTAAACGTGAGAAATGGCTCCGTTGAGAAAACATCTGAAAATTCTCACTGAAGTTCAGTCTAAAATAATTCATCCACACATGTAACTCAACACATTCTATAGGCCAGCTCAGGGTGTCAGTTTGAAGCATGTCTCTAGACCTTGCTTGACTGGTACAGGTGCTTGTTTAAATTAATAAGAACTATGTAAACTGGAAATGCAGGGAGAGGAGGCATACAGAAGCCCATAGGATTTCTCTGAAATTTCCAAAGTAAAGCTCCTTGAGCCTTTAAAGTTCCAGGTTGAAATCATTAAATGTCTGCTAAGAGGCCATCTTCCCTACTCTGATTCAAGTCTTACTATTTCCCTGTAAAATATGATATATTCTCCAGGATTGCACATTTTGTTTTCTCTGGACCTCTTTTAGGCATGGAGCCATTCCAAAGTACAAAACACTGCGGTCTGATAAATTGAAAAGGGCACAGATCCAAAATCTCTGGAACACTTCCCCTTCCACTACTCTATGCACCCAGAGAAAATGGGAAGCGGGGCAGGGGGTTGGGGATCATTTAAGTAGAGTGAAGGAAAATAATCTCAGGAGAGAGGAATGAATAAAGAGTTGCATTAAGCTGAGCTGCAGCTGTGCCAAGCCAGCAGTGGTTCCCTGGTGGCTATTGTGACCCCAAGATGCTCTTCTAAGAGGACATGAGGAACATTTATTTCCCACAATGCACAGAGACCACCTCAGAGGCTCAGGAAGCATAGCCAAGTTAGTTAGATCAATCTAAGACTGTTTTTAGTTGAACTAAGCCAGCGCTGTGTGAGAATATATCAAAGTCAAAGGGCTACATATCCCAACATATAGGCAATAGTATATTTGGCCAGAGAGAATACAGGCAAACTTTGTTCCTACCCAACATGCTGAAGTGTGACCTCAGTATGGAATAACACCCCCAAAGAATAGCTACGTGCTAATATTAAAGGAATATATACAAGGAGGGAAAGTTGCATCGTTCATGGCCAAATGTTGGACAAGATGAAAGAACCAACATACCGGTGATTATGCGGCTGGATGATTTGAAACTCCATACTCACAAAGCATGAATAAAAATATGAAGCCTCCTGATTCCACTGAGAGTGTTTCCCTATACATCAAATGCATACTTTAAGATATCAGAAGTCTTACAAGACTCCAGCCTGCTGTAGAGTTGGAAAATTCACCCTCATTGCTCTTTGTAATTTTCTCTCAAATATGCAAAGTTTGTGTGTTTTTCTTCCCTAATGTGTATGCTTCTAAAACTATCCTTAAAATTCCATTTTAAAAATGCATTACTTCTAATATATGCTTTTTAAATGTATCATTCCAAAATACAGTTTTTTTTAATCCAAACATTTAATCAGAGAACATCAGATACTAACAAGCCCCATTCACTAATATGTGCTCATTCTATGACTATTTGTTTCCACTTTTGTAACTTTGCTCAAATGTACACGTTTTTCAGATTTTACTTCCACACATTATTTAACAGTTGACTAGCTATTTGCTAGTTTTGCTTATTTTCTTCCTTGTTGATTCTCTATCTAAAGCAGAGCTTTCCAAACTTTTCATGTTGGTGACACACTTTTTAGACACGCATCATTTTGTGACACACGCTTACAGCAGGGCATCATTTCGCGACACACTCTTACAGCAGGGCATCATTTCGCGACACACTCTTACAGCAGGGCACAAGGCAGGCACTAGGACCTGCGCAGAATCACAGCAGGTTTGGAGGCAGCAAGGCACAAGGCAGGCACTAGGACCTGTGTGGAATCCTGGCAGGGGTCAGAGGCAGCAGCAGCCAGGACACACCCAGACACTGCAGCCGACACACTAACGTGTCCCGACACACAGTTTGGAAAGCTCTGTCCTAAAGTGATGATATATACCTCTGTCCCGGGACTTACACATGTTTTTTCTCTTTTTCTCTCTTAATTGAGCAGTTGGAATGGTTGAGAACATCCTACACTTTTGAGACTGCTAAAAAAGATGAAAAGATGGGCTATAAAATGTATGAATAACTAATCCTCTATACATCAAGAGCCAATGACTAAGGTGGATTCATAGATTATGGAGAATTGGGGGGGGGGGGATCTGCAAAATATCTGTCAGTTAGTCAAATGAAAACTGCAGTTTGTACTTGCTAACCTCTAACTAATCTCCAGTCAACAGATGGGTATCTTGTTAGACATGTACCTGTATCTGCAAGTGCCTTACTTATCTCCCATCTTAACCTTAATCCAATCTTTGGGAAACACATTCAAATGATCCAACACTAAGCCCATGTGGAACGGCAACTCCATATCTGAAATTCTATCAGTTTCAACAAATATATTAATATTCACTGAATATAAAATCTATCCAAACTGTGTATATAGAACCACTTTTGCACACTACCCATACTTTATACTCATCAACCATGCATGGAAAAAATCCCAGTAGCATGAATGGCATATTTTACTTTGATCCTGAGAAAAACCAACCTTGTCAAACAGGGCAATACAACCTGGAGGCTTAAGACATTATGAGCCTCCTCCTAGCCTGAGTATGATCCCCTGATGCCCTCCAAAAAATTGCCACTGAACTGTAATTTTCAATGCAAAGGAAGGGGGGAAATCATGAAATACTGGTGTGTAATCATATTAATGATATTGGACATTTTGTTTGTTTGCTTTAGCCCTGCCTACTTCTCTCTTTGGGCTCCAAGCATTTGAGTGACTTCTAAAATGCTATTCAAAGGTCACGGACAGTCTTAAGTCCCCCAAATACCTTGGGAAATGTTGATGCTCTGTTTTTTATAATTTCAAGAAAGATGTCTCCCAGGACACCCCAGGTTCCATCATCACCACTATATCTTTTCCCTCTCTCTTATCCCTAGTGCTCCTCTCCAATCCCTGCTTTTATTATTCTACAGCCTACGTGAGGGATCTACAGAAAATATGTATCTTGGCAGCTCCTCTGGCCCTCACCTTCCAAACCTTCACAAGAATACAAAACTGGCAACTGAAAGGGAAACACTTGCTCCCAGGCTCCCACTATAGGAGCAGTCCTGATTACCCCAGGGTTACAGGAATTCGTGCATATCTTCCTTCACTCTAGCATTCCTCTTGTTGGCTTTAATTTCATTCTTCCCTATTTCATTTTTTATCTGGAAGACAGCCCTTTTGGCCAAAGCACCAGCAATGTTCTTATTTGTTCCCATCTAAGCCAGGCTGGATTTACACATATCTCTGACAGTAATAGCCTTCTTCCCTGCATATTTGGTCATGAGATTCATCTCTTGCTCCCTCCCTTTGCAGATAACCACCAATATTGTTCAACCCAGCTTAGAGCTGCTTGCATAACCATTTTTCTCTTCTGTAAAAACCTCCTGTTTGTTTGTTTTTTAATTGCAGTTGGTGTTAGTAATAAAAACTGTATGTTCCTGATTCTAAGTTTCGGCCAGTTTGACTATGAAACCCCCAATACTCACTCCCCTTGACTCTTGCACTCAAAAGTTGTATTTAGCCATTCAGAAAGACAAATAATAGAAACAACAGTCTTGTCTATTCATAGACCGCATTCCCACAATACACTTGCCCTGGTTAATGAGTTATAACTTTTTCTCGAGCTATACAGTACGTTGGATCATAACGTAACCAAATGGATTTGATTTTCACAACAGACCAAACTACAAAACCTGAACTTTGGTAAACAATGACAAATCTTAGCAGGTTGTCCATCTGTGGTTATTAGTTTTTTAATTAACTTGGTTAAGCCTGTGCAAATGCAACCTTTTCTCAGCACTGGAAGGACAACATGAGCAAGATGGGTGAAAGACTTACATTATGAATTAAATTAACAACAATCCTGCAGCAAAAACAAACGAACAAACAAATAACAAAAGTAAAAAGAGGTTGGACATCCCATGGAAACTGCCCCCAGCAGAGGGATCGATGGGTGGTCAACATGGTGCAAATGATGAAAGCAGCACTGCAACTTCACAATGCAGGCTCCACCCATTTTCTACACACATTGTGATGTTGTATGCATCTGTGAAAGGAGCAGAACTTGTGTCACAATGGCAAGATGCTGCTTTCATCATCAAAAGCTTTAGCTTCTGTGGATGCTTCTGTTCCCTAGTATGTGTTTGGGGCAATTAATTCCTAGATCTTGGAAGTGAATCCTTTACATAGGCAGATGGTCTCCTAATCATCAGCATCCTGTCCCAAAGCAGGTAACAGGTCTGCCTGCTTTGCTCCACCCTTCCAGCATTTGCAGACTGGAAACTGTCAGCATCTAAAGATGAAAAAAGGCAATAAGGAGACATACAAAAATCCCCATTCAGCTCCCAATATTGGGGAACTATCTAATCCCTTACCATTACACAGAGAGTGGGAAGGGCCAAAAGAGGCTGGAAGATGTATGCAGCACTCCTATAACAGGAGGAACAGTCAGGCTTGAGGTGTTCCATAAGGGCCAGTTCATGCATTTTCTGTGAAATGGGCCATGAATAGTCTAACATTGTGGTCTGAGATTCCCCAATTCATTTGCTAATATTTTGTGTTGATTTGTTCATGTCTATTCAATCCATTTCTTTATTTAGAATGGGTAACAAACAGATAAAAAGAAGGGACAGCATGTCAGGAAAATGATGATTATTAGGCAGAATAAGAGCTCTTCCCTATATGATGGTTGCCTTGAAATGATGCAAACTGACAAAGTGATAAAGGGCGTTGCCAAAGTGATAAAGGGCGTTGCTATTATGTAGTTCTGTGAATTTCTCTACTCAGAATATGGGCAATACCATGTAGGGCAGCCTCACTGCTTTGCTTAAAATTTCTTTTCCATTTCATTCTCAGACAATTTGATGGAAAAGGAATTACTTTCTTGTTGTTTTTCAAATAATATTTTGACAAAATCCTTAAGGTCGGGCTGCCCTTTTCTTTATTATAAAGGGGCCAAAAGTATACTTGTGTGAATATAAGAGTGTCCTATTTTTCACTGCACAATCATCTGTCCAATGGTCAGCAGCCTCTTTGACTTCCAATGCAGTTTCATTCGATCTCAAAGGTAGTTATCAGGGGGGAATATCTCATTTTACATCAAGCAACCTGGGCCATTTGCCACTGGTGATGGAAAGACACATCACCAAAAAGAAGACTTGCAGGATCGGCTGGAACCTCGCCACAATAAAGTAAGATCTAAAATGCTACTGAAGAAAAGAAATGTTCAAGTATTCTGAGAATAAGAGAGAAATACCAAACTGTTTTTTAAAGGGAAAGTGCAGAACAGACCTTGGCATAGTGTTAATTGTAGGCAGCAAAATACCTTGAATCAGCCATACCTCCCGAGGGTAATATCTGTTGGCTCAGGTAATGAAACTTTGGCAGTTGGAAATGTTATGCCAACAGAATTCCTACATTTTGCAGATACATCCATGTCATAGGAGTCCCTACCTTCAAACTGGAAAGTCTGCAGAAAGCAATGCCATCATTGCCATTCTGACTCTGCGATACGTTTTGAAACTCAGAATATTGGGAAATGGTATGAAGAAGCATACTTGTGTCGGAAACTGGTGCTATTGAATCTTTGCCATCATTTCCCATTAAGGATATGACAGCGGGCATATTAACAAGAGGAGCTATGGGAATAAATACTCTTAACTTGAGACTAACTGTTCACAGTGTAATTTCATTAATCAGAACCACCTGGAAAAACTTAGCTTTAGGGTCAAATAGTCTTCACTTTGCCAGCTATGTTCTGCTAATTACTGTTCTTGGAACAGTGGTCCTGATGAAGTTAGAAGAGTGAGCAGAAGGCTTTAGCAGACAATATCATTTATTTATTTGTTTATTTGTTTATTTGTTAATTTTACTTATTTACTTATTTGTTTGTTTATTTATTTATTTATTTTCTATCCTGCCTTTATTATTTTTATAAATAACTCAAGGCGGGGAACATACCTATAACCGTCCAGAGTCTACCACGGTAGAGATGGGCGGGGATAAATCCAAATAATAAATAAATACTCCTTCCTCCTATTTTCCCCACAACAACAACCCTGTGAGGTGATCCTGTTGCCTCACAAACACTAAGCTAGAGAAACAGACACATGTGGTGCAGAGGACTACATAACAGAATACCAGTTGATGGCATCAAATTGGCAGCAGCCAAGGTATGAATTGCTATGGCATTTTGCTTCAGAATAAATTGGGATTGAGCAACCACATGCAAACAAAGTAACCAAAGCTGCTATATCTGAAGCAGAAGACCAAAAGAGGGAAACAGTGCAGGTAGAAAGGAAACAAGGATATGGAAGAGCCAGTTTGGTCTAGTGGTTAAGGCAACGGGCTAGAAACCAGGAGACTGAGAGTTCTAGTCCCTCCTTAGGCATGAAAGCCGGCTGGGTGACCTTGGGCCAGTCGCTCTCTCTCTCTCAGCCCAATTCACCTCACAGGGTTGTTGTTGTGGGGAAAATAGGAGGAGGAAGGAGTATTTGGTATGTCTGCCGCCTTGAGTTATTTATAAAAATAATAAAGGCAGGATATAAAATAAAAAAAAGATGAGGTAGGTAGGAGGAAATGTCTTAATCAGCCAAAAATGATATGAATATACTTTGAAAAAGAGTATTTCTATCTTTGTTTGGTTAAAAGGAGAATAAGTACAACCTGACTTCAGCAGCAAAATTTAGGGATCCTTTCTCCAGACATCTTCATCTTTTTTCCTCTCTTTTATACTCCTTTTCCAAATTAAATCAAAGTCTTGACCAAACTCTGATGCCTTATAAAAACTCCAAGAGAAGGATGGATGGACAAGCAGGGCACTGTGTGGGATGAGTTATGTGGAGGTTGTTGGACAGCAAGACACTAACAAACCAGATGTTAAATACAGTCTCCTCATCAAGCAACAGCTTGCTGCTTTGAAACAATAAACCAAACCCAATAGTAGTGTTGTTTGTTAATCAGCAGTTTCATTATTACTGGGCAGAAGCTCTCTAATGGACACTCATGGGGTTGTACCCTATGCAACTGGTGCTGCTGCTCCTTTGATCAATTTGCCCTTGAGTTCATCAAATAAATGAGGGAGGATGTAATGTTTCTTCAGGAAACATTCAGCAGAGGATACATCGATCATTGCACTTAGCCAACTGCGGTATGAATTATTTATAAAAATCTCCTTCTGAAATTATTCTCCATGCTCCAATTTGTTGTTCAATTCAAGAACCATCTCCCAATAGAATAGAAAGTAACCTGTTCCACAGGGGAAAAAATATCCTTAACCAATAAATAGAATAGATATGTGGAAAGCCTACTGTTCTATGAATGGAACGTTTCGAGAATGATAAACTTTTCACATGTCTACAACAAACCATCTGTTGAGGGCATCTACCTCACTGGCTGAGGACATCTGCCATATAGTTTTATTGTATTATTATAAAACACAAGTAGTACTTTATATTATTTTGGTACAGCAGTATTTATACAGTATTGACTAGAAATTATTAAGATTCTGATTATCAAGATAGTTTAAACCTTTAAAGAAAAAGAAAAGAAGTTTGTGTCAGTATTAACTATGTTTTCTAAAATTTTAATGTTGATAAGCATAAGGTTGCTTAAATTTTATATTTAGAGCTGAGTGTAGCATTGATAAACTGCAAAATGCATTAAATTATTTGTTACATAATAGAGGTTTCCATCTTAAGCTTAATACTTAATACTAAGTTCTCCACTATATTGTTACTTCTTGTTGTTTCTGCATATTAGGGGGAAAAAAGTTAGAAACCAATGGCTGAGGACATCTTCTGACAATATAAGAAAATCCACTCCAAAGTTCAATTCTTAACTTTTGGAAATTTTCCTAGGTTGAAGTGCTGGGGAATAGTTTCTATTCAAAACTTTGGAGAACCATTCAGAATAATAGATGGAAAGATAATCAGATGCTATAAAATATAGCTTTAGATGTTTTTCAGGGAATTTTGCAAGTTAAATATTACCATTTGCTTTGCTATAAAAACATTCATTTTAGAATATGCTTCCTTTGGGTAGCATTTGTAACTTTGTGAAGTAGATGAAATTGAGCAGCAAATATCTGATTGAGTTTCACTGGTGAGTAGGAGTCCTAACAATCAACATCTCAAACAACTAACACAATTGGTCCTAATGGAACTCAAGATGAACTGGTCCTCCAGTCAATGTTCAAGTACAGTTCATAGTGTGATGTTACATGCTACTGTACAAAGCAATAAATGGGCAGGCACAATTGTCTTCTTCCTTTTCAACCTGCCAATTTACTTAGCTCAGAAGAAGATTGGTTGAAATCTTTGAGTCAGATATAACCTTTGGACTAATTTCAAAGCCCTCTGAAAGCAACCAGTTTAAATATTTGGCAAGTGCAATCCGACTATGGCCAGTTGCCCATGGATACATATAACAGTTTCTGGCATCATCCAACCATTGCTACGCTGATGTAGCAGTAACAAGCACAGGGTTTATATTGTTTCAGTGATGGCTGTGTGATATTAGAGGATACTATAAGTGTAGAAAAGGCTGAGAGAGGGGGAAGCGAGGTTGAGAGAGGGAGCAGGAATGTCAGAAAAATTAAGAGACCAGAAGAACAGAGAGAAAATAGATCTACTACCATTGGCTCTAAACTCATCTACCTTGGGCATAGAACTAACTATACATCACTACCAGTATAACAGGCCCTTCATAGGAAGAAAAAATAGAGGCTTACCCCCAATTTATATTAGCATCAATGGATTCACATTGCAAGGCCCAACGTTTGAAATGTAGATGGATATTGGGGAACAGAATCTATTTGCTGATTATACTGTATGGTCTCAATGCTTTGTCAGGTGAAGACATTTTATTTTCATGCGATTTTGACTGTGTTGCATCACTGCCTTTAAACTGAAAGTTGCTGGCTTTGAAGTTGTTTCCTGCTGCCAACTTTGCTGGGTTTTTTTTGTTCTCGTTATCATGATTTGATTTTAACCTTTATTTTGCATTCTTCCTTGAGTATATTTGATGGGAAGGAAGTATACAAATGTGGTAAACAAAATTAGAATCAAGAAGATTCTTCCGAGTGCCTTGAGGTGTGTGTGAGAGAGGAGCTGTGCATGTGTTTGAAGAGGAGATAGACAATGTCAATGAGTATAATTAAGTATAAAAACCAACCAGAGTCATTTGTTGAGATGGGCGGTGTAGAAATGTGATAAATAAATAAATAAATAAAATAATTGTGTTCAAGTGGAATTGGCTTTGCCCCATCTATACTGCTGTGATGTTCATGCTACCAAATCCCAAAGCCAAGATGTTTTACTGACAAGTAGCAAAGAGCTCCAATGGAAACAAAAAAGTGTTTCTGTTTGTTTGTCCACAATGGCAGACAAGGCATAAGTTGACATGATTATTTTGTTTGTCTCATTTTTGTGATAATTATTTACCAAAATCCACAATTTCTTCACAAATGAGAGGGAAAAGTATTTGAAACAAACTAGAACAACAACAAAAATAAATAGAGAAGGAAGCAAATCTGACAAGAGTAATTCATCTGGGCAGACAGCTTGCAGTGCTTAGCTCTTAAAAGTCTGGATTTCAATTCCTGTGTCTTCAGTCATGTGTAGAACCTTATATTTAACAGCTATCTAGCACACAGGTGTAGGGATATGTTAATCAGCAAAAACTTCTCCTTTCTTTATAAATTGGATAGAAAGCACTTGAGATAGAAACCCACATGAGAGCAAAGTGGGAGTAAATGAGACTCATAGACAGAACATCATTTCCTGCTAGAGATTGGAGGACTTGGCTTCATTCATACGAATCATCCATCTGGTTCTCTGGCCTTGAGATTCCATCACTGTGTGAAATTTGGTTAGGAGAAAGGGGGCGGTAATAGGAAAGGGGGAAGCAAAGCTGAATTAGGGTTTGGGAGTGTTCACTGTAAACACTACAATATGCCCAAGTGGTAGAATGCTTGTCCATCTGGAAGGCTCCAACCTTATTGGCCTTCTAGAAGGCCATGATGATCTGGCTGTTTCCTCAGGTATTAGAGCCAAGCCATTAATGGAGGCACCTTGGTTATAGTATTATGATAATTCATATTGTATTCTGTATGTTTTATATTGATTTTCATTAACATGGTTTTGTGTGTATTATTTGTTAGCCAGCCAGAATAATTTGTTTAAGATGAGCAGCCATATAAATTTTCTCAATAGATAACTACATTTTCTAAATAAAAATTCCTAATTATTATAATAATCAGACCTATGCTTTCTTAGAAGTTACTTATCTGGTTTTCAGATGCCAAGCATCATGTTACATAGCATACTACCTCATTCTGAAGAACCATAGAAAATCCAGCAGTCCTTACACAATGACTGAGTTTCAACCTTCCCTGGGACCCTAAATTTGCCACAACTTGCTTCTTGCTTTTTTCTTTTAAAAAAGTTTGCATTGATTGACAAGAAAATCATATAGCAGTACATAAAACATGACCCTCAATAATTGAATTAAGCTATTATGGCCCCATGGTGGACATACTTTGTGTCTGTACTTTGAGCAAGAGGAGGAAGGAGAATTATTTAAATGCAGCAATTAGAGAGCAGACAGTAAGGGAGGAGGGAAGAGAAGAAAATCAAAAGTTCCATGTGGGTTTGAATTTGCTAACTATTTACCTTAGAAATACTGTCCCCAGTTCCTTCTCAAAGTGCAACTATTAATCAGAGCTGAGTGAGCCAGCTGTTTCAGGCAGCAGATACTAGAGGAAGGCATAGGGAAGTTTCAAGGTATTGAAGAAGACAGTCTGCCTTGCATTCTATTAACTATTCTGCTGTTGTCATGTGCAATCATGGCCACCAGGAAGGAAGGAAGGAAGGAAGGAAGGAAGGAAGGAAGGAAGGAAGGAAGGAAGGAAGGAAGGAAGGAAGGAAGGAAGGAAGGATTTATTGGCTCACATGTAATTTACTGCCTCGGTCACTCAATTAAGAAAATAGCATTGGAGGGTGGGTGGGAAATATTGTGGATGTCTTCAAAGTGGTGCTTTGCTTGAAAAACCATCAAAAAGAAGTGGTGTTCTGAAGATCTGAAAGCCCTAAATAGTCCTAAGCACTTTGGCTTACAGGTAAATAGTCTGAATGCATGCAGATAAATGAGCTGTTCCTTCAGAGGCAAGATAGGCACACACTGTGGCAAGCACAATTTTGCTCACCATGGTTTTCTGGATAACCCAAAATTGCCTAGGTTCACGCAATGCACTAAGTTTACAAATTGTAATAGCTAGGTTAATACCTCACACTGAGCCAAGCCAAACAAATCACATTGGTGAAGAATACAGTTAACTATATTTGGAGGAGCACAGATTTTCCTAGGCTAGGTTTGCAGCATTGCAATTTTCAGGAACATGCAAATTCAATGCTGTCAGGACAGACTTTGGGCCAGAAATCCTGCTTGGCAGGATAAAGATTATAGAGTTGCTCTTTTCGTATGTTGCCATTTTACAGTGCTTATTTAAGTACACCATCTGAAACACTAAAGCACACTTTGTACTTTCTTTTCTTAACTAAGCCCCCCATCCCACAGTTGCAACATGACATACCACATGAATGCTGTCAAAAAAAAAAAAAGTACAACCAAGTCGCACTCGACTTCATGGATTAATTAGAGACCAAGAAGAGATATACGGGAGTTGGACATGTCTGTTTCCATCTCTTAATTGTAACTGGGAAGAAAAAAATTCCTGCTCTATCTATGTATAGATAACCGCCCAGAGTCCCCTTTGTGGGGGGAGATGGGCGGTGATATAAGTTGGAAAAATAAATAAATAAATGTATATAAAAGCAATATGCTGTGTTGACACTATAGCCTTAATGCAATGCAATATTGAAATCCTTTATTTTGCTGTCAAAATAAGCTGGGTGCAACAGGAAACGAATGCTAACTATGGTTCTGGCACTTAAGACCAGGACAACTGGATGAACAACAAAAGGAGAGGGCCCTCCTCTCCTTTTAAAACTATTTAATACATGCTCCTGGAACCATCTGGTAAGATTCTCTTTCTGAACTGACAAAGAGACAAGTGCATGTGTGCATGGGTGAGGTCAAGAAAATCAATCTCAGAAAGAGTTGGGGTAACAACAGGACAATGCTACATGTGCCCACTTAGTAGCGAGCCAGTTTACAGCCTTAGAGTAACCTGGGGTGAACCTGGTTAAACCTAAATGAGGTGAGTGGAGAGAAAAATATGTTGAACTACCAGAACGGCTCAGAATGGGATGCTTTTTTGTTCTCTGAAAGATTTCAAAAGAAAACATGTTCCATTCATTCAAATGGGGATGAGCAGAGCTGTGCAGGTCGACTTGTATGCGATTTCTCTTGTTGATTCAGATCATCAGATCAAATTGATGTGAAACACTGAACCTAAAAAAAAAAGGTTTTGTTTTGTTTTGTTTTTTGCAAGGTGCCAAATGCCATGGAATAAACCTCTAATTTGATTCAGTGATTCAATCTTTGAACAAAATGTTAATGAATCCATTTTGAGTATTTGAACAATCCTTTTTGAGGAAGGGGGGGAAAATGTTTTCCAAAATTTCTAGCCCTCGCTCCAAAACTATCCAATACCACCATGACTCATACAGTAGGAATTTATGCAGAAACAGGTGACAATGGTTTTGACTGCTGTAATTAATACCCTAATTTATTAAATCAAATTAACACTTTGGGTGTAACACTACATACACAGTTGCCTGGAATTGCACACAAAAAAAGCCAGGAGGAAAGAGGAAAACCATGATCAAAGTGTGAATAACTCTTTTGCCTATGATAAATCCGGTGCACAAGATGATTGAATAGCACATTAGTGGTCTTTCTCTCACTGATGTATCCATATCTCCACAAGCAACAAATTGTTCCTTTGCTGCAGCATGTATTTGCCCTCAGCAGAAGAATAGCTAGAGAAGATCATTATTAGTCCTTGATATTGGAGATCCAATGTGTTAGTTGTTAGCATTGTTGTTACTTAGATATAAGCCTCTTTGTTATTCATAAGACTCAAACCTATTAAGAGAACATTATTTATAAAAAATATGGAGGCCACGTGCTAATTCTCCCCTTCAGGCTAAGATAACATGTGTAATTCAGAACATTTACTTTGTCCAGTAACTTGATGGTCTCATGGAGTCGCTGTTGCACATCCTCTCAAGGAAATAAGAAGGGAAATGGCATAAAATGTAAGTATTTATCTAAGGAGCTTCTGTTCAATCCATTGAAGTAAGCTTTCAGAGATGTCCTCCAAATATGTGGCACTCAACTCTCAGAATTCTTCAACTAGCACGGTCATTGCTGGGAATCCTGGGCATTGAAGTCCTCATGCCTGGAGTATGCCCAAATTTGATAAGGCTACATTAGTCTATCTTGCTGAACTAATGTAGTGTGGTTGTAATACAGCAAGGCAGTTGTCAGATTCATAAACAGGCCAATGTGAAAGGCTGAGGACGTAGGACCAAATCACCCTACATAAGAGCAGATCGCATCTTAAATCACAGATTCCTGGTGGTACTAGTATCAATATTATCACCTCACCACCATCCCCGATACATGCCAATGAACACCAGATACAGATTTAAGAGTTATGCTGGATCAGGCCAAATACCTAGTTCAATTTCCCAACAGAGATCAGTGGAAACTCCATGAGACACTGGGACAAAGAACTACCTGTCATGATTACTTCAAGGAATTGCAAGCACATAACCTACAATTATTCAGGGCATATGATCTTCTTGGAAGCACCTTCCACATCAGCCATTAAATTTCAGCCTTCATCTGGCCCTAAGAAGCATGAATATATAAAGAAGAAAATTATATTCCTCTTGCTTTCCCCTCAGTCAGGTAGCACTTCTGCTCTCTGTAGCGATGCTATATCCAACTCTTGACAATCTCCCATAAATTACATGGCAGTGATGTAGGATGACTGATACTTTTAATACAAGGGGCTGTCATTTATTTATTAACTTGCAATGGGTTCCGGAGGCTAGGACTGGTACATTATAAATCAACCTCTTGACTATTAAAAATTCATTCAATTCATAATGTAGGATGGTAGTAATTTCTTTATTAGTCTTGCATATGAGGATTTTTCTCTTTCCCCCCATTCACCTCCACCTCCATGTTTCCCTTTGCTTATCAAGCAGGTAAACCTTGGATGAAACAATCTTCCCCAATACCAACAAAGCTCAAATCGCTTTTCCAGCCTGACTCTGACACCTATTAGTACCTTCTGAAAAACATTTTCACACCAATCTATCTGTTCTGAGTCCCTGGAGCACCTGCCATGGAATAGGAAACTGGGACTTACAGAACAGAATCTTCAAGTTAGGCTTCCTGACCATAATTTTTTTAAAAAGCAGTAAGACGGAAACAGCAAAGTAGAAAGAAATAGCAGAGGAAATGAAGGAGAAACAGGGGAAAAAACTCTAGAATTGTATAGCCCAGAAATATACACCAGGTCCTGCCTATCTTAGAAATGTATACTAGTACTAATCCAATTTACTTACCATCACTTCCTTTTTCCATATTCCAGAAATATGGCAGAGGTGCTAAACTGTTGTTATTAATCTTCCTTCTTAGAATTACAGTTTCCCTAGGTAAGTGGTTCACTGATAAACAAAGAAAACAATAATGTAGGTCTAATTATGACAAAGACAGAAAGACAGAAGTGTGGAAATGTATGTGGATTAATTTCTTCCAAAAGTGAAGTGATTCATCTTTATCTAGATCTCTCAGACAATCTAGTAAAATAATCTGAATGCACTTATCTTTTTGACTTTATGCATCTCAGTATTTCATGGGAGAATTTGTCAATAAAATAATTAAAATTAAAATTAAAATTAAAATTAAAATTAAAATTAAAATTAAAATTAAAATTAAAATTAAAATTAAAATTAAAATTAAAATTAAAATTAAAATTAAAATAAAATAAAATAAAATAAAATAAAATAATAAAATAAATAATAAAATGTAAATAAAATAATAAAATAATAAAATAAAATAAAATGATGGAGGAGGAGGAGGAGGAGGAGGAGGAGGTTTACTTTACTGCTGGCTCTGAACTTCAAAAGTCCCTGAATCTTTCAGAAGTCTGTGTACCTGGAAAATCACAAAAAGACAAGGAAGAGTCTGCTACTGTGATGGTGACTGGTTCCTGTTCTGGGAGATTTCTGTGGTCTGCTCTCAGGTCCTGCAGCCCCTTTGTACTGGTGTTATGTGTCTTCTCTTTCTCCCATATGTTCTTCCAGTACTGTTCAGTTTGTGCTGTTGGTGGCTCTACTGTTACTGTGTTGTTGCACCGCAGTTGGGAGTACACCTTGGACCGTTCTTTGAAAAACAGGCCATTTATCTCTTTGGCCTCTGCTTCTCTAGTGTAACTTCTTAGCCTGGTAGCCAGTGCTGTGAGCCTTTATTTAGCAGTTTCTAGGGCTTCAGATGGAGTCAGGCCCTTGTATTTTTTCAGTAGCCAAGCCTTATCCTTAATCTCCACATTCTTCTATAGTTCCACCAGCTGACTAACTTCTCTCCAAGTTGCCTTGATCTTAGTCTCCAATCTCATTTTCCAGGGGGGTATGTACTGCTGTTCTTGATCATGTAGCCAAGCATCTCCAGGATTATAGTGGCTGTAGCGTATACCAATTCATTGGTTTGAGTTATGGTGGTAGTAGGGATTGTCGTGAGGGCTCTATTGGCATCTTCTATCATACTATCTGATGACACTTCTCCACTTAGCCTTCGTAATTGGTCTTGACGGTTGACTGTAGCTATTTTATCCATGATCTTATGCCTCATATCAGCTGCTGTGCTCTGTAATAGAGGGGGTGGCAGTGAAGTTCCAGCTTCAGGTGTTGGCTGCACCTCCAATTGTTCTTCTGGGTCTTCTTGAGTGCGGGATGTAATGTGTAGTTGGTCTATCTCAAATTGTGAGAGCAGCATTCGCTTCACTATGTTGAAGCATTGGGTAACTAGCTGTTTCTCAGTTTGTGTGGATGTAGGTCTTCTGTCCATCCATAGTTCCCTCATACGTTTCATATATCCCCTCTCATTAAGTCTACTGTTGTAGTAGCATTCCGTCAATTCCAGGTTCTCTTGTCTTGTCCATGTATGGTTTGTTCCAGTAGCCCACTTATCGTCAGATTGTCCTGGTTCCCCAACATCTGTGCGGACCTTGTTGATCCGGGCGATGTCCAAGCTGGCCTGACTCTCTTAGTTTGTGTTACTCTCATATCGGAGGTAGGCAGGTGAACCATTAGGGGGTCTTTGCCCAAGGACCCCTACTGGAAAGGTAGGTACCAGCTGGGATTTGAACCCCGGTCTCCCATGTCAAAGGGCGGCACTCTAACCACTATACTATCCAGCTGCACTACACATACACACACAGAGAGTATAGTATATCATTTAGTAAAACAAACAATTTATCCAAAGAAGGATAAATATATAAATCCCCCACCACCACTACCACACACACAATATAGGAAACTTATAATGCAGCTGCATCATGATTTTGATATCTTCCTTTTTACAACTTTTCTGATGATGCTACATTATTTTTCACAAAGCACAACAGTATTATGACGGCTAACATAATGTGTATTCAATAATACCTCTGACTGAATTTATGACAGATCCAATATATTCCCATCTTGGAGCCTGTCCAGAATATAAGTGTGTGAGCAACAATGATCTAAATGAAGACTTATTCCAGGTGGCACACCAACTATGATCAGATAACAGTCACTGTGCTCAGTAAGTTCAGGTGACAGGGCTAGTTGATTATTGAGCCCTATGCTGGTGGTCTCCCCCAAGAGAATTTTCCCTTAATTGTCCTTTTTTTATCCAACATGCATCCAGGAGCCTCTGCTAGTGGTGTATGGTAAAACTGCATAAACCCTGCAGGACAGCTGCCATTCAAATTCCCCACAATGCCCTAGAGTGATCCTATGTCTCAATCATAGTGGAAAATAAGATTGGAAGTCGCCCATGGGTGTCCAAAGCACCAATTATGAAGCTATATGTTAGCAGTAACTTCTGCCAACTGGACTGGAACTTCAGAGGTTGGCCAGCAATGCCAGCATTTCAGAAAGTTAAGCTGATAAAACATTTTTCCATAGGATCAAAGAAACACTGTAAAGGTATGCTCACCTTTACAGTGTTTCTTTGATCCTACAGGAAAATGTTTTATTTGCTTAACTTTCTGAAATGCTAGTCCATCAATGTTTGGGAGAGAAAGCTTGACCTGTTAATATGTCAGAATTAAAGCCTTCTTCCTCCCATTTGCAAGTCCACTGAAAGTGGATAATGGCAGAGAACAAAAAGTCACCATGCATACCTGTTACTTTAGCTACCTTTATGAACTAGTTTAATTACCTTTGGGTTTCAGGACTTAAACACAGCCTCGTGTGGCACAGAGTGGTAGGCGGCAGTATTGCAACCAAAACTCTCCCCACAACCTGAGTTTGATCCCAGCAGAAGCTGGTTCTCAGGTAGCCGGCTCAGGTCGACTCAGCCTTCCATCCTTTTGAGGTCAGTAAAATGAGTACCCGGCTTGCTGGGGGAAAGGTAATTATGACTGGGGAAGGCAATGGCAAACCACCCCGCTCTATAGTCTGCCAGGAAAACGTCATGAAAGCGGTGTCTCCCCAGGAGTCACATGACCCGGTGCTTGCACAGGGGAACCTTTCCTTTCCCTTCAGGAGTTAAAGAGAATTCCAGTACAACTCTGATACATAATACAGAGGGGAGAAAATTTCATTTGATCAGAACTTTAAAGCCAACAAATCTAATCCACAAGTCCTGAGAAATACACATATTAGAAAATAACTAGCCTTTTGATTGCACATTTTGTTCAATTTGTAATGCAGTTCTCCACTCAAAAACTGTGTCCCAATTAGGAAAAATGTGCATTAAACTGTTTAGATTAACAAAGGTGGCACGTAGAAATGTGTACAATAAGGGGATTTCAGTACAAAAAGATTCAGCCTTAATTTTTAAAAAGGAAGACCAGTGAAGAAACTTGATAGAATGGATTTAGGAATATATACAAGAAACAACCACAGGCTGGGAATAAACTGATTTGTCCATCCCAGACCATCTACCAATGTATTTTACAAAGCAAATTGTTTTGTGGAGGGTTTCTTTTCCTCTGAAGTACTTTAAAGGAGGGAGTGGATTAGCTTGTATTTACAGTTTTCTGTAATTATATTTAATTACTCAATTAGTGTGAATATGTATAATTACTAAGTTGGAATATGCAATTACACCAGGGCAACATGGAATAAATGAGATAATGAAAATGGCTGTTTGGGTGGATGTCTGCTCCACCCATATAGTGAACCTAACATTGTTGCTAAGGGTTGAATGACAACAAAGGAGGCAGCCACACACCATGCTTTGTGAGTCACTGACAATCAGAAACATATCCAAGCTCAGAACCTTAGCCTCATTCTTCAGCAGGATGCAATAGCTGATTTTAAACAATAGGTTCCCCATTGTAAGAAAAGAGCTGTCACTTATTTGTGTGGGTGTATGACCCACAGCCATATCTAGTCCTAATGTTGCTTTACAGGACTGTAGTGAAAATAGCTAACATAAAGAAATAGATCTGGGTTGGCTAAGTTCTGATTGGCTGAGGCTGCAAATCAACCATCAGATCTTGAAGGCCATCAGTGATCTTGGAAATTGGCCTGGCCAAAATGGTTCAGTGTATTTTGTAGCTTTGGGGACTGAAGGTGGAGAAAAGGAGTAGATGAACTTAGGGAAACAAAGTGCTCCCATTTTCACCCTTAATCACCATTAGTGCACAGGACACAAAAACGTACTAATGAAATGCAGCCATTTTGCTGCTGAATCTCATCAGTGATGATGAGATTCAATGGGGCTTCACTATTCAAAGATAAACCCTTGATCTGTTCCAGCAGAACTCTTTTCCACATTAATTTTATTTTGCCCTTGGACTTTACTGCTAGCTTTCAGGAGGGATTGTGCAACCCACAAGCAGCAGATTTTGGTACAGATACAGTAACATTGGATAAGCAGATGAACTGTCTAATTTGCTATAAAGTTACATTTCCTTTGTTTTTAAGAGATTGGATTAAATTGTATAAAATAAGGATTCTCAGATTAGTTTTTAAGTCCAGAGGAACACTTCCTTCGGTCCATGATACATCATTTCATTTATTTTTCTTCCATGAATCAAAACACATACATAATTCATGTTTCAAAAACTGTAATCTTCCTTTTCTAAGGTGATGGATGTCCCTGTGTTTTGTGAGCAAAGTTCTGTGAAGTTTCGGAGCAATGTTTGTCATCTTTAGCTACTTTATAGATCAGGTCCTGCATTTATCCTGCACTTGTGTTTGGCCTTGAGAGAAGCAAGCAATGCAAATTCTATTTTGTATGCTGCACATATTATAAAAATCAGAGGCTCTGAGACAGATTCCTATTAGCCCATTCTGCCCTCCTCAGAGCAGCCTCAATCTCTGTCACCAGGAAATAAATAAGTAAATCAAACACAGAGCCAAACAGAAATATTCACAGCTGTCCTACAGCATTTCCAGTGATCACTGTATGGAGCTCAAAAACCACCAATGGTTGCCCACCATAATGGATAAATAGGTTGGCAAACATTTGGTGGCTAGGAGTTACAATATTTTTGCTGTTTTTTTAAGAGCCAGGTGGGAGTCACAGTGAATGGAGTGATACAAAATAAATAGATCCATGCAATCCATATAGATTGAATCAGAATTTGTGTGTATATGTGACTTTGAAGAGTCACAACTGAACCTTTTTGAGCTTTATGATAAGTGGCACCTCCCAGCTGACTTTGTCCTATGAATCCAACCTGCACATCAAACATCCTTTTGCATCCTTTCTTGACAATCCCAAAAACTCACATAAACACAACTCAGAACCCTATTGCAGTAATTAAATTCAACACTTGGAAAAATATCAGAATCAGATCACCACCCCAAGAAGAGCCCACTTTTGTCTGGCTCTTTGCAAGACTTTCATTAGCAAGGAAAAAATGGCATGTTCATTAGCAGATAAGCTGGCCCAACCATGGGAGGCAGCCAAAAGTTATTATCTGCGTTCCATCAGCCATTCCCCTCAACTGAAGCAAGCAGTTCCAAATAAAGATCTATCATTTCCCCTTCCTCTTTTCCCCGCAAAGTGATAAGTGGTGTTTGTTAGTATAGAAAGTGGCAAAAATCTATATCACACCAGTGTACTATTAATAGTGCATTAAGGATATAAAGTTCTCACTACTCCTCTTTTTAGCTTAGTTACCTGCACTGGCATGTCCTTCACCCAATGAAAGGTTGTCTGTTAACTAGTTAACTAGATGTATTTGTCTGAGAATTTATGTCCCTGCCTGCTAATGCCCATGCACCTGTATGCATGGCTTGCAGCAATTCAAAACTACTATACAATAGGAAAGTATACATTATAAAACTGGTTGGCAACACACACAAAGGAAGAATAAAAGGAAAGATAAACTCAGAAAAAATAGCATTCATCTTTCTAGCTAACCTTGACTTCAAATAACCTAAGCAGAATTGAACTAGGTTCATACTTGGATGGAAGGCTACCAAGAAATGTGAAGGCTAGAGTGGAAAGTTGACCAAAAAAAAAAACTCAGAAGAAGGTGGCAGCAAACTACTTCTCTGCTGTTGCCAAAATATAAAATAGACAGATGCATGGAGTCTCCAGAAGCTGAACTCAATTTGTAGCAGTCTTTCCCTTTTTTCTTACTTAGCTTCTATCAGCTTAAATAACAAAGAGATAACTTTCCCCTTCACTGTTATCTGCTACTTCTTTCATATTGCTGCTGACAAACCAAAATCTGGGCGATTGAATCTTGATCTATAAAATGATTAAGTTAAATCTGGATAAATATACATATATCATATATATATATATATCATATATATACATATATAGATGACACCTTCATCATAATAAAAAAGGATCAACTGGAGGAAACACATGAAGCCATCAACAACATCTTCAAAGGAATAAAATTCACAAGGGAAGAAGAAAACAACAACACACGACCCTTCTTGGACATCCTCATCAGTAGAGGAAATGATGGCATTCTAGAAACACAAGTCTACCGGAAATCTACCCACACTAACCAAGTGCTCCACTATCAAAGCAATAACCCAACCTCACACAAGAGGAGCTGTGTAAGAACACTATTCAGACGAGCACAAACACACTGCAGCAACCCAGAACACCAGAAAAAGGAAACAGACCACTTATATAGCATCTTCCAGCAAAATGGATATCCACACAACTTTATCAAAAAGTGCCTGACCACTCAACCCACCACAGCAAAACCAACAGAAGCTATGAAAAGGATTACACTGCCATACATCAGAAACATCTCAGAAACTACTAATAGACTGTTACATCCACACGGCATCACTGTAGCACACAAACCAACCAAAACCCTTCAGAACATTGTAAGTAAACCAAAAGACCCAGTAGCCCAAGAAGAAAAAACAGGAGTTATCTACAACATACAGTGTAAGGACTGTAACAGCCCCTATGTAGGACAGACTGGCAGAAGACTAGCAGAACGCATCCACGAACACCAACTAGCAGTCAGAAGACATGATGAAAACTCCTTAATCTCACAACACATGGACAGACTTAACCATACTTTCAACTGGGAAACTGTGAGCATATTAGACCAGGCCAAATCCAAAAATGCTAGAGAATTCCTGGAAGCTTGGCACTCAGACAAAGCAGCCATCAACAGACACATAGAGGTTAACAACATTTACATACCATTCATAAGAGACAATAGAATAGCCAGAAGACCAGAACACCCCTGGGCCAGCAATCAACAACAAGATATGCATAGATTAACAGCAAGATTAGCAGCAGAGGAGCAATCAAACAACACAATAGACCTTAATCAAGGAACTATTAACTCAGTCAATCACCCAAACAGCACACAACAGCCCAATCAAGGAACTACCAAGGAGAGTACAACACCCCCACCAACATAGGCAGGACAAGCCAGGGTATATAAACAGACAGCAAGTTCCACTCCCTTTTCGCACTGAAGATGTTGCCTAGCCTGGCAATGAAACGTCTGCATGAAAACAACAAGGCTCAGAGAGCACCAAAGACTCCCCAAATATACATATGGTGCAATACAGATGAATAGGTAGATATCTGCTGTCCCAATAACCAAGCCTGTACTTATTAATTTTTGAAACAACAAACCTATCCTTGAAAAACATATTTTGTAGATTTTAATAACAATGCTCTTGATCTGCAGTCTAAAAACAAAAACCCCATACATAATATTTGTGCATGTTATATATGAAGTATCTATGTGTGAAAAGAAAACTGGGTAGCAAATTCTATACATAATAGATATATAAATTGATCTAACTGGTTAATAATTAAACCTGCAATTCTAGGGGGGGTTAATTCTTTTTTAAAATAGTTGGATGTATGTTTGAGTAGACATGTATAGATTTATCTTGTAAATGCTGTAGCTGTAATTGTGACATGCTTTAGTAAAAGAACCTACAATACATGTCCTGCATGCAGAAGATCCTAGGTCTGTTCCTTGATTCTTCTCCATAAATGCGTTCTGAAGTAGACAGCCTGGAAGGACTACCACCAAAAAAATGGTGAGCAGCTATTAGCTGTGGATATATAGCTAGGTGAATTTGGGACATGACAGGCTTTTATGTTTCTTAAAAACGTATCTATACCATGCCCTGAACTCTATACCAGATCCAGATGTACAAGCAAAGCCCACCAAACTAAGCTAAGCACCAGGGAAATTTCCTAGAGACAGGGAAACAAACAAACAAACAAAACCTTCCGTTCTAGATATTTTGCCTGAATAACCAGAATAATAAGCTAACCAGGTATAATGAAACACAGCAACCTAGCCTCCAAGGCTGCATAAACAGCAATCAGTCACCCAGTTTGACAGCAATCTGAAGTGTATGTAACTCAGAACTAAATGTCCTTGAACTCAATGAGATTTGTGTCCAAGTCATCATAGATAACTTTGGTTAGCACTGGGTTGAGTAGCCAAAGCCTTTCATTTTTGTCATGTAGAAGACACTGTTACAGCTCTACTACATTTATTTTTTTTTAAA
The DNA here is from genome assembly GCA_023362775.1 of Charina bottae. Lineage (NCBI taxonomy): Eukaryota > Metazoa > Chordata > Lepidosauria > Squamata > Charinaidae > Charina > Charina bottae. The sequence goes on from JALMGJ010000010.1 coordinate 10,910,413, forward strand.
ATGGTTAGTGAATTTATTTCAGGTTAGTGACCTTGGTAATGAAGCTGTTTGGCAATCAAAACATCAAATCAAATGTATGTCTGTAAAATTATGGGGGTACAGGTCAAATCAAGGAAAAAGGGGAAATACCACGCTCCTTTTTATTTCAGATGCCTCACTAGAAGAAGTCCAAGGTTTCCAGTGCCAACCATATCATGATGCGGTCGCCTGTTTCATTTGTTATGCATTAATGCATTCTTTATGAATCTATGTAATCAAATACTGTCCTTGATCATTTAGCTTGTCATATGAAGCAGAGGAGGTAGAGAAGCAGCAACAAGAGGTAATTTTCTCACCCATAAGAAATTGATGGAAGGGGAACAATTGCCCTGAACCAGACAGATAGAAGGACCCCATTTAAAATAAGGTTCAGTATTTGAAATTAACAAATGAATCAATACTTCAAGGGAATACAACTAATGGGTTAAAATATACATCCAAATGCTATTTAGGTAGCTGAGGTTTCCTCACATCCTCATCTTTATTGGACTATTGATTTAAATGGACAAAAAAACAAGCGAGAAAAAACCCCCTGCTAATTAGAGATATGCAATGCTCTGGATCTGACGCAGAAATATGCTTTGGAGGAGGCATGTACACACAAGATTAAAGGAGATGGATCTTCTCCTGGGCTCTTACAGTTGCCACAATGTTCTTGGGAAAATAGCCATTTGAAGTAAGGTGTTGGCAAGCATGCATCTGTGTCCACTTTTGTATCCTGTCGGGGCCTCCTTACCTCAAATACATATTCACCTGGGACTGCACATTAATGCAGTTCCTTTAATGAGGCCCATAGTACTCAAGAGCACCATTTCTGCTGCAGTTCCAAAGTGCTGCACATCCATAAGATGCAGTGAAAAGAAGGGGGAAACTCAAATGAATAGCTTGCCCTAGGCTTCTCAGTCATAAAATGGCTTTATTAAGAATCCAAAAGGAAAGCTGCCATTGTTTTTCCAACTTAGGTCCATATGATATGGCTACCTGATATGGGCTGAAAACATCTGGACAACCAAATGTGGGAGCAGAAAGGATTTTGCAGCTCACTACTGATATGTAGGACTATCAGTGCTTTGGCAGAATTATTTACAATGTTGTATACATGCATCACCTTTTTAATATATATCATGGACCTCAAGCTGGTATAAGCAATATCCCCTACAACTCAAAGAATTTTGCTGTTGAATCATTGGAGTTTTGAACAAATTCAAATTCTAAATTGTGGCTTATTTCCCATTGACTTCAGAGTTAACCTGATGAAATAGTTCAGTCAAACACATATGCCACAATTTACTGGATTGCTAGCATTCTATTATTTTATTTATTTTTCAATTTCTATCACCACCCATCTCCCCCAAAAAGGGGGAATTTGGGCAGTTTACAATGAAATCAACTATTAAAACAATAAAAGAGATAAAAACAATACAATCATATAAATAAATAATAAATTAAGTATAAAATCCAAGAGGCTATCAGATCATATTTAAAAAGGGCTCTATGGCGCCAGCCACCCCCTGGAGGAACGATTACCCTTACCATCCCAGGCAAGGCAGCAGAACCAGGTCTTCAAATTCTTCTGGAAGGCCGGGAGCGAGGGAGCCCCCCACACTTTCGGGGGAAGGATGTTCCAGAGAGCGGGCGCCACTGCAGAGAAGGCTCGCCTCCTGGACCCCACCAAATGAAATTCCCTTACCGACGGGGTCTGTAGCATGCCCTCTCTGCACGACTGGGTGGGATGGTTCGATGTTATGGGGATGAGACGGTCCCTCAGGTAACAGTCCCTCAGGTAATAATAATAATAATAATAATAATTATTATTATTATTATTATTATTATTATTATTATTATTCCAGAAATTTTAGCTGGGTCTATAGAGGGGTTTACACTGCAACAGTAATCCACTAGTCAACCAATGTCACTGTTGGAAGTAATGGCACCTGGCAGGTCTTTATAAATGCCATAGACTACAACATGCCAAAATGCCATGATGGTTCAGAAAACACTCTATAAGTGCATTCTGGGAATACAAAAGATAAAAGGGAGGGAAAGTCCCAACTTGGAAAACAAAGGAAAGCTGCAGTTTCTCCCCAGGTTTGATCAATGGCTAATTAAAATCTGCCTCCCCCCACATCTTCATGGTGTGTAAACACACTGAACACAAATATGCCATAATAAAAGTTCAAGGTGGGTGCAATTAAGTGGATGAAGCCCATTGTTGCCTCAGTTTTAAATATTTGCTCCAGATTAAGCCTTTAAATTGTTCCTCTCCTTCTTCTGTTCTCAACTTCAAATAACCTCAGAACTTAAATTCCAAAACTGAGCTCTCTTTTATAACCAGAGCTGAATCCCAATGGCAGCTTATTATTCATAATGGTTTAAGTGCCAAGTTAAAATGTAGGTACTTGTTCAAGACTTTTCAACATTCTTTCATTGAAAACTTTCTCTTTTGTTTAAATTGGTCACTCTTGTCTTCAGGGGATGTCACCATGCAGCCATATTTCATTGGCCACATAAGCATTGTGAAATCTCTCCCTTCACAATGAGATCTTCAATTGGATGGAATGATTCATGAAATTAATTCAGAAAAAAAAGGGGCATTCAAACAGCATCATCTGGGGGGAGGGATGAAAATTGAACATATGCAAATGTAAGACAATGGATCACCCTATTATAATTGCTAATTTACATTTGAAAGATCTAACTGATCAATCTTTAGTACACTGCTGATTATAATTTTGTCTACCAATTAAATCAACCAGGTATGCAATCCTATACACACTTACCTGGCAGAAAATCCCATTACATTCCATTTGATTTACTTCTGAATAGAGAGAGGTGCATTACTTTGAGCCTTACTTTAGAAACTCTGACTGAGGCCAGCAGAATTTCTAAAAATAAAAAATGGCTTTCCAAGACATACTCTTCCACATCTAACAAGAGAGGCAAACATGGAACTTGGAATTCATCAATAGTGGAGACTCCCAGAAAACTATCAGAAAATTTCCCCATGTCTATCAGCATGGCCCCGTTACAATTTCTTCACCCACAGTCATGATTAGAAACAGGGAACACAGACAATGGGAAGCACATGGATATGACGCATATGGGATGGATGGGGAAGAGGAGGTAGAGCTTTTCATATGGTTTGGTTTATAATGGTTTGGTTTGGAGCCCCTCTGGGAAACCTGCAGTGTGATTACATGTGCTATGATGTTTTAAATTGCTGTGGGAATGAGGAGTCCTGATTAACTTGTAAGGATGAGTTAACACCCATGATGTTCTTTATTTTAAATAAAGTGGTTCACTGTCAATAAAAAGCCATTATCCTATGAGAATCAAGGCAGGAGCAACAACTGAACCACTGGAGTTAAAAAAAATCAGTAATGGGAGTCAACTGGCTTAATAAGAAAATCCTTTATAAACAAGATCATGCCATTTAGTCCCATTTAGGGAGAAACAAAATATTCCAAAATTAAATATAGTGCCTCAAAGGCCAACTTTGCGAAACAGAAACCTTAGATGTATAAAAGGAAAATATAACGTGGGCATAGTTCTACACTGGACACTGAATCCTTGCAGATCTCTCTCATTCAGCTCTAATTTTTTTAAGAACAGAATCTTTCCCTATTTCAGCCTATCTTTCAAAATCCAATTTTTCCCAAATGATTTCAAATTATACATTGGTGGCCTAACATGATTCACCACTCCTCCCTGATTTCAGTGGGCCGAGTGGTTCATCTTCTCATATTTTGTAAAGATATAACAGAGGAAATGGGTTTGTCATGACCCCTGGATGGTTTGTGCAGTTTAATATGACATACAGTACCTGGTGTTATAAGCATGGGGATGCTCAGGACAGAAAGCTTTCTTGCTTTCTTGCTTGATTTATTTATTTTGCTCAGTAAATTTGGAGATCTCTCACTGCTTCATGTACTGAGTTTGCCTTGCAATCTCCTTTTATAACCTATACTCAGGGTTCCATCAAAGGTGGTAATGGGTCTCTTCCTTGTAATGTTTGTTTTGGATGAGCTTCTACAAGAATAATGATGTATCTATAACTGATTATTGGATGGTGAATCAATCATGTCACCTTTTATTACAAAGCCATGAATGTTATAATTTTAGGATAAAATATATTCTTCTGGTTTCTGGACCATACAAAGACTATTATCTTTCCTCTCCAGTCAGGTCTCTTTCTCCTATTGGCTTTATTTCCCTATCTCCATCTTGTTATAGAAAGAGAAAATAAAACAAAAAGTAGAATAAGACACTTACATGTGTCTGGTTTATGGCAGTTGTGGCCTTGTCGGAAGTATTGTGGGTTTTCGATGACAGGAATCCGGGTCATACCAATCACGACTGTGTCCGGGCCAGTATCCAGTGATGAAGGCGTGGTGATGCCATGGTTTATGTGATGAAGAGGGCTGGCAGAATCCTCTTCTCCACTTATTACAGCCACAGGACCTAGAAACAAAGTGATATAAGAACACAGAAAAAAAATTATATCTAGCCCAGTATCATCAGCACTGATTGGGAGTGGCTATCCATGGTTTCTGATAAAACTTGCAATTTTTTGTATACAAAGCATAATTCTGTCCTTGCAGTAATGAAAAAAGTTATTAGGCAACAATTAACACTCATTCCGTGAATAACTATTTGTATAAAAAATGTTACATCTTGGTATCAGATTAGATGTTACATTCATTATGTACACTGCATTCTGTTAATGAATTTTCCACAACTCAACACACAACTCCAAGTCTATTGCATGAAGCATTTATGTACTATAGGATTTTCACCCCTAAATCCACAGGAACATAATAGCTGTTATCCGCAAAGCAAGTTCTTCTAACAAATATGTCTAGAGTATGAGTCCCTTGCTACAGCAAGGATAATATGTATATGTACATGCATTTATTGGTGTTTATCTTTTATTTTTTTAATGTATATCAGGGTTTGGGGGGTATGTTAGCTGCCTAGAGCCTACAGGATTGGGCAGCATACAAGCAACATAAAAACAAACAAACAATATCTTACCCCTGCCCCCAAATTAACCACCTTAGATGAACAAACATATTGGGTTTCTCCAGTTCTTAGATGCTACCCATGGATCCTCCTGGCTTCTTTCCCTTCCCATTCATCATTGCTATTTTAGCCTAAACCAGCTTTCACCCAGTTTTTACCCATCTCTGGTGGATTTCTACACTACTCCACCTACCCTTCTCTTTGACCATGCTTGAAGGCTGTTGGGGAGTGAAAACCACAAAAGAACTTTGGAAAGATTGGTCTAAGCTGACAAGCTTCTTTGTAGGACCACATGCATAACACACACACAAACATTTTGCATTGTAACATATCAGAAGAAGTCTGGTAGCATCTTTTCAGATTAATGACTTTTATTAAAAGGGATAAGCTTTCATGAGCTACAGCTCATGTCATCAGAAGCTCATACCTTTTAATATAATTTGTTAGTCTAGAAAGATGCTGCCAGACTTCCCTAATTTCTGGTTAGCCTAGACTAAAATGGCTTTCCTCCTACAGCATTTATTGTCACCGTATCTTTAAATTTTGCTGTGCTGAATAGATGCCTCCAAACATCCTAAGCCTGTCTCAAATCTGGTGGTTTTCCTAAGGATTTTCTTAGGAGTTTAAAACACCGTAGAGAAAATGTGGGTCCCAGATCCACATTTTATTTATTTATTATTTATTTATTTTCTATCCCACCTTTATTATTTTTACAAATAACTCAAGGCGGCGAACATACCTAATACTCCTTCCTCCTCCTATTTTCCCACAACAACCCTGTGAGGTGAGTTGGGCTGAGAGAGAGCGACTGGCCCAAGGTCACCCAGCCGGCTTTCATGCCTAAGGCTGGACTAGAACTCTCAGTCTCCTGGTTTCTAGCCCGTTGCCTTAACCACTAGACCAAACTGGCTCTATGCAATGCAGTATCTAAAAAGGATGGGGCTGATATTTCTGAAATGATTTCTGGCCTTTGGGCTCTTATTCCTGAAAATGGGCTGAATTATACTGGAGGAGGGGCGTAACAGTGAAAGGGTAAAATCTCTGCAGGCACCCATTTCACTGCGTAACCTCCTGTGCCAAAATGCCCTCCCCCCAAAAGTTGTTTATTCCAGTGATGTCCCAGTTATCAGTAACATCCCCTGTTGTCCTCACGCAGGACAGAAAGGTGGCTGCAAGATCTGCCCCCCCCCAAAAAAAAACACATGTCTACTCCTGCCCTTATGACACCTAGTATTTAACTGGAACATGGGAATCAGGACATGCACATACATCCCTCAGCTCCAAGGTTTCCCAGAGACCTGCAGGGCCCTCTACTGTCTGTTTGCAAGAAGTCAAGTGTATAAGGAAGCCCCAGAATCCCAGGAGGAGGAGGAGAAGGAGAAAGGGGACAGAAATCAACACCCTCCTTGGCATTTTAATCAAAGAGCTGCAATTTATTAAAACAGAAGAGAGAAAAATGGTGCCTAGGGTAATTTCTCTTCTACTGTCTTGAGGCTAATGGTGAGATGAGGAAGAGCCAATGCATTCCATCTTCAGATGCATTCTAAAGTGCTGCCTTTTACCTGAGCTATGGATGGGGGTGGGTGGGTAACAGGGATTTCTCTCTTATGTCAGCTGATCTATTCCAAATTGCACAATTCCTTTTTTATGGAACATGAGTCAGCAACAAAAGGGAAGCTCCAAAGTCTATTGTTGAAAAAAGTCTTTAAAAAGTCGGGGGGGGGGAAGGGGGAGGTATCGAAGGAAACATTTTTTTTTCAGGGCTTTCAAATACTGTTGGTTCCTTCCAAACCTTCCTAATAAAGTTACTATGAAATCAGCCTGATTTCTGGCAGCCATGATAGATACTGTATTCAGAAGAAAGTCATTACTCTCTCCTCACTCTCCCCCCCCCCCAATCTTTATTGTAAACTGAGTTTGACAAATTTGCATTTCTTTCTCTTTTTTTGTCCCTTTTACTACAGTTGCCGTTGCCAACGTTAGTGATAGATGATACAGCCCAGGAAGTGGCTACCCATGTTAAGACTGAACCAATAATCTTTATGAGACTTACAAGGCTTCTGTTTTCTCAGCAAGCAAAAGGAAAACACACTGTTTCAAAACTAAACAAGATTTCATTAAAGACTAGCAAGATGATGGTGGTTGTGAGCAAGGGTGCTACAAGTAAATAGAAGCACTATCGACCTTCTCATGGAATAAGGTCCTTTGTGTTTCATAATATTTGTCCCAACCATAATGGTACTCCCAAAATTTTCTAACACTCAGATTTCCATTAGAGAGGGAGAAATTTTCTGCTGCTTCCCACCTCCTTTCTGAGGACCAGAGAAATGGAGGATAGCAGAATATTGGTACAGTATATACTAATTTGTAGGCATTGACATAAATTCAAAAACAGTTAGGCTGGTTTTTACAACACGCTAGACTAGGCTAAAATGGGATTCAGTAGTTCTTAATACATTGTAGACAGCCAGCTTAGCAGCTTGTGTGAACTCTAAATAAATAAACTATAAATATGGTTTATTCGAACATCTGAATATCCAAGTGTTTTGCTGGAAGGACCCAATGGTAAGAGAAAGAGAGAGACACACTCTCCCTTACATCACCACCCACCCACCCATCCACAAACACATACAAACTCAAAGCAATCCACTGAAAATAGATAGTTGGACGGGTGCAAAAGTTAAATGGTGTAGGGTGAAAAATGGAATGAAATATCCTAGAAAAAGGTATGACTAACTAGAAACTTGGAAGGGAGCATTCACATTGCCACTAGCTACCTCAGAAATGAAGGATATTTTAAAACCAAGTTAACGTTGGGTACACTCCAAAATCAATTTTATCTTTTTTTTTTCCTTGAAAGATCTACTTTTCTTTGAAGCCGTGTTAAGTGTGATGTGCCCGGTTCAGAGATAGTATACCTCTGAGTGCTAGATGCTGGAGAAAAGCAAGAGGAGAGATCTGTTGTCTTCGTGCCTTGCTTGAATACTTCCCAGGGACATTGGGCTCGCAAATTGTCCGAAATGGGCCCAAAAGCACAATCCTACAATTCTTTCCTACGTGAGCTGCAGATTTAGGTGCCTCTGGAAGTCCAAAGAACTGGTAGAAAATAGAAATGAATGGAAATCAATGGCAGCTTTGTTGGATTATTTTTTTATTGCCTGAGAGTCTACAGCCAGTAAAGCTGATCTCTTCCTGAGTGGGAAGTATCACTCTCCGTGTCAGTTTCTGACAGCTTCTGACTATGAATCCAGATGATTCACACAGCTGGAAACCTCTTGGGAACAGATGTCTCTGAAAGCCTCATCAGTCCACACACACACACACACGTGTGTGTGTGTGTGTGTGTGTGTGTATGTGTGTGTGTGTGTGTGTGTATGTGTGTGTGTTTGTATGTGTGTGTGTGTGTGTGTGTGTGTGTGTGTGTATGTGTGTGTATATATCCCTCAGTGTTCTGACAATCTTCCTGCCTCAGTCTCTATCATCTGTCACTCCTTAACCGAACCATGGCTTGCAGGCCACTAAATGTCCTTAATCTGATTTTTTTAAAAACTGATATGCAGTTCCTGCAGCCCCCAGAAGTGCTATCACCAACATTTGGCAGCAGATCACTGAAGGGAGTCACAATTTACTGCTGGATCATAGCCAGGAACAGTACTAACGTCTGTGTAAGCTATCAAGCCAGCTTTACAAATCTACAAAATGTTTTAAATCTTTGTACACCTTCCATAAAACACTAAAATTCAAAATACTGGCTCTATCCCCAATGTATGATATCATTGCATTACCACATTGCACATTGCAGTTCTCAACCACTGGAAACTAAAAGAAGGCAAGCACGGCCTCCCAGTTGCCAAAACGTTGCTGCAAACTCCTAGGTTAAGGTGCTGGACTGGAATCTGTGACACTCAGGTTGAAATTCCCACTTGAATATCATGCTGTCTGTGAATATCAAACCTGTGACGGTGGCTACATTTTGGCAGAGTAACGTTTGATCTGGACACGAAATAAATAAACAAAATCATGCTGTCTGGGGCACTGAAAGTCAGACAGTATCTCTTAGTCCAACCTATGTCTCAGGGTTCTTTTTGTGAAGATCACATTCTACATTGTCTTGACTTCCCAGTGAAAAGATTTGATGTAAATGTAATAATAAATAAGACATAAATCTTTGTTGTGATCCCATAGCATTCATAGTAGGAATTCCACATTAGCTGTTATTTTTTTTTAAAAAAAATTGAAGTTTCTTAGTTCTTCTTCATGCAGTTTGCTAGCTCATGTATTAACTGGTTTCAAAGCAAATGGTTATCAATCTTGGCTCTATCAACTGCCCTTGTTAAATCCCTAGCCTTTTGCAGAATCCAGCATCAAGCACTCATTCATTCCTCAGGGTGAGCTTTCTGAGCCAGGAAGGATAGAAACTGCAACTCATAAAACAGACTAAGTGAAAGCACAACAAATACAATTAAAAATCTGGCTGTGCTCAGAGATGGATTGCATTTACTGTCTCATAAAAAGAGCCTTCATCCTGTCAGGCAAACAAAGGGAAATCAATTTCTTAATTTTTATTGGCAGATTTGGGCTGGGAGCCAAGCCTGCACTTGCTTCTCTGAAAGCTGGGGACTGGAGTGGGAGGCACTCAGCCAGTGGCTTTTTCATTCCTCCTTCTCAACACAAAAGGACACTGACCAAATTCAATGTTCTGCCAAAAGAGGTTGCTTTTGTGCATTTTCTGATGTATCTTCCTGGGAAAGCCACTCAAGTACATGTAGGCTGACCATACGTCCCGTTTTGAATGGGACAGTCCCGTTTTTTTAACATTTCCGGACTGTCCCGTGATTTTAATATAAAAGTAAATTTTGTTCCATTTTTTAAAAAACCTGTCAGGAACTAGCCTGTCCCTGCCAGCAGGCCAGACTCCGAGAGCCGGAACCGAGAGCCGGAAGTAGCTAGAGTGGCGCAAAAGAGCCAGAGCAGCTGATTGGAGGGAACCCGGAAGAGGAATCGCCTCCGCCTATCAGTGCACGGCAAAGGAGGGGGGAGAGGCAGGCTGAGCAGCACAATGGGGGAGCTGATTCCTCTTCCGGGTTCCCTCCAATCAGCTGCTCTGGCTCGTTCATGCCGCTCCAGCTATCTCTGGCTCTCGGTTCCTCTTGTCCCGTTTTTGTCTCAAGGAAATATGGTCATCCTAAGTATATGCTCTTTTTCTCTTGTGCTCTTATTCTTTCCTCTCCACATTCTCACAACATTCCTGTGCAGGAGATCAAACTCTATCATTTTACAAACGAAATAAGGTGAATGAGGGCTAGTGAGTTGTCCAAACCCCTACTCCTGCTTGATCAAATAAACCATGCAGTCTGAAAGGTTGAAATCTGCCTTTCTCAATAGTTTGCTTTCCCTGAAAAACTGGCTTCCATCAAAAAAAAAAACTTTATGATTAAAGTTCTTGGGAATTTATTTTGAATTTTGCTTGGTGAAATAGGGGAATGCCTGATTAAATGGGAGAAAAAAATAGGGAGAATTTTTGTGCATGACCCTAGTTTAAAGTAACCAGATTAATTCCCTGAAGGTCTTCTGACTGCTAAGAAAATAAAGTTTGCAATCTTACACCAACTCAGTGAGAAATTATATATGACCATGAGTAGGGGGACGGGGAACCACATGGTGAGGCAAACTCAGTTCCTCATACAGCAGAGCTTCTGTCCTTCAATCAGAATGCACATGTCATCATTTTGGCATCATTGTGCCTATGTGAGAAGTAAGCTGAATGGGTTTTACTTATTACCAGATTTACATGGGTGTGCTTTGCACACAGGATCCGGATTGGTTCTGGCATATAAACTTTGCATTATTATGGCATGTCAAAAACTGGAACATGCTTTAAACCTCATTGCAGCACACAGATATTAACAATCAATTGACTAAAAAAAACATTTTCTCTATTCTTCACTTTCAGCAAGGGACCTTAAACATGATTTGCTCTAACATTAGAAGCTGAAGTTCTATAATGCAAGCTCAGGAAAAAGTAATATAGTACAATGATTTAAGGCATTGGAGTGGAACTGATGTAACTCAGGTTCAAATCCTCAGTCACCCATGGAGCTCTCTGAATGAATTTGGACCAGTGACCATCTCTCAGCAACCTAGCTTGCAGGATTATTATTGTGAAGATAACATGAGAAGCAATCCCAAGTGAGCCACCTTGTGCTCCTGAAAGAAAGGTGAGATATGAATTCAATAGCACCACTTCTCAGTTTGTCCTCAAAGCAACCCTGTTAGACTTTGTAGAATTGGAAGTTGTGCCACTGAAGAGCATCACCTCTTGGCCTACATTTTCTTTTCTCTCCCAAGAAGTTGAAGTAGTCAACAACCAACTCCTTGGCTTGCTTCCCATCCTTTTTCTGCCATCAGGAACTTAGCTCTTGTTTTGCTTGCAGCCAAGCCTCCCTAGAGGGCACCTTGAACTCCAGAACCGCAAGCTTTATGATGGCAGAGCTGGGAGGTCACTGTGTAAAGGTCTTGGTGGTGCCTATTAATCTCCTGGATCACTCATCTCTATCAGAGACATGCCATAAAAATGATATAAGTGTTTCATTCAAACAGTACTGCAGAGGGAATGGAGATACAGCACAGAGCCCGATTGATTTCCAGTGTGTCTGCTCTTTACCTTCAAGTATAAATACACAGCAAAATCAATTGGAATAACAGCATATCAGCTTTCTAATCTCTTCTGGTCATAAGGTGTATTTTATATACTGCAGCACTCACTCCTTTTTGTACATCAGGCATATACCTGTTTGGTTCATGCTGGTGTGGCAGTACATTGTACCAAGTGCAGTTCCAAACTGCTGTGGCAGTACATTGACTTCTTTCCCCCTATATCCTGATTGCATTCACACAACAGACTTAACCTGGTTAATGAATTAACCCATTGTCTGGTTCACACAATGCATTGAACTATAGCTAACCAAACAGACTGGTTTTGCATAGCATACTAAGCCAGCAGGCACACATTTAAAATAACCAGGGTTAACCCTAACCAAGCGTAACATTTTATGCAGGTATAGCTGCTAAGTTTTTAACTGACCTGAGTAAGCCTGTCAAAGGAGGCTATTGTTGTTAAATGCCTTTTTCCCTTCCTCTTTTCATCTGGCAAAGAATATCACAGAATTGCAGCAGAAGGTTGGCTAATAGCTGAGCAAATCCATAGCAATAAAATAAGATTCTCTGGCTGGTTAATCCTACCAAGCTGATCCAGGTTTTCTTGCATCTTAACATAAAAGCAATTCTTAGTAGTGCCCATATTTGTCTACTTTCGTTTGCTCAGATTTCACGCATATTCATTTAAAAAGCCAGAGATTTATTTTAGTGCCATTGCTTATCACCTATGGCTCCAATTTATAAACAGGATTAAAATTACATTCTTGGTAGTATAGTCACTAGGATACACAAAGTGGTAAGTTTGGGATCTGTGTCCCTATAGCCAATTTTTGTGAATTGACAATAAAAAGCCAGTGTCTAATGCCTAGGGCTTCCAAAGTGAGCTTTCATAACATTTTACTGGCATTACTGCAATGCATGGATCTATCTGTCTTCTGTCTATCTCTATCATCTATCTATCTCAGAACAACTCTGAGTGGCATATAAATTAAATATATAAAACATTTTTAATACTCAAAACCATTAAAAAAAGCCAAAAAGGGAAACAAACCTCATCATAATAAAACCAACACACTATGGTCTGCACCTGGAGAAAGACCCAAGACTTTAAGGCTCACCTAAAAAAGAGCAGAGTCAAAACTGTTTGGATCTCTGAAGAGATGCTGTTCCAGAGGCAGGTGCCATGAATTTGTGGGCTTCAAGTGGATCCCACTACCCCAAGTTTACATTTCCAATTTTTGGTGCAAAATGGCTGATTTTGGGGAATTAAACTTTATGCAAAGTAAGTGCCCTCCAGATGCCACCAACCTTCAACTCTGAGCAGGTCTACCAAGAAAAACTAATGGCCAATCTGAGCAAAATTAAACAAAAATATTTTGCACTGAGAAGATTTAGTGAAGCTGTTTAACACACAAGGCAGTACTCAACAGTTTGCAGTGAAGCATTTCTATCTACAGTGGGTAGATTGTTTAGAAAAGGGCATGCTTATGGAATACAGGGGAAGATAAAAGTGTCGGTGAATGTGTGCATGAGGCAGATCATTAGTACATAATCACCACCACTACAAATCAGAAGAAAAGTATCAGAAGGAAAAAAAGAACTTTTTCCTCAAAAATTCAAAAATGAGTGTTATTTCCAAGCTAATTCCAAACTTAATCAAGATTAAGACTATTCAAAACCATTAAAACTTTGGTGGGGTGTGAGGGGGGGAATGAAGAACATTACTGCTTCCCCATTGACCAAGAATATTGCCTTACATTGAGGCCATATTCCCTCGAACTGAAACTCAGCCTTTCCTGATCCTCCAACTCTGCTGGGCTTCCAAAGTGCTACTTTTTAAGTCTTCTCGAGCTACTTGGAACTTGCAACTGCCATGGAAGTAAATCACTTGTCCTCCGACTCAACGGCTTCAGAAATTAGTGCCAATGGAAGTGTCAGTATCAATTTCATAATGTTATTGAATGAAGGCAAAACGGAGCCCAGTCCTGCACTCTTGACAGGTTGTCAGAGTGATGGATTGTGGATGAGAAGACAGACAGCTGTGACAGGAAAGGCAATGACTCAAGATCAATTAACCTGACAAGGCTATCTTGAAGCCTCATCGTTTAATACTGACACTGGCACACTCTCCTTTAGAGAAGAGACACTTGTAACACACAGTTTCACCATTTCCAACTGTAACTGGAAATTTGCAGAACCCAACGGGGCATGCTTCTCCCTGAAATTTTGTTGATTTACAAGACTCTGAAAACACCCCAGACTGTCATTAGCAGCCTTTCATTTCAACTCACCATTTTTATTTCTTCCATTAACATTACAAAAGAAAAATCATACATAAAAGGCATGTCTCTGTGTGTTTCTGCATTGAAATACATAGGAATCATAAGATTTTATCAAATTCAGAAAACTTGGAGGATTTGAAAACTGCAGTTTAAAAGCAGTTTGCCCTTCTGCTTGTCCTGTATCTAGAAAAGGTCAGTTTTCTCAGAGTATTTCCATTGTACTCCAGTTAAAAGCTAACTTTTATGTATAGTTTGGGAGAAATATTATCTTTTCACATCTCCATAAGCCTAAATTATTTCAAAGAGGAAACCTAATGCAGGATTGGAGGTTAGTCAAATCTTAAGCAAATGCAATTAAATTATTGTTTATGTACCTAAATGTGAACTATTACAACAATTTTGTAGGCAAATACAATAAGCCCATCTGCCAATCTTACACAGTTCTGTACAAAGGACCCAAATTTCCTTGACCAAGTATTTTTAAAGCATGCACCTGAAAAGCAGGCATATTTCTACCTCACTTCTGAACACCCCTGTATCAAAACTGGCTTCATACGTCATATGAACTCAGCCAACACTGGTTTATTCAAAAACTATGACTGAAAATAGTACCAAAAATGGAGTTCAGCTTTTCCCAATGACAGCCACCATTGAGATAGTGAGCTGGCCAAAGGAGGACATGGAGGCTGCTGATGTGAAGACCCGGAAGCTCCTCACAATGTACAGAGGCTTTCACCCCAAGTCCAACACCCAGAGACTGTACACCAGCTGGAAAGAGGGCGGGCGGGGTCTGGTGAGTGTCAAAGCCACTGTCCTGGATGAGTCCCAGAGCATCCAGGAGTACATCAGTAAGATGGCACCTAAAGATGAGCTGCTAAGAGAATGCCTGAAGCAACAGCAGACATGGAAGAAAGATCAAGCAGAGGAAGTGTCATGGAAAGACAAGACCCTGCATGGGATGTACCATCGACAGATAGCTGAGGTGGCTGACATTGGGAAATCCTACCAGTGGCTGGAAAGGGCTGGACTAGAAGACGGCACTGAGGCACTGATCATAGCAGCACAAGAACAGGCACTAAGCACCCGATCCATAGAAGCAGGGGTCTACCACACTAGACAGGACTCAAGGTGCAGACTGTGCAGAGGCCTCAGAGACGGTCCAGCACATAGTGGCAGGGTGTAAGATGCAGGCAGGAACAGCATACACTGAATGGCACAACCAAGTAGCTGGCATTATGTACAGGAACATCTGCACAGCGTATGGGCTAAACCCTCCCAAGTCCAGATGGGAGATCCCACAGAAGGTCATGGAGAATGACAGGGCTAAGATCCTGTGGGACTTCCAGATCCAGACAGACAGGCAGGTACTGGCCAATCAACCAGACCTTGTGGTAGTATACAAGGACCAGAAGACGGTGATGGTGATAGATATAGCGGTGCCAAGTGACAGCAACATCAGGAAGAAGGAGTATGAGAAGCTGGAGAAGTGCCAGAACCTGAAGGAGGAACTAGAGAGGATGTGAAAAGTGAAGGCCAAAGTGGTCCCAGTGGTGGTAGGAGTACTCGGGGCTGTGACTCCTCAGCTGGGAGAGTGGGTCCAACAGATCCCAGGAGCAACATCAGAGCTCTCTGTCCAGAAGAGTGCAGTGCTAGAAACAGCTAAGATACTGCGCAGAACCCTCAAACTCCCAGGCCTCTGGTAGAGGACCTGAGGTTGAGGAAGACACATACCACCCATAGGGGTGAGAAGGGAATTTTTTAAAAAAACTCTCAGGAACTGCTGTTACATTTATTGGACAAAGTTACTAAACTGCAAATGGTAGGATACTTGGAAAATGGAGAAACTGATTTATTGGAGGAGGGAGAGACCAGATTTGTAGAATTGGTCCCCAGCTTCACAAAGGCAGAATGCTCGCTCTGCCTTTGTCTTCCTCCTGCCAACTGAAAGGAAAAAGGATGCCACTGGTGTCTGTTACAGACAGATTTAGAAACTAAATGCTGTCACAGAGCTAATTGTTAATCTGAGAATGAACACTGAGCTCTCTACATTGCTGGCATCCTCACCAGATGCTTACATGCCTTTCCAAACGTGCCACATCCCAGTCTCTGCCACCCCACCCTAAATAATCTGAAAAGAACCAAAAATGTGCAAAGGAGTAAAGGCTAAGAAGCTCAGAGGATCAGAGAAGGAATCAGCTGCTACTCCACAAATTTGATATACTGCCGATACCTGCAGCCTACATAACCTCTTTAATAAATTAGAGAGCTATTCATTTAAATGAATTCCACTGTGCCACTGCTGCCAGTTAATCTGTAATTCAGATACATCAGTCGGGAGGCAAGATTCCAGAATAGAGAATGATTGATTCCTCCAAGGGGTCCGGCTTTCTAAAACAATTTGGCATGCACTTGCTCTGGCAGGTGCCTAGACATGTGGTTACCAGGGAGGGTCAGTAGGGATCGCCAATGCCATTTTCATTAAAAAAAAAAAAAAGTGCCACCTACTGGGAGAAGCCAAACCACAGACAGCTCGGGTCTGTCTTTAGCTTGTTATTGTTGCTTAGATCCTTGTTTTGCTCTCCCCCTGCCCGGAGTCTTGCCAAACTCTTCCCAGGTCTCCTTGCACCAGGAGATGGGTTTCTTATTGGATCTGGACATGCAACAGTCTGCATGCCTGGGATGTATTTCAATCACTCTTTGTCTCAGTTTGGACAAAATGGGAATAGTTCCTTAATTAGAGTGGGGAGAACAATGTGGTTGTTACTGTTGCTGCTGTGATGGTAGCGTAGCTGCCAGAATAATCATGGAAGGAGGGACAGTGCCCACCAATGGTAGAGATACACAGGTCTACCCTTCTGTCCTCTTTTTTTATATTTCTTGGCTTCTTATTTTGCTGACAGCTTTTGTATAATATTTCTTTCTGATCTCCGGTTTTCTTTATTTTGCACATCACACAAAAGGCTGCTGGAGAAAGATTTGTGTTTGAATTACTGGCCTAAAAAGGACTTCTTAATTAGGCTGAGGGCACATGAGAATGTGCTTGAGAGCCTCATGCAGGCCAGAGGGGCAGGTTGTCTGCCCTTGTCCTAAATAATATATCTCCATGTAATTCTAAAAGCAAACAATTTAATAACTATTTAATTTAACTTTAATTTAAATAACAATTTAATAACATTATCAGTAATAGCAGTATATTTATCTACTTTTCATAATCAATTTGCATGGCATTTTCAGAAGTGTAAGAGGTTCTTATGGATGTTGAAGAAAACTAATCTTGGAAAGTCTTATTAGAATTGTTCTGGTTGATGGTTCCAAGCCTAATGTATCAATCAGGAGGTACTCAATTTTCAGATGTTGCCGTTCTCTGAATTTCATCATGATGCCATTCCTGATGAAACTTTGTGCCCCAAATCCGTTTAATAATATATAGTTTAGGACCTGTCCAACAATTTCTATATAAATGTGTGTGGAAATGCATATATTTGTTTTTTAAATTATTAGAACCTTATATTTTATGAAAAAATATTCTAATGTATTTAAATATTTTATTTATGTTTGACTTCAGTAAGAGAGTTGGTTATGTACAGAAATGGGATGAAATGGACTTATGCATGTAAGTGAAGCAATAAAATGGGTGTCAGACCGTATACCACCAGCACTGCCAGCTACATAAGAGATACCCCAGACTTCCTAAGAAAACTGAACTCCATAGCAATCTCCCTAACAACACAATTTTAGCCACCACCACAAGTCCCAACATATACAAGATTAGAGGCACCTTCACATGTTCTTCCTCTAATGTGATATATGCCATCATCTTTCAGTAATACCCCTCTGGATTCTATGTAGGACAAAGGAGACAAACTTTGTATAACAGAATTAATGGACACAGGTTTGACATCAGGACTCAAAACAAGGACAAAGTAATATCAGAGCTTTTCAACCTCCCAGGACACTCTTTGGCAGACCTCTTTTGGAAAAACAGTACCATTGAGAGATAGATTGCTGAGCTCACATACATCAAAAAGTTTATGGCAATCTCAGAACTTCTCAACAAACACAATGGGTTTTTAACACATTACAATTGTTAACTGATAAGATACTTGTAATCTGTCTTGCATGTAACCTACATCTAAATCTTCTCTTCCTTCTCCCCCTCCCCTGTACCTCATCCCAGTTTAAATCCTACATCAGTCTAGCCCAGAGCTTTCCAAACTTTTAACGTTGGTGACACACTTCTTAGACATGCATCATTTCGCGACACACTCTTACAGCAGGGCACAAGGCAGGCATTAGGACCTGCGCGGAATCACAGCAGGTTTGGAAGCAGCAAGGCACAAGGCAGGCACTAGGACCTGCGCGGAATCCTGGCAGGGCTTGGAGGGAGCAAGGCACAAGGCAGGCACTAGGACCTGCGTGGAATCCTGGCAGGGCTCGGAGGCAGCAGCAGCCGTGACACACCCAGACTCTGCAGCCGACACACTAATGTGTCCCGACACACAGTTTGGAAAGCTCTGGTCTAGCCACTCAGTGCATCTGATGAAGTGAGCCACAGCTCGTGAGAGCTCATGCCTTTTAATAAAAAGTTGTTAGTTGGAAATGGTGCTACCAGACTCATCATGACTTGTTTGCTGGATGCCAGAGGAAATGCACAGAGAAGAAAAGGGTATAGTTTCAATTCCTAAGGCAGTTTTAGTTACTTTGGTGAGGTATGTGACTAAAAATATGGGTAAGGTAGACAAGGGTTAGGATACAAATAGATATTTTAGGGTCATCAGCAGAAGAGCTTTTTAAAATAGGACCCAGAGGTACTTAAATAACCATGAAACCAAGTCATTCCTTGGTCTGCTTATCTTGCTGATTGAAGGTAAGAACAGCTTCTGTCAATATCTTACTGAGGGCACAAATGTGTATCCATCTCTTGCTTACAGCTGGCTTTAGAGATCAGAGAGATTTTGCAGAGATAACTTGTAGTTTATTACAGGTCAGATGGACAAGAGTGTCTGAAAAAGCAGATAGCAATCAGAAGAAGAGATGATCAACAAAACCACCCCAAGTTAATGGCAGTGCACTGAGTAGCATCTGCATCAACTAGGAACTAAATTGTTGAGGGCCATTTGATATGTGGCAAATACATATCAGCCTTCTGAGTTGAAAAAGGATTCAGGAATAGAACTATGGTAAGACTGGGGTCAATTATATTAAGATACCTTGAAAAGAATCCAGAGAAAGAATACATCTCGTGACAAGAAACCATAAAGAGCAAAGCACCTCATAATCTTAAGGCATAGAATCATAGGGTTGGAAGGGCCCCTAGAGGTCTTCTAGACCAATCTCCTCCCCAGGATAGGAATCCTCAGACCATCCCAAATAGCTGTCCAACCTTTGTTCAAAAGGCTTCAGTGATGGAGCAACCATGACTCCAGGAGGCAGGCTGTTCCACTGCTTAAAAGCTCTCAAAGTCATACAATGGTTCTAATGCCAAAGTGCAACTAAGTTAAATGACCCACTCCAGATCACTTTTCTGCTGGGGGGTCCTGTCTAGAAGCTGCCAGACCTAAAAAAATCTGGTCCTTGTCCTACTGCTGTCAGCTGCCCATTTCATCCCCAACAGAATCAGAACAAAGCCAGCACACAGTGACAGAACATACAAGGAAGAGAGCAGTGTCAGTATCAAGTTATTCTGCAGGAAAGAACATTATGTTCCTTCTTGCTGATTGAAATTGGGAAATATAATAATAATAATAATAATAATAATAATAATAATAATAATAATAATAATACATTAAATTTATATGAAAGTCAAATATGCAGGAATTATTTTCATGCAATCATAGAAAATGTTCATGCAATCATAGAAAATAGGAATTGGATGATACTTTAAAGATCGTCTAGTTCACCCCGTTCTGTGCAGGAATCCTCTACTACAACATTCCCAATAGATGGCCATCCAGCCTCTCTTTAAATACATCTAGAAAAGGAGATTCTGCCACCTCCTGAGGTAGCCTGTTCCACTGCTGAGTAGCTCTTACCTTTAAGACATCTTTCCTGATGTCCAAACAAAATCTACTTCATTGCAATTTGTTTCTTGTCCCTCTTCTGGGACAACTCTGATCAATGTTTTCCAGTCCTCTAGATGACAGCTCTTCAGTTACTTGACATATCTACCTGAAGTCTTCTGTTCTCCAATCTAAACATACCTAATACCACCAAAGCTCCCTTTGTCGTTTTCCCCAAACCCCTTATCGTCTGTATTGCTCTTCTCTTGACATGTTCCGGTTTGTCAGTGACATTCCTAAAATGTGGTGCCCAGAATTGTTCATAATATTCTAGGTGTGGTCTGACAAATGCAGAGTAGACTGCATGACTACTTAATTCATGACTCCCCTTGAACCTCACCGCCTATTTCTGTTGATGCAACCTAGGCTGCTTTTTTTTTATTAAAAAAATTGTTTTTTGAAGCTGTATAAGTCACACTGACTTAAGTTCATCTTGTGATCCTCAAAGACACCGAAATCCTTTTTCCATGTGCTGCTGCCCAATATAATCTCCTTCTCCACCTTCCATTCATCTATTTGACTTTTCCTACCCAAATGTAGGATTTTGCATTTGTCCCTGTTAAAATTCATCTTGATGGTTTCTGTCCATTACCCATCTTTTCAAGATTTTTCCGATATTGTCTTCTATGATGATTGTTATCCTCCTATTGCTGTGTCATCAGCAAATTTAACAATAGTATTTTATGATCCCCTCATTCAAATTATTTATAAATATGTTTAACAGCAATGGGCATAGAAATCATTTTGGTACACCATTTGACACTTTTGATTGGTTTTGATGTGGAACCATTGACATGCACTCTAACAGCATTGTCCAGCCCATATTTTGCCAGCTTCTCTACTAAAATCTCATAGGATACTTTGTTGAATGATTTGCTGAAGTCAAGGTACATCACTGATGAAGTTACCTAGTTGGGTAATGAAACGTCTGGAAGCAAATAACCAAGCTCAGAGACCCTGAGCTGCGTATATTCTCTTCTATTAGCACCTCATTATCTGTTACTATCCTATCATTTTTTCCTAAATCTATCCCTTCCTTTTCTTCCATTTACTACTGACACAGCCAGAAAAGCCCTTTTTATTGCTTTTAGTTTTCCTTATGAGCTTAAGTTCCTTTTGCACTTAAACTGTTCTCTTTTTTTGGTAAATATTTACTTCTTGCTGGTACACTTCCTGGGTATTACACACATTTTCCATGGTAATCCTTAGATCATGTAACGTAACCTACTCCTAAGTTTACTTTCCTATCTTGCATCTTTTAAAAATACGGTTCCCAGTACATGGTGTTGCACTATTTTCCAGTCTTTCCTCCTCCTCCCCTCCCTGCCCCCCCTCCTCCTCCTCCAAAACATTCAGGTTAAAGCCCACCAGATCAGTCTTGCAAGGCACTTTCCAGACATATTCTTTCCAGTCCTCATCTCCTGCCAAGAGTCCCTCATCTCAGAAGAGCATCCCATTATCAGAATCCAAACTGTTCTCATTGGTATCATCTGCTAGCCAGCTGTTTTTTGTTTTTTAATCTTCCTGCCCAGTGCTTCACAGTCCCATGCAGTGTCTTCAGGGCTAATTCTGACTGTGTCATTTCTTCCCATGTGAATCAGTAGCCAGGTTTATTTGTCACTGCTTAAGGAGTCTCTGCCTTCCGGAAGTAAGAGGAGTGGGTACCTTGGGAAGAGAAAGGTTTGTTTTGAAAGCACATTCCAAGAACAGAAAAGGACCAAGGAAATGGGGTGAGCTAAGTCATACAGAAGCCAAGTGATACATCCACTGGGGTAGAACACCATGTTTTTCCTGACAATGACAAATCATCTTGGCATCTGTGGTGGAGGCCATGCAGCTCATCTCTTTCCTGATCGAAATCTGTTTAAAGTGGAAGGTGTGAAGGCAACACCTGCCTCTTAGCATCATCAGAACAAACTGTATTACAAGCATTTTGTTCCTTTATGGATAGCTTCCAAGGAATCTGGAGGAGTCCCACAGTATTGACTTATTTGAATTGCAACCAAATGACTGTGGTATTTGGAATATAAAAGCGAGTAACCAGATGGTGTTTTGGATCATCCAACCTACCTATTTAGAAGCTTGTGGAGTTCTTGCTGACTCTTCTTTTTGTTGGGCAGGGGTGGGGAGGATGCCAGGATTGTGTGAAGTTATCTTATCCCTATGGACATAAGAGATCGTGCCTATCGATAAGTGGAGAACTTATTTTCCTTGGTTCAGTAGAATCTTAGGAAAGTCTTGAATGAGTCAGCACAAAAAATATACCTACACAACAAGCCATAAACTCTTTTTATGATGATCAACAGGGACACAAAATGAAGAATTCTGGGCATAGAACGATATCAGGAGAAGGCAGATGGGGATTTAAAATAACCAAAACCCAACCAGGAAGTCTATGGCATCCATGTTCCAGTTATTTTTATCACCTTGAATTTATGTTCTGTTTTTCTTGAATAAATGTTACTTTTATTTAACTAGGTTCAATTATTCAAAGGTCTTACACCAACAAAGCGAAACAAAACATATAACCCTAATGGTTTGAAATGTGCTATTCTTGATAAAATGCAGACAACAAGGAGTTTGGAAAGCTGCTTAAATGAAATAGGGAAAGTGCACAAAGCACAAACATTCTGTTGCAGCATAAATTGTGCAGACCTGCCATAGGCTCACTACCATTAGACAGATGCAAAATCAATATAAATTTATATAGCAATGTTGTTTAATTACAGTTTAGACTTCTATGCTCACCTACCTATTAATGCAATAAAACAAATATGAAGTTTGAAAAAATAGCATTTCAAGTTTATGTCTATGAAGGTTCTCAGTCATCCAGGTGGAATTGTCTGTAGCTTGAATCATGTCAACTGGATTTCTATTTTCTCAGTGGAAACGTTTCGCTCCTTATCCAAAGAGCTTCTTCAGTCTGAGCTCAGACTGAAGAAGCTCCTTGGATAAGGAGCGAAACGTTTCCACTGAGAAAATAGAAATCCAGTTGACATGATTCAAGCTACAGACATTTCAAGTTTAGTTTGTAAATGAATTAAGGTTTGGTCAATTCATATATAGCTGGTCAATGGTACTGAAGGCAATAGTCTGGGGTAGATTTGGTTCTGCTATGTTAGCACAATCAGAAATGGCAATTCTCGTGTGGCTACTTGAGTGTCGGATCTAGAAACTTCGGTTAGTACAGACTTCAGCAAATTGGCTGTTCTGAGATTATAGTACACCTACTGTATGTTGAAGGTATTATGGTACCTGCCAATTAATTTCTGGAAAGATAGAAAAAAGCTTTTTACCTTTAAAAGCCTCTACTGTACAGGTTACATGAGAGAAGGCCTTTGTCCACAATCAGCCCCACACAAGAATGCACAGTGAAGCCATTTGAGGAGGTTGTCTAGAGTTGTTTGTCTCTCAGCAACTCAGGGTTTGAGCTTCTCTATTGATGTTTTCTTTACTGAGTTGGCAGGATTAATCACTTTCAAAAAGGACTTTGAAACATAACTCTTGAAGATGTTAATTCATTTTAATATTCTTGAACTTGGTTTTTATGTTTCCGTTGTAAACCACCAAAAGACTTTGGTCCCCGGCAGTATAAAAGGGTGCAATAAAATAAACAAAATGAATAGGCTATGAATAATGTTCTTTTCTTCTTATGAGCAGCTCCTTTTATTTATTAAATATAAATTTTTGTAAAACCAGTCTCTCTTTGTGTGATCTCTTTGGAAACTCAAAACAATGGACAGAAATAGGGCTGAATCAAATTTACCTGGGATTGTAATTTAGCAAGATTAACCTTTCCTCTAAATTGTTTGGTGTATCCCAACTTCCTTCCATAAATTCCCTTTCATTTTCTGCAATGAAGCAAATAACAGCTTGGGGGGGGGGAGAGGAGGAGGGATTATTGCATGGGAAATTGGCACAGACAAAAGGGTTAATGCTCCTTCCTTTGCATCACGTATCTGATTTAATTAGTCCTATATACACATACAGACACACACATCCAAAGAGGATCTCAGTCTCTAGCTGGATGGCTCTTAGTAGTTTCTATGAAGCAACAAAACAAAACAAAACAAAAACGATTTTACAGACTTGGTAATATGCCAGATGTGATAATATGCCAGATATAACCAGCCCAAATCAATCTACTGCAGAATGAAGGCTTCTTCATTGAAGGTTATGGACCATAATTTACCACATAGGTCCAGTGCAAGTTAGTAGATAGATTTTTTTGACTTCCCAGTCTAGGGATGAGTGAATGCTCCTAAGTCACCCAGCCAGCTTCTCCCACGATCAGGGAGAATTTGGGTCTCCCTCCATTTCTAGTCCAGCACCTTCACCCCACTACATTTCACTGGCTCTCTCAGTGTCTCTATATAGACACACACACACACACACACACACACACACACACACCACAATACTTTAGAATCCTTTAAAACATTTAATGACTCCTGGCAAAAAGTACAGGTTATGAAAATTGCCACCCATCCAGCAGCTAACAAAAAGACACAGGGAAGCTATTGGCTTTCAATTTCCCACAAAGGAAGTGAGAAAGCTGAAGTTGATGAAGATCATCCTTTATATCAAAGATGAATCAAAGCATGGTGTTCAAGTGTGTCTTCTCTGTTCCTGCCGACCCTCATTACTCTTGTCTATTTACAGGAGTAAATAAGCAACTAAGCAACCACTCAGCTGCAACATTATCTACAGCATCTGTCCAAGTGTTTACATGTAGTGCCTATTTATCTAAGAAACCCAGCTTCTTCTTTATTTATTTCTCTCTTGCTGCAGCCAATTAAAAATTGTCTGCATTTCCACATAATAATCCCCCCTCTTTTTTGTTTTTGTTTTTTACATTTGCATATAATTCTCACAAAATAGCTTCCGGTAAACCTCCTTTATTTATTTATTTATTTATTTATTTATTTATTTATTTATTTATTTATTTATTTATTATTTGGATTTATCCCCACCCATCTCTACCATGGTAGACTCTGGGCGGTTTACAACCACAATATAAAAGATAAAACCTATACATTTAAAACTACTATAAAAATAAAAAATAAAAATCCAAAACATGGTCTGTTCTTAAAACCACTAAGCCAACCACCCCCAGGAGGAACTATCATTTCCTTCACTCCAGGCACAGCGGCAGAGCCAGGTCTTCAAGGACTTCCTAAAGGCCAGGAGCGAGGGTGCCAGTCTCACCTCAGGGGGCAAGTTATCCCACAGGGCGGGTGCTATTGCAGAGAAGGCACGCCTCCTGGACCCCGCTAGATGGAATTCTTTTAAAGAAGGGACCCGAAGCATGCCCTCCCTGCATGATCGGGTGGGGCGGGTAGATGTGGTCGGGAGAAGATGGTCCCTCAGATACCCTGGTCCCATGCCATGTAGGGCTTTAAAGGTGATAACCAACACCTTGAATTGAATCCGGAAGCAAACCGGTACCCAATGCAGCTCACGGAGTAGCGGTGTTACATGTGCTGATCTCATAGCACCCAGAACTACCCGTGCAGCCGCATTCTGGACCAGCTGAAGCTTCCGGATACTCTTCAAGGGTAGCCCCATGTAGAGCGCGTTGCAATAATCTATATGAGAGATGACAAGGGCATGAGTGACTGTTCGGAGGGCCTCCCGATCCAGGAAGGGGCGCAACTGGCGCACCACCCGAAGCTGTGCAAAGGCCCTCCTGGCCACAACTGCCACCTGCTCCTCGAGCAGGAGTCATGAGTCCAGGAGGACCCCCAAGTCTCGCACTGAATCTGAACGGGGTAGTGCCACCCCATCCAGAGTTAAAGATGACAACTTCCTGGAAATCGAGAGGCCATCAATCCACAGCCACTCCATCTTACTAGGGTTCAGCTGAAGCCTGTTGTGCCCCATCCAGGCCCCTACAGCCTCCAGACACTGAGAAAGGGTGTCGACTGCAACACTTACTTCACCCGGGATGGAGATGTACAACTGGGTATCATCAGCGTACTGGTGATACCTCATCCCGTGGTGACGGATGATCTTACCCAGCGGCTGCATATAGATGTTAAATAGGAGAGGAGAGAGAACCGAACCCTGCGGCACCCCACACAAGAGGGGTCGAGGGTCAGATCTCTCCTCTCCTATTACCACCGATTGGGAACGGTCCTGGAGAAAGGAGGCGAACCAGCGTAAAACAATGCCGCCCAGCCCCAATTCCCTGAGCCGCCCCAAAAGGACACCGTGGTCGACGGTATCAAAAGCCGCTGAGAGGTCCAAGAGAGCGAGAATGGATGCACTCCCTCCATCTCGCTCCCGCCAATCGTGTTGTTCCTTGGCAACACGATTAGTCACAGGACGTGTAAAGCAAAGTAATACATTTGAGATTCCGCAGCAGAGGTGGGGAACCTCTACCATTATGAATCAGGACATTTCTTAGGAATGGCAGTGAGTGAAGAGATCCCACCTGCTGACACCTTCCCTTTCCGGTGTGGAGTCACAGTTTCAAAACTCTACTAGAGTTTTGAAGCAATAGCCTCTGGAGAGCTTGCTACCCCAAATAAGAAGGGTGTGCAGTATTTCTAACTGCCAGGAAGACCTTGAAGAGCTGAGACTCGAGGAGATGGCTTATCCCTCATTTTTCCAATCTTCATTATATCATACAGAAATGAGAAATGTTCTACTGTTAACTATGTCTGACGAGTTATACTTCTGCATTTTTTTAAAAAAACAATCCATCATATGACTATTTTATATCATGTTATATATATCACATGAAATAGCAACATTGCATCTCATGCCAGCATATAACGACAGGAGAAGGCTTCATTGTGCTTTCAAAAGTATTCTAATATTCTATGTATTCTTTGTCTTCCACTCTAACAGTTTGCAAAGCAATTTGCAGTGAAGTCAGATTTATAAAAGGGAGGTATTGCCTTTACAGTGTTAAGTGCAGAAGCTATATGATTTGAAGTAACCGAGTGCACATATAAGCCTGCTCCAAACACAAATGGAGTTTGAGGATGGGTGGTGGGGACATACGTTGCGACTGCTGCCATGAGGAAGAAGTGCACAGAAGAAAAAAAGGGGGGATTTGGGGGGAGCAGTGGGCCTCCTCCCACTACAGTTGGGGGTACGGTTCCTGAATTCCAGATCCAGAGAAGGAGCAGCAGGAGAGGGTGATGATTAACAGCTGTGCTGTTTGAGCACTACAGGCAAACAGAAATCTGGAATACATGGCTCTTTGGCTTGATCCAACAGAGCTCCATTCTTAAGAGTACAGTAGGATTATTGGAAATTGTTCACTAACTGGAAACACCCCCCCACACACTAAATAAATGCATATATGCTTGCATATACGTAACTATGCATGTAAGTGTGTACATATCTTTTGTTCTAATATAATATGGTGCAAAAGCAGCAGCGGCAGCATCATTAAATTGGCAATCACTTCCCCAGCCCAAGTGCAGTCATGATCTGATCAGGGTTCAATCCTCCTGCAGCCTTCCCACTGCTAAGTCATCTTTGGTGAGTTAAAGCTGCCGGAGGGAGATGAGCAGCAGAGCAGACGCTCGGACCATGAGAAATCTGAGACCCTGAAATACTGAAAGGATGCTGTGCTCACATTCTAGCTACCTGGTAAAATGAACCAGTTCCTTGAGCATTAAAGGTTCCTATTCTGGAAAGCTTTCAGCAATGTCTTTTAGGAAAAACAGACAAATGCACAAACACATTTCTATCGTTTTAGTTCTCAGAACTGATATTCACAAAGAATCAGCTTTGGCATGGGAAAATCTGATACAAAGATCTAACGCAGGAGCAAATTAATAGATGAAAGACCATCAGATGGGGCACAGCTCAATAGCAGAGCGTACAGTATGTATTATATGTTCTGAATCAGTTTCCATCCCTAACACCTTCAGCAAGAGGCGTATATGAATAGGCCTATAAAAGAATTCTGCCATATCCTCTGCTGGAATCAAATCTGAGTATTCTACTTCCATTAAAATTCTCAGTGGAATAAATGATAGAATCACAATCTGCTACCATTCACCTTTCTCTGATGAGAAGTAAAACATGTGAAAAACAGTACGCCACTTAAAGTTAAAAGCAAGCAATGGTAGGCAACATAAAAAAAGAACTTACATTGGAGTAAATATATTTTAAAAGCCTTCATCAGGGGAATATATATGGTAAAGAATGAGAACAGGATGATTTTCACTAAAAAAAAATTTATATTTAAAAATTTATATTAAGTTCCAAAAATTAAGGAAAATGCATAACAAACCTCAACATGCTGTGAGTTGTAAATTCAGATAGACATGGAATTCTGCATATATATATATATATATATATATATATATATATATATATATATATTTCCTTCCTTCCTTCCTTCCTTCCTTCCTTCCTTCCTTCCTTCCTTCCTTCCTTCCTTCCTTCCTTCCTTCCTTCCTTCCTCCCTCCCCTCCCCTCCCCTCCCCTCCCCTCCCCTCCCCTTCCCTAAATGTGGTGTCTGTATGTGTGTGTACATATACATATACTCAGTGAAATAAAACCCATCTTTGAAAAATGATTCAGATGAACTTTAAGCTAGTAGATACAGTATATTTGGGCTAGTTGGCATAAAGCATTTTGAGAGCATATTGTGAGTGGTCCCACAAAATGGTTGCTATGGATAGGGCTTACCGTTCGAAAGATGGCTGCCATAATGGGTACGTGACCAATCCCAAAACACCCATTTATTCTAAGAAAACAAGTGAGTTTCCCCTCCACTAACTTGTGAAGATCCCAGAAGGTTCTTTATCCCTCCCCTCTTGCCCTCCCCCTCCCTCCCTCCCTCCCTCCCTCCCTCCCTCCCTCCCTCCCTTTCTTTCTTTCTTTCTTTCTTTCTTTCTTTCTTTCTTTCTTTCTTTCTTTGCTGGTGGGCATCCTTCTAAAAATAGCATTGAGTTGTATCTACCTATCATTTTAATTTTCTAAGAATGCAAATGGGGGCATAGAGACATCTTTCTAAATAATCATTCAAAGTTTATATTGGAGGCAATTTGCTTTGCAGGATGCAGCTGTCCACATTTTTAAAATTAAAACACTATAAGTTATACCAAGGGAGCCATATTGTGGGGACCTTGGTGTTCATGGGCACCATATTGCTTACCCTTGTACTATACAGTTTCAGTAGAGATTCTATCACTCAATATTTGCAAAGAGAACATAAAATGATATTGCCCAAATCTATACATGTGTTTTCATAAATAGTAACAGATCAGCTCCAAACTAAGTGGTCATTAAACTGAAGCTTATACAAACTGCCAGATGTAAAGAGAGACAATTATGACACATTTCAACATCCTTCCTTGCCTCCAGAGAATCATCTGGAATTCTAAGCAGGAAAATTGCATGATGCAGCAGAGAAAGGGTAGAGCTTTGAGCAGAGTTAGAGAAGTCAGGAGAACTCTCAAAAGCTACTTTCTATATGATTTAATTGTATTCACTGGTGATATCATGGCCTAGATTGCAATGACTTCCCTTGATCTTCAAAACAGACATAGCATTAGCTAAGAGCAGGGTATAGCTCATTCATAGTGCTGTTCTAGAGTGCTTCCTCTCCCTTACAAAAGTTATTAATATAATGCCATAAACATTATAGAATAGTATAGAAAAAATGGAAGATATTTCTTCATTAAAATATCAGATGTATCTAATTTTGAAAAACATGAACCAGATTTAATACAAATACTAAAAAATAAATTCCAAGATCTAGATAGGATTTGATTTGAAGCTTTTTTAAAAAAATCCATCCTTCCAAATATTATTTTTTAATTGTCCAGTTTTAGAGCATGTTGACCCTAGTTGCATACAGGAAGAAAAATCCAACAATCAAACCTCCCTATTCTCCTGTGTCTTGCCCATGTTAAAGGGACAGAATAGGGATGGTTTCCTATGGTTTCGGTTTGGGGGAATCAGGGATTGGGTTGTGCCAAGGAAGAATAATGTGGAATAATTGCTCCAAAGCATGCTTCTCCAAACCTGGTATCCACCAGATGCATTGGGATTGCAACACAGAGAACTCCATGCCAGCTGGGAGGGGGGGGGGGGTGACTGATCATGGAAGGCTGTTCTTAGTTTCTCTAAAAGTCTTGTTTCAAATAAAACTTATGGAAGGCTCTTGATGGTAAAAGTAAGAGAAGGGAAAGGCTTTTGATGGCAAAATCACATATATCCCATATATCCCATTGTTCCCTATTTTGCTCTCTCACACACATGCAGAGACTCAGTTCACATATAATATTATGCCATGATATTAATTTAACCAGGTTTTGGTAAATAAAGCACAAATGACTTGATTTGCATGCTAAGCTAACACCAAACAAATGACAGAATGGCTTAACACCACCCATGGATTCTGTTGCAAGCAAGGAAAGATAGAACATTTGATTTGTTATACTGAATAGAAAGAAAATCAGTATGTAGCCTCATCCTATCTTCTATTTTTATCCCCACAAAAAACTTTTTCCCAATTTCAGGTACAGCTAATTTTGCTATATTTTTCTCAAATTATGAAAAGAACCCATGCCAATAACCAAGAGTGTAACATTAGTGATCAACCAAATTACCTAGTCATCATTTTGGAAAGAGAAAACAATTAATCAACTGCTTTCTTTGTTACTGTAGAAAGCTGAACAACAGACCTCACTCCTTTTCTGGAACCACTTTTGCTTATTATTTTTCTTGTCCTTGTCCTTGTTAGTGGTTTAGATAGCCAACTAATAGGATCTAGTCATTGTATTAATTTCCATAATGCCCTCAGCACAGCAGCAGTGGATTGCATTGTGGGAAAATGAAAGGGTGACAAGATTCAGCAGCTTGTCATTAAATGCATTATGGTGAGCTTGGTCAGTTGGTCAGTTGGTCCTGGCAAGATGGGGGCAGAGAATGAAGCACAAAGCTTCTGCATCATGATCAGCACCTACCCAGGAGTTTGTCAGATGGGAGTTTAGCAGGACTCACTTCCGTATTAGTGTGTATAGGACTGCAGTATTTGTTCCATTTCCCAAATGATGCCAGAGGCTGAAACAGATGTGTTCTGCATGCAGAACAAAAGATGTACAGCTGAACAACAGATACTATAGCACAACAAGCATCCAGCTGATCTGAGTATTATACAGAGGATAGACACATAGACAGTATCTGGATGTCGTTGGGCTTTGTTTCTGCCAACCTGGTTTCAGAGACAATGCATATGTAAGGAAGTCAGATTTTCTTCTCTCCTTTGTGCAAATTCAAACTGGCAATGTACAAAGATCATCAAGTGAGATTCTATTGCTGGTGACTCTGCCTTTGAAAATGAAGTAGCCAATTGTCAAGGCAGGGTTGTTTGTGTTGTAGTCTCCCACTGGAAGGGTATGTTACTGAGACACATTTACTAGACAAGCAGATACTTTTATTTCTTTCAGGTTCCATCAAAAGTGATATGGCTTGCCCAAAGCATTCATGGAATATAATTCTGATGTTTATGATGCAGAGGCTTCATAAATAATGTGTTTCATTCTTATCTTCCTCTAATCTATTGTAAACTGCCTTGGAGAACAATTGATCAGAAGGCAGAATAAATATGAATATATTAATTGACGGGTAATGCTCCATTTTTCCAAACACCCACAATAAAGTATGTGATGTTAAAGGATAATTCATTCATGCCCCTCTCCTAGATAAACTGGATTTTATTTCTATATTTAAAACAATTCCCAGACCAGTCCTATAGTTAGGCAAAGTGGGGCATCAAATACGGGTGAGAGAATTGTAATGGTAAGGATGCAACTATACTAGGTACCTTCTGCCTTGATGTGCAGAGAATGAATCTTTTGCAACATTCAGAGATAAAGTCCAGTCACCTTCCGCATGTGGAATACAATGAAAATTCAATTTAACACACCAATCGAGGGGATGCAAATTATGCCATTTGCATCATTTTAAGTCATTTGCATGCTGATGTCATTATGCAAATGGCATAAATTGCCACAGAAATTTGCATGCAAAGTCCATTGTATTAAGGTCCAGTAAACTGAGGTTTCACTTGTAAGCAGACATCATTTATCTTTTGCTTCAGGAACAAAATATCTTGGACTGACTCAATTTCAGACCACCGTTCAGTTCCATTGCATATCCAGCAAGGAATTGCATGCATCATTTAAATTCACAATTATATCTCTACTCTACCCTTCACCCTCTCTGGCTGAAAAGGGAAGCATAGTAGAATTCTAGCAAACTGGGTCCAGAAACTGCATCAACACTGAATGAAATGGTTCTGTTCATTTAGACCAGTTGAATGCATCTCACAAGGAAAGATAACATGATTATTGTAAGCCACCTAGAGTCACATAAAACTGAGATGGGTGGCTATATATATCAAATAAAGAAAGAAATATGGTCTCTCAGTCATCAAGGACTGCTGAAAGACAAGGATCAGATAAAGATGGACAAATCTGTTCATCCTGCTGTCTCCTACTTCTGATTTTAATACAAAGAGCATTTGCAATGAAAAAAAACCTAAATAAACTTCCCAAAGGCTGGTCTGAGTAGTTCTGTAGCTTGATGCAAAATCTTCTCACCCATATCACATATTTGTTCCCATGAGAGCAGCAGTTCTCAAGGCAAAGATGTCAACAACAAACAACTGTTAAGCTTCAAGACCATGAAGCATAGGGAGAATCGTGGGAGAGATGGGAAGAAGGAGCAAGAGTTTAAACTGCCATAGGCATAGGAAGGAACAGTACTCTCGTGTCGAGAAAGGGAAAGAAACTATTTAATATTGCTTCTATTTACATGGCAATAAAGATTCTTATATATTGCACCATGTCAAACATCTGACACACTTCTGTCAAGTTTGAGCCTAATAACCCAACCTAACCTGGATGTGTAATGTCAGGGGTTAGTGATTTATAGCCCAATCCTGGTCTGAGGAGCCTGAAAATTTATATGATTTATATCCTGCCTTTTTGCCCAGAAGTCATTCAAGGAGGCTGACTTTTTTTTTTAACAGTGTGTGTGCCTTTGAGTGAGTGTTGACTCCTGGTGACTGCCTGGAGAAGTTCCTGCAGATTTCTTTGCAATATTTTGGAAGTGGTTTGCCCTTGCCTTCTTCCCAGGGCTGAGAGAGAGTGACTAGCCCAAGGTCACCCAGCTGGCTTTGTGCCTAAGGGTGAACTAGAACTCACAGTCTCCTGGTTTCTAGCCTGGTGCCTTAACCACTACACCAAACCGACTCTCTCTTTTTTAACAGAGATCTTATTAAAAACAGTTTAAATAGCGTGGGAGCAACACAGGAGAAAATTATCATTCTTAAGTGGGATTTTTCTGTATCTGGACAGGTTCCTTTCTGTCCATCCGCCCAACCATTTATCTATCTTATATCTGCTTTCATATCACAGTAGGAGGACAGCTAACAAAAATAACAGCACTTAAAATCACTATCAAAAAAGCTGAAAACATCTTGTTAAAGGGGAAAGTCTTGATGTCTGTCCTAAAAACAGAAAAAATGGAGCAGAGTGTAGTTCCCACTGGAGTGCATTCTTCCTGAGCAGGATACATGGAACACACCCCTCCAACAGTAGTGAATGGCTAGTGGCTTGTCAGTGCTCCCTTCATACTATCTATCAGCTGCCTCACTCTGCCTAATGATTAGTTATGCCTAAACTGTAGGAAAGGACCTAACAGAAGCAGAAGAGATGAAGAAAAGGTGGCAAGAATATACGGAAGATCTGTATAGGAAGGATAATAATATCGGGGATAGCTTTGACGGTGTGGTCAGTGAGCTAGAGCCAGACATCCTGAAGAGCAAGGTTTAATGGGCCTTAAGAAGCATTGCTAATAACAAGGCAGCAGGAGACGACGGTATCCCAGCTGAACTGTTTAAAATCTTGCAAGATGATGCTGTCAAGGTGATGCATGCCATATGCCAGCAAATTTGGAAAACACAAGAATGGCCATCAGATTGGAAACAATCAACTTATATCCCCATACCAAAAAAGGGAAACACTAAAGAATGTTCAAACTATCGAACAGTGGCACTTATTTCACATGCCAATAAGGTAATGCTCAAGATCCTGCAAGGTAGACTCCAGCAATTCATGGAGCGAGAATTGCCAGATGTACAAGCTGGGTTTAGAAAAAGCAGAGGAACTAGAGACCAAATTGCCAATATCCGCTGGATAATGTAGAAAGCCAGGGAGTTTCAGAAAAACATCTATTTCTGTTTTATTGATTATTCTAAAGCCTTTGACTGTGTGGTGTGGATCATAACAAATTGTGGCAAGTTCTTGGTGGTATGGGGATACCAAGTCATCTTGTCTTCCTCCTGAGGAATCTGTATAACGACCAAGTAGCAACGGTAAGAACAGAGCACGGAACAACGGACTGGTTTAAGATTGGGAAAGGAGTAAGGCAGGGTTGTATACTCTCACCCTATCTATTCAACCTGTACGCAGAACACATCATGTGCTGGGCTTGATGAATCCAAGGCTGGAGTTAAAATTGCTGGAAGAAACATTAACAAGCTCAGATATGCAAATGATACCACTTTGATGGCTGAAAGCGAGGAGGAGCTGAGGAGCCTTATGACAAAGGTGAAGGAAGAAAGTGCAAAAGCTGGGTTGCAGTTAAACCTCAAAAAAAAAACCAAGATTATGGCAACCAGCTTGATTGATAACTGGCAAATAGAGGGAGAAAAAGTGGAGGCAGTGACAGACTTTGTATTTCTAGGTGCAAAGATTACTGCAGACGCTGACTGCAGCCAGGAAATCAGAAGATGTCTACTTCTTGGGTGGAGAGCAATGACAAATCTCAATAAAATAGTTAAGAGCAGAGACATCACACTGACAATAAAGGTCTGCATAGTTAAAGAAATGGTATTCCCCTTAGTAACCTATGGCTGCGATAGCTGGACCACAAGGAAGGCTGAGCGAAGGAAGATAGATGCTTTTGTACTGTGGTGTTGGAGGAAAATTCTGAGAGTGCCTTGGACTGCAAGAAGACCAGTCCATACTCCAAGAAATAAAGCCAGACTGCTCACTTGAAGGAATGATATTAAAGGCAAAACTGAAGTACTTTGGCCACATAATGAGAAGACAGGATACCCTGGAGAAGATACTGATGCTAGGGAAAGTGGAAGGCAAAAGGGACGTGGTGGCTCAGCGGGTTAAACCGCTGAAGCTGTAGGGCTGCCGGTCGGAAGGTTGGCAGTTCGAATCCCCGCGCAACGAGGTGAGCTCTCGTTGCTAGTCCCAGCTCCTGTTGACCCAAACAGCTCGAAAGCTTGCGAGTAGATAAATTGGGTACCACCTTAAGTGGGAAAATATGCTGGTGGTTACAGCAGATCCCGGAAGCAACAACATCTACAGGATGTCAGCAGCCGGCTCCGATGCAAGGTACCCTGGGACATGTAGTCCAGAAGCCAGGAAGAGTCGGTTCCCTTACCCCCTCCCCTTGCGCGCGGATTAAGAAAAAGCATTGTATAATTTGAAATGTATAACGATGTATGTAAGCCGCCCAGAGTCCTCCGTTAGGGAGGAAATGGGCGGGGTATAAATACAAGTATAAATAAATAAATAAAAAGGAAGAGGGGCTGACCAAGGGCAAGTTGGATGGATGATATTCTGGAGGTGATGGACTCAACCGTGGAGGACCTGGGGATGGTGACGGCTGACAGGAAGCTCTGGCGTGGGCTGGTCCATGAAGTCACGAAGAGTCGGAAGCAACTGAACAAATAAGCAACAAAAAACCTGTAGGAGAGGAGAATAGTGGCTTGTAATGAAAGAGGTGGTAACAAGGATTCAGAAGACAAGAGGACACTAGCAACTGGGAAGCAGGCTGCAATTTATGAAACTATCTGGCTTTTGGAAGAAAAAGAGCAGAGATGCTTCAGCACTGAGTCATAGCCACATAAGCTCTTAAATGGAGCAAGTGACCATTCAGCCAAATCCAGTTTAGATGCTTGCATCTTTAGCCTCAATAGCTGGCTGATTGGCTGTAGATGAAGTTTGGAGTGTCTCATTCTCTGTTTCTATGTAGAAGGATGGGAAAACAGTGTAACTACGGGATTTGATAGTGAAATAGTTTCAAAGAGAAATCCACTGATTGCAGTGCCATCCTCAGATCTGGATGCTACGGAATCAGGGTTCACTAATAATGGCATCAGTAGGGATAACCTTGCTTTTTGGTTCATGAAAAACAATGCATAGCCAGTGACTTCCGTTTGAGTCATCATCCTTGCTGAGTAAGGGACAAATGGAAAACCTCTTGAGGGCCAGAGTGAACTCCCAGCCAACCCACAAGTGATCCTGCAGATTGCCAATCCACCCATGCCTAGTGTTTTTGTTCTCTCTGTTGTCCAAATAATTACATGCATGCAGGCTTGTGTGTGTATGTGTACACACACACACACACACAAATGTGTTGCATACATGAGCTCAAGCAATGTTGGCACAAAGAAGAATGATCTATTGAAGATAGCAGAGGGGAGGTGGAATATAAACATCCATAAATACACAGATTGATATGCTTGCCCAGTGAAGGCCAAGTTCTCTGAAGAACTCTATAATGCTGGGAAAGGTGGAAGGAAAGAAAAGAAGAGGATGACCAGCAGCAAGGTGTGTGGACTCTATAGTGATGATGGGTGCACCATTAGAAGACCTGAAGGACCAGGTTAGGGACAGATCATCTATCTATGTGGTCTCTAAGAGTCAACACTGATTTGATGGCACTTAATCAAAATGCACTTAATCTAATTAAGTTGGCACTTAATCAAAATTTAATCAAAAGGCTGTGAGAGTTGGACCATAAGGAAGGCTGAGCACCGAAGAATTGATGCTTTCGAACTGTGGTGCTGGAGAAGACTCTTGAGAGTCCCTTGGACTGCAAGGAGGTCAAACCAGTCAATCCTAAAGGAAATCAACCCTGACTGCTTGGAAGGACAGATGCTGAAGCTGAAGCTCAAATACTTTGGCCACCTAATGCGAAGAGAGGACTCACTGGAAAAGACCCTGATGCTGGGAAAGACTGAAGGCAAAAGGAGAAGGGGACGGCAGAGGATGAGATGGTTAGATAGCATCACCGATGTAACGAACATGAATTTGAGTAAACTCCGAGAGACAGTGGAGGACAGGAAGGCCTGGCGTGCTATGGTCCATGAGGTCATGAAGAGTCGGACACGACTAAACGACTGAACAACAACAAATCAAAATGCCCAGCTAAGTGGTAAATTCTAGCAGCTGGACATTCTCAAGAAGTTACACAGGCTTGGATTTGTGTATTGCTTAAGTGGGAGACCACTAACAAATTCCAGAGCTGTGGGCTAGACTGAGATGTGAAGGGAGAAAAAAAAGCCTGGAAGAAAATAAGAAAACTACAGACAATGAAATATCCTTTGTCAACAAAATATTTTTATTTATCTATCCATTAAAATAGAGGCAGGGGTAGGGTGGGGGAGTGCAGCCATTTGGGGAATGCATGTTTAATCAGAGGTTTGTTGAACTGGGGCAACAAAGATTTGCCCAACCTTACCATCTTGGTTTCATAGACACCCCAGTTAATCCATGCTGACTCCAATTAATGTGGCTATAGAAATGTTATAGGTCAACTTAGATCATTGCCTGGATGGCAGACAGATTCTAACTCTGCTTCCATAATTTCCCTGTTTTGTTTCAGGTGTCCTGTTTGCCAGCCTGTCTTACTTCTTTTCTATCTCCCTCTCATTCAAAAACAACATAAGCATTAAAAAAGAGAGAGAAACTGCACCATATGTAAAAGTATCTACAAGTGCCCAGAAATCCAAATCAAATAACTTGGCCATTCTGTGGAGAGCATCTGGATTAAAATAAATGGAAGAACAAATAAAAACAATGTTGTAACTGGGGTCTACTATTGCCAGTACCTTCCAAAAGACAACTGTAGATCTTTCAAAGAAGCATGAAGTAGCCACCGCCGCCGCTGCCACCAGTGGTGTGGCAGCGGCAGCAGTGATTGGCGGGGGTGCTGCTTCTTCCGGTTCCCCCCATCAGCGCTTCCGGGTTTTTTGTGCGACAGACCAGGACACCGCAGGCCGCGCCGCCACCGCCGCCACCGTTGGTGTATGTCGCCAACGTGAATAGTTTGGAAAGCTCTGGTCTAACCCATTTGAATGGATTTTGACTCCTCTCTGTCTCCTTGATCTTTCTGAGTTTTTGCTTCTGTCCTTTAATCAGAACTAGCTTCAGAAGATAGCAAGCTTTTTAAAATATAAATAGAAGACTTTTCAATAAAATAAGCCTGAAATATTGTGCAAAGTATTTTTTTCCCCTGGAGACAGAGAAATATTGTATGTGACACTCTCTTAGTGACACTCTCTTAGCTTTGCTCAGGGATCCTAAAGAGGTGAGACATTGGAGAATTCTCAATTTCTATAATGTAAGCCTCTGTATATGAACTTACCCAAAGACAAGCAAATTCCTAGATCCAAAATAGGCTATAGCAACTATATTTCACCATTTTATGGCTTTCTTCTACTTGTATTTTCAAATTTCAAAGAGGGATGCTGGAACATCAGAAGTGACCCCAAGGAGTATTTTAGGCTAGCTGTGAAGTTTAGGAGAACAGGAAGACATTGAAAACAAGGCTTGAGTACACTGGCAAAATTCATTTTTGGACTGTTATCAAACACCTGCATCCAATAATAATGATGGCTGCCCACTCTCTGGAAGAGATTGGAAAGCAGGCTTACAAGCTGCAACACAAGGAAAACCTTACCAAATATTTTCAAACAAAGCTGGCATTTAAAATTTCTCCCTCCTCCTTCTGTTGTCTTGGTAATTATTAGGATCTCATCAATAAGCATCAAGCTTTAACAACTTAAGCTGAGCAATGTGTTATAGACACAGCAGTGGAACCATGCATAAAGCTAGTTTATTCTGGGAAAAAGCAAAGTGGGTGCTAAAAAACCTCTTTGGAGAACATGCAGTGGAAGACAATAAAAAGCAAAGCTGAAAGGAAAGCTGGGTCAACCAGGAAAAAAGGGGTGTGTATAGCATAGCAGCTGTCTGTAATGTTTGCCCCCTTCCAATGTTTACTTCAAGTGCTGCACTCAGAGGGTTGTTACAAAGCAGATTAAATAGAGAGGTGGTCTGGCCAACTTTGAAGAAATTAATCAAGAAGTAATCAGAATAGAAATTAATCTGTAGCATGGATTAATAAGCACAGGCTGGGAGAGTCCTTTCTATCACACCTTCCAGTTTTCCTGGTGGCATTCCCATGGGACCAATGCTGCAGTCATGCAAAGGATGGAGATTTGAGTGGGGGAAACAAATAAAATAGCATTTTCCCCCCACACTGTTTTCCAAAATTAAATTCTGGAAAGCATCTGCTCTTTCTGATTTTCTAGGGCTGTTTCTTTCTCTTTCTGACACCCATTTTTCTCTCTTTCCAACCAGAGATAGGGCAGATATCTTTCTAGAAAACTGGTCTCCTGCAGAATTTAGGCTGAGGGATGTACATTGCCTACCCACAGCATAGCATAACCATCTTCCAAGCAATGAAAAATAAATAAAAATAACAATATATTTTATAAATTGAGCCAACACATAGAAACAACGTAACAATACACTCCTATGCATGCCTTCGCAAGCCCTGAACCTACTCCCAGATAAGTAAACAGTCCCAAACTACTGGATTTGGAAACATTTATAAACCAACTCTCCCAACTGCAATACCACCTATTAATCCTGTTAACTGAGAAAGGTGTCAAGCAAGGCTGCATATTGGCCCCACTCTTATTCAATTTCTGTATCAACTCCATGGTGGGCCATCTCCACAACATGAACTTTCACGCCCCAAATCTTGCTGGAAGACACATCTCTGTTCTACTCTATGCAGACAATGCAGCAATACTTTCAAGAACACCTACTGGCCTTAAAAGAGTACTGAGAGCACTAACACAGTACTGCGAGGAAGACCAGCTAGAACCCAATTACCAGAAAACTAAAATCATGGCATTTGCCAAAAAGTCCAAGAGCCACTCCTGGAGCATAGATGGCCACAAGATTG
This sequence comes from Charina bottae, assembly GCA_023362775.1. Taxonomy (NCBI): domain Eukaryota; kingdom Metazoa; phylum Chordata; class Lepidosauria; order Squamata; family Charinaidae; genus Charina; species Charina bottae. Next base: position 10,950,515 of record JALMGJ010000010.1, read on the forward strand.
AGCAGGTCTCCTGTTTCAAATATCTGGGGGTAGTCCTTCATTCTACCGGCGGTAGGAAGGGCCATGGGAACTACACTGCTGAAAATGCACAGAGGAGCTCATCTGCCATCCTTAAATTCCTTAAGACAAAAAGTGGCCACTATATACTGCACCTGCAGCACTCAAATTATTCAAAGCCAAGCCAATAGCAGAAATTCTTTATGGTGCTCAGATAGGCCCCTTCTCCAATTTTGTACCATTAGAACTTGTACAATCCAAATTTCTAAGATCAGCCCTTCGAGTCCCAAAATGTGTCTCTAATGCTACCCTGAGACTGGAAACAGGCCTCATGAAAGTGGAGGCTAGAGTGTGGGTGACCATACTTACCTATTGGCTCAGACTATCCTTTTTTCCCCTTGGCCCTGCCCCATTAACTATGATGGATGATTTTCAATCCACATGGAAACAGTCAGTGGCAACTAAAATCTCATCCTTGGGTTTCTGTCCAGGTCTTCTACTCAGCATGAGATTTGATCAGGCCAAAGCACCCATTAAACAGCATGTGGCAGACACAGAGTGCCAATTGGATCTAGCCAGGACCCCAACCTTTATTGCCAGTGAATCCAACAGGTACTCTGCCTCCCCTATGGCATACTTAACTAAACTTGAAGTACCTAAACACCGGAGGGCCTTTACTCTGGCATGATATCATGCCCTCCCCTCAGCTGTCCTTGAAGACCGATACAAGAAAATTCCTTACCCAGAGAGACAATGCCCCTATGACTCTGGATCCACAGAAACAACAGAGCATGTGCTTCTCCAGTGCCTGTATTACAGAGACATTCGTACTAGCCTCATCTCACGATTACTGCATGTGTACCCAGGACACACAGGACAATTCTACACCTCCCTGTTGCTTTCAGATACCAACCCTGCTACAACATATAGTGTTGCCAGGTTCTGCACAGCAGCGCTTAAAGTTTGTCAGATGATGACCTGTGCCATAAACTAGATTTAATGAGCATCTAGTTTGTCATACTAGAGTGCTCTGTAAATTGATATAGTCTTCCACATAGTAACCTTGATGCTCCCCTACACCCATCTAATGCTCCTATCCCTCCTTTTAGATTCTTTTAGAGTCTTCTTTTATACATACTTTCTGTTTTATATCTTTTAGCTTTTCATAATTTTTTTAGACTCACATTAGAGCGAGTCTAAAAAAAATATTCTATGCTTTTTAATTGACTGTACCCCACACACCTTATGCTGGTCTATGACCGTAATAAAGATTTGACTTGATTTGACTACCCTGTTGCCATTCCAGAAGGCCTTGAAGACCAGCCTCTTCTCCTAAGCCTTGGTTTTGGGTGGATAGAGCCCCTTGTTTTATGTGTTTTTTGTATATGATTTTGGATTAAGTGGCTGGATTCCATCTTGTCTACTTATTCTCTATCGTGCTTTTATTTGGGTTTGCTGTTTTGTGAGATGCCCAGGGTGGGTTTGGAGTCAGGAGGTGCTTAAACTGAGTAAATAAATAAATAAATAAATAAATAAATAAATACATAAATAAAACCACATTCCTGAAGATTATTGTGATCACTGCAATCCTCTGCCAACAACACAATGCAGATTTAGCAAGCTTTGAATCTCACTAGTTAAAGCCAGTTAAGAGTGGCCCCATTTTCAACAGCAAAATTATGACAGTTGTTTCCCCCAGTTTCATAACTGGGAAGGGAAAGGGCTTTTTCCCAGTAAGTTGTCACAAACATGGACAGAACTTTAGAAGTTACCATAAACTGCAGCAGTAGCAAATACTATCGAGATAGGTAAACATAAAGACCCTCTTGAGTTGATCTTGACTCCTCATGACAACAGGGACAAGTCATGTACTTTTCTGGACAGCATCAAGGAACTCTTTTCACTGCCTTCTTGCAATTTGGTTTTTGACTGCCAAGTCTAGTCTACCACTCTGGGATTTCCTGGCAGTTTCCCATAGAAATACAAATTGGGTGTAACCCTGCTCAGTTTTTTTGGGAACAGTCATGGTTGGGTAAGGACCATCACATAAAGCTGAAAATAGAAAGAGAGAGTAGTATGGCTATTTATTGTGCCTCTGGAGGAACTAGATGCCTTCTTCTGATTCTTGTCACTCTTGTCACTCATTCCAGTACAATATTTTCTTGTTCATTTTAAGAAAGGTTTCCAGCCCAGAAGGTCATTATCCGAACAGTACATTCAAGAGCCAGTGCCTGAACTTTCTTGTTTCCTCTAACTTCCCTATTTAGTTTTCCTCGTGTCCCATAGCAGCAATTCTCTGATGATTTCTTGTGAGTCTGCTGCATCAGTTGTTTATAAGGTCAATAGAAGTAGAACTAAATGGCAGCAACTGTATGTGTAATTCACTTGCTTGTTGATTCTGATCAGGGTTTTGTTTCTTTTAGGTTTGTTGTGTTATGCCATAATAATCCTGACAACATTCAGTTCATAGATTTGATATGAAGGCAATTCAATCCAATCTTCAAATCCTGTCAGAGTTTTGAATGGGCAAGTCAGTCTGAATTATCAGTTGGATGCATTTTCATAAGTTTAGATGATTTGTATGACTGCTTGAATCCATACTTCTTTTTCTTTTCCCAGATTGATTCAGAAGTCTGAATAGAATCAGATTGATTTCCTGAATTGAACTGGAAGTCCAAATTGAATCAGAATGCAAATCCAAATAAAAACAGTGATTCAAATTGAAGTTTTCCTGATTCTCACATAGCTACTACACTGGGTTTGACCTCTTCTGGCAAAGCTCTTTTAATTGTCCTGCTGGCTTACAGTGGTTTCTGAAAATCAGGTTCCTAAATCATGCAGGGAACTGACCTTCTTGACAGAAGAGTGATCATGAGGAGTTGTAACTTCATGTGCAAGGGTAGATTTGTGGCATCACATCCCTCCGTAGCTAAATTGTTATGTTGATGAATATAGAAAAACATTGTCCTTGTGAATAGGTGAAAAAAATGTTTGGGAAGTTAAGTAAGTACTTACAGCTCTCACACTGAAATTAGCAAGTGGCTGGCCTTGGCAAATTTTATGCAATGGATTCTATAATTTCTCACTTTCTTACAAAACCACAGAAACTAAATTGAATATTTTTGTCTCACTGCATCTTTGTGAAACCTTGACATTCAGTTCTTGATATCTGCATAATGTTGCTATAAACACATGCAAATTGGTTGTCCAGTCAAGGATGTATTTACATAAGTTGCAGTAAAGATACTGTTTGAAAGTCCACATTCTAGAGGGATGGAAAGAAAGATTTTGTATGTATGTATGTATGTATGTATGTATGTATGTATGTACATCCATGAGCATAGTCAATAGGGTGACAGATAAAGTAATACACATCAGGGAAGATGGACACAACCATTTTATGTGAAGGCACTAAGGTGATGATGGTGGTTGGGAGGCTCAACATATACAATTTGCAAAGGGTAAAATATGTACACGGTATGGAAAAACAATAGTCTGCAAAGGATATGTCTGCATACCCAAACAGCTCACTGTTTATGTTAAAGATCATTTATTAATTCTCAGGACAAATGACAAGGTCATGAAAAGGGAAACCTATCATGCTGCATAATGCCACCAAGTAGTGAGACATTGCTGGAAGCTAAGGGCAGAATAAATCCAATTAGTAGTCCTTGCATCTTATCCATATAGTGGTATTCAGAAAATAAAGATGAAACAACACAAGTCTAAAGGGTCAAAATACTTCAGAATGCAATCACAGATTAACAACAACAACAACAACAACAACAACAACAGGTTGTTGTCTTCACCTACCAAAAACTTGTCCAGTTCTATACAATAATTTTGGAGCTACTATCATCAATTAGACAATGAGGCAAATATTTGGTGAAGACAGCCTTCATGCCATCACACACAATATAGTTCCATCTCACACCCACCTTCTTCAGAGAACTTCTTCTGCAGCCCCAACTATATCCCATTTCCAGTCTAGGTAGAGTCTCTAAGGTAACATAACTAGGTGGAACACTGGAAAGATAAGGGGACTATTAAATAACTAAAAAATAATAAGGGGGGAAGAACAGCTTCACTTATTTCTAAAACTTTTCTATACCCAGTCAATACTAGCTTGCTCCAGCCCTAAAATTATTTCTAACCTTGTTTCCATGATAGGGAGGAGAGAGAGATTCCCAGTCTTGGATTGTCCTTCCACTTTACCTCTCAAATCCCTTTCTCCAGTTCTCTCCACCTGCTGGAATATAACCCAGGAAGAGATGTCCAGTGATGTCCATCCTTTGATTGGCAGTCTCTCCACCCATTCATCACAAGATCTGAGGGCATTTCCAGACTGCCAGCAACTCCATAACACAAAGCCTCAAAACTAGTTTGAATGATTGTCTTCATATCTGCTGATCCCTCAAGTCTGAGAAGAAGGTACAACCAGCATTGCCCTGATCTCAACTGTCACATGACATGTGGTAACATAATCCTCTCAACCCTCACTTTCCTGTATATAAAAAGATCAATACAATTAATTGCTTGCACACATGCATGTTGTGTGTATTTGACTGGTCATATGCAAAAAGAAAGATAAAATTAATTCAACAGTTTCTATGTTGAAGCAACATGAAACTGCCTTTCCCCTTGAAGGACCTGAAACCAGAAGACAGGATGAGACAGGCATCCCTGCAAATGAGAAAATGGATTGCCCACAAGCTCGACAAAGACACTGCATTTCAGACAAAGGCTAGTTTTAATACAATTTGAAATACATGACAGCTGAGCCAGAAATAAATTGGCTCAGCTCTCAAACAAAGTCAGCATCATGGGATTACTCTGGAATTTGTACATCTGAGATAGTCAGCTTTGTTCCACACATTAGGACAAGGAGTCTATCTGAATGCAAAATGATTGAATTCCTCAATCATGCCTACAAAAGAAGTACATATGCTAAGAGTTTAGCCATCATAACCCCCAACAAACCTTGATATTGTTATCCTCACTGTTGACTATGCCAACTTATATACAAATATTGCATGAAGTGGGAACCTTTCTCCTGATCCATCTCAAAGGGAAAAAAACCATAGTAATAAAAATATGTTTAAACATATCATGGAAAACAGAAACAAAAACAAATAAGTAAGGTAAGTGGGTGTTTTTATGTAATGCATCGCACAGGTGAAATTTAATCTGTTGGATTTTTTTCTTTCACAAAAGAACAATGAATAAAATTTGAACATAGTAAAGTCAGATGTTTTGCTTTCAGATATAGAATAATGGAAAAGACCATTTATGCTATTCAGTGCAATCCCCTGCTCAATTCAGGAATCTAAATTAAAGCATTCCTCACAGAAGGATGTCTTGACTTGAACACATCCAATGAAGGGAAGGATATCTTTTGCTTCCACTGTCAAACCATTCTTAATGTTGGAAAGTTCCTTTCCCTAACATTCTTTTAGAATTTGCCTTCCTGCTATTTAAATCCATTATTTAATCCTGCTATTTAAATCCATTATTTAAATGAATTGAATGACAGAGAACAGATCGATCTTCTATCTGTTCACAAGGCTTAATTTCTAGTCTTTTTTATCTTTTTCTATCCATCTATGAACCTGTTCCAGTTTCTCTGAATCTTCCAGATGACTCAATTCTGACCAATGCAGAATAAAGTTTAATTATTACTCCCCATAATGTGGAAACTATCCTTCTATTGACACAATTTGACATAACTTTTTTTTGCATCTATATTACACTACTGACATCTAGGCCTTTGTATTTCTGTTACTCTCTTAAATCAAAGAGGAAACCAAACATTTAAAATGTAATTATTTCTGCTGTGTTAGTTACTTTAATATCAGAACAGAAGCCAAGCATTTTATGTTTAAATCATTGCTATTATATTATATTAATTTACTAATGGACAGTGGGTTTTTCACAAAAATACACACACAGAAAATCCAACACTTGAATATGCTGCTTTAAAAATGATTGGAATAAGGGAAACCAGAAATAATTTAAGATATCACTATAAAATGGAAAAGACTTAAATTGGCTTGGATCAGAGAGTTACTGCATATAATATTAATAAAAATACATTTTGCTTATGTATCTCTTTATCTTCCAGTGATATTCCAGAGTGTTTATAGAGGAATAAACATAACTGAAAAGAATGCATGCCACTCAGATTGACATGTTAAAAAAACAACTGGAAGAAGTCTGAAGCAGATTTGCATATGGTGTTCTGTAATTTGGTGGCCATCATTCTCTAGCGGTGATTTCCTTAGATGAGTAAGCTATCAGAGACATCCAATCCCATCAGAACTTTGCACCTTTAAAGCAACTCTGTGGAATCTGTCAACACAATTGCCAGCTAGGACTCCAGTGCTCAGTAATCCTGTAGCAAAATCTGTCATGCAAATGCAAGCATGTATTAATCAAACCTTGGCATCTGGCTATTGGAAAAATAAAAAGATACATAATGGGTTTGCAATGAGAGTACAGGGGTGACTCCATATTTGAGAGGGTGGGTCTTTGACAAGGTTTCTAGTGCACTGCTAAAAAAAATTCTTGTTTTTTAAACTATTTAGCTTAAATAAACAGTTTGAAAATAAATTGAGTTTAGTGTTGAGTGTTGAGAGCTTAGCTTAGCTTAGCTTCCCCTGAAGTAAAAGAAAATCTTGGGGAAATATCCATGGGTAGAGTTAGTTAGCACTGGAATATGTGTGAATGTTTTATTTTTCATTAGGCAATCCTGTTTCTGGCTCAAGGGAAGATATGAAAAAAACTTTTCCCAGTTATCACTTTCATTGACTTCATTTTATTTTTTTGCACATTTGTTTGTATACTGCTTCCTCAAAAGATTCTAAGTGGCTTACATACATGAACAATAAAACCATACAACAAAATAACACCTGTTTTAAAATATCATCTCAATTTGACCCACCACCACCCAAAAATTACTAGTGCCTATTAACAAGAAGTATGCACAGCTAGGGAAGTTGCAAAGTTATGGCAAGATGGGGGCTTAAAATCTTAAAATGTAATAGGGATTCCCCCAACATTTCGGGCAATACTTGAGAGTATGTCACTGTCATTCTCGCAAAATGGCCACTATAGTGAATGTAGCCATTCACCCACTTCCTAGAATACAAGCTGAGGTCTTTCCTTGCCAGCCCCCACTCCCGCTGGGTCTCTAAAAGGCTCCCTAACACCACTTGCTTATTTTTGTCTTTTGTCTTTTGCTTTTTTTTTTAACAGCTGGGAACACTTCTGAGCATAGAATTAGATTCTAAGCACCTATCATTTTTCTAAAAACGATTCCAAGCCTCCCATGTCCACCACACTGGGGACCTCAGATCTAATAGATAAAAATGGAAAGCATGACAATACAAAATGGAAGAAGAATATAAGTTAAGTAAGAATAAAATAATCAGGAAACTGCTAATCAAAGCAAATACACCTTAAGCGATTTCTTAAAAGCCAGAAGCTAGATCTCAGTAAGTAGAAAATTGCTCAAATGGAAACTAGCTAAAGAAAAGCAAAATTACTGAGCTGAAACTGTGGAAACACTTGGTCTAAAAAGAGCTGAAGTCCAAGTAGAGGAATGAAGTGCACATTAAAAAAAAAGGGGGGGGAATAATAACAGTAGAGCTGAAGAGTGAGTGCACTAAAATTTAATAACAAAAATTTAAATTAGATATGGGAAAAATGGGATAACCAATGAAGAGAAAGTAATAAAGGAGTAAATGATCCTATTTCTGAGCAGAGAAAATATTGGAGCAGCCAAAAAGAAAAAGAAATAAAAAGCAGAAAATGAGACATAGGTACATTATGGTAATGCAAATTAAAGAACAAACTGAAGGATAAGCCAAATGAGCAGAAAGAAAAGAACATACTGTATTTTAAACAGATTAGCAAATTTGCAGTGACACGCAGCAACAGGGGATATGTGAGAAGAAATATAAAGAGGAATAAGACAATTGAAACATTGATCATCTGAATCTCAGAAGAGAGGAACATGATGATATCATCAGTGAAGAGAGATGGAGGCATAATTAAAGTTTTTGAGGAATCTGGGCTACATTAATCCTAAAAAAAGGAAAAATCAGTCTGTTATTGAGGTGTTGACTGAATACGTTTGATTTAAGGGTGCAATGGATTTAAGGGTGCAATGGCTTAAGCCCATACAAAGCTGAAGGAATCTATTTTTCTCCCTCTAAGATTTCAAAAAGAGAAAAAGGATCTAGAAATTTCAAACTTACTTAATATAACTGTCACTGGGATCACAAAAAGGATTCTTGCAAGTTCAAACTTCACATCCATCCTTCTTGGCAGAGAGGAGACATCAGGAATAGAAGTCTGCTCAAGAGCTTTTAATCTTGTGGTTATCTCTCAGAAGACTTCAAAACTATCAGTACTCCTTTATTCATAATGTGTTGTAGTCAATGTCATAACAGCAGAGCACATTGTATCTGTCTCCCACTTCCATGATCTTACTTGCAAACCAACTAACCAAAAAAAAAAAAAAGTGGATGGAGAAGATGTGTACAGGCTGGCAGGCTGGCACAGTGTCCATTCATTTCCCAAACTTCTCAACTAACTCTGAAATTATTTTTAAATTGATTTTTTTGGCTGGGGTGGGATGGGAGGAAGTTTTTCCTATCTATAGTACAGTATGTAATCAATATATGGTTAAGATAATAAATGTCCAAAAATGAAGGGTCAACTCTTGACAGAAAAGAGGAACACTTTCAAACTGTTGGTACGGAGCAAATTTTTCTAGCCTGGTAGCTTTGCACATGTTTTAACAACTCCTATAATCTCTGACCATCAGCCAGGCTGGTTAGGGCTGATAGGGGCTGTAGTCTCAAACTTCTTGAGTGCATTTGCTAGGTGAAGGCTATTTCTTGCAAAAAGTATAATGAAACGGACAAGACATAAAGAGACAGAGCAAGTTTCTGAAACAGAAAATATTCCAGCAAAACAAAGTTAATTCCAACTTGTTTCAGAACAGTGCTGGAGGTGGGCAGTGAAATTTAAATTCTTCTTTTAGTTAAAAGGAAAGCAGGAAGGAAAATAATTTTTTGCCAGCCTCTGTATTCAGCTACAGGAAATTGTGTTGCCATTCGAAGCATGTACTTTTCTCTTCCAAGCTATGTATTTTTTCTAAAGGCAGTAAATACAAGGGCGGGCAAGCTTCAGCAAAGAAAACCATAAATTGATCCTAGCGATTCTGTAGCCTTTTGTACTGCTCATTTGATCTTCCTGATTGAGGATTCAGCTGCTCTCCTTGATTAAAGATCACTGTTGACTCAATATATCTGTGATGGCCATTGTTTGCAACTTAATGGTAGGATTTCCAAAATAATCTCTTCGTTAAACATACAGCCATGGAATTGAGAAGAGGGGAAAATACGGTTTAAAGAGAGAAAAAATTGAGATGTAGTGTTTACTTAGGGAGGGCCAGCGTATCTGAAAGTGACATGAACTATGTTTATGTTTTTCTGGTTGTTGTTTATGACAAGGTGAATCAAATTTTCATATATGCAATTATGCTGAACACATAGATATTTGGCAGGCAAATGTGGAGGTCTGTTTTTGGTGATAGCCAATTTCCTACTGCTGTCTCATATATCCCAAACACCTACAACCACCCCATGTGTTGGGGCCATACATACAAGATTCCAACACTATTACAATCACCACTTTCACAGAGAGACTCTTACATGCTCTCCAAGATTTATTGAGATCTTTTTTTATGTCTCATCACAATCACTATTCTGCCCATTTATCACTCATTTATCTATACTGTGTTCATCATACTAAATTCATCTAGCAGGTGAAGGCACTTAAGCGAAGATGCAGGAAGCATCTCCTGTTTGCAAATTCTAACAGGAACTGATCTGACAGATTTATTGATTGGAACTTTTTTCCATTAGCGTCCATTCTTCTCTAGGTAAAAATGGTAGGTAAAGTTGAACTTGGGTTTTGATGTCTCCGTGGACATCTCCATGTAGTTTTCTTGGCAAGAGTGTAGGAGTTCTTTGCCACAGCATTCTTCTGGGATTTTTTAAATTTTCCATTCTAGATTTTCTGGCAGTCCCCCATCCAAGTACTAATCAGATCTGATCCTGCTTAGCTTTCTGGAATCAGTCAGGTTCAGCTAGGTGTTGCAACGTGATGCAATTTTTAGTCCAAGGAATGTAAAAACACATACTGTACTTATGGAAAAATATGATAATGCATGTATATTTTGAGGGAAAAACAATTAAAATTTGCATTTAAGGGAACAATTTAAAAAAAAAATCAGCTCAAATAGTCATATGTGAGAACATAAGTGAAAGTGACATGGGTTGGAAATAAACTGATTTGTTTGTTGCTAGATTGAAGGGGCAATTGTTAGATTACTCATAAAACAGTCATTTCTAAGGATGCTCATTAAAACAAATCCCCATAAAAATGTCTTCGTTATTGGGCTATCAATATGCTAGCAACTTCCATTTTGCTCAATCCAACTTCCATTTTACATTTGGTGGAGTTTTTAATTTGACCCTTTCTTTCTTACTGGTACTAATATAACACATGTGCATATGCTTTAAGCTACAGCAAGAAAAGAAGTTTTGCTACAAATGAAGTAACGTAGCAGCACTCTTCATTTCCTTTCCAGAATGTCATGTACAGTAAATCTATGTTTATAGTGCATTAATAACTGAAAAGAGTCACTTCAATGAGAATTGGTGCAAATTAAATCACAAGATGGGAAAGCAGAAGGAAATCCACATTAAAAACAAAACCAAGAGCCAAATGGAACAGGAGCAATCTACAGATCCCTAGATATTTCCATCTGAGCAGCCATGCCCTTGCAAGTTCTTTTCCTTGCCATGTTGCCAATAAAATGTTAACTGCTTCCACATCTCTCCCACCCCACAAAAAGTGTAAATAACTTGCCTGTTAATTGACATAAATTAAATGCAGAAAAGTAAGTTCTCAGGCACATGCACATGCAGACATTAGACTGAGAGTCCTGCTTTCCCAGCTTCTCCCCTCGGAGCTATTATGTCATACTTAATCTCTCTGTTCAATGAACAGAACTATAACTGAGACAGAAGGATACTGAAGAGCTGGTAGGAAGCCCCTCATTGTGAGAAAAAGGACCTTAAGCATTGCAAATACCACAAGCAGATACCCAATGTGTTTGTAGCCTTGCCCAAAGAGAGTTCAAACTGGGAGGAAATCTATATGGAAGGCAAAGAATATAATAGGGGCCAGCTGGCTGGGGGTTATGGTGGTAATGGAAGATATTCCTCACTACATCATGGTTTCTTTACCTATGGTTCACTAGGTTCACACACTGCACTATGCCATAAATTATGGCTAACACATCACAGTGGCTGGGTTCACACAACCAAAAGCAAGCAAATCACATATTATATCATACCCTGCTCTCTGGTTAAGCAGAGTTTTCAGACTGTGCCAAAAGTTGCTGAAATTGATGGATTTTCTGAGCTTCTTCCTGCCCAATTGCTTTTGATATGTTCTGAAAAGCCCAGATATGTTCATGGCTTATGAAGCATGCTTCTCCAGAGGAAAGAAGAGCTTTGATATATCCTTCAGAAACACATACAGTAAACCTGTGCAAATATTTGATTCAAAGATTCCATTTTAAGGCAATTCAATCAATTTTCAGATTTGAATCAAGTTTCTGAATCAAAAAGACAAATCAAACTGTTGAATCAAATCATACAGTGTGTATCTAAATATTTGGGGGGAATGGCTTTTTCTGAATGAGTTCAGAAATTCAAATTGAATCAGCCCAATTTAACTATTCAGTCTCAATGACCACATTGAATTGGATTGATTGTCTGAAACAAATAAATGTTTCAGATTAGATTTTGCCTGACTCACAGAGGCCTAATAAAGACTTGTAGCCAGCCCCCATTTGTTTTGCTGATATACATCAGCATCTGGTTCTGCAGGGAGCTGGAGATTAAGGCTTGGCCCTGACACACAGAGAAAAGAAAGACACCATTCTATTTATCTTGTAACCCCATTTGCTAATTCAGCAAAATGAAGGTCTGAAGTTGCTTAAAGAGATGCTGCCCGATATTTGTCCTCATTCAAACTGACATGAGCAGGTTAACATGACAAGATTCACTAAGGGTACCCCAGATCCAAACAATCTCTTTGTCATGCCTTCATATGGAGAAGAAATTGTTCCATCTAATGACAGCAGCCTCATCTGGTCTTGCCATGATCACTTCACTTAGTGCAATGATTATTAAGCCCTGTCAGCAGATAGAAGAGCTGTTGGATGCAGCTTCAGGGGCTGGCTCTTGAAAAGCCATTGAGATGCCCTGCCTTACAGGTTTTCATTATGTGTCTGGAAAATTGCAGATGTCACAAGTGCTTTTAAAAGATCAGATGTAAATTGTCATGTCAGCAACAAAAGGAATAATTTCAGTTTTGCTCCTAATTTTAGCAGCTGTCTTGGTTCTGTTGGCTTGTGTATGTATGAGAGGCAGATGCTGAACCCTGTCAGATATTCTCTTCAATGTAGCAAGCCAGTTTTGTCATATCAGCTTAATCCAGAATCACTTTTGTAGTGAAATGGCAGAGATTCTGAACTGGGGAGGAGGAACAGCAGTGGCTTTGTTTTTCCTTACACCATCCATGCCCTATGAAGACTCGCTATTGGGTAAAACATGTGAGGAACAGCTGAAACCACTGGATATATTTAGCATGGAGAAGAGAAGATTGTGGGAAACATGATTAGTGTTCTCAAGTATCTAAAGGGCTGTCATGTAGAACAGGCAGAATTGTTCAGAGTTGTTCCAAAAGATGGGACAAGAAGCAATACATTATAAAGAGGAAAATTTGGGGTGGACTTCAGAAAAAAAAATCTGAATGGTAAGAGCTGTTTAACAATGGAACACAGAGCCTTGGGAGGAGGTAGACTCTTTTTAGCTGGAGGTGTTAGAACTGAGACTTTGTCAGGGATGCTATAGTACTGGATTGCTACACTGGGCAGGTGGTTGGACCAGAAGATATCCAATGTCCTGTACTTACGACAGGTCTGTGTAGTTGTGGCCATTGCAGTGTCCCCGCGGTCACATGATCACGATTCAGGTGCTTGGCAACCAGCTTGCAATTACAACGTCGAAACCTCCCACGGTCATGTGATTGCCATTTTCAACCTTCACTGCCAGCTTTTGACAAGCAAAGTCAATGGGGAAGCCGGCAGGAGGTCACAAATGGCGATCACGTGACTCTGGTATGCTGTGACTGCATGGGATTCACCTAACTGGGACTGCTCGAACTGCCATTGTTAAGTCAGTGGGGTCACATGACATTGTGCCTTACAACTGTGTCACTTAGTGATGGAGTTCCTGGTCCCAATTACCATCAGTGAGGACTACCTGCACACTGTAAGATACTACAGCTATCACAGTTATGTCAACAAGCTCTAAAAGGTAACATATCTCCTTTAAGGGATGAAAAGGTTTCAGGTTTACAAGATCTACTTTGCTGTTTGTTTGTTTTCCTTAGAATCCAGACTTTCACAAACTGGAGCCTGGTGTAAAATATATAGAACTAAGTATTAAAGTATTCTGAACCCAGGAATTTGTCTTGAGTACTGAATACAGCTAAGAGCTCCCCCACACAAAAATCCACTCACAATTCCCTTATGCTTTCTTCATTCTAGAAGTATAATCTAGGGTTTAATCTACTTTTAAATAACTGCCCATCAGAAATCCTTATCTAGCTACCAGTAATGAGAGAGAGAGAGGCAGACAGAGAGAAACAGAGAGAGACCTTCCAGTTCTATTTTTGGCTCAACCCTGATCTAAAAGTCAAAAATTCAAAATGCCCAATCTAAATCTGTTTTGTTAAGAAATGCCATCTGCATTCCATGCCACATCATTTTTTATTCATGGAAAAGATCTAAAGAATATTGTATTTATAACCGAATGTGCTAGCATTACAGGAAAGGGAGATGAGGCATAGGTCCATCTTTGCAAATAAAATAACCCTCCAAGAAAACTAGTTGTTGACTAGAGCTGGTGACTAGGGTTGACCTTGGGGATAGGAAAGGAATGAGTAAGCTGTTAATGAGGGACTTGCAGAAAAGTTCACCCAGTCTGCAAAAAGAGGAAAGTGTGAGAAAAAAACTCAAATAACCCCACACTGGTTTTGTTTAAGATAAGATAAGAAAGACAGACAGAAATTTGGATGGGCTTTCAAGATGCTATTATTCTACCTAACTACAATAAAAAGCATTTCTGGAATCCCTGCTGTGCCTGCTCCTTGACCTGGCCTACTCATCACCCTACTGAAGGGCTGATACTTTCTCTGCTAGGAAAGTATGCACGCAACAATAACAATGGCTTATAGTGAGGTGAAACCATTATCAGGGACGCAATCGGCACCTACACCTTGACCATTATTACTTTTCGCAGAATCTTCAAGAAGATCAAAGGCAAAATTAGTTATGTTTGGTTTTCTGCATTCATTTTTTAACTAGGGCAAAAACAGATGGACCCTCTTTCTTTTAATGAAACCAGGGTCCAATTAGGCAGGCATAAATTTATTTCATTGGTTACTTTTCATCCTGATTTAGCTAAAGGTAGCACAGTTAGAGGGTCTTCCATCAAAATAACTGAAATCAATGACATAAATGGCACGCACACAGGGAAGGAGAATGGAGACATTTCATCCCCATTCTTGTCCACATTACTACCATGACCCTCTTCCAGGAGATAGGCACATCACCTGTCAAAACGCAAACATGACATTTTCAAGAATTGCCCAGGAAACCATGTAATCTCTTTTTCCTTCCTTTTCTTTTGTTAAGGAAGCACAATGCAATCTGTCCTTTGAAGTGTGTCAGCGTAACTCAAGACACATCCACAGGGAATACCAAAATAGCATTTGGCTCCAAGGAGGCCTATCTGTGTAAAAAGAGCTGCTTAAGCAATACATGTTGACTAACTTTGTAAGACTTACTTCTAATAAAGAAAGAGAAGAACAACAGCAACAGCAACAGCAGCAACTATTCCTTTGGTCATCAGCTTGGTAAAATTTGGCCCCCACATCTCCTCGGTGGCTCTTGGACAGAGCCAGAAGGAACCAACAAAAGGAACCAGATTTTGCTTTTGACCCAGTCAGTCCTTCCTTAGCTGAAGTTGTTTGAGAAGCCACTTGCAAAATATGGAACTTGCTTCATACAGTAGATGAAGAATGACTGTTTCTGGGCAAGTTAAATCAGTGAAGTTTTAATGATTTCCTGTCATTGGAAAAATTATCCTTAACTGCAAGAATGGCTGGAAGAGCTGGAAGAATTGGCTGTGAGTGAAGGGGTGTTCTTTTTAACATTTTGGCAATTTTTCTTGACTCTTTAAAGTTGAAGTCATTGACTAATAATTGTAGAGTGGAAAGGGCCCTTTGAGGCTAGCTGCCAATCAGTGCAGGAATCCAAGTTAAAGAATACTGGACAAAGGGCTGTCCAGACTCTCTTGAACTCATCCAGTGAAAAGGAAACCACCCTTTCTCTGCATAATTGGTCCTTCTGTCAAAGGCCTTGACTGTTCTGAAGAAACTTTTCTTCACATTCAACCAGATTTGCCTTCCTATAATTTAGGACTGTTACTCAGTGTCTTGCACTCTGGGCTGATAAAGAATAGGATGCAAGTTACCAGTCAGCTATCATTCTTGCCTGCCACCCATGCTCCAAGAACTGTGTTCTTCAAGTCATTGTTGACTCCTGATGGCTGCCTGGACATGTCCCTGCAGTTTTCTTGGCAAGGTTTTTCAGAAGTGGTTTTCCTTTGCCTCCTTCCTAAATCTGAGAGAAAGTGACTGGCCCAAGGTCACCCAGCTGGCTTTGTGCCTAAGGTGGGACTAGAACTCACAGCCTCACAGCTTCTAGCCTGGTGCCTTAACCACTACACCAAACTGGCTGTTTTTCAACAAGAATTGCCTACTTTCTTAAAAAAAAAGGTACAAATAAAACCCAATGTATTAAAAGTTCTACATTTCTTTGCTCACATGCCTTCCCTCACTTTAGTAAATACAAAAAGGAAGCATGTGAGAAAATATAAAAAGATTTGGGCAATGACCTGGGTGCTAGTCAATCAATGACAGCTACTGCTTGATAGTGATTAATGTGTTGGATTAGGACTGGAGCGCCAGGTTCCAGTTCAGCCTCAGTCTCAGAAGGTCACTGGGTGACTTTGGGCCAGTAATTCTCTCTGGACCCAACATACTACAAAGGGTGGTTCCTATGGGAAAGAAAATAGGAATGGGAATGTTTTATATGTTGCCTTGAGCTCCTGAACAAAAGGCAAGCTATACAATCCAACAGCCACAATGTCCAACTACAGCTATTTTGTCATACTTCTTCAATAAACACATATTTATGCATAATGTATAATATAGAGAGCCAGTTTGGTCTAGTGGTTAAGGTGCTGGGCTAGAAACCAGGAGTCTGTGACTTCTAGTCCCGCCTCAGGCATGAAAGCCGGCTGGGTGACCTTGGGCCAGTCCCTGTCTCTCATGCCTAGGAAGGAGCCAATGGCAAACCAGGAGTCTGGGAGTTCTAGTCCCGCCTTAGGCATGGAAGCCGGCTGGGTGACCTTGGGCCAGTCACTCTCTCTCAGCCCGACTCACCTCACAGGGTTGTTGTTGTGGGGAAAGTAGGAGGAGGAAGGAGTATTAGGTATGTTTGCCGCCTTGAGTTATTTATAAAAATAATAAAGGCTCAATAAAAATTAAATAAATAAATAAATCTATCCATAATATGTCCTTGGGGATATAACGATCCCATAATATGCTTTCATTTATTCATTTCCTTTAGAATACACAGTATTTGACTTAACATATTTTTTAATGTAGTTTTGCATTTAAAATTAGCATAAATTTGGGGATGTTCACAAATGCACTGTTTTCAATGGAACTTTCCCAAATAAGTATACTTGTTCTGGAACACAAAAAAATGGGTCCATGAAGAAGGGTCACAGAAGAGTTTGCAGAGATAGATTAAATTTCACAATATACAGTACATACATACACTCAAGCATGCAGACATACTGTACACACACTGAGGGGCTTCTTAACTATTGCTTTTGGTCGAGGAAGATTGGCTTTGCTGGTTGTGTGATGTAATGCATAAAACCAGTTAGTATGATGCAGCTTCCTAAATTCATCCAGAAATTGAAGGGCACCTATTCATAGATTGGGATCTGGGAACTTTCTAGATTCACAGTTAAGTAGCAACTGTGTTTTTGGATTATTTTCATAGCAAAGTCTGGGACGGGCTAATATTCAATTGAGAAGGCAAATTAGGGGAGGAAGAAAATAGGATGGGATATTCTTTTAGGTACCCAGAAACTCCAGGGGGTAATACTTTGATAGTCAGTCTCTTGCTTGGTTCTTTCAGCATCTTTTGGCATGGGACCAGGGTATCTGAGGGACCATCACATCTACCCGCCCCACCCGATCATGCAGGGAGGGCATGCTTCGGATCCCATCATCAAAAGAATTCCATCTGGCGGGGTCTAGGAGGCGTGCCTTCTCTGCGATAGCACCCGCCCTATGGAATAACTTGCCCCCTGAGACGAGACGGGTGCCCTCGCTCCTGGCCTTCAGGAAGTCCTTAAAAACCTGGTTCTGCTGCCTTGCCTGGAATGAAGGAACTGATAGTTCCTCCTGGGGGTGGTTAGCTTAGTAATATCCTCCTTTTAAGAACATACCATCCCTTGGATTTGGATTTTTTATTTTTATAGTAGCTTTTAAATGTATAGTCTTTTAAACTTTTTATATATTCTGATTGTAAACCGCCCAGAGTCTACCATGGTAGAGATGGGTGGGGATAAATTCAAATAATAAATAAATAAATAAATCTGCTTCTACTTCTACTTCTGGGGTACACAGAAGGAGCCTCCCCGAAGATTGTCGAAACAATAAATACAATCGGGCGTACCCTGGAAACAGTGAATTGCACCGGCTAATCCTTCTAATACCAGATCAAACCACAGCTAAGCGGAAGTAGAAGTAGAAGCCTAGAGTCATGTAAAAGTAAGATGGGCAGCTATATAAATTGAGTGAATAAATAAAATAAATGTAAATATTTTGTTGCATGTCAGTTATTAGTGCTAACGGTGCCTTCTGCCCAGCTCTTTTTTGGGAGAGACAGCTCCCAAGTGCTCAAGATAAGCTTGTTGTTCTGTGTAACTTAGTAAGAGAGAAAAAAGGACTTGCTGTTCACAGATGGATATCATAGCCATGTTAGAGCCTGTGTATTGATTCACAGTTCCTAAGCTTTATGAGAAGGCTACAGGTATGTCCTCTTATTGGGAAATCATATGGTTCCTCCGTGCAATTTTTTTTTTCTGGTAGGCTGCTACTGAGAGAACTTGCACGAAGGTTCAGCCTGGTGATTGTTTCTTACAACTTCAGATTGTGTTTCCTTTCATGGATGAATGGGAAGTAGACAATTTTTATGGAGTGTGTGTTTATATACGTATGTTTATGTATGTATGCCTGTGCATACAAACACACACACACACACACACACATTCAATTTGTCAAGGGATAAAATACTTATTGCTGTGACTCCCTATAGAAATCACTTCAGGTTCAAAGGCAGGTGAGAAGAACCAGCAATGAACAAAAGAAGAGTAGATCCAGAGGCTTTTAAAACTCAGTAAAGAAGAAAAGATACACACCCAGAAAGGTCAAAACCTTAACAAGTTCAGAATGCCCTAAAGCACTGATGACATTAAAAGAAAAAAAATACTTCTCACTACTTCAATGTCGTGAGAGAGAGAAAAATAAAGATCAGATAAGAACTAAAAACAAAAATATATAAATATATTTATATTTATTTATATCATATTAATAATTTGTAATTTTATACTTGTATTTTAATCTTAATTTTTATTGTAAGCCGCCCAGAGTCCCCCGTTTGGGGGAGATGGGAGGTCATATAAATTTAAATAATAAATAAATAATAAAAACAGTGTTGTGCATGCTAACCATTTTATTTTATTTCATTTTGAGCTAGGGACTAAAGTCAGAATTATACCATTTTCTAGCAATGTGTGTCTGCTAAATGAATGATTATAGTTTAAAGCCAATGGATCTCTGAATGAATTTCTGTAAGACTTTTGCCTACTTGACTTCAGATTTCCTGCAAAATGAATGGAGCCTTAAGAGGACAGGACTCAGATTTTTCAGGTGTTTTCCTAGCTTTGGGGGAGCAGAAACATTTGACTATCTAAAACCTTGTTGAGCCTATTGTATAGCTTCTGTATGTTTCCTGCTCCAAAATGGTAACAAGCCACCTATTGGTAATACTGTCTCACTCGCTGGATCGTCACCTTGTTGTGGTGAGTGGGCTTGTGTGTTCCCAATGAACCCTGTGAGCGAAGCCGTCGGGAGTCATGTACTCCTGGCAGGGTCACCCATGGCGGTAAGGTCCAGGGGGAGGAACCAGACAAAGAACGATCCAAGAAAGTCCTCAACGGCAGAACAGGCGGAAGATAACAAGGTGTATTGTTACAACGGCTGCGAAGGCGGATGAAGGCTGCAGCAGACAAAAGGTCACCAATCGTCATGGTATCCATGCCATTGGATTAGAGCCTTTTTCTGTGAAGGTTGTGTGCTGATCGTTGTGCACCGATCTCCACACATAAAACAAATTCACGCACAGGCGTCTTCCAACCACACCAAACCCAAAACAACCAAAAGTCCCATGGCGATTGACGAATGGCAACGGGGGCAGGACTGTGTAATCCGGAAGCTCCTAGTCATGGATCAGCACATGGGCGGTGGATACGGATTCAGTCGCCCTGACTCAAGGATCGAGGCAGTTGAGTAGTTCGGCAGCTGTATCCACGACTGAGCAGCCCTATTTAGGATCCACTCTGCTCACCCCATATGGGGAGGGGGCTAGAAAAGGTGCCCTAAACATAGTCTGCCTCATTTTCTCCCTGACTGGATTACCGCGACCAGTGGGGTCACCATCTAGCGGTCGTAAAAAACACATGAATTTTGGAACATGGAATATACGGACACTGCAAGACAATATGGATAGTGAACGACCTGAACGTAGGACTGCCATTATTGCAAGGGAGCTGAGACGTTTTAATATCGATATAGCAGCACTCCAAGAAACTCGAAGAGCAGGAGAAGGACAGTTGAAGGAAGAAAAAGGAGGTTATACCTTCTTTTGGAAAGGACTGCCTGAACAAGAACGACGAATACATGGGGTAGGCTTTGCTATCAAAAACGACATTGTGAAGCTCTTGTCAGAAGTTCCCACTGGGATTAACGAACGACTCTCAACTCTGCGAATAAAACTCGCCAAAAACCAACAGGCAACTATCCTAAGTGCTTACGCACCAACACTAGATGCAGATGAGGATATCAAGGAAAAATTTTATACCCAGCTGGACACCATCTTATCAGAGATACCAAAGGAGGATAAAATTATCCTCCTGGGCGATTTCAATGCAAGAGTTGGGCGTGATTTTGATTTGTGGCCAGGGATCATTGGGAAAGAAGGAGTTGACAACAGCAACACGAATGGAATCTTACTTCTGACTAAATGTGCAGAGCATAACCTTGTCATTACTAACACACTCTTTCGCCAGAAAAATAAATTTAAAACATCATGGAAGCACCCACGGTCGAAGCACTGGCATCTTTTAGATTATGTAATTGTCCGTGCTAGAGATCGCCGTGATGTACTTCTCACCAGAGCCATGACGAGCGCCGATGACTGCTGGACAGACCATCGATTAATTCGATCCACGATGGCCATAAAGATTGTCCCTCATCGTAGGCTCCAAGGAAGAAAACCAAGGCGTAAAATGAATACACTGGCCCTTCAAGATCCTATTAAACGAGCTTGCTTTCAATCAACTCTCAAGGAACATCTGCCTATGGAACTTCCTGAAAATGTTGAGGAACACTGGATTAAATTGAAGACTTCTATCATTTCAGCCTGTGAACAAACTATCGGATACCAGACTAAGAGACATCAGGACTGGTTTGATGAGAACGATAGTGAGATTGAACATATTATTGACAAGAAAAGGAAAGCCTTCCAGATATGGCAAAAAGATATTAACTGTGCCGTTAAGAAAAAAATCTACGCCAGTGCAAAGGCAGAAGTCCAAAGACGAACTAGAGAACTTAAGAACATATGGTGGATAAAAAAAGCCCAAGAAACCCAACATTTTGCAGATGCTCACGATGCACGGGGCTTTTTTAATGCCATAAAGGCCATCTATGGACCAACAAACCATGGTACAAATCCCTTACGCTCAGTAGATGGTGCTAAACTTCTAAAGGACAAAGAGTCTATTGCACTGCGCTGGAAAGAGCATTACTACAATCTCCTTAATCGTCACTCTACTGTGGCTGACGAAGTCTTCTTGCAAATCCCACAAAAACAAATAAGAAATGAGCTTGCAGTACCCCCTAGTTTGGAGGAAGTCAGTAAAGCCACTAAACAAATGAAAAATAACAAAGCTAGTGGACCTGATGGGATTCCTGCTGAAGTCTTTAAAGAAGGCGGGCCTGAACTTACACAACAAATTCATAAGCTCATCGAAAAAATCTGGATGAGGGAGGAGATTCCAGCAGACTTTAGGGATGCCATAATTATCACTCTCTTTAAAAAGGGTGATAGAACAGACTGTGGAAACTACCGAGGCATCTCCCTTCTAGCCACAGCAGGCAAAATCCTGGCAAAGATCATTGCAAACCGTCTCCTATCTGTATCAGAAGACATCCTCCCTGAAACGCAAAATGGCTTCCGCCCTTCCAGGGGAACAGTGGATATGATCTTCACTGCACGACAGCTTCAAGAAAAATGCAAGGAGCAAAACCGCCCTCTGTACATGGCGTTTATTGATCTGACTAAAGCTTTTGATACTGTAAATCGTACTGCTCTCTGGACCATCCTTCTGAAAATCGGATGCCCTGATAAATTTGTGAACATCTTGCGGTTACTCCATGACGACATGATGGCAACAATCCTGAATAACAATGGCTCTCAAAGCGATCCATTTAAAGTGGAATCCGGCGTTAAACAGGGATGTGTTATTGCTCCAACCTTATTCGCTATCTTCATCGCTATGATTATGCACCTTGTTGAAGAGAAACTTCCTACTGGTGTAGAAATTATATATCGAACAGATGGAAAGCTTTTTAATCTTAGTAGGCTGAAAGCAAAAAATAAGGTAATTGCAACTTCTGTTATAGAACTTCAATATGCTGATGATAACGTAGTCTGTGCACACTCCGAGGAAGATCTTCAAACTATCCTAAACATCTTTGCAGAAGCATATGAAAAGCTCGGCCTCTCGATTAACATTAAAAAAACCAAAGTGCTTTACCAGCAAGTTCGAACCAATCCCTCTGCAGCGCCATCAATCCAGCTTAAAGGTGTGTCACTAGAAAATGTCGACCACTTTTCTTATCTCGGCAGCCATCTATCAACAAAAGCCGACATCGACGCTGAAATTCAGCATCGCCTGAGCTCTGCGAGTGTAGCTTTCTCCCGAATGAAGCGTAGAGTGTTTGAGGATCGGGACATTCGCAGGGAGACCAAAATGCTTGTTTACAAAGCCATTGTACTACCAACCCTTCTGTACGCCTGTGAAACATGGACCCTCTACAAACGCCACCTCCAACTTCTTGAAAGATTCCATCAACGCTGCCTCCGAAAAATTCTGCAAATTACTTGGGAAGATAGGCGGACTAATGTTAGCGTATTAGAAGAAGCGAAAACCACCAGCATTGAAACAATGATCATCCAACATCAACTTCGCTGGACTGGTCATGTTGTTCGAATGCCTGACCATCGTCTTCCAAAGCAGCTACTTTACTCCCAACTTAAGAATGGAAAACGGAATATTGGTGGACAGCAAAAGAGATTCAAAGATACTCTCAAAGCTAATTTAAAAAAATGTAATATCAGCATTGAGAACTGGGAAGCCCTAACTCATGAGCGTTTCAATTGGAGGTCAGCCTTTATTAATGGCGCTATGGACTTTGAAGAAGCACGAGTACAGGGCGAAAAGGAGAAGAGAGCTAAAAGGAAGGCACGTCAGGCAAACCCTCATCATGACCGTCTCCCACCCGGAAACCTATGCCCTCATTGTGGGAGGTTGTGCGGATCCAGAATTGGCCTTTATAGCCACTTACGGATTCACCGTTAAAATTTTACCTTTGGAAGACAATCTTACTCGGCTACGAGTGATCGCCAATGATGAATGGTAATACTGTAGATATATGATATGATATGATATGATATGATATGATATGATAATAATATGTGTTAATAACCAAACCTAAGTGCCTAAACCAGCTTTGCATTTATATCATATTACAGTTCCCAAACTCAGGAGAGCCCTATCTCTAGCCCGATTTAATGCCCTCCCCACAGCTGTTTTGGAAGGGAAATATAGGAAAACCCCATACGAAAACCGATATTGCCCCTGTGACCCGGGTGCCATGGCAACCACGGCCCATGTTCTTTTGTACTGTCCATTCTACAGGGACATTCGCCACCAGTTGATTACCCCCATTTTATTTAAATTCCCGGAGCACTCTGATAATTTTTAGTTGCATTATCTGTTAAATAACAAAGACAAATGTATTTCTCTGAAAGTAGCAAAATTCTGCTACATTATGTGTAAGCTTGGCCCACAAACGGTTGCCAACAGTTATTGATATTAGGGGACAATTTTGCTTTGTTTGTTTAATAGAATGTATTTTTATTGTTCAATGACCAAAATAAAGTTTCTGCCTCTCTATCTGTAGTGATTAGTGCAGATTATAGGAACCAAAAAAAGGGGCTTTGTCCCTTTTTTTGTCACTCCTTGCCTTAGCAATAGAAGGGAAATAAGAATGAGGACATTTAGAGTTAAACCTAAACAGCATAGCAAACAACAGACATCATGGATTGCCTTGCCAGAGACTCTGTAGCTTGGACTAGAAAACCTCTGGGTCTGTAGCTCAGAGGCTATAATCAGATCAGCAGATAATCTCAATATGCATATTCCCCTACCGTTTTTTTCAGGTGGGGAGTGCTAATTTATACGAGTTTTGAATAATTCATTCTTCTACAGTCTCTCTTTATGTGTGTGTGTGTGTATGAGTATGTGTATATTCTTCTATATTCTCCCTCGTGTATGCATATGTATGTGTGTGTAAATGTCATTCTGTGGCCAAAAGCAATGGAACTCCTATTGGCGGTATTTTTTGTTCTGCCCCACCCCCTCCAGAGCCTTGGAGAGTAGCAGTTTATAAATCTTATACATAAAAATAAATCACAGGAGCTGCTCCCCTTAAAATAAAAATTATGGCATTGTTGGGCCATCAACGTGGAGGACTGTTACTCTATATTTATGGGGGAAAGTGTTAAGGACCCCACAATCATAATCAGATAGGACGCCACTTAGTTTTAAGTGCCTATTAACTGATTCTAAATTGTAGTGGAATGTCTTTGCAAGTACTTTTGACATTCACATTCATATAGCTGCTCCGATCAAAGCTGATGGAAGCATATACAGTAGCAAATGAGCCAATGATAATGCAGTCTCTAAAGCATCAGAGAGTGAGTTGCAAGCAATCATTGATTTTCTTTCCTCCTCCTCCTCCTCCCCCTCCCCCTCCCCCTCCCCCTCTTCCTCCTCCCTGCCCTCCTCCTTCTCCCTTTTCCATACAGTTATTTTACTATCCCCTTACTTTCATCTGAGGAGCAGAATGGTTTTAAGGCCATTCGAATGGGTGTGTGTGTGTATGTGGAACTCAATTAGATGGATTATTTTTTTTCTTAAATTAACTTTTTATCATTTACTGCTTAATAGCCCTAGCAAGCTAAATTCACAATGATATTTTAAAAGACCATATAGTATCTCTGTCTTCTTCCATTTTATTTTGGTTAAAACAAAAAAACAATTTTTTAGCTTGGTTAAAAAAAATTGGCATGTGTTAAATTTAATGCTTTCAATGGGTGGAAAATATGGTTTAGGCATCTGCAAAGCTAAATACACCCTTTCCCCCCTTAAAATTGCCCAAAAAAAGCCAAATGCAAATAGGGGCCCAAATATTGCTTCCACCCATTTTGTTGGCCACAAAAGGAATGTTGGAAGGCAACATCCTTCATGCAGTTCTGGTCTAAAGGGTTGAACCATTTTGGTAGCAAGCAAATGCCAGCAGAGTTTGCTTGTTAGACCAGGGTATCACCACAATATTCCTATGTAAAACCTTAAGAATCTTAGATTAGCATCTCAGCAGATAGTTTAAAGGATATAAGGGAAGATATTCTTACAGATGGGGACGTGATGGCTCAGTGGTTAAGACGCCAGGCTTGTTGATCGGAAGGTCGGAGGTTCGAGATCCTAGCCCTGCGTGATGGAGTGAGCTCCCGCACTCGCCCCAGCTCTTGCCAACCTAGCAATTCGAAAGCATGCAAATGCAAGTAGATAAATAGGTACCACTTCTGTGGGATGGTAACAGCGTTCTGTGTGTGTCATGCCAGCCACATAACCGCAGAAGCGTCTTCGGACAGCGCTGGCTCTTTGGCTAAGAAACGGAGATGAGCACCGGCCCCTAGAGTTGGACATGACTGTGCAGGGGAAAACCTTTACCTTTACCTTATTCTTACAGATCTCAGACCTTTCAGGTTAAACTAAAGCTGAGCTGGTAAATAGTGAGTGAGAAAAAAAATGAAAAATTATCATCATCATCATCCTTCAGGTGGGTGGAAAATTTGCCAATGAGTTTTGAATCAGAGACAGCTTTGTTTCTTTGTTTCCTCTATTTCTTTTCTTTAAATGCCATTCTGTGCCCACTATGAGCACAGTGGAACTCCTTCTAATGGTATATTTTGTCCTGTCCCACCCATTAGGGCCTTGGAGCATGGCGGTTTATGAATCTTATATTAATTAATTCATTCATTCATTCACATTCCCCTCCCTCCGCAGACTGTTGGTCAATTCTAATATAAATATATTGTTCCTGGGTTCCTGCATGCCAGTGTACATGCAGGAGGGATGGGCAAAGGATTGGTGGCCAAGAGCTACACATAACACTTGATGGGGGGCACAGGTCATGGGGCCGCCTCTCTCATATGGATGGGACAGTGAAATGGGTGAAATCTCATACATTGTTTCTCATACATTTCTTGGGGCTTTTCAGATTGTAATATGCCTACATTACATTGCAGGTTTCATCTTAAATTATAGCTTTCATTCATTCCCCATCTCAAAACACAGAAAACAGTACTTTAGATTTTTAGTAATTATCGTCAACAAGGGCTCTTGATTCAGAGGGAGGAATAGCAGCTACCAGAATACACGTAGGATTCCATTACTCTTCCAGTAGTAGAGAAGCAAAATTATACTTCAAATGAAAGAAGGACTGTGCAATATCCCCATTTAAATCCCACTCCCATTAGAGAATTCCTTCCAAAATTGGCAAGGGGGATCCATCCTTGCTTTACCAACTCTCAATCCTTCCCCTGCCCCTCCCCCCCAATGCCCAGTAATCTTGCAATGGTGAATTTTTAAGTGCTACTTAAAATTTAAAATGTGTACTTTGAATTGTGCGTGGAAACACAAGCAAAAATATGTTAACTGATGCACATTCAAATTAATAATCTGGATGAAGGTGTTTTGAGATAGGTAGTTCCCCACGTAATACCCTGCAGAGGATGGAGCATTATTGTTTGCTTGACTCAGCTTAGCAAATTGAAATGTGTGCCATTAAGCTAACAAATGACTCAGATGAGCATTAACTCAGTACTAATGAAGAAGGAATGCCATGCAATTAAACCAATCACTCGGGCAACCACAATTGGGGAATGTGTGGCCTTTATTTCAACTTTAAAATCTCACCATCATCTTTCAGGAGAAATGCCCTGAATCAAAAGCCTGAACAGGAGAGGTGGCAGGGGAAAGTAGGAAGGAATAACTACATAAATAAATAGGAAGATTTTCAACTTGCCTTGTACTTATAGAGAGTTATTGACTAGATAAATCAAAGAAGGAAAATGCAGCCATCCTGGGTTTGAGACACCTTCATGTACTGCAGATTCTGCTTAACAGCCTTACTGATAAAAAGCCTCTAAAAAAGAAAAAGAATTAACTCTGCAGAGGGAAGCTTATGTCTGTGATTTATGAAACAAGTAGTGGAGGCTACAACTTGACAGAGAAGTGTGGCCAAAAGAGAATGAATTCCAGCTAACTGCTACACCTCTTACACATTCTTCCAAAGAGCACAATGTAATTATGACATTAGCAATGCTCACACCTTTCTAAATGGTTTCAACAATCACCCACAACAAATATTAAATCATTCCTTATGTGGGTATAGAGGTACATATGTTGTGCTTAAAAGAATCTAGTACTTAGGTATTCAAAAGAAGCATGAGTGGGGAAGAGGGTCATAACCGTTACCCCTTTATCACGGACTTCAGTTAGCAATGCTGGTTGACTGCCTGTATACAGAATGCCAACATTTGAATGCTCATCATGTTTGGCACTTTGTGCAACTAGCAATGTCCTTGCAACTCAATTTACTCTCTAGACTTGGGTCCTTAAAAGTTCTGTTTATACAACAGGATCGCTGGGTTGGAAGGGCAGGGGAGAGGGCAGTGTGTCACGCAAATAACTCAATCCAGTCAGTGCTGTGTTTAGAGGCGATGAGTTTTAGACCCAAATTTCCAAGGGTGGTTTGGAGATAATTAATCACTCTGGATCAACATTATGTAAATAAGGAAAAGCCCAGAAATGAAGTTTTTATGATGCTATTCTAGGAACTTCATCTCTGTTACCATTTTATTTTTCACTCAACACTCCAGACACAGGGAGAGATAAAGCATGGGAAGAAAAGGGTTGTATATAAGCCTTCCCTCAACTATGTCCATGGCGATGCTAGCTTTAATTGGGCCACTGCAGTTTCTCTCTCTCTCTCTCTCTCTCTCTCTCTCTCTCTCTCTCTCTGTGTGTGTGTGTGTGTGTGTGTGTGAGTCTCTTAAAGAGTTTTAAAAAAAATTTTGGCAGCACCTGATAGCTTCCTCATTTGACTGTGGCATCTGTAATTGTGTGCTTGTGGAGTGCAGTGGTAGTTTCCTGGGATATCAGCTGACTGGGCATCTGGGTTTTGTCTAGCAAAAGTGTCAGTCAAAAGCTTTCCTTTGGTGATGGCCACATAATCCTAGAACAGAGAGAGGGACCCCCAGGGCTCAATTCAGCATTGACTTTGAACCAAAACCACATTCCTTATGGTGTTAATGATTAATCACTCTTCCCTAAAATTTCCCTTTAGTATTTGAGACTGGAGCTACTGCCACTTTCATTTTGTCAGTGAATCAAGTATTAGTCACTACTAAGTGAATTTACAAACTGAAGCCCAGCACAGCGCACATAACAAACCAATAATTAGCATTGGTGACCCCCAGTCATAATGGCCCAGAAGTTCTTCTCCTTTTTCTGAATTCTGTTCTTTGTAATACAGCACAGTACTTTGGGACTTCCTGATTTTGGTCTGCTGGCTTTAATGTATACCTCTTTCCACTGCACAATTGTCTTCCCAATATGAAGATATTTGCAATCCCTGAACCAAAGCATACCTAGAAACCCTGTGAAAACAATTCCCACCTACCTCTCCCAGCATCGAGTTCATTGAAGGAGGGGGAAAGGGATTGATTTGTACCTTTCATTCCAAACTTTGACCGCCGACCATATTTGTTGATCATAATAAATAGGACCACCAGGAGGACACAGGCAAAAGCCGCAAGTCCCACAGCGATCGATACCTATAAAGGACATCCTGGATGTTAGAGGCTCATTGCATTCTCAAAATTACTTGCATTCAAATTTATATATTTCTCTTAGTAGTAGCAGCCTTTTTTTTACGGTCACTGACCAGAATTCTGCAAATAACAAAACAATTAAAATAATTAAACTGTCTTTATTTCAAATAAAGTAAAAACAACATAACATTATAAGTTTGTCTTATAGATTAAAATAAAGTAGAAGTGTGTTTATGTGCATATATGATACAGAGAGAGAGAGAGAGATAAACCTAAGAAAAATATGTATATAGAAAAATAAACCATCAGGAACAAGGAAAAGGATAAGGCCATAGCAGAAAAACGCACATCAGTTCAACATTTTTCCCCATTAAATTAATAACATATAGTAAAGGTTTTCCCCTGCACAGTCATGTCTGACTCTAGGGTATATAATATATATTATATATATAATAACATATACTTCTGAGTTAATCACTAGAAAGGTTGGGCACACATATAGAGTACTGTTCAATCACTGGGAATTTTTAACCTAAACATATAAACATATGCTCTAGAACTCAACTGGTTCATATCATTCCAGTATTCGAGCTCAATTATAACTGCATCCTCTGCTGTTCGATCAAGTTTTCAAGTCTCTTTATTTTGGTCATCAACCGGCATACCATTCAAGAGTAAAATTACAGCCATCCCATTGTGGTAATAATCAAAATTATATATTACAAGAAAAGACTAAAATTTAGATCAATAGCACAAATTAAAATGGTAATACCATTATTTATTTAAGTAAGTAAGTAAGTAAGTAAGTAAGTAAGTAAGTAAGTAAGTAAGTAAGTTTGGTTGCTGCCCAAGTCCAAACTGACTCTAACAGGCTCACAATATAACAATCTTAAAACTAAAATGGTAAGTTTTAGGTTTTAAAGACAAAAGTGAATATAGTGGAGATTTATATAATTTCGGCAAAACTATAGATTCATAACTGAAAGTAAATTTTAAAAAGCTAACATGAATTATAATATCACTATATCACAAAGATCTACAGGAAATCTATATTTAATATTAAAGTTGCAACTATATGAATTATAATAATATGGTATAAAAATAGAATAGTATATAAATGAATGGCAATAACTTAAAAGGCTAAAGCTCTAAAATGATCAATTGCAATAGATGGCTTTCTGCACTGTTAATGGGGTATCTAGTAATTCTGCTGCCACATGCAAATAAAAGCATTCTATAGTTGGTATTTGCTCCAAAAGTATTAAACTATTAGGATCAGATACTACCTCTTCTTTAGAAAGGCTGGCATCTGCCCTTTAAAACACCATTCCCCATGTGATTAGAATGACCTCGGTCCTGTTGGTTTTTTGCAAAGCCTTGAAGATGAACCATAGAGTCATAGAGTCATAGGGTTGGAAGGGACCTTGGAGGTCTTCTAGTCCAACCCCCTGTCCAAGGCAGGAAAAACCCCTGGATGTGGATCTGGATCTGGATGTGTTCCTAGGCTTGGGATTCAGACTGTTAGTTGGACCCTGGGAAGTTGCTGACTTGTGGCAAATCGGTTTTATCTCAGTTGCTATTATATGTATTGATGTTTTACGTTATTTGTATTTTGATTTTAAATGCTGTTAGCCTCCCAGAGTCACTATAGTGAGATGGGCAGCCATATAGAATGGATGGATGGATGGATGGATGGATGGATGGATGGATGGATGGATGGATGGATGGATAGCCTCCCTTAAAATAATATTTGCATGAAATAGGTTTATGTAGAGAAATGGCTAGTGTGGTTGTGCCAATGTTCCTACCTCAACAACCATGCCTCAGATATAGAGTCTAAGACTTTATTTATTTGTTTGTTTGTTTGTGCCTCCAAGTCAATGTTGATTCCTGGCAACTTCCTGGACTAGCCCCTGCAGTTTTCTTGGCAAGATTTCAGATGTGGTTTGCAATTGCCTCCTTCCTAGGGCTGAGAGTGACTGGCCCAAGGTCACCCAGCTGGCTTTATGCCCAAGGTGGGACTAGAACTCACAGTCTCCCGGTTTCTAGCCTGGTGCCTTAACCACTACACCAATCTTGCTCTCCTTAAGGCACAAATACTGTACCTACTTTTAAGGGATTAGGTCATATACTTGTCAACAGAGAATTAAATCCCATTGCAGTACTTATCCCCAAGGAACTATCTTCAGGATTACAGCTATAGCCAACTTGTAATATCAGCCTTATAAGATAGAGCCCTGCTTCAGTTAGGCATAAACAAAGCACAAAAGTAGCTAAATAATTCTCTTACACTGATGAGATAAGAAATGTTTATTTACAAAACTATCACATAATATAGACATAATATATAGTGAAGGGAACCTAAAATGAATGAATGAATGAATGAATGAATGAATGAATGAATGAATGAATGAATGAATGAATGAATGAATGAATGAATGGAAAGGCAGTTTCCTTAATGCTTAACAGAAGGGATTGATTGGAACCAATAGTGGTCAAAGATGTGGAGTTAATCTGAATCCTGGCATCAATCATTGCTGTGAACAAATTTCCATTTCCATTTATACACCTTGGTGGACTTTCCTTCTGCATCAAAACAAGCAAAGGAGGACAGGGAATCTGAAGGCACTTTAAATCAAAACATTATATATTTAAACCAACAGCCCTCAAAATGCCAAAGGGCTTATGATACTTTGCAGAGTAATCAATTTAGTTGGCAGATGTTTTAAGGCACCAAAGTACCAAAATCAGAAATGGGAAGTACTAGTAGAGAAAATGCATTATAATCAGTATACCTGTAGCAGCTAAAGAAGGACATTTTATGATAGCTTTATCCAGAAGGGCAGCTATATTTAAAGCAACTGAGCATCTTGACACCTTAAAGAGCCACCACTATAAAACAGATTTTATGAACTAGAATTGGATTCATCTGATGGAGGAAAACCCTCGTGCACAAGTGTTTGTGCCTTAACAAACATATTTGTTTTTAAGAATCACAACCAGGCCTTCCTGAGATGTTGAAATCTTGTTTATATTGGATAGTAATTCTAGTAATTCTTGAGATAAGAAGGGGTTTGTGTAAGAATGCTGTTAGTTTCATCTGTGAATTGTTAGGGGACATGATGTCAACCGCTTGAGGACATTTCACACAATCCAGATTTTGTAAGGGTGAGTACGCTAACAACTACAAATGAAGTAATGTGTGAGTGATATCTATCATGCTGACATACTCAGCAAACAGACAAGATTTGCTGCAGCCCCAGTCAAGCATTCTCTAGGTGGGAGGCCCAGGCTTTCTGCCATGTAATGGGAAAAATAACCCACAGACAACATTCAAGGCCAACAACAGAATTTGTGTATGTCTGAAAAGTTTTGAAGAGGGAGGAAGGATAGCAATGGAATCCACGAATAAGGCAGGGGAGAAGCAAAAGAAAAGAGGGTGAATATTAGCTTTGCTGGAGGCAGCTCAGAATCTATATGTAAACATACTGACAGATAATGTATCCTTCATTTTTGGGCATACTGAAAGCTTTCTCTTAAAAAATCTTCCCTCACTATTTTGGAAAAGATTATTCCTGTTCTGTGCAACTTTGCTTTGATTGTAAACCCTACTTCCTTTAAAAATGAAATACACATTGCATAAAATAAAGATATGTTTTCTTGCTTGCAGGCTAGTGCTTTCTCCAGTCTGGAATTATCCTCATATTTTATACATGTTGTGCTTTATCAGATCTGCCTAGTTGTTTTTTCTACAAGTGAAAACAAAGTTTTCTGCTTTGGTTTCTACAAGCGGAAAGTTGGGGAGCCAAAACAGGCCAGGGGGAAGGGGAATTGCAAGACTGTTCTCCTTAAGAAACAGAACCTGCATGCAATGCACATAAGCACACAGCAAAAACATGATATGACATCTTTCTCTGCACCAGTATTGTGTTTTCCCATTCAATTATTTTTCCCCCAGCATCTCTCCACTCTCCAAAGTGGTAATACCCCAGGGAGTGCTTGAACATCAGTGTTTGCTTGTTTATAAAATGGCCCTAAGAATGGGAAGATGTACTTAATACAAATAAGGTATGGAAGGAATCTTATTGGGTGCTAGCACATTGAGTCGCCCTGTTCTACAAGCTGAATGCACACAAATGCTCAATAGTTAGATTTATATACTACACTAAGCTAAGCTTCGGTAGGTTGCAATCCAGTGTGTTATCTTACCCCAAATGTGTCTTCCTCTGGCTTATGTGTCACTGTGATGAGAGAGGAGGGACTTGGACTGTACTCATCTGAAACCAATCTGATTACCAATTTCATTGGTAAGAACCCAATGATAGTCTTCCAAAGTAAGGTGAATCAGGCCATCATACTAAGCCACCATATGGCCTACAAGTTCAGTGATAGATGATTATGTGAATGCAGCAATTGCATTCAGATTTAGCATAGAAATGCCGATTCATCCACCCACTTGAAAAATCACATCCTATCTTTCCACAAAACTCTATTTTGCACACCTTTCCTGTACATATTATCCCTATGCACTTAACTGCATATTCCCTCTGCATCCACGGCAAACAACATTCACACCCAGAGATCATGCTTACCAGTCAACAATGAAACAAAAATGAAGCCATTTTATCTTGGGGATCAGAATCTATGTCCAGTGGTGGGGTATGTTGGGAACTGCAGTTCAGGAACACCTAGGAGGTTATATCCCCAGTCTGAATTATTGTCATTGTCAGAAGCAATGATCAAACTAAATCAATAGATCAAAGCACAGAAGAACCAACAAGCTATTGAAGATACGTTGTTCCAGCAACAACAGCCTGGACATAAAGGCATTGTAACTTTCCAAAAGATTGGGAGTTGATGGTGTTTAAAATTTTAATAAATTAGTAATAAAGTAACCTGAACTCTCAACACCCTAATCAAGCTCATCTGCAAGCTGCCAGAGTAATCTTTACTGAGTTCTTATTTCAGGGGCAGTGTGTGTGTATGTTGAATAGGATTCCACTCACTGGAATTCATTTTAGTTCCTTAAACGGGCAGTCCATATCATTGGCCTTCTGTGGTACCCATGCCCCTGAGAAATGGGAAGGTACTTAGTTTCCCTCTTGGAATCAGAGGGGAAGGAGGACTCTTTGCAACCCAAAAAGGCATGTCTGATGATCCATCCCTCTAGGGACTGTCAGACAACCTCAGGTTCCTAGGAGCAAATTCTAAAGTGGAGTCCTCTGAAGGAGAACTATAGGACAATATTTGTTTGATTCTGCAGTCATATGAATGACTTTGTCCTGCCCAGCAGCACAGTTCTAGGGCAACTTACAACACGTAAACAGCTAGTAAACCATAATCCTAGCCAAGATACTTGATGATATGACTGGGTTAGTTGGGCTTTGACTTACCATCTTAAGGGAACCCAATAATTGTGGTTCATGTAACCCTTCTGGGTAAAAAAGGTGCAGAACTGCATTCCCACAGAGATCCCCAAAATATAAACCTACAGTTAAAATAAAATTATTTCCCACCACCAAGTCACAAGCATCTTACCCCAAATGTGTCTTCCTCTGGCTTATGTGTCACTGTGATGAGAGAGGAGGGACTTGGGCTGTACTCATCTGAAACCAAAGGAACAAAAGAAGAAAAAGTTTATTTCACAGTTCAGAGAAACATGTACATAAATGATAAAAATTATACTTCACACGTGTATGTATATAATGCATGCTTTACTTTTAGAAAAATCCATGTTTATTCCTTCCCACCCCTACCCCAATATCATCTTATCACTTTATTTCCTTCACACATCCAGTTGAAGCATCCTGCACTTTTGGATAGACTTCAATTCCTCTTTGTCTTTTTTTAAAAAAAATTCTCTGCTCACTACTCCAGGTTGTGTTAATTACTATTACAGCATATTCAGGAAGCTTTTAAAACAGACTCATTTCTTCTAGGTTGTTGTTGTTGTCTGGCACACTCTTACCCCTCTGCCATCACATTTATCTCAATTAATGGTCCTGCAGATGTTTCTAGATTACCAGTCCCAGCACCCCTGGTAGTATACCCATTGGTGAAAAAACACAGGAGGTTTAATTCAACATCATCTGGAGGGACACAGACTCCCCATCTCAGAGTTACAGTCTATCATAGGCATCCAAATGCTGTCAGTCAACTTATAAAAAACTAAAGTTAGACTTGGAAGAACATGACCAAGATGGGCTTCTCTTGGTGATAACTGCCTGTGGTCATGTAGACTCCATCCTATAGCTGGCAAACTGCTCTTGATCAGATTTATACTCTTCCATAAATTGGTCCAATCCTAATCCCGTGAATTGATGGCCATCTCCATGTCTGATGGAAGTTCTAATTTTCAGTTGTCTGTCACTGGGAAAAGTTCTTTTTTCTGTGTTAATATATTGAAGGAAATCCCAACTTCTATTGCATGAAAGAAGAAACAAAATCAAAGAAAGGAAGCCCTCTCTCTTTTTCTACCCCTCATTTTTTAAAAAATTGGTAACCTTAATCTGATGACAATATACACTTTATGCTGTATAAAAGGTAAATATCCTAAAAAGGTACATATCCAGTTCCCAGAGGCTGTCATGTTTTCTTCTAAAATGATATACAGTAGCTAGTCTGTGAAACCTACAGCAAAATATCACAGCATGGAGTATTCCTGGTCAGGGGACCAGCCAACCATGCCTTTTCTCAATATTCTGTTCCCTTTATTCATCTAGCTTCCCCTTTCATGATCAATGAGAACACATACCACCTTCATAGGGCTGTTTCTGAGTTCTCCCCTCACTGTACACATCTCTTTTATTTTTACTTCAATTAAATCCTAGGAACGGCTGTTGCTGTTTTAGCTGTTTTAGCTATATAAGCACCCATAATCTTAGGAGCTTCCTCTTAGCAAATTAGGAAATTCTAGTGATGTTGAGAAAAATGCTTCTGCATTCCCATTCAATTTGATGAAAGAAAATGTGGTATATGTACAGTATATGTATATGTATATATATATTTCAAAGCAAAACAGAACGTCACTGAAATTCTCATGAGTGAAGTGTGGCACTCTTATTCTTGTTTAGTGATGAGTAGCCTAGGGCTGTGTGTGAATGTCCTGGTTTTCATTGTTCAACCCCCATGAATTCCAAACATTTTTCCCATCTTGGTACCCTCCAGTTCAATTAGACTTTATTATGTGAGTTGGTTTAACACCTGGTGGATGCAAGCTTCAGGAATAAGGCTATATCCCATCAGTCTGAAGTTAAAAATAATGTTATCCATAGGAGCTGGATTAAAATATCACACCATGCCAAAAGGTGGTTTGGTTAGTTCTGACTTTGCCTTAATTCAGTCACTGTGGCTGGTTTACAACTTAGTATGCAATGCAGAACCAATACATTGTGGTTTGTTCAACAAGCCACAGTTAAGCAAAGCATGATTTAGCATGTTGTATGACTCCAGCCATGATTGTGTGTAGGCATATGCATACAGAGTTTTCGAAGGGGTATGTCACTTTGCTCCAGCTTTGACTGAATCACCCCTTGGAAGGGAAACACCAGATTTCCAAAAGTTGAAGACAAGCAGTCATTTCTCTTTGATCTACATTAACATGTAACATGGGTAGAGATCTCTTTATCAAATTAAAGGGAGCAAGTATTTCAACACAGTCCCCTCAATGCTTTGATTGGAAGCCCTGAGGCCTCTGTGGAATGCTTTGTCAAGGCAGGTATCCACACAGCTCACATGTTAGGTATAGTTAGCGTTAGCAAACTTGCTGCCTTTACACTTTAAAAAGAAAATGTTTTGGTAAGCCATCCAGAGCCACTGAGAAACAGGTGGCATATAACTAAATAAAATGAGAGCCAGTTTGGTCTATTGGTTAAGGTGCTGGGCTAGAAACCAGGAGATTGTGAGTTCTAGTCCCGCCTTAGGCATGAAAGCCGGCTGGGTGACCTTGGGCCAGTCACTCTCTCTCAGCCCAACTCACCTCACAGGGTTGTTGTTGTGGGGAAAATAAGAGGAGGCAGGAGTATTATATATGCCTTGAGTTATTTATAAAAAAAATAATAAAGGCAGGATAAAAGTTAAAGAAATAAATAAAATTAATATGCCCAGCTTTTTCCTGATTTGTCTCAGTGATGCTCTGCCCTTCAATCCCTGCTTAAAATATGTTCTTATTGCTCTGCCAATACAAAATCCTTGGTTAAAGGTCTTAGTAATACAGAGGATTTGTAGTCTGATCAAACAGGCAAGGAAAAACTTACATGTGACAAAGATATCTGAAATGCCTGTAAAAGACAAAAGGAGATAAAAACAAAAGGGAGAGAGAGAAACAACATGGTTATCGGCATCATTGGAGAACAGTAGTGATGCTATTAGTAAACAGTAAGCCACTGGGTGAATTCCCCTTCTCAGATTTAACAGAATTTTCACACACATACAGTCTTTCACCTGATATTTTGAAACAGATCAGGCATATCAAGAGTTGCAGGGGGGGGGGGGGGGAAGGTAGCCACATGCCCTAGTTTATAGAGAACATTATAGAGAACATTCTTCTATAGCAGGGCTTTCCAAACTTTTCACGTTGGCGACACACCAACAGCAGTGCGTGAAAACCCGTAAGCGCTGTAGCGGTGGCAGCGTGCGAAAACCCGTAAGTGCCGCCATCACCACAGGGTTTCCAGGGTTTCGCTCACCGCCAACGCGGTGCTTCTGGGTTTTTGCGCGCCGCCACCACCACGGCGCTTTTGGAGTTTTGCGTGCGGCAGTGGCAGTGATCTGGTGTGCTGCGCGAAAACCTGGAAGCGATGATGGCCCACTGCCGCCATGTGCGGTGGCACACCATCATCACTTCCAGGTTTTCGTGCAACACACCTGGGCCCCGCAGGCGACACAGTACTGTGTCATGACACACAGTTTGGAAAGCTATGCTCTATAGACTGTCTTCTGTTTTAGAACAGAAGGCTGTTTTAGAAGGCTGACTGGTTCAAGTCTGGTTTAAAAAAAATAAACAATGGGAGTCAAAAAGCCCAGTTTAGCTGTCAATCATTAATATCTAAACAATCCAGCACAGTCTTCCCCACTATGGAGCAGTGAACTAGTATTTTATTTAAATTATACTAACTGTGCTAAAATCTACCATATACAAAAGTCATCCCCTTTGATTACCTTTTCGGCAATATATTTCCTCTTTTTGGTATGTAAGTAGCTACACTCATATTCCAAGCTAATCAGTTAGATGTAGAGTGGAATTGTGGGTAGGTAGTTGGTCTCCAAACCAGAAAGACTTGGGTTTAAATCTCTACTCATCCACAAAGCATAGTGGATGACTTTCAGTCAGTCATTCCATTTGCCCTCACAATCTTCCTGTGAGGTAAGTTAGGTTACATTAACTTTCAGTTTCTTGAAGAAATGATATAATGCAAATATATCAAACAAATACATGTGGTGTCTGTGCTCCAAGTTTATTCTATGCAAACTTAGTCCCCCTGTCATTTTCAACAGCCTTGTGATCATAGGCATCTGATACAAAGTGCAATGATGAAAAAAAATAATGAAACTTGTCTCCCAAAATCATGATGTAAACCATGGTCTTTCATACTTCTATTGCAATGTCAGGTGCAAGTAGAAGTCATGTTTGCATCACAATGTCACAATCTATGTTTCATCATTTGCCACCTTGTCCCCCTGTGCAGCTGCCTATGCCTGAAACCAATCTTTGAAATCACCAGAATGGCCTACAAAAATGTAATAGTCCATCTATCCAGACATAGAAACAAACATTACTTCTGTTTTTTGCAGACATTTGGGTAAAACCTAGCCCTAACCCTATCCCCACTTTCCTGAAAGTAAATCTAATTAAACTCAATGGAACTTTCTTCTGAGCAGACAGATCTAAAATTGCACTGGTTACCAAGAACCTCTTTACTTTTGTGCATTGGAAAACATAAAAAGTTGTCATATGCAGCCTGCATTCATACATCTCGAACCAGGTCCTTTAAGGACCCAGGGGATGGATTCATGCAACATTCTTACCGGGCCAGACTGCATCTCATTGGATGTTATGCATTTTTATCATTGTCTGCTGCAGGATCACTGCATAAGGAGCAATCGGGGTGGGGGTGGGGGGAATGGAGATTCAGATGCAGTTATTGAACCACAACTTTGAATCATGTTGTTCAGCAATATTTACATCAATAATCTTGACCATGACTGGCAGAAGCTGTCCATCTACTTCCAGATAGCCTAAGTTGGATCCTTTTTGCCCATCAAACATGAGCATTACTGCTGAACTACTTATGGTACTTGGGAAGTTGTTCCATGCATTCATGCCCTGACTTGGTGTCAGCTCTTGGCTCTGGAGGTTTGAGATCTTCAAATAAAAATTCCCATGAGCTCAATACTCAGACAGAATCCCTGGTATATTCTATGAATGACTCTCAGTAACGTTCAGCTTCTATATGGCCCAGAAAAGAAATCCAGTTTCACGTCTACCCAATGTCAGAGCAAACCTAAACTTAAAGGACTTAACATGCCTTTTGAGATGGAGAGGCCTGAAAAGACTTAGCTTGCACGCTCTCTCTCAGGGGAAAGTGGCTTCTGGAACACAACACTAAGGGCACCCAGGAGAGCCCCTTTGGAGGATTGTCAGCAGACCTTACAAGAAACTGAAAATACAGTCAACATAGAGGAATTTGGTTATACAGAAACACCATTTCCCAGACCAGCATTTTCTGACAATGTAAGTTACAGCATATATTGTCTTGGGAGAATGAATTTCTTATTTGGTTACTTTGGGGGAGAGGGAAATTTAAACTTGCTTTTAGAACTCAGGGCAAAAACTTATTTATTCCTCCTTTGGAGAGACTTATGGAGAGCAATACTGGGCCAGTGCCCAGTATTATTTGCTGTGTTAGTATGCATCTTAATAAGTACATATCAGGGTAAGGTAAAGGTTCCCCCCGGACATTTGTGCAGTCATGTCCGACTCTAGGGGCCGGTGCTCATTTCCATTTGTTAGCCGAAGAGCCAGCGTTGTCCGAAGACGCTTCCATGGTCATGTGGCCGCATGATGCGCGCGGAATACTATTACCTACCCACCGAAGTGGTACCTATTCATCTACTTGAATTCATCTACAAATACTTTCGAATTGCTAGGTTGGCAAGAGCTGGGGTAGTGCGGGAGCTCACTCCACACACAGGGCTAGGGATTCGAACCTCCCAACTTGCGATCTTCTGATCGACAAGCCTAGCGTCTTATCTGCTGAGCCACCATGCCCCTACATATCAGGGTAGCTTGCATTAAATATTCTATTCTATATCCTATTCGGGGAGATGGGCGGGGATAAATTTAATTAATTAATTAATTAAAACATCATGCAGTAAAGAATACATTTCAAAA
The DNA here is from genome assembly GCA_023362775.1 of Charina bottae. Lineage (NCBI taxonomy): Eukaryota > Metazoa > Chordata > Lepidosauria > Squamata > Charinaidae > Charina > Charina bottae. The sequence goes on from JALMGJ010000010.1 coordinate 10,990,732, forward strand.
AGCATATCTATCATCTATCAGCTATCTAGCTATCTAGCTATCTACTTATCTAGCTATCTAGCTATCTATCTTTGTCTAGCATCAGCTCAAGTAAAACCAATGCATGACCTACTGAAAACAGAGATACAAAGCTGGGGTTAGCAGACCAATTTCTCATCTGGCAAGGGGAATCAGGAGAAAGGCCTCTAATTGCAATCCCAATTATTACTCCCTAAGATTTGCATGCTCTCAAGTTGGAAAATAACTATGGTTCAGTGACAGAATAGCTGCTTTATTTGCTGAAGTTTCCAGCTTCAATCTCTAGCAGCTCCAATTAGAAAGATTGACTAAAACGTGATAGGAAAGAATTCCTGCTGATACAAATTGCTTTCTATCAAAATAGACTGTATTAAAATAGATGGATAGTTGTTTCGCCATATTCCCTTGTTTAAAAAATGTTTGCAAAAAAATAGCAGTCTAGGGAAAAAATGAATAATGGTCTGCAGCCAAGGAAATTAGGTTTATAGGCTGGCACCAACTGAGTCCTGTTTGGTGGATAAATTATGAATTATTTTGAACTCTATGCACCTTAACTGTGACCCCTGCTCCCAGTTTTGTGTAATTCAGATTGATTAGGGCAAAGGTTTGGCTACATAGCACTGGGTTGTCATGACACAGCCAGCCCAATATGACTAGAAAAGGAGTGAGGGTCCTGCGGCCTGCATAATGGGGCTGAATTATTTCTATCCTCCTCTTGCTTCTTCTATTGCACTTTAGAATTGCAGCAAATTGGATATCTGATAGTGGAAACAGGCAGCAAGAGGGTGTACTCAAAACAAGCCAACAGTTAATAGCAACTCTGCTTTGAAGGATGTAAGGATGGGAGTGAAGAGATGAAAGAGAACTCATGGTTCCACATTCCCAGATCTCAAAGATAAGTTCATTTCCCCAAGTGTAGAAGGCCTATTTAAAAGGTTGAAAACTGGCTTATACCAGCTTAAAGTATTTATCCTTCTACCTAGTAATTGCCTGTTGTGATTGACTGTCCCTCATCCCTGTTATCTTCTATTTTAAATGTAGATGTCAGAGGTGCAAAGCATGCGCTCCCACTGCTAAGATGAAATGCTCAAATTCAAATTATTTAGTCTAATATCTTGCAAGAAGAGTGAGGTGGTCAAACTATAACTGGACTGGCCGCTTTAGACTAGAGGTAGGGAGCAACGGCAACATTGAAATATATACAATACAAAATATGTGGTATCTCCCTTGAGTGTTGGAGTAGTATTGAAAATTCCAAGCTTTAGAAAATGCAGTTATGATGGACTTTCTAATGAACATGACTACATTCATTTGTTTACTTCAACCTTGGCCTCTTATAATACAAACTCACCAGCCAGGTGACCCTGTTGCTGGTCAATTTCATAAAGCTCTTTGACTTGGTTTTGCATTTGGTTCTAATGCTTAGCTTAAATCTAGGCTGGGATTGATTGATTAATTAAATATGTACACCACTTGACTCCCAACAACTCTGGGTGGGTTCTTTGGTCAATCTTTTTGGCCTAGTGCTATCAGTTCTTTATCCCTTACATCTTGCTGATACATCAGAGCAACCTGTTGGCTTCTGAAGTCTAACCTTGGTCTGTTTTCCATTCCTTTGGGACTAATTCGATTAAGATTTAAGGATCTGTAAGAGTTTTTTGTACTGTAGCTGGCATCCCATAGGCCTATCAGTTAAGGTCCATAAAGTGCACAGGGCTTATGATCTTGTGATACAGGCTCATGCCCTGAAACCCATCTTGCCTGGAATTTGGAGCCAGTTGCCTTATATATTTGCTTGGGATATATCCAGCAAAAGGTAACTTTATCATTTTATTTCATAACATTATCTGGTAATCTTTTATACTAACTTGCAACTTTAGCATATAACTGAATTGTTGTGTTTTCTCTAACCCTTAACACACTGAGCACACTGTAAATAAGAGGCAAAACTCCCTGGTGTCTTCTTGGAGTCAGCATGTCCAGTTAATGGTGAAAGAAGAATTCTTTTTTCCCTTTGCTTGTACCAGATTTTTGTTTACTTGTACTCCCCACAAATCCCTATTTCCTGCCACTCTACATCTTGCAACTGTTCCCACCCACTGTTTGGGATAGTACAGTCCAGAAATGGTTTCAAAGCATCACTTGCTATTTGTGTGAATTGGATCTCAGCCAGAAGCTTATCTGCCTAGAAATTCCAAATGCATTTTTTCCCTATCTAAATAACCTCTTCAAGCATAAGATTTGTTTTTTTAATGGGCTCTATATATCATTAATAGAGAAAGTTCCATGTATAGCAAAGCATAAATAATAAATCGGGATATCACTGGCATTGTGCTTTCCCTATATAGCAAAATGTCATATTTCATTATGGGAGGTAACTAATAGGTGCTCTGCATTCTCATGACAGCAGACCAGATGGTAACAAGCATGTCTAAATGCCTGAAAAAAATAATTCTGTTTCTTAAGATAAAAAGTGGAAGGCACTACACAAATCCTGTTGTTATTTCAGCTAGACTGCAGACACATAACATTATTTGTTGAAAAAGAGAAAAAGTATTAATTACAGAATGTTATCCATGCCCTTATAAGCAGGGCAAGTGTGTGTGTTTGTTTGTTTGTTTTGCAGTTGTTCCTACATGTAAGAGCAATTCTGGACAATTGGGCAAAAGATTGCTTAGTTTGGCATCCTACTTTAAACAACAGCCAGCCAGATCATCTCTGAAAAGCTGACCTACTGATAACTGTTTATGTATCCCGAGGATCCACTACTCAAAAGTATTATCCTTCTGAACATGGAAATTCCATTTAGTTACTATATCAAATAGCTCTGATAGGTCTGTCTTCCATTCATTAACAAAACTCTTTTTAAAGGTCAACTACAAGGAGAGCCTTTGTCTCAGGTTACAGTGATGAATGCTATCAGTTAATCAAGTGTATGTGGAGTTTCATTTTGGAAATTTAACTCTAATGTGATCCAATCAAACTCTTAATCAACTTTCTGAATCAAAGCAGTGGTTCAGTTAGAATTGTCAGATCAAATCAAATATTCTGGATATCTTTTGTACGTGCACCTATTAGTATCTGAAGTGGTTCAATTCAAACCAGATCTGACCCAGTAATTTAAGTTTTCATTTTGGGGCAGGGGGACAGATTTGGGTTTGGGATATGCTGTTTCAATCTAGTTTGCAAGTGGGGGCTTCTCCAAGAGGTTCTCAAACCAACAACAACTGTTTGAAGCATGTGAAGCCCTAACTGTAGCTGACTCATGTGTTAATGAGGTTTGTTAAGGAAAGAAGGAACATTGGAAGCACCATCACCATTCAAGCAAAGAGAAGTCCCCCCCCCCAACTTGGAGAAAAGCTGAGAAAATCTTCCACAATAACTGAAACATGGTAAATTATTTACTACAAACTGCACCGAAGGCTTAACTAAATTAAATGAAATATTCACATTGCACTGTTCCACTTCTGTTGTTCTCTCAATGTTATTTGCTTATTCTTTCATTAGATGTATGTCCCACCTTTCTTCTAGGAGCTGAATTTTATCTTCAGAGCAACCATCATTCGGAGAGGTGGGCTAGGCTGAGAGACAATAACGGGCCTAGAATCAACACTCAATCCCTCTCAGACTACCACATGCTGGGCTCAGTCCTCCTGTTTAGAAAAAAAATGTCCATACCCAAATGAGGTAACTCCACATTGCATGTAATGATTTGGATGAAGCACCTAGAGTTATGTAAACAAAATTTATTTATTATGCACTTTAAATAAATTTGATGTGCACCTAGAGTTATACAAATATTTTTTAAAAAAAAACCCAAGTGGAACAGCACAATATGAATATTGTATATTGTCTAATTGGATCCTTATATTATTACACCTCCTTTATTTTTGCATTTATGTCTCAAGCAAGGTATGACATAAAAGCACTCACCGCTTTTATCCTGACCATTACCCTTGTAATGAAGAAGAGAGACTAGCCCCAAATTAATCCATTTGTTAGATTTATACCCTAACTTTTCAACAAGAGTTCAAACTGGTGTGCACTGCATTCCCTCCATATGTTTATCCCCATTTGAAGAAATATCTGTGATGGGTTGGGCCTTGGACAATGATGGTCCCAAGTCCCCAGTTGAGCTTCCATGGCTGAGGCTGGACTTGAACCTTGGTTTCCCCACTATAAAGGTAAAGGTTCCCCCCGCACATTTGTGCAGTCGTGTCCGACTCTAGGGGCCGGTGCTCATCTCCGTTTGTTAGCCAAAGAGCCAGCGTTGTCCGAAGACGCTTCCACGGTCATGTGGCCGCATGACACGCGTGGAACGCTGTTACCTACCCACCGAAGTGGTACCTATTCATCTACTTGCATTTGCATGCTTTCGAATTGCTAGGTTGGCAAGAGCTGGGACGAGTGCGGTTCCCCACTATACCATGCTGCCTTTTGGGTATGCAGATGTCATAGTAAAAATTTGCATTTTTAAAAAAGTGCACATGGACACCCCCCCCCCCTTTTATAAGAAAAAAAAAGGCTACAGAAAGCTTGCCCGCCCCTGCTATAAACTGTCAATCTCTCACTTGGAAATGGTTTCTCCAGAAAATGTCCTCTGACAGTCTGGTTGGCTGTTCCCAAGTAGTTGGTAGCCACGATGGTGTAGTTGCCATTATTGTAATGAGTTGGATGGTTGAACAGCAAACAGCCATCCGTGACATCCCCACCCTGGTAGACTTCCATGTGGATGAAGGCAGTCTGCCTAAGAAACTGGCCATTGTACAGCCAATGAATTTGGGGTGGAGGGTTCCCGTGCACTGAAAACTCGATGCAGTGTTCCATATGCCGGATAGGTTCCAGTAGGCTGAGGATACGGGGAGGAGCTAAATAGCAGAAGAGACATGCAAACAAACATTAATGGTCACCCACAACCTTTAGGGGAAAAAAACACAGATGGACCAAGCTTTCTTTAAACTCTGATGGAAGCAGAACTGGGTTCAACTCTCAAAGACTCAAACATTCAATCGGCATTTTAGGATTGTGTAAAGTCTCATTCCCAGAAACATTTTCCTCACTTTTTCAATATGGAAATGAAGCCAAGAAGGAAGAAAGAGCATTTTGGACACAAAGCTAGGGGAGTCTAAATTTCCCTGACTGGCAAACAGTTTAGCTTCTTTTAATACAGGCGGAGAAACCTGTGGCCTTCATACATTATGAAATAGAACTCTTTCTGGCTGCATGCCATTGTTCCCTATCCTGCAATGAAATTTGATGACACAATAAGTTGGAACACTACTACCTAATATCCTCTAGAACTAGTTTTCCCCAACATGATGTCGTGGATCTCAACTCACATCAGCTATGACCATTGGCCTCTGAGCATTATAGCTGATGAGAGCTGTTGCCCAAACTCTCCACACAACCAAGGATGAAGAAAGCTAGCTTCAAACTATGCTGAATAACCTAAGAAGCAAAATGATAAGGGAGTATTTCCCATCCTTGTACAGCTTTCCACATATTCTTGTGGTTGAAGAAGAATATTTAGCACAATCTATTGTGTAGTCTTAGAGAAGTACTAGCAAAGAAATAAGCATAACAAGTTACTTTGCTGAAAGCAAGCTTCTAGTCCTTGCTTGTCCTTGAATGTCCTTGAAGGTATTACTATATGCACTTTTCAGTCTTCATCTTGGAGTACTGGAAATATTTGCCAGATTCTTCAAAGTCTTCTGAGGAACCTGAGTAATATTTCAAATACTCAGAGGTAAAAGCTGAAAAGTCAATGCCCTGTGGAGTGTGTTTCTTCTCAGTGGGCTAAAATTAGAAGGAATTTTGCAAAATATATTAGACAAACAGATTTCATCTTTAAAAAAATAAAAGCTACTTCATTTAATCTTTCATGGTGTACATTTGCAATGCCTTAGCAGAAGAGTGTGCAAATTGTTAAAAATGAACTGTAGAGAATACAGAAATATACATTAATACAAAGACATATCAGTTATTTTGGATTAAATGGATTCAAGGTCCTATAAAATGCCATAGTACCTGCTGATCTGGGACATTATAAACTTTACATGAACATCATGGAGAGCTTTTCCCATTTTGGGTGACTCATGAAGTTAACATGCTTAAAGTGTATAGTCACATACTGTCTATGCATAGTACCTTCCATTTCTCATGAGCAAAGTAACAGGAAATGAAGAAAATAAACCTGGAGTCAAAGGTTCCAAACTCTAAATTATAATATACTCCAAGGGTGGACAAACCATGGCGTATATGGTACATTTCGTCCTCCACCTCAGTATTGCGTTAAATTAAGTAGCAAAACACAGAGATTCCTCTCTTTCTCTCTCTCTCTCTCTCTCTCTCTCTCTCTCTCTCTCTCTCTCTCTCTCTTTTTTTTTTTTTTTTGCAAGATTTGTGCAGAAATAAGTAGAGAAATTACTGCATTTTTAAAGGATGGAAAAACTGCCAACACTGTCCTGTTTCTAGCAGCTGTTGCAGCCTAAAAAAAGATGTAAGCAAACAGTGGCCTCACAACAAGGATGCCCATCCCTGAAATATTCCAGTAGAGCTTGGTGTATGCAGCCAAGTGAGGATATGTGATGCAACTTTAAGTCATTTGATAGAACTATCAATACTATGGGACCATTCAGACACTTCTCAATATTTCATTTATTGCTATCTTTCTACACATGGGTTTTGTTTTTGTTTTAATCCGTCCAATTGTGTCCAATTCTCGGAGACTGCCTGGACAAGTCCCTGCAATTTTCTTGGCAAGATTTTCAGAAGTGGTTTGCTATTGCCTTCTTCCTAGGGCTGAGAGAGAGTGACTGGCCCAAGGTCACCCAGCTGGCTTTGTGCCTAAGGCGGGACTAGAACTCACAGTCTCCCAGTTTCTAGCCAGGTGCCTTAACCACTACACCAAACTGGCTCTCACACATGGGTAGGAATCTATTTATATACTGCTGTGTATAAAAACAGACTGTACATGAATCCATAGGCATGCTGTAGAGGCAAGCCATTTTCTGCCACTCAAGTGATCCAGAAGGGCAAGCAAGTACATGCATATTAGCAAGGATTTCCAAGGATATGACTCATCTCATTCAAATGTCAGAGCATTCACCAGAACATAAGTCTCCTGACTGTCAAATTCTCAGACTGAGAGCCACAGTGGACTAGTTAGCATGCCACAAGAGAAGCTTAAAGAAAGAAAAGTGAAACCACTTGTGCATTTGAAGTCTATTGGCAACTTAATGCATCTTTTTAATTTTTACTTGCTGCCAAAAATCAGGAGGACATTACTATTAGAAGTGAGCAACTCTTTTTCAGGCTGACAGCTGCATTGGGAATTTGGTTGACATGCCAAGTGAAGTTGTATTGGGTCTAAGTTGGGGTGAAGAATCTGAGGTCCTCCAGATGTTGCTTAACTACAATTCCCAGAAGTCCCAACTGGCAGAATCAGTAATGTTGGATGCTGATTGATGATGCTGGGAATTGTAGCTCCACAACATCTAAAGCCACGGATTATCCAACACAGTTTATGCTATATGCTGGTAGAAGCAGTGGCCATACTAAATACGAGTATTACTCTTCCATTTTTCATCCTAATAAATCCTGGAAAAATCTCAAATGCTTGGAAGAAAGGTCCTAAGTCTCATCACAGAAGTCCACATAATTTATTTTTTCAAGGAAGATTTCTCCTGCTAAGTTGTTACTCAGGAAAAGTGAACAAAAGCCTCCCATCAACTGGATTTCCCATCCTTGAACCCATCTCTTCTTCTCCCCATTGACTTACAGTATACAGTGAGAAGTACGCTGGCATTAGACATTCCTACCACATTCTCAGCTATGCATGTGAGCAGGAAGCCATTGTCTTCACTGGTTACATTCACCAGGGTTAGGTTGATGGAATGAACATTGGTCCAGTTGGCATTTGTCTGAAAATCACCACCAGAAAGATAATTAATGCAACATAAAAACAATTGATCCCACATCAACTTAATGTCCCAGAATAGCCTTGCCAAAATAGATGGGATTCAACTCCCCAAATTCTCAATCATGGCCATGCTGGTCAGGAATTTGGGAGCCGAAATCCATATATCTGAGGAGCACCCAGACTGCAGAAAGCTGCCCTAAAGCACAACATTAAATATTTTATAAATACCAAAAGCTGCCTGAAATTAAATGATGAAAGAAAAATCTGTGATCTGATCCTCCAGGTATGCAGAATAATTGTTTTGAACTCTTTTTGGAAAAAAGAAGCATTCAACTTTAGCTTCTTACCTGATGAGTGTTGATAGAGCGCAGGTTGACTACAATCCAGTCAACATCTGGCAAAGGAGAACCAGACCCATTGCATGTGATAACAGCATTTTCACCTTCACAGACAGTCAGATTCACATGGCTGACACTGATTTCAGGCAAATCTGGAGGAACCCAACCAACATCAATATGGTTATGTCAAGGAATGTTCAACCAATGCAGATCATCATAAACTACAAGCCTCTTTTTCCTAAACTGGTTTAAACCTAATCTGACTTAGAATGTTGAAAATTGAAAGCCTGGGGGGAGATAGAGTATTCTGTACTTCCTGTATTTCTACAGCATCAGCTTGTCTCAGGGAGAAGATTTATTTTTGTACTGCCCTTGTACTGGAAATCCTTGTTTATGTAAGAAATGCTGGACATATTGCAGCACACTATGTTCGCATGTACAATGAACTGTACTAGTGTTGCCTTCCCTCTTACCTATTATGTAGGAATGGGAATGGATGCTATTGGGCTTTGTTCTTCAAGAGTCCTCTGTAAAGAAAAATGCACAGCGGGAGTTCATCTGGACAGATTCTGTCCAAACGTCGCGATAAGAACTTTTTGCATATAAGGACTAATAAGAATAAGAAGCTGATAGTTAGCATGATACAAATGTTCCACACAAATAGCCGCATTGGCCTTGATAAATATACCTTATTTTTCAAAATCCATAGATGCAAAACTTATGGCATTTGGCTAAATGAAGTATTACTTATTTGTCTTTAAGGTACACAAGATGCTTTGTTGTATAATAAATTTGAATAAATAAATGAATCAATATTAACTAAAGCAAACTAACTAGGCTAGTCTTCTGGGAACTATTACAAAATGTGCAAGCTTTTGAATTACCAATAACTCTTCATCAGACAAAATGATTAGAGGCCTGGAAAAAAAAGAGGGTGAAGAAGCAGCAAACCAAGTGGCTCATCTTAGAGTCACATCTGTACTAGATTAAATTCTTGATGGAGTTAATGTAAATTGGGTTTTCTCAGGGACTATGTGGTGGTGGGCTGCACCAAGGGCTTTCCTGAAGCTTTCTGGAAAAGAGAAGTGGATTTCTGTAAATTCTCCATCTAGGGAAATACCAATTCCACCTGTTAACACCGTTTCCATTCTTTGGAAGGTGCATAGATTCCGCAATTTACATGGCCAAAGCAAAACACCACAGCCTCTTCACCCCAATACTTAGAAGCTGTTCTCCTATGCAATTTTGCTTTGAGGAGATGTTTTGTTTCCATCTTCATCCAACTGAAGCTTACCTTTGAAGCCCCACACATTCCTAATAGACAGGCAGACACATACACACAGAGAGAGGAACTTCAACAATGTATTTTAGAAAGAGTGTAACCCATTCAGGAGTCTAGCACTCCATTCCACTTTCTGTCCTGAATACCTTTTCAGTTTTCACACACACACACAAACCCAAAATCAATCAAGTTTCCATAGCAACTAGACATGCTCAGTTCCTATTAAACTGTTTTAGAATCCCCATCCATCCCCCTTTTACGTGTTTCCTTCCTAAATAACTTTTATTTTTTCTAAAAGCCTTTGAAGTCCCCAAATCAACTGACACCTCCCTTCTTCCATGTGGGTGGTGCCATTTTGACTACATAAACAGCATCTGTCACAGCTTGACTATGAGCAGTAGAGAGAATAGTTGAGTAAGCCAGCCTCCACCTAATCATGAAGACACAAGCTTGGGTGGAAAATGCTGGGGATCCCTTTCACACTGGATTACTCAGACAAGCAAGAACTCCAATTAGGGTGGAAGTATCTAAGCAAGGAGAGCTTGCCTTCCAGTTGTCTTGGGGAGAACTGCAGGGGCAGGCAGGAAGGGAAATTTATTACCTCGTTCAGGAAATTAATGTTCATAAATCCACTCCAGGTCATGGCAAACAATGTTTTCCCAGCTTACTCTTGCTCTCTAAAAATGTTCTAACCCTTGAAGATTACTCCTGTAGTGTGTTGAGGAATTTCCAGCTGTCTTACAATTCCCTGGAGTTTACAGCTATTTCAGCTGTCTTCCAGAATTCAGTAAAAAGGCATCGTGTGGTTGGCAGGGAGCAGGGAACTGCATAACTGTTTACTAACAGTGAGGGATGGTGTTTAAACCTATATGATTTCTAGACATTTATTTTGGGGAGGGAGAAGATTAAGAAATATACTTGTTCCTATTACTGACTTTGATCTGCCCTTCTCAGCTGTATGAATTATATATCATATGAATCATTCCATCTTCAGGATTTGGGTGGTCAAAAGAAAATCAGTGGGTTCTCCTAATCTATAATGGATGTGAAGAATCCATAACTACAACTGATTAAAAAATCCTATGGTGAAATATTCTTTTGCATATTTTTAACCATTTCCCTTTGGTCTGATACAAAAGAAATTACTTGACTTTGTGGGTTATTTTCAAAAGAAAAAAGTTTTGGTCAAATTGTTATTGATAGATTGCATGATTCTTGTACTTACCTTAAGTGGCATAAGGTGTACATGAGTATTCTGTCTTTCACTCCACAACTCTCCAAGCTGTCTGCAACCACCCTGGTTTCTCACAAGTAAGTGGTGAACCCCTTTTACTGGATGTGTTCAAACAGAGACTTGATAGCCATCTGTTGAGATTACGTTGATTTGGATTCCTGCACTGAGTACAGAGTTGGACTCCATGGCCTAAATGGTCCCTTCCAATTCTAAGGCTTTATGAGATTTTTTCCCCAACATTATCTTCTTTGAAAGAATGTGTGAAAGCAAATTAACATAAATCCAATTAAATGGCTCTCTGGTGGGGATACTGTACTGGAATTCTGGTCAGCAATATAAAGCCAAATAGATGTGAGTATATGACAACATGGAGATATGTTTTTCTCTTTATTTAAATTGATACAGGAAGAAAAGAGGGTATCCCTGGAATTAAGATGCTTGAATTGAAACAGTTTCCTTGGCAACAGAGGCTTCTTTACTATCATCACCTATTTTTATGCTTTGAGAATGCCTATTCTTGCAAACAATCCCTCTCAGATGGGATTGCTTTGTTCCCCACCAAATCAAGGCAAAACAAAATAAAACAAATGAAAAACCATTTCATTTGACTTGAACCTATGCAGGTTCATTCAGTATGCTGTTCTCTATCTTCCATGTGCAATGATGAGAATTAACCTGGTCCTATCAAATCTACACTTGCTTGGAACTTCATCATTGTCAAGGGTAACACTAAGGCTACTGCAATAATTTTCTCTTTTTAGGAACTCAAACTGCACTCAACAGCTCTCATGGGAAAGTCAAGGACTTGGCTTGAGTAGATAAGGTTTTTTTACTGCTGATACTAAATATTCTTAGTAACAAAGATCAGCTTCTATAGAGTCTAAGAATGTAGCCATATACATTTGTATGGGTCACCAAGTTTAAATACTGAGTTAACAACAACAAATTTTATTGACTAGTCTACCATATCAAAAAAGTATAAAACCAATACAGAGAAAACAGTAGGACATATTCATAATAAATTGTTACCCCTGCAGTCAACCCCAATCTGTTCTAGGTAGTCTATCTTCTTTGAAATGGCCCTTGATACAAAAATTGCAGCCTTGCTAATTTCTTCATCCTTTCATTGTAACAGACTGCTTGTAACTTGCTTTTCATGCTGGACTGTGGATGTCATATGCCCTGGGTTTACATAATGATCCTGTGGGATCCCCAGGTCCTTGTTTCCCTTCTTGCTAGCTCCAGCCTTCACAGTCATATAAATGCACACATGTGCATGTTCTCAAGCATTTAGCATCTAATATGTATATCCTTTCATCTATAACACAAAAGTACATAGTTCAGTCATAATTTCATTAGTATTCTGCTTGGAGTCAGAAGAGTTAAAACTTTCCTTGGTATACTGAGGTCACACAAAGAGAGACATAAGTGCCAAAATGTAGTTTGAACCTTTATAAGAAGGAAGGAATAATATTTATGGGTATCTTACTCAGTTTTGTTTTTTGGGTTGGGGTTTTTTTTTGTGTGCATAAGTTTATAAACTAAGGCAAGAGATAGATATAGTATTTGGATATTTGAAAAGCATCTGGACATGGGTGGATCCATGGTGCATTAGTTCCACTTTGAAAGCAAGACCAGGCAATTTAGAATTCCAAGATCTGGGGACGAATCTGGATGGGAATAATTTCAGAAGCACTTCTCCTTATACATTATTCAAGAGCTATGCGGCTGAGGACTTTTACCCGGAGGCACATAAATGAAACTGGTAGCCATGCATCTCACTGATGCTCTGGCTCTTATCTTTTCCATCTGATAATTTTTTTTAAAAAAGAAACAAACCCACATGCAACTATAGAATACACAGAAGAGAGCCACGAAGATGCAGCTGTTTAAAATCTCAGAAGGTTCCTAATAAACAGGTTTGGGTGACACACAAGGTGATAAAACCAAAAACAAAAACAAAACACTGATCAGAGGTCCAGAGAAAAGCTGCAACAGCTACTAAAAAATAAAAGGTGGCAACAGTGTGAATCAGTGCATCTGTGTGCACATGTGCACGTTAGACAGAAAGTTATCTGAGAATCTTTGTGAAGAAATTGATCTGAACCATACTTCCTAGAGAAATGTGCAGATCCAAATTCACTTATTAACCTGCTCTGACACTGTCCAAATAGCCCAGTGAAGTTCTTAGCTCAAAAATAAAAATAATACAAGATATTTTAAAATCTGTATTTTAAAAATTCATATTTATGTGAGGTTGGTAGATTAGAAGAACATAAGAAATTAAATAGAGCCAGACGCAATTAGGGGTGAATGTTTGTGAAATGAAAAATGGATCAAAAGTTGGTTGATGTATACAATAATCAATTAGATATGTGGGGAAAGGATTTCTCTAACTATTCCAGGGCAGATTTTTTTCCAGTCTTTTGAAAAATTAATAATTCTCTATGCACACATATTTTGTAATTCTCTGGTTCACTGATGCATACCAGTCAATAGTAATTAGCAAGAAATAATAATAGTAATAATAATACTGTTTGGGAGGCTTGTATTCAGCAGCAATATCAAATCACTGCACCCCACTCTTGTTTGCCATTCTCCCCAGTTCACCATACATAATCAGTATTGCATGAGCCTCAGTAAACTCACATACTACAGGTGTGGTTTTTTTTTTATTCCCAGCCACAGTAATTACAACTGTGTACATGCGCGCGCGCACAGGAGATATTCCTGCAATTGTGAAGTTCCTTTGAGCCTGCTGATCATCCCTGCATTGGCAATGGTGCTATTTGGTCTACATGAGCAATGACTCAAAGCCTGAACATCAGAAGTAGAAGGAAGGATAACAATGCTCAATGATCAACAGGTGCCCAATTATATACCCTTCCTTACCGCACTGGCTGATATTCAGCTCCTGTATTGATATGCGGCTGGTCTCCATGCTCATGCAGTACAAGTCCTGCTTCTGCAAATTGGCTTCCCCTTTCTCCTGCCACAGCTGGATCCAACGGATATCACAGCTGCAGTTAAAAATGTTATTTTCCAACTCCCTGTGTAGAAAGAGAATGTTGAGACTGTGAGAAAGGAGAAGCGAAAAGAAGGCCAAGTACCCAAATTGAGAGATGGGCAGAAAGCAGATCTGTATCCCAGTCCAGACATAATCATGATGGTGATGATAATGTAAAAATCTGATTCATTTAGCACCAACCTACAAGAGAATAAACCTCACTGTATGACAGATATGGATAGGACAGTGCTAAAACTCTCCATTGATTAATCAACTAAATTTCAGTTGATTAATATATTGAATTTTGTGGAAAACCCCACAGCCATTACTAGCTTAGTGTGGAGATAACAAAGGAGCACTGGGAATGAGAAAAAAGAGATCATGATTACTAAATTACTGTTACTAAATCTAAGTAACAGCTTTTTTCTTTGGATATGTATCTTCCATTTCTTGTTCTGAACACCTTGACATTCATAAGGTCATGCAGGGATCATGAGTTTTCATTTAGCTTGTCTCCTCTTCTCCTTGCCCAGACATGCTCAATAAATTCAAGGCTCTATCCATAATACCCCTGTCTTAATGCATTGACTATGAGCTCCTGCTGCTCGGGGAGATGAGGCAACTTACAACCCATCATGCAATTTAATTGAATGAAGCAGCTAGCTTTGTGTACCATTCGACCTCATTGACCCAGCTGGGGATGCTGATTTTTAATGTACTCTGTTTAAAAGACACTTACATTTTATATACTGATAATTTTTATTATTATTGATTTTTTTTGAACACCTAACAGTCTTGCTGTGTGCCTGCAAGTAAGTTTACTTTCCCTCAAGTGCTTCAAATTTCCATGCAAAATGATAAAGCTGATAGATCTCTTGTGGGCATATTGAAGCCAAATCAAAGTGTTTGGATATTGGTGAAATTTTGAAATAGAAGCAGAAATAAAATTAAATTAAAAATGATATTGACAAGACTGTTAAAACAGTAAGCCAAAAAAATGGCCATGGTGGCTCATTTGCTTTACCAGCTTGTTAACACCTTCCACATTTCTCTTTCTTTGCTATGAAATACAACTGGACCATGGATGGTTGTAATGCCAAGATGAAAGACAGGGTAAGTACATTATTGGTGGTTGGGGACTATATATTGAGCTTTATAGTGGAGGCAGGAAGAGGCTTAACTTTCTGTTTGTTGGGTGTCTTAAGGCCTTTTCTATTTAATTGCATTACACTATTTTAGACCTTACCTTATTATTTTGCCATGTTTCCCACCTTAAAGTGACAGGAAACAAGGCCATGGTATTTTCAGCTCTTGAATCCAGAAGACTGTTATTTTATTACAGCCAGTGCAGTACAGTAGCCAAGGTGTTGAACTGGGACTAGGGAGACCAGGATCCATTCCCTATTTTTCCACAAATCTCATTGGCTGACTTGGCACCCTACTATCCTTTACTCCAATCTACCTTAGAAGGTTGTTGTGGGATTAGAATGTGGGAGAACCACTTTGTATACCCCTTTGAGTACAATAAAGATGGAATTAAATTTAATGTGAAGGAGAAGGAGGAAGCTGTAGCAGTAAGACAAGAAAATATCTTAGTCTAAATCAGTTTTCTCAAACTTGGCAACTTTAAGATGTGTGGATTTCAACTCAACATGGCTGGCTGGGGAATTCTGGGAGATGAAGTCCATACATCTTAAAGTTGCCAAGTTTGAGAAACACTGGTCTAAATGGAGGAATCCCAGGATTTGGAGCCTAGATCCTTTGCTTGCAAAGTATATGTTCTGCCCTGGAGCGATTGTCCTTGCAAGAGTTCACTTCCCTTCTTCCTACCTCCATGAATTTGTGCATTGGCTTAGCACCACAGACAATTCCAAAGTGAAAAATAAAGCTGTTATAAATACTTTCCCCTGAAACTAGGCTGCTAGTGAGAGCTACTGTTGCAGCCCTTCAGGAGCAGAACTGTAAGTAATAAAACACAGCCTTCCAGATCATTCTTAATGCATGAGACTCCCCTATGAATAATGTAAAAGCTGTGTGCTGGAGAAGAGGAACTTTTCCTCTGGCTTGGCCTAGCAATATTGATAGTATAATGCAGCCTAATGGCAATACTTAAGGGGGCTTTTGTGCAAATTAACTCCCAGCATTTTACTGGACATATCACATGTTAATAGTGTACTAGTGTTCTGCTCCTTTGGGACTTAACTAGTGTTGAGTTTCTTCTTTTTTAATACATATCCCTTGGCCACCTCATGAGTAAATAAAAAGGAGAGTGCAAAGTGGATGTGTTTGGCTTAACACTGCAGTCGGTGTGGCAGGAATGATCTGCTTCACTTCAGCACTTCATTTGTGCTGTAGAGATGACATTCTCTACTTCACAAAGCATTGAGAAAAGGCTGACCATCTCTACAGGCAGCCTCTTCTCAGGAGACCAACATTCAACATACACAGCAGTTACTTTCTATGGATGAAGCAAAGGAAGGTGGCTAGTCCGTTCCACTGTTTAGGATTATTTTACTTTGAGGGGTGGCTTCTTTCCTTGCATCATCATACTTTCAGGCTCTGCACACCCCCAGTAAGTGGGATCAAGAACATTGCATTTCAACTGTGAGAATTCTGCCAAAGTTGCTAAAAAATTAGAAGGAAGTCCAAAAAATTTTTTTTCTTCATCAAATTGAATGAGACCTGGTTTGGTGGGGGGAGGAGGAAGCAGAATGTCTTTGCTCCACACTAGTTTAACTAAAGAAATAAAGAAGAAACTACAAAAGCTACATCTTCAAAAGAGTTTAGATGTAGGAGGATGTAATTTAGTTCTATTCTTAGCACCCTTTCAAAGTTAATTTCTTTTGGTTGCGGCCATCTGCTTAAGAGCCATGGAAGCTGGAGCTGGACCCACACTGGAAATTTCCTCCTCAGGAGATGTGATTCAACAGTTTATTCCTGGAAAGGGCAAGTTAGTTTAAGATGGCATTTTAATTGGTACATTTAGGTTGAAAATGTTGCCAGCATCATGTAAGATTCCTACAAGATCCCCCAGAAGTAGGCAGGATGGAGGGAAAGCAGAAGGACAAAATGAGAATAGTGAAGAAAAAGCATGGAGATGGTACAAGCTGGGAGGGAGAGACTTGTTTTATAATGTGGTTCCAAGATGGGTTAAAGACTTCCAAGGGACCATAGGGCTATGATTTGGCTCTTATCAGAACATGGGCAGAGTATTTACTTTGTTGGAGCACGGCATTTTTTTAATATAAATTTTATTAAAAGTTTTAAATAGAAGAGGAACATTAACAAAAACTAATCTAGAGTAAAGAAAGAAAAAAAAGGGAAAAGGAAAAAAAAGACAAAGACAAAGGTGCAGGAAAAAAAAGATAAAAAGTATTAGAAAGAAGAAACTTCCAATTTTCTTTGCAGCAAATACAAGTATGATTACAACATTTTTCTTACTCTATGGTTACAAAAAGAAAAGGTCACTTTTTTCTATTATCTAGTTTTTTTTTCTAATAATCAAAACCACAAATTGTAAGTGCATTTTTTTCTGTTTCATGCAAAAAGTCTATAAGGGGTCTCCAGCCAGCCATAAATGTAGATATTGTCTTTTCTCTAATCAAGGAATCTAATTTAGCCATCTCTGCAAGTTCCATCATCTTCACCAACCATTCCTCCATTGTGAGTAGTGTCAACCCTTTCCACTTTTGAGCATATAATAATCTCGCTGCAGTTGTCATATATAAAAACAAAGTTCCATGACTTTTTGTATGAGCATGGCATTTGATGAATAAAGGTTTAAAAGATCGTTACTCCTGATTTTTTTTCTACCACTTTTTCAATCTGTTAAAAGTATATTTGCTTTTATGATTTGTTTCAAAGAAAAATAATATGTTACAAATTTCTCATGACTGGAGTAGGCTGTTCCTTCACTTATTTAAAGATGAGGTGGCCAAAAGCTTTCTCTGAATGTCTTATCTTTCATTATAGAAACCTCTCTCCAATTATTCCTGCCTTCCCTGGCTTCCACCAAAGGGAAGACTACAGTAAAGAACTCCTTCCATGGGGCTTACTCAGACTGGGAAGTGTGAGTGGCGAGTGATGGAAAGACGTGCAAGAGAAAACAACAACAGTAGTTGCACTATTAATACCTCCAGCAAGAAGGCAGTTTGACAACAAAGTAGAACATCTTAAGAAGAAAATATATGAGAAATTACAAAGCAGATTTTGGCAGAACATTGGGTATTACTCCACCATGGAAGATATATTTTCACCCCTCCAATTAAGTGGACTAACCTTACAAGGTAGTGTAATGGGGCAGATATATCTATCTTGCCTTTTTCTTGGCTTTACCCCAACACTTGCAAGTCTGAATCATTTTCATAGCACAGTGAAAAAGGTGGACGTAGAAGTTATGTTTCCAATGGTAGACATATTTCCTATAAGGTATTTTGGAGTGTCTAAACCGCCTAGGTATATGGGGGCAAAGTCAAGATAATTGCAGGAAACCAGAAATCACTAATTTCTAAAAAAACAAAATTAAAGCACCTTCAGAATAAGGTAGAAAAACAAACCTTTTTATGCAATGGAAGAACATTTAACCCAAGCCTTAGTAAGCCAGAAATTTTGGATGATGATTAGAGAGAACCTATATGCAGGAAGAGGTATATTATGGCTGTCAAAGCTTCAAAGTATCCTCTCAAAGCTGCTTTACAAACTAATATAGACCTTGCTTCTAAAAAGCAAAGCAAAGCTGACATATTATTTTATTTTGCATCAACTGCTCTGACAATTCCAGTAGCTGGACAGGGCTTCTGTGCATGTGCTGTGCTTTGGCAAAGTAAAAAGCACCTCTCACACAGGCCTAGTAACTATGTTCAGTAACTACAAATGTTCATTAAGCCCTGGATCCACTTAAAATCCAATCCAAAATGGCAGAGGCATTCAATGCCAGAAACCAATTGTCTCTTTCAAAATATTAACTGAAATAGGACAAGAAAATGTTTATGCTACCATTAGCACAAAGGATCAATTCCAATGTCAGCATTTTAGCCAGATTCCCTTCCTGAGAATGAGTGTTACTTTATTTGTGCAATGTGGCTATCACTCTTTTCTTCATTTAACAACTTGACAGCAGGGAAAAAATACTAATAAAATATGCTGAGGTTACATTGATGATTACATGCTGACTTTCCTTGGGGATTACTCTTTTTTCTTCTATAAGTCACTTCTCACTTACAGTTTTATTGATCTCAGGTAAGGATGAATGGGATATTCCCATGATCTTCTGGGATAAATCCTACATAACATATATGCTTTTATTTCTGATGCACAACTATTGCTAAAACTCAACAAAACAGGTTACCAGGGCAGCACTCCATTGATTTCATGTCTACTTATTCTTCTTGAGCAGGGCTGAATGCTTTATCTATAATTCAGAAGGCTACAAACTTGCTAGGCCCTGGAGGACTTCCTAGGTCCTGAAGGAGATGGTAAACTATCACTCTACAATGGTAGGAATACTGTTTCAGTTGTTGCAGCAAAGAAGGCCAAAAAATCTCTGTTTTGTCTGGCTTGTGTCAGAAACAAGGTTATGGCACAAAGTGCCATATAATATGAGATTTTGGTATCTCATATTATAAGATTCCAGTCAGTGCCTTCCCAACATTAATTACTCTGAGTTTAAGGTTCCAGCAAACCAAAAGCAATATTGCTGTGTCCTGAGTAGTAAAAGGAATTTATTATGTTTTGCCAAGTTGCAATATTTAATTTTTTATTGGTGAAGAGGAAGACTGAGTCATATATTACCTAAGTGTATATATAATGCTAAACTAGGGTTTCTTATAACTACAGTTTGCAAACAAAGTGCAGTGATTTAGTTCATACGTAATATTAAAATGGAGGTAGGCAGCCAGTGTTAGGATCATGTTTGACCACAGATGCTAAAAGCTGGGGGCATGGTTTCTGCTATTCTGAGGTGAGAAAGAGTTTCTTAAAAAAAAACAACTGCAGAATAAGCCCCAAAATATACTTAACATTTTTTTTATCCAAATCTCCAAACTTATTCCAAATCCCATGGGGAAAAAAACAAAATATTAAGTAAGACCGTGACACCAAAACATGGATGGGATTGCATATCACATAAGTCATTATGACTGAGATTTATGCATGACTATTGTGTGGGCTACATAATGTAAATTAATTATTCATCCCAAGTTTTGCAATCCTACCAAACTAAATATTTAGCTTTGTATAAATACAACAAAATATGCTAAGTTATATTTTTGTAAGTGGTAATTTAGTAGAACTCAAACAGAAAAGGTTTTGTTTTAAAAGACAACAGGTTTGTTGATACCTACTTTTGTGTTGATTTTAGTAACCAGTTGTGATACCATCAATTAATCAACAAAGTTTGATTGACTAATTCAGCATCCATTGAAAACACATAGTGATCACATGTACAAATACTAGGGATTCATTTAATCAGCCATGATATCTGCAAAGCCTACTGTTTCAGGAATTGGATGTTCTGAAACATTCCATTTTTCACCTAGATCAAGCCACCATAACAGACAAGGCCCTTTTCCTGGTTGATAATAAGACTGAATTCAAATATTGCACTAAGCTATCATGTGGTTCACTTATTTGTGGACACTTAGAACAACAAGTACTTTCTAAACCATAATGTTCTGCAAATCCAGCCAACTATTATTTCTTCAGCAAACCAATATTAAGCAACCCATGACTTCCCAAGTTTGAACCCAACCTCTAACTCATATTCATGATGCACAGACATTTTAACCAACCAAGACGGAGAATCTCCAAGAAAGTTTTTGAGAATAATCACAAACACTGAACAAAGCTATGAATGAAACTGCACCATTTACAGTCTCATAGATTAATATCAATATTATAACTTGAACCAGTAATAGATCGGTAGTCAATGCATCTTGCTTTGGCTGTCTGACAACAAAGAAAAACAAAATTTTCTAGGGGACAGCCAGAAATGTGTGACATCCTGTAAATCCTTCTCAGATTCACATACTTGGGATCTGAAGGAGCAGCTATGTAACTTACACAAAAACCTGTCAAGGTTTTCCTAGTATATATTAGATATTCATTTGCATAATTAGTAAGTTACAGTTCTATTCCAACACATCTACTGGCCACAAATCTCTCCTGTGACATAGCATTTCTTTTTTTAAAAAAGAAATCCACTCTTAAAGACTAACATTGGGTAGGGTGACATGGAATATTAAGTGTGTGGATGCTGCTGAATATGAAAATACCATATTTTAAGTTCACAAGAGGATGCCTATTTATCTATGACAAATATGAATTGTATGCTATTTCAAAACAATTATATTAAGACATGGAATGAAATTAAGAAGGACATGTTAAGATGGGAGAAATTAAAATGGTCACTGTTGGGGAGAATCTCTGTGATAAAAATGAATGTTTTGCCAAGAACATGTTTTTGTTTCAGACAATACCTGTTGTGACAACTGATGTACCATTTAAACAATGGCAGAAAGATATATCTAAATTTATATGGCAAGGGAAAAACACAAGTTAAATATAAAGTGTTACAAGATGCAAAAGAAAGAGGAGGATTGGGTTTACCAGATTTGAAATTTATTTTGCTGCTTGTTGTTTGGATGTTGCTGAGAAACAAGAGATTTTTAGAGCTAGAAGGTCATGACCTGAGGTTTGGATGTCATGGATATTTATGGTATGATAAAGTTAAAATTAATGTGGATTTCAAAAAATCATTTTATTAGACGTGCCATATTGATAATATGGAATATATATAAACCTAGGTTGTGTCCAAAAACACCTTTATGGATCTCAGATCAAGAAGCATACCATAGAAGAGAAATAGCAGACAAAGAGAAATGGTTGACGTACCAGGAGCTATTGTAAAACCATCAAGAGGAATTTAAAATTAAATCAAGAGAGCAATTAATAGCAGAAGGATATAGTTGTCAATGGTTTTCCAATTTACAGTTACCAGAAAGATTCAGAATGGACAAAAGTACTTATGGTATGGAGCAAAGTAAGACAGAATTTGAAGTACAATTCTGCACTGATGATGAACATGTAATTGCTAAATGTATAAACTTTTGTTGAAATTTGAAACAGAGGAAGAGCAGGTTAAAGAATGTATGATAAACTGGGCTAAGAATTTTGGTTATAATATACAGGTGGATTAATGGGAAAAATATGTGGTTAGAAGGGTTGAAATTTACATTGTATTATGATCTCAAAGAGATTTTTTATAAAATGATGTATCGTTGTTATATGATGCCAGAAAAATTATCAAGAATGTATAACGGCACTTCAAATGTATGTGAGCAACATGATGGACATGTCCTTGGTGGACATGTAAAAAAGCTTAAAAAATGGATTCAAATACATACTTTGATATAGAGGATTTTAAAGATTAATATTCAATTGAAGCCAGAACTCTTCCTTTTAGGACTAATGGATAAACAGTTAGAAAACAGTCATGGAACATTATTTCAATATATGATTACTGAGTCAAGATTATTATATGCACAGAGATGGAAAGATTCAACACTATCCACTATGGAGGAATGGTTGGTGAAATTGACAGATCTTGCTGAGATGGATAAACTAACTTCTTTGATTAGACAAAAGACACTATCTACATTTATTGGTGACTGGAATCCTCTTATGGACGTTTTGCGTAAAAATGAAAAAAATGAATTTGTGATTTATGGTTTTGATGATTAGACAGGATAGATTATAGAAAGAAGAATATTATGATGTAACTTTAGAGATAGAGGTTAAAATATAATTATACTTATAACTGCTGTGAAGAATATCGGAAGCCACTGCTTTGTATCTTTTTTCCTTCCTTTCTATTTTTCTTTAACTTTTTTTCTTTTCTTGCCCTTTTTGCTTTCTCTTTGCTTGCTTGCTTTTTCTCTTTTCTTCTTTACTTTATATTAGTTTGTATTAGTTTTATATTATATATTAGTTTTATATTTTATATTAGTTTGTATTAGTTTTTATCTTTTTTAAAAAAAGTTTTAATAAAAATTATATATACTGTAGATGGGAATATGGGAACCATATTCCAACAAATGAGTGTGGCCAGAGCAAACGCATGGCCATAGAAACAAGTGAAAGTAAAAAGGTAAAGGTTCCCCCCGCACATTTGTGCAGTCGTGTCCGACTCTACGGGTGGTGCTCATCTCTGTTTGTTAGCCGAAGAGCCAGCGTTGTCCAAAGACACTTCCACGGTCATGTGGCCGGCATGACGCGCGCGGAACGCTGTTACCTACCCACCTAAGTGGTACCTTTTCATCTACTTGCATTTGCACGCTTTCGAATTGCTAGGTTGGCAAGAGCTGGGGCGAGTGCGGGAGCTCACTCCATCACGTGGGGCTAGGGTCTTGAACTTCCGAACTTGCGATCTTCCGATCGACAAGCCTGGTGTCTTAACCGCTGAGCCACCACGCCCCAAAATAAAATTTAATTCTGCATTTTAATTTAATGTTGCAATGTAATACATTGATATCCCATCTTTCTTGCAGGTGCTTGAGGAATATATACTCCTGCAGAGTAGATTGGGCTGACAGAAGGATTGCCCCCAAGTCAGCTAGCTAGCTTCCATTACTGAAGGTGGCCTTGAACCCAGGTCTTCCCAGTCCCAGGCCAGCATTTTAACCACTATACTGTACTGGTTCTCTGTTTCATGCAGTTAATATGATTACTCCCTATGTACTTAATAGAGGTGTGTGAATCAGGTCTGATTTAATTCAGATGCTCCAGTTGAATCAATCTGACTTGACATTTAAATGGATTCAGACGTCCAAATCTCCAGCACAAACCCAAATTGATCCGCTTTAGGTTACCAAAATTCATGTGTGCAGAAAGAGCTCCAAATTAGTTCAGACTGATGAGCTGTTCTGAACTGAGGGTCAGATAATTCCATGGGCCTCACACTGAATAACCCACTCCTGTTGTCATCTTGAAAATTAGTACAATTTACCAGGGAGGGTTTCTTGGCAACTTAAAGCGTCAAAGGGTACACCTGTGTCCCTGGGAACTCAGGCTCATCCCATATCCCCTGATACTACTCTACAGAAGTGTTTCCCAACCGTGGCAATTTTCAGGTGGGTGGACTTCAAATGCCAGAATTGCAAAGCCAGCCTGGCCATTGATGAGAATTCTAAGAGTTGAAGTCCACCCACCTACAAGTTGCCAAGTTTGGGAAACGCTGCTCTACAATGCATTTGCATGTGCAGGATTAGCTATTGTTGCAAATGGGCAAACTTTAAGAGATATTCCAGAAAAGGTGGTGACATGTCACCAGTGTATTTCATAGCAACCCCTTTTTTATCGTCACATGCAGCCCCCTCGGCTGCCATTACTTCTGATTCTCCTCTCTCCCTTGCAGGTAGCTCCTCCTGAATGGAAACTTACAGTTCGGTAAGCCTCAGCGTCTTGAAGAGTAACCACGATAGAGTGGTCAGCCGGTTACCTGAGAGATTTCTGGGGACAAAAAGAGAAAGAATTTACAGTCAATCAATCATCCCCTCTGCTTTGCAACTTCATTCCCCTCTTCCAGCAGGTATTGCAGGTTGAAACAAAAAACACTGTTAGAACTGAAGATGTTACAAGTTTTGAATTAAACTGGAATTCCCCCTCCATTCAGAACCCAAAATCAGAACAAGTAAGTTGAGGGAAAACTGACAGAATGTAAAATGCTCACTCTGAGCATGGACAGTGATTCTGATTAAATTAGGAACAGTCTCTGGCTGCTGATTTAATTTCCTTTAAAATTAGTAATCTAATTTTAAAGGAAAGTAGAACCAATAAGTAAGCAAATATTAATCAAAATGGCATGTATTCCAGCCATTTTTAAAGGAAAGTTCTATGTCTAGAATAATCCAAATTCTGCTTATACATACATGAGAATTCAGCAACCTGTAGAAATTATCCAGATTAGCAACTATGTATTACTTTATGGCTTTTTTTTTTTACCTATTTCATTCCAAAGTTTTTTACTACTCCAAATAAAGTGGGCAATTCATGTAAGTTTCATTGTTCCTAATTCAGTGTCAATACATGAGCAATATATAGTAATAATTTATTGTAAACCGCCCAGAGTCTACTTTTGTAGAAAAAGTAGGTGATAAATTTGACAAATAAAAAATAAAAAAATAGTTAACTACTACATATTTTATTTTTTTATTTATCAAATTTTGTCACCGCCCATATCCTCGCTCAAGAGGGACTCTAGGCAGTTTACAATAAAAATGGTCAATTAAAACAATAACCATAAAATATAAATAAAATATATAAAATGTAAATACGATTATCCAATAATTATTAAACTAAGAATAAAATCCAAGTGGCAAAAAGGTCTAATTCAGTCTGTGTGTGTGAGGAGCACTCTAAGGCACTAGCCATCCCCAAGAGTAACTATTCCCCTCCTGGCCCCAAGCAAGGTGGCAGAGCCAAGTCTTCAGGTTCCTCCGGAAGGTCAGGAGCAATGGGGCTAACCTCACCTCCAGGGGCAGGATGTTCCAAAGGGCAGGGAAGGCCTACTTCCTGGACCCCACCAAATGGAATTCTCTTACAGACAGGGTCCGCAACATGCCCTCTCTGCATGATCAGGTGGGACGGGATGATGTACTGGGGATGAGGCGCTCCCTCAGGTAACCGCCCAGAGTCCCCCGGTTGGGGGAGATGGGCAGTGATATAAATTTAAATAATAAATAAATAAACCTGGCCCCGTGCCATGTAGGGCTTTAAAGGTGATAGCCAACACCTTGAATTGGACCTGGAAGCAAACCGGTACCCAATGCAGCTCGCTCAGTAGGGGTGTTATGTGTGCCGATCTAGGGGCACCAAGAATAGCCTGCTCAGCTGCATTCTGGACCAGTAGCTGCTGGATACTCTTCAAGGGTAGCCCCATGTAGAGCGCATTGCAATAGTCTTTATGGGAGATAACAAGGGCATGAGTGAGTGTTCAAAGGGCTTCCCATATATTATCAATAATATTTAGTTATGTCAATGGCTAAACGCCTGATGTATATAAAACATCTGGATGTTATGTGAGAATTTATGATCTTAAAGAAGCCTCTCTCTCTTATCCCTTGTTCTTTCAACTTTCATAAGGAGACAATAATACTAAAATATTCTTCAAGGTTGTTGCAACAATTCAAATATAATTATTAAGTTCCTACATCATAGTACAGGTCAGTGATTAAGTCACAATGTGATTTGCTTTAGTTTTAGCATTAGGTGTCAAATGGCTCAATTATGGCTTAGGACAATGAGTGATTCTAGTCAATTGTGATTGACAAATCATGGTTAACAAAGTCATGGCTTCACAAAATTTGTGAATCCAACCAGGAAATGCAACGCCATGAGGAAAATTAATGTAATAGATTAAATATAATATAATATAATATAATATAATATAATATAATATAATATAATATAATATATAGTGAAACCACACCAGTTTACCAGACTTCAATACAATGGACTTTGCATGCAGTGTTTTATGTCATTTGCATAATGACATAATTTTGACATTTGAATGACATAATCTGCATCAATTACATAATTTGTCTAGTTACATCATTATGCAAATGACATAAAATGATACAAATTATGTAAATTAACACAGTAATGTACTCTCCAATTTAACAAGCAGGAATTAAAGACATGCAATGGTAGAAAAAAACATACAACATAACAAAGTTCCTGCATGTAGTAATAATAGTGCATTGGCTGTCTTTATCAGGGATGGAACTAGGGTCTGTGTCACCCGGAGCAAACATGGTTTCCGCGCCCCCCGCATGGGTTATTTTGTCATTTTGGCACACCCCGGGTGTCATTTTGGCGCACCCCCCAGTGCAGCGCCCGGGGCACATGCCCCGCTTGCCCCCCCCCCCCCATGTTGCGGCCCTGGTCTTTATTGAAGAACATATTTCTAGGATCTTTGGCTTTCTGATTCTCAATCTTCAATGTGTGTAGTCCAAGCCAAGCCTTAGTAACTTAAGACAAGAGTAGGTCATAAAGATATAGGTGGTAGGTTATAAATCAAAAGCTGGGAAGATACTAGCAAGGCCAACTTTATGAAAGCAGAGTAGGGAATTTTAAAACCAAGAGAATGAGAGAGAAAGGGAGACCTAAATTTGTTTCTTGCATCTTTGTGTTATTCATACTGAAAGAGACTGTTGCCATGGCAACCTGAGATCAACGTCATAAAGTTCCCTCTCCAGCTGGGAAAGGCACCCCCCCTCCCTTAAAGTGTGAAATCTGTTTACTCCAGGAAGCATTTACAAGCCAGCATCCTGAACTGCCCCACCCCTTCGCTCTTTTTCCAAGGCATTTTGGGACTCAAGAGAAAATAAGGAATATTGTTAAAACAAAAAAAGGCTACAAGTATATGGTAAGGATGGATGCTAGACAATATTTAAACAATAGGGGACAGTACTCTAACCAGCTGGCCTTTTTAATAGATTTCTTTAGAAATATCCTCAAAGAAAACCCCACCCATTTTCATTCACAAATTTCTGCAACATGTTAATTCCACTATGATCTGATGAAAACTCATGGAGAAAACTTTTTTTGTAAAACAAATATTCACATCTCTCCCATGTAGATATTTTTAGTGTACATTTACCAGGTCCTTCTACTTTTACTTCTTTTAACGTGCAAGTTTCCATGGCATACAGTTTTTTCCAATGGGTCTGTCACAAAATTATTATTGTTATTGTTGTAAACCTTAGAAAAGTAAACCCTAATGGACTCCATTCAATATTTGGCTAAATCTCAAATTCATTCCCACACTTACCCTTGAAATTTTCCTTTATATTATATCCTTTAACTTGTTTTACCCCTCCATTGCAGTAATACTTCAATGCAAGAGTGCTTCTGTATTATGAATTGAATAAAATACAAAAGAATAGCAAAGAACTTCTTTGATACACATATTGTGCAAAATTATAATGTAGCTCTGTTGAGCATACTTTATATGATTCATCTGTAGTGTTTCTGGCATAAGGTAAGAATGTGAAATCATAATGTGGTTTGGGGAATCATACTATGTGAACCCAACCACAATGGTTGGTAAACCATGATCAGCAACTTAGCACATTATCTGAAGCCAATGGTGGTTTATTCAACAAATGATGACTTACTATGCTGCTTGAATCTGCTTCCTTTCTCTTAAATATACATGGACAGCTTCACAACCTAAACCCTTTATTAGTATTGCACTGCCATTTTATAACACGCTACATTTCTCCTGAAATCATCCATATTTCCAGTATTCACTCACTCTCTGTGTGTCTCTCACACATACTTCCTGAGAGCTACACTAGCAACAGGATTCTTCCCCCTCCTTCCACTTGAGCACTACTCTTTCCCAAGCTCCACTGCAGAGTATAAAGCCCTCTTGTTGTGACCTTGTTTGCTGCCACAAATGGCAAGGTGCATGAATCGTGAGCAACAAGCCCAGAGGCTCATTAAGTGCACAGCCTGCTAAAGGAAATGCTTGGAGCTAGGAGAGAGGTAGTCACGAAGCAAGCTCTGGGAAGCCGAAGCCATCACAGTCCACAACAAGATCACCATTTAATTCTTTGCACATGTTCCACACACAAAGCCATCAGCTGCAGGCAGCTGACCCAGCTCAAAGCTATCAATATATACTTAGGAAATCCAGAGGGGGCTGAAGCCTTTGGCATACCCTTCATATCAAGAATTTGGGAGAACATCTAGCAGATGCATCATGGAGGAAGCTACAGCTCTGTCTCAGCTTACACAGATCTGAGTGCAAGGCTGAGAGGATGGAGAAATAGAAACAGCCCCTGTCTCTACAAACTAATGAGTGAACCTGCCCTGGAAGTTTCTATGAGAAGACGGGTCAAGCAGGTCCACCTGACTGTCTCTGTCCCATTTTTCCAAGCATTCACTTTTAGATTAGGTTCTCATAGCACACTAAGTCATCAGGTGGTGTGCTTAGATTATGGGGCTACATAAACTATACCATTGTGGTCTTCAAGGTCAATCCAATGTAGAATGCATATGTAAATTCACCAAACTGTGGCTTAATCAAACCCTGTTTAAGCAAAACTGAGTTCGGTGTGAATCCAAAAAGTTTGAAATATTTCCTAACCATACTCCACTCCACTTTTTCTCTTTTTCTTTTTTTCTGATGGGAGGGAAGTTCTGAGGAATATGCCATCTGGAGAAAGGATTCTCTGATGAGCCACATTTAGATGGCTGAAGTCTCACAGCCAACTATCTTACTTTGGAGGGAGGTGAGCACTCTGAGTAGGGCCTTACGACACCCATATTTCCAACAGATGAACCAGGCTGGAAATTATGGCCCATGTTAGGTTGAGGGAGGCTGATATAGATTACAAATCATTCAGGGAATGGGTGCTACTTAGTCTGAGGCCATGTTTTCTGCTTAGGCTACTTTGCCAAGTGCGCTATGCAAAGATAATGTTCACCAAAGAACTCTGTGTACAATGTAGGGCTGGGCACAAATGCCATTTCAGAAGTCTGCACCAGAAAAAGAGGACAAATCATTTCTCCAAAGGAAGGAGAAATTGCCCAACAATTTTGCAAATGCAGGAGTCCTCCTTTAATGGGGACATTAGCAGTATTATTGAAAAAGTCCCATTGGAAGTGTCCCTCATTGGATTCCTCCTGGGAGTCACTCCCTTGAAACTGAAAAAGATAGTGGAAAGCAAGGAAGGCTGAAGAGTCAGTTATATATAATGAACAAGACCTTGACCACCTTATCAATAATTCAGTGCAAGAACTGATTTACACTGCACTCATGAGCCTTTCGCCAATTTCTTTCGCCAACTTTCAAATAAGTTTTCATTCCTTGAAGTAAAACTAGTGGAAAAAATGCAAACTTTCTCCTCCTGACATGAGAACAAAACTCATCCAAGAGGTGAGTCCCATCTAAATAGTAGAAGTAGAAGTAGGGTAGGGTAGAAGTAGAAGTAGGGTAGAAGGGTAGGCCAGAATGCAAGTTACGGTTTGGCTTGGATGAAGGAAGGAGGGGACTGAGTATGAAATCCCTGCACCCTCTCCCTACATAGAATAATTATTTGGGGATGAGTAAGAAAGCAGATGATAGAGAAACAAAAGAATAGCAAATCTAAGTCAGAAAGGTGGAATGGGAGTGAATATTCATCTCACTGAAAGTATCCTTTCATAAAGGTTATGATTTTCTACATTCAGCAGAAACATCAAGAGAAAAATAGGACTCCAGAAAAAGAGAAAGAAACAGAAACACTGAGCTTGTAAATACAGACTCAAAAATAGCATGAGCCTCTTTACAGTTTAAACTAGAATACAGTAGGAGCTAAGAATAGGTTCTTCTGCCTAACTAAATTGACACCTCTGCTTTTAACCTTGGGGAGCCAGTTTGGGCTAGTGGTTAAGGTGCTGGGCTAGAAACCAGGAGACTGAGAGTTCTAGTCCCGCCTTAGGCATGAAATCAGGCTGGGTGACCTTGGGCCAGTCCCTGTCTCTCAGCCCTAGGAAGGAGCCAATGGCAAGCCAGGAGACTGAGAGTTCTAGTCCCGCCTTAGGCATGAAAGTCGGCTGGGTGACTTTGGGCCGGTCACTGACTCTCAGCCCTAGGAAGGAGCCAATGGCAAACCAGGAGACTGAGAGTTCTAGTTCCGCCTTAGGCATGAAAGCCGGCTGGATGACCTTGGGCCAGTCACTGTCTCTCAGCCCTACGAAGGAGCCGATGGCAAGCCAGGAGACTGAGAGTTCTAGTCCCACCTTAGGCATGAAAGCTGGCTGGATGACCTTGGGCCAGTCACTGTCTCTCAGCCCAACTCACCTCACAGGATTGTTGTTGTGAGGAAAATAGGAGGAGGAAGGAGTATTAGGTATGTTTGCCGCCTTGAGTTATTTATAAAAAATAATTAAGGTGGGATAAAAAATAAAATAAATAACTAAATATAAACTTTTGCAGGTTATAATGCATACCTATATCATTATAAATATGTATCTACTTTTGTTTTAGATTACCCAGTTAGAAAACATTAAGGGAAAATGATAAATAAGGGATTATTAAGTAAGCCAAAAAATACTCTGCTCTCAATTACATTAATAATCAAGTTCCATGTCTCTGGATCTTCCACTAGATCAGAACATAAACTGAATTACTCTGTAGGTATATTTCATGAAACATGCACCTTCCAGAGCATTTGTGAACTCAGACACTTTGTGAACTTGTTTTCCTCACCTGGTGTTCTTCAGATGTACCCAACATTCCCAGTCAGCCTGGAAAACACTGAAACTAGAGCAGTCAGAACTTTTATGCTTGGAAAGCTCACATCAGCATCCCTAATGTAAGGAGCTCTGAGACTTGTAGTCTCCAGGATGCCAAGATAGATAGCCCAGGAAGTTCAGTACAAATACATAATTGATTTACAGTCAAGGACCAAAGGAAACAGCTATACAATCCACAATAAAAGCAAATAACAAGGATCTTGGTGATGGTAATCTGAAACTATTAAAAGTAGACAAATTGTCCCCACAAGGGTATGGGTTAATCCAAGAATGGCCTAATGGCAATAGAGATTGAACAGAACTTTTGCCACATTACTGGAGATCTTAACTGAAGAATCTGAGAGTTGGGCATGGGCAATGGAGTAAAACATGAGCAACTGATTCAATAGTGCCCCCTAAGCAAACATGCTGATGATACTGCTGTCTTCTCTTTCTCACAAGTAGGCTTCTGTTGCAACCTCCTGGTATTAGTTAAATGTTGCCACATCATGGGGTTGGAAATAAACTATTCCAAAATGAAGGTGCTGCTTTTAACAAAGAGGTACTATCAATATCAATGGAATATCAATGGCTTTCCAATCAAGCAGGTCAAGATCTTTAAATATCTAGATGTCTACTTCCAGTCCTCCACTTCCTGCATGTGTCAAATCCATGAATTCATAGCCCAGGCTCAAAAGGCCACTAATGCAATAATTAGATACGCTAGCTGCAACAGAAACTTTTCAGTTCCAGCTACCATTATATCACTGGTTGCTGAAGCGCTAAGCCTTTTGCTGTTTGGCACTCAGTCCTGTACTTACCCTAATACATTGCACTTTGAAGTCATCCAATCAAAATTTATCAGAATTTTAGTGAGTGCTGTGTTGTGCCTCAAGTGCCTTTCTTCACCTTCAGTAACAGCCTGTTTCAGAAGGTGCTGCCTGAAATACTGATTAAGTCAAAGCATTGGGGGCGAGCTGCTGACTCAACCTGTTTTCACAGCTAAGTTTACTTCATCTTGGAATATATGCCAAGATACCTTCTTTTGTCACCTCTCACTCCATTCCTAATATTACTTGGCCCTGACAGAACTTGCAAGAAGTCAAAGAGCCCTTGATTTAGGTGTCCAGAATGACAGAGCTAAAACTCCTCCTTACTGCCTCAAGAATCTCTTTTATAGCCTTTTCGAGACTCATAAATACCTCCACAGGATTACTTCTGTAGCATACAGAGCAGCATTCATGCTAGCAATGTTCAACACCTTACCATTGATGGAGGGAAGGTTCAATAATATTCCTTATGTAGAGTGCTTCTGAGTTCAACTGCCCAGGATCCCAGGGGTGATGTTATTTCAGCATCTCAGGCAGCACAGATGAACTACGGCTGTTCAAAGAACTTCCTATTCACTGCTTCCAGGTAAAGTTGGAGCGAAGGGCTCATTTGCTCTCCCAAAATGGCTGAAAGGGGCTTGCCTGTTTGTAGAATGACTGCCTGGGATCATAACAGTTACAGTGCACCAATTGAACCTAATCTTATTTATCACTCCTCCCAAACCCCCACTGTTAAAAAATCACCGTACTATTTGTAGTTACCTTTGTCCTTTTGCTGAACAGGTGGGCACACTTCCAAACAAATCAATGGGTCGCTCACTTCATTCATTCATTCATTCATTCATTCATTCATTCATTCATTCATTCATTCATTTTTAAAAGCTTAGAGGGACCTAGAGATATCTTGAAAACAAAGAGATGATGCTTTATTTATTTATTATTTAGATTTATATTACCGCCCATCTCCTCGAATGGAGGACTCTGGGCAGTTCACAATAAAAACCATGATAAAACACAATAGTAGTCAGCTTTGCTTTGAAGTATGCCAGCTCCCTCCTTCATTCTTTTATAAAAGTGAAAGATCAGGTAGGGCATGAAGACACCAAGGGGGGTGTCTAAGGGCACACTGATACTTCTGAATGGCACCCTAGGGATCCTAATTTTGTGGACTTAAGCTTCACACTTCCCATTTACAATATCAATATATCAATATATACTGTGTGTGTGTGTGTTTGTGTGTGTGTGTGTGTGTGTGTATACGATAGATAGATAGATAGATAGATAGATAGATAGATAGATAGATAGATAGATAGATACACACACACATACATACATACATACATACACGCATGTGTGTTCAGCTAGCTAGCTAACTAACTAGGCAGATAGAGACAGAGCTGGAAGAACAAAGCATCACTTTGTTTTTAGAAAACAAACTAAACAAAACAATATACCAGACCATATCTGATTAGTCACAATTTACTTCTGTAGAAAACAAACAGGAGCCATTGGCCAAACTGGCATGCTAGAACATGCTCTCTGTTCCAGCTCATGGCAATGTATGTTTGCATTTTATTTAAAGCTTCTGAGATTTTACAGAGGAGTTTTCTCCTTCTCGAAATTCCAGAGCCATTGGAATTTAGTGTGAAGGAAAATGGCATGTTTGTTTTTCCCTCAATTAAGCCCCGGCAAAAAAGGCAGTACTATTAAGAGGCATTTTTATTCAGCTAAATTAAGCCAGATGCCTCATTAATGACACTTACCAACAACAGCCTCTGTAATTAAGCTGCAAACTATATTATTGTGATCACTCCAAGGCCATGGCATTAGGACGTGCCTGCTAGAAAGGGACCCTTTGCATCCACTCCTCCTAGAGATGGTGGGTTTGTTTGAACAGTAACTACAAAAATCCTTCCCCACCCTCTTCAAACATGCCTTCTCATCAATGGTTGCCTTTCATTTCAGAATTGACACTTTTTGTTTGTTTGTTTCTGCACAGGCAAGGTTCTTGGTGCGTTTTAATAACATGTTGCCAGCTCTTTAAAAAAATGCTGATCTGGAAATTAGAGCTGCCAATGATAGAGAGTACGCTTGGAATAAACTAGAAGTATAACATGAACTTCTTCAGCTGCCTGCTGGTAGCCCAATGCAGAGTTGATGGTGGGTGGGGGGAGTTGGCTTGTTCTGTGCCACGCAAAGCTTATTAGTAAATAGAGGGTGACACCACCTGACCTGAGGAAAAAGGACACAGACGGCTTTTCCTTCACTGGGATAGCGATGTTAGGTAAACTGTTATGTTTTCCATTGGAAATTGCAAGCAGTCCTCGTGACATAATATGTTTCATACCATCTCCTCCCTCACAAGAATCTGCAGAGCCTTTTTAAAGTCCCTGAGAGACTTGAGAACTGTGCAAAACCTTTATTGGCATTAAAAGAGCAGGAAATACAAAACATTAACATGTCATAAGAATAACCAAAGTAAAAGCCATACTCATTAAGAGGTTTGTTTACATTTACATTTAAGTGCTTCATCTAAGAATTTGGCAACGATTCCGGTGGTTTCAGGTACAGCATCTCTCAACAGATATTGACAGGATGATACAGTATTTACAGCGTTTAACGGATATTTATTTATTTATTTATTTATTTATTTATTTATTTTCTATCCCACCTTTATTATTTTTATAAATAACTCAAGGCAGCTAACATGCCAAATACTCCTCCCTCTCCTATTTTCCCCACAACAGCAACCCTGTGAGGTGAGTTGGGCTGAGAGAGAGTGACTGGCCCAAGGTCACCCAGCTGGCTTTCATGCCTAAGGCAGGACTAGAACTCACAGCCTCCTGGTTTCTAGCCCGTTGCCTTAACCACTAGACAAAACTGGCTCCTGTAAAGGTTTTATAAGTAATTCATAACGAAGAGACTCAAATAAGTGGCAGTCAAAAATTATGTGATGAATTGTATGAAGACTGCCACAGGGACAGAGCCTTTCATAATTGGGGATATGTTTATACCTGTCAGAGATCGGCAGATCTCTGCCAAAGCGCTAGACGGATATGCGCACTCTGGGGAGCTGAAACTGACATGTCACTGACGCCGGCCGAGTAGACCAGTTCGCACATGGCTGATGACCGCAAATACACATCCTCGCCAACGGATGACGACGCGTCTCGGAAGACACGATTACACGTGTCTCCAAACAAAGAACCTTGGGGGGAGGGAATGCTTAAATGTAACTACTGTATCTGTTTCACTCATTCAAGTCTTTGTTCGTGCTAGCTTCTGTATCCTGTAATAAACTCTCCTACTTCTAAGAACTCCTGCGTCTGTGAGTTACTCTAGAGTAGGGAGATTACAGATATCGGATGGAGTGCTTTACATAAAGACTTGAATGCAAAACAAACCGGTTTTCCCGGGAAGCTTCACGGTTGAGACCGGCTTTTATGTACACTGGGCAGAGACCCGGGGGGGGAAAAGTTTCAGAGAAAACGGCTTTCCCCAGCAGCGGAGCAGCAAGCAGATGAGCGGCGGCGGCAGAACAGAAGCAAAACCGGCATCCCCAACAGCTGAGCAGCAGAGCCCAAGCAGCTGACCGGCGGCGGTAGAGCAGCAGCAAACCCGGCGTTCCCAAGCAGCTGACCGGCGGCGGTAGAGCAGCAGCAAACCCGGCGTTCCCAAGCAGCTGACCGGCGGCGGAAGAGCGGCAGCAAACCCGGCGTTCCCAAGCAGCTGACCGGCGGCGGAAGAGCGGCAGCAAACCCGGCGTTCCCAAGCAGCTGACCGGCGGCGGTAGAGCGGCAGCAAACCCGGCGTTCCCAAGCAGCTGACCGGCGGCGGTAGAGCAGCAGCAAACCCGGCGTTCCCAAGCAGCTGGCCGGCGGCGGTAGAGCGGCAGCAAACCCGGCGTTCCCAAGCAGCTGACCGGCGGCAGTAGAGCAGCAGCAAACCCGGCGTTCCCAAGCAGCTGACCGGCGGCGGAAGAGCGGCAGCAAAAACCGGCGGGGGTGGCGTAGCAGGAGAAACCGGCGCCCTAATAGCGGAGCAGCAGTGGAAACCGGCGGCCCCAAGCAGCGGAGAGGCGGTGAGCCTTAACAGCCGGCCGCTGGCGGCGCAGCAGCAGCAGCAGCAGCACAAAGGCGTTTTTAACAGCTGAGAGGCGGCGATCCCCAGCATCTAAGAGGCGGCGGAGACCACGTGGAGGCAAAGCGACGGCGGCGACCAGCGCTCCCAAGCAGCAAGCGGCCAGAGGAGACCACGAAATGGAATCGGTAGAGGCGGCAGGAGTGAGCGAAGAAGCCAGACCCAGCTCAACAAGCACCCAGACGATGGAGGGAGTTGCCAGTGAGTGGGAGGGCAAGAAAGCTCAGAAGAAGCAAAACCACATAGAGGTAACGAAAACCCCCATTCCTCTAAGCAGCACCGAACCAAGGCTAGCGGGATGGTCCATAGCTGTAGGCGAAGGGCTAGCGCAGAAAGGGACAAAAGGAAACCAGAAGAAGGTCACCCCAACCCAGCGTATCGTAAGGTTGGAGGAACAGATGTCCAATGTGCAGTTAAATATAGGAATGCTGATGAATAAAATGGACTCATTGGGCGCTGCCTTTGAGAAATTAATGGACAATTTAGATAAACCCAGAGGGCGGGAACAGAGACTGGGGCTACCCGAAGGTGAGGGAGACATCGAAAGTGAGGAGGAGGAGGAGGAAGAATTTCACCCCTGCAACAGAGCACCCAGGACCCCGCCATACTACCAGTTCATGACCCCAGGGGGGGCACATACACCATTTGGAATAGGTGAATTAAAAATGAAATTCAACGGCAATCCCAAGAATTTAGCATGCTTCTTGACTCACGTACAAGGGTTCATGAGCGAATACGAATACACCTTCCGAACGGAAGAGAGCAAAATCAGATACGTCTCCAGTTTTCTGGAAGGTGAGGCAGGGGACTGGCTAGTAACACTTCACGACAGGAGGGCTAGGGAACTACTGGACTTCCAAGAGTTCATGTATGCCCTCCGGAAACGGTTTGAAGACACGCTGACCAAAGTCTCAGCCAGGGCGCGTCTCCGGAACTTAAGGCAGGGAACTAGGACAGTAGCTGAATATGCTATGGACTTTAAAAGATTATTATCCTATCTGCCGGAATGGCCGGAATCAATAAAGATAGAACACTTTCAATATGGCCTAAAACAGGACCTATTGGAAAAGGCATTGGACAGAGATGACCCTGGAACTCTAGAGGGGTGGATCCAATTAGCCGGGAAAATCGAGAGCAACAGGTTACAGTTGCAAAGCATCGGAAAACTGCAATTTAGACAGAGGAACGAGGGTAATTTCACAAATCAAACCCGTACGCATGCGAAACAGCGGAGTTGGGAGGAGGAGAAGAATCGCCGGACTAAAGAGAGACTATGCTTTCGCTACGGGAAGGAGGGACATCGAATTAGCGCTTGCCCCCAGGGGAGAATGAACGCTAAGGAACAACCTCCGGGGAAAAAGGCAACAGACAAAAGTAACCCAAAGACAACACACACTAAAGGAAAAGGAGCAGCGGCGGCAACAGTGCACCATTGGCAGAACCCGGACCTAGAAGAAGAGAGCGAGGACTCCGATTTTGAAATCCAGACGGCGGGAAACGAGCCGGGTCTGTTCTAATGAGCGCCACAGGACAGACCTCCACAAAGGGGCGCAAAGGAAGTAGTCGCAACAACCCGACAATGCACCTGAAGGTACAGTTAAAAACGCTGAGGGGACGGAAACAGTATGCGGGAGTTGCCATGTTAGATTCGGGATGTTCGAGGAATTTGATGCACCCGAACGTAGCCAAAAAGATGGGTCTGGACCTGTGTAAACTTAAAACCCCCATCACATTTTGCCAATTAGATGGGTCTGAACTGAAAGGGGGGCCAGTGGAATTTTACACTGAAGGACTCCAAATGACGTTGGGAACGCATGTGGAGACATTATGATTCTTAGTGGCTCCCATCGCAACATGTCCCATTGTGTTAGGATTAAAATGGTTGAGGGCAAGGAACCCCAAGGTAGATTGGGTTTCGGGAGAGTTGGAATTTACGGATGGGAAGTATCAGGACTTGGACAAGGGCGGCCCACCGGACTGCGTTGAGTTGGGGGCAACAGGGTTGGAATTGGAAGAGGGGGAGCGGAATAAAGGTGATAGCACACTCTCCAACGCAATCCCGGAGAAATACCTTTCAGTAGCAGAGGTATTTGACAAAAGAGAATGTGAGCAGGAACCCCCCCATAGGCAGTCAGACGCAACCATTGACCTCATCCCTGGGGCACCTTTCCCCAAGCCCAAGATGTATGCTATGACGCAAAAAGAATTACAAGAGCTGCGTAACTTCATAGATAAGAACTTGGCAAGGGGGTTCATTGAGCCAGCCAACTCCCCCCTCGCAGCCCCTGTCCTGTTCAGAAAGAAAAAGGACGGATCACTCCGGCTCTGCACGGACTACAGGGGGCTCAATGCAATTTCGGTTACCAGACAATACCCCCTACCGTTGCTAAAAGACATGTTAGCCCAGTTATCAAAAGGGAAAATCTTTACAAAACTAGATGTCAGAGAAGCCTACTATCAGGTTCGAATAAGGGAGGGGGACGAATGGAAAACAGCATTCAATTGCCCATTGGGATCGTTCCAATATAGGGTGCTCCCGTTTGGGATTGCGGGGGGACCGGGAATTTTCATGAGGTTTATTAATGAAGTATTGTATGAATTTCTGTATAAAGGGGTAATTGTATATTTGGACGATATATTAATATTTTCTGAGAATTTGGAAGAACACATGGATTTAGTTAAGAGGGTACTTGAGAAGCTACTAGAGGCAAAGCTTTATGTAAAACTCGAGAAATGTGAATTTCACAGGGAACAGTTAGACTTCTTGCGGTATCGCATTTCACATGAGGGCATCGAGATGGACCCCGAAAAAGTCAAAGCGGTTCTAGACTGGCAGCCCCCCCGTACGCGCAGACAGCTGCAAGCGTTCCTCGGTTTTGCGGGGTTCTATAGGCAATTTATTCAGAATTTCGCGCAAATCGCACTGCCCCTGACTGACCTATTAAAGACAAAAGGCAAGGGAGCAAACGCGAAAGCCCCATCACCGAGCACGAAACTTGTGTGGACGCAGGAATGCCAGGCTGCGTTTGATAGCCTAAAAGAAATGTTCACAAGAGAACCCATACTCAAGACCCAGAAGCTGATAAACCATTTGTGATACACACAGATGCATCAATTAGCACAGTGGGGGCCATACTCTTGCAGGCAGATGACACGGGGAAACTAAGACCATGCGCTTACATTTCCCGAAAATTTAACCTGACAGAGAAAAGATGGCATATTTGGGAAAAAGAAGCTTTCGCTGTCAAACATGCCTTAAACACATGGCGACATCTCTTAGAAGGCACAGCAGAGCCGTTCCAAGTGTGGACGGACCATAAAAATTTGGAAGCTCTCAAATCACCCAGGAAGTTGAACCCTAAGCACCTCAGGTGGGCAGAATTCTTTAGCAGATTCAACTTCACGTTGAAATATTTTCCTGGGGGGAAAAACTACTTGGCAGACGCATTATCACGCTTGCCGCAACATGAGAGCAAAATGGAGGAGGTCATTGAATCCCTCATCCCCTCCCAACCAGTAGAGGCACAGAGCTCAACAATAACAGAAGGGAGGGGGGAAGGCAACATGGCAATCACCCACAGCAGCGCGAAGCGCGCAGCTGAAAGCGACCCGTGGACAGCCGAACTGCGGGCGGCAACAGTAACGGACACCTGGTGGGGGGAGAACAAACAGAACCTAGTGGAGAAGGATGGAGTGGGGTGGAAGGACAACAAAGCCTACGTCCCTGAGCCCTTAAGGCAAAAGGTCTTGACCATGCATCATGATCACAAAACGGCAGGGCATTTTGGTTTCGTAAAAACACTACACTTAATCCGATGCAAATTCTGGTGGCCATCCTTGCGCACTGACGTTAAAGACTATGTGCGCTCATGCCCAGTGTGCGCAATGGCCAAAAGGAAAATAGGGAAACCCACAGGGAAGCTGTAGGAAGTAGCAAACCCCTCACAACCATGGAAGCAAATCGCCATGGACTTCATAGTAGATTTGCCGGTGAGTAAAAAGAACACGGCAATTTGGGTAGTCACGGA
Organism: Charina bottae; assembly: GCA_023362775.1. Taxonomy (NCBI): domain Eukaryota; kingdom Metazoa; phylum Chordata; class Lepidosauria; order Squamata; family Charinaidae; genus Charina; species Charina bottae. The sequence goes on from JALMGJ010000010.1 coordinate 11,030,813, forward strand.
TTTATTCTCCAAGCAGGCACACTTCATTGCATGCAAAGGAATACCGAATGCCCAAAAACTAGCTAGACTGTTCATACAACACATCTATAGAGCCCACGGAACGCCGGAACGCATAATCAGCGATCGCGGCAGCACATTTACTTCCAACTTTTGGCGGGCTTTTTTGAAGTTAATTGGAGCGGCACAGGGGCTCAGTAGTGCGTTCCATCCTTGCACGGATGGTGCGAGCGAACGTTTGAACGCTACACTGGAGCAGTACCTTAGATGTTACACTAACTACCAACAGAACGATTGGGCAGAACTGTTGCCGTTCGCAGAGGTTGCTTATAATAACGCGGTACACCAAAGCACGGGGTTTTCGCCATTCAAAGCCGCTACAGGGCAGGATTTTATAACTATCCCTGAATTGGGCATGTCACACAACACAGAACTGCCACAACCTCTAAAAGCGGACGAATGGATAGGAAAAATAAGCAGCAATTGGCCAGTCATGGTACAAACATTGCAGGAAGCCAAAGCTAGTTACAAAAAATATGCCGATCGCAAGAGGGAGGAAGAATGGGACTTAAGAGTAGGAGACAAGGTGTACTTGTCAACGAAAAATCTGCGGGCAACACAACCATCACGGAAATTGGCACCAAAATTCATAGGCCCATTCCCAATCATTGAGGTCATCAACCCAGTAGCGGCAAAATTACAATTGCCAAAAGCGCTAAGAAAGGTGCATCCTGTGTTTCACATCAGTTTGTTGAAACAATACCACAGCTCACAACACTGGCACCCTGAACCAGTGGAAACCCCCCCCCATTGTTGGTGGAGGGCGAACCACATTTCGAGATTGATAGAATTCTGGATTCCAGAAGACATAAGGGGCAGTTACAGTACCTAGTGAAGTGGCAACACCTACCAATTGGAGACAAGGAATGGGTCAGTGCAAAACACACACGGGCTCCCAAACTCGTGAAAGCTTTTCACAGGGAATTCCCGGACAAACCGCATTGACGCAAACACTTGGACTAGACAAGATAATAAATTAATGTCTGCTCTCTCCTTACAGGAACTGTTTTGAAAATGTTTAGTAATAAGGGGAGTACCGAAACTCGTACCACAGGAGGGGGGGGGAGCATCTTGGGCCGGGAGCATGTCAGAGATCGGCAGATCTCTGCCAAAGCGCTAGACGGATATGCGCACTCCGGGGAGCTGAAACTGACATGTCACTGACGCCGGCCGAGTAGACCAGTTCGCACATGGCTGATGACCGCAAATACACATCCTCGCCAACGGATGACGACGCGTCTCGGAAGACACGATTACATGTGTCTCCAAACAAAGAACCTTGGGGGGAGGGAATGCTTAAATGTAACTACTGTATCTGTTTCACTCATTCAAGTCTTTGTTCGTGCTAGCTTCTGTATCCTGTAATAAACTCTCCTACTTCTAAGAACTCCTGCGTCTGTGAGTTACTCTAGAGTAGGGAGATTACAGATATCGGATGGAGTGCCTTACAATACCTTTCAAAAAGTACCTCGGAGGGAAAAGAGTTTACTCTCGCCAAAAAGAAGGCCCTTCGCTGAGATGGGACCACAAGGTCATACAAGTAATTTGCCATGTTACCCAGATGGTTTTCTATACCTAACATAGCAGGCGAACAAACACGAGGTTGAGCAGGTCTAAATTTGTGATATTCTAAATCCAAGAATCTCTGTTTAATAGTTCTAAATACATAAATTTTGTCCGATAGAAATAAGTCATCAATCGCAATTCCAATTTGCCTAAGCTTGGACGTAATATGTCGAGACCAGAGGGAAATATATTTATCTTTTTTAAGATGTGATAACAAACTTCGAGGAGCAGTTCTAAATAAGATTCTAAGCCAGTATTTGATTGTTATTAACCAAGCTTTAGTTTCTATCAAACTTTGACCAGTTTCTAAGCAAATTGTAAAATAGGAAACACAACTGGGAACCCCTAAAAGCTGCCTCAAAAAGGATTTCACAATTAAAAGCTCCCAACCAAATGGGGATACCATATAATGTTTGAGAGAGAGGTTTGGCTTTAAATATTCTAATCACTGCAGGTACAAATTAATTTCCTCTTGTAAAGGAACAGTTTGGCCAAATGAATCTGAACGGCCGAACAGTTGGCCAAATGAATTATATTATTGTGATGGGTGGCCCAAGAAAGATTATAACTAAATGTAACACCAAGATATTTAAAGGTTTTAACTTGTTCAATTTCTTTACTACCCAGGGACCATTTCTGCAAGTGCCATCTTTTGCCAAATACTCACTTAGCTCTATCAATGGTCACCTGACTTGAGAACACTACATCGTATCTCAGAATAGTTTGTTTTTCCTCCATTCTGTCTTATCCACTGAAGCCAATGACTTAATTAATGGACATAACTCTTAGAATTAGATTTTAGCTGACTATTATCTTGCCCTAAATGAAAAGCATCGATCCAGCTCATTATTTCAAATACTGAACCATATTTTTAATGCTCCCCCATGTGTGACATGTGACATGTGACATGAGGAATAGTTGTGCCTATTCTGGCATACACAAGCCACAAACACACATGCAGTTGCTTAAAAAGCACCCTAACAATTTGGGAAAACACGCAGAACCTTCTTCACATACTGTATATTTACAGGTCAGCATCATGCTTCCTTGCTTACTTGGTGTGCCATACATGGCCACCAGTCAAGTGAATCCCATCTGACAAAATTTAGAGTTTAGAGATTAACTCTTATGTATGGAAGGGGGGAGTGATTTAACCTGTAAAGCAACCAACTCCATGTGAGTCACAGGTACCTTGTATATTTCACCTTACATCCTCAGAGGTCCACAAGTTCCAGGCAAAACTACAAGGGATACAGAAGACCTCTGATCAGAATACCAAATACCTTCTGCAAAAGCAGCTTCAGATGGGGATGGGGATGGAATAGAGCCATAGTGCCAGGGAAGTGGGTTGAACATGTCTTCCCTTGTGTTATCTTGCTGAGTGAAATTACTTCTCAGGGGTGTTTTGATAGGGGCACTAACTGAAACATTGGAGGATGGATTCCAATCAGAAAAACAGCATGGAAGAAAGGTTGAACACCTGGTTTCCCAGGGCTGTAACTCTGAACACATCGTGACAGCTTCTCAACCTAAAAACACCAATGCATTTCCAACCACTCATATATTTTGATCTTCAGTTACACAGAGATTCCTTTTGTATGCTTCCCCATCCATTCAATGCACCAGGGAGAGTACAGCTAAGAGTACAGAGTGTGTCCATCCAGCAGGATTCTGGTGCAGGAAAGCACTGCCTTGATTTTTCCAGGGATCTGAGCTACTCCTACACATGCTCACTAAAGGTTTCTACAAATGTGACAATTTATCCATCCTTTGTCCATGTAATCCACAGAAATTCTTTAGCAAACTGCCATATATCAAGCCCCATCCCCCAAGAGCTTACAAACCTATTTTACATGCATGTCATTGTTAGCAAGATATCAAGTAGCAGGTTGCCAATTTCTCACATCTGTCTACCCCATAGAAAATAAAATTCTAGCCTAGCTGTTGTAAAGACAGATAAGCTATGGATGTACTTATCTGTAAAGCAGTACCGATCTGCATAATGCTGTAGTGTGGATATGAGAGGTCCATGCTCCCAAAGAGTTACAAACTACAATTTGACACAGGGGAAGAGAGGGAAGAGAAAGTGATACAGGGTTTATCAAAAAGTGTATCTACTTTTATTTCAATTTAATCTTCAATACAGTATGGCATAGATGGGCAACCTGTAGCCTCTCATGTGGCTGTTAGCCTAATTTCAAAACCACTTTGCCAGATATCACATTAAGCTTCTGGTAACAGCTATCTGTCCCTTTCCTGCAGAAAGATGCTTGGAGGGATATCACAAAGACATCTACTATCCCTAACTACTTTTTGTTTCATCCCCATCCTTCATGCAGCTCTCAGCAAGTTAATTCCCAAGAGAACCTAGTCTTGAAAGAGAAAACGTCTCCACTCAGCAGTGGGGCATAGAAACTGTACCACTGGACCAAATGCTTCCCCCAAATGAGAGGGTTTGATGAGGGCTTAATGAAATAAATTTAGGCAAATGCTTTTTAATATTTGAGACAAATCACCAAAAATACTAAAATCATCTTTTTCTACTTTATATGCCAGCAACAGCTGACTGGCATTTCCCACAAAAGGCAAACCTCAATGCCTCTCCAAGGTTATGGCACCCTCAATTCCATTTGGAAAGGCAAAACTGACCTCATGTACTCAACCTAATGCCCCTCTCCCCTTCCACGTCTTGTTTGGTGGATGGCTTCCCTCATTTAGATGTACTGCCTTCTTATCCATGAATAAATGCTGAAAATTACACAAAGACATCTCAGAAGCAGCAGTGGCAGAAGCACATCAGCCCTTGCTGTGGATTAGTCTCTGCAAAAACTAGCCTAAAGTGAAAACTTGGAGAAATCAGCACAAGGACTCTGCAGGCTTCAGCCAAGACAATGGCTGCAGAAAGGCTCTGGCAAGCAAAGCCTGTTAAAGAATTCTAGGCTCCCCACACTCACAAACAGGAAAAAGTGAATGAATTAGCAGAACCAGATTCATTATTAAACTGATGGAACAAGTGGTGTTTCATGGCTGAGAGGCACACTCTCTCCCTCCCTCTCATTTCCTCACAAAGACCCTGCCTGGCATTCTCCGAGCGTCAGAAGGCATAGACTATTCTGTTCTGTAAATATGGAAATAAGTGGAAGAGAAAGAAAAAGTAAACTTACGATATTTGTAAGCCATTTTTGCTTGAGATGTGGATCCACAGAATTCAGTCATGCTAAGCTATGGTTTGTTGGAGAAACTACAATGGCATAAACAAGGAGTGACCATTGTTGTTGGCTAAAAGGTTGCATCAGGCTTTGCATAACATGCCTAGGGCTGACCTCCCCATGGGCTCGCCTCATGGGGAAGGTGTTAGTGATTTTAAAGGTACATGGGTCCTTGAAAACTCTGTAAGAATTAGATTGATATATATGGTAACTGCAGCAAGATTGTTGTATGCACAACAATGGAAGAACAAGGAAATCCCCACAGTGGAGGAATGGACTGTGAAAATGTTAGAATTCACAGAAATGGCAAAACTGGCCTGTTTGGTCAGAGAAAAAACAACAAAAACTGTTTTGAAAGACTGGAAACCTTATGTGGACTTGAAATGAAATGATGATTTATGTATTTGAAGATTAAGATAGACTTGGACTAAATGAGGGGCTGAAGGGACTTATATAATATCTAAGAGGGAGGAGAGATTATAAAATTGTAACTATCTGTTGAAAAGAAAGTCGGAAGTCATTATATTTTTTAACTTTAGTTCTTTACTTTTCTCTTTTCGTTTCTTGCACTTATTCGGGTTTTTTGTTTCTCTTTTTCTAGCTCTTAATAAACATAAAGAAAAAGAAAACTCTGTAAGAATTAAGGTGCCCAGTTTGTTCTTTCATTGAAATTTCACTGCATCATTTAATTGTATACTCTAGAATAAATCAAGATCTAACCTGTGAGTAGGCTAGAAGGTGATCGTAGAAGGGTGCTCAGGAGTGGAGATACCTCCTGTGTATCATTGGGAATTCATGTCTACCCAGTTTAATTTGTTACTTCCTCAACCACCCTCTACCTTCCTTAGCAACAACAGATGGGTTTAGAAAACTATTTACAATGTTAGTTTCCCTACATAGCCCTCAAGAGATGCTGCATAGGACAGTCAGGAACATTTGGGAAAATCAAAATAGTTGGATACTTTCCCAACTGTCATTCTTAACACTATCTAGCTGAAGTCATGGGCATGGGTGGGCAGGTGGGCACCTAGCCTAACAGCTGCCTGAGAATGCCAGATGTTCATTCTGACAATATCATATCATATCACATTTCCCCAAAAAGCATATTTTAAAGCCCACAGAGTCCAAATTTTTTAGATGCTATGAAGTGGGGGCAATGATGTATAAAAGCAGTTTGATCTTCCTGTGAACAAATTATGTCAGCTTTTAGATGTTCTTGAAATCTGCTGAGTGGGCAGAGAAAAGGCTCTTAAAATCGGTTTGAGTAACAGCATTGAAGCCATCCCATACCAGTCTCATAAGTATGAATAGACATTTTATGGAGAAGATGCTTTTTGCAAAATAAGAGCAGGGGGGTGGCATTCTCAGTTGCTCTCTGAGTGAGATGGGCGGGGAATAAATTTGATATATAAATATTTGATAAATAAATAAATAAATTTAAAAAAATAAATTCTAACTCATTAAAGGGTAAAGTTATACACCTCCACCCTGGCCCCTTTAGGAGATGTGGTCCATACAACTTAAAGGAAGGAAGGGTCACCCAATATAACAGAGCTTTCCAAACTGTGTCAGGACACATTAGTGTGTCAGCTGCAGTGTCTGGGATGTTGGTGGGATGTTTGACTCCCACCATCCACTACAGCACAAACTGCTGTAGTGGATGGAGAAACATGGCACAGCCGTGTTTTTGTCTGTAAAAGTCACCTCTGTATGAGAAACAAGTGGTGTTGAGACACAGGTCCAGAAGATGGCAGATGTGGTTTGGGTTGAGATGGTTTCTTCTTTCAAGGGTGCTGTCCTCTTCTAGTCTCTTCCTGACCACGGATAGAGCATGAGTGGTGGGGATGCTGGTGAAAAGGGAGGACACATCGAAGGAGACCATAGTTTCATCTGTATCCAGTTTCAGGATCTTTGCTTTGGCAACAAATTCTTCCGAATTATGGATGTGGTGTTCAGAGTGTCCAACCAGAGGTGCTAGTATGGTAGAGAGGTGTTTGGCAATGTTGTATGTTACCGAATTAATGCTGCTGACTATGGGTCGACCCATACATTGGAGAAACCAAACAACCTTTGTACAGGAGGATGGCCCAACACAGGAGGAGCAACACCACAGGACCAGAGTCAGCAGTTTACCTTCATCTAAAGGAAAAAGTACACTCATTCGAGGACATTAATGTTCACATTTTAGACAGGGAAGATAAGTGGTTTGAAAGAGGGGTCAAGGAATCCATTTATACCAACTTGGAAAATCCTTCTTTGAATAGAGGTGGGGGCCTCAGTCACAATCTTTCCCCTATTTTCCTTCCTGCTTTGTCTTCTGTGCCTAGGAAGATTAAGACCATTTCGCAATCTCAACAACAGCAAGGTAATCTTAACGATCCTCCTTTGGATGATAAAGGGACTTAGAAATTAACATCTCAAATAACCATGACCTAGCCCCAGGTGCAAGGTCCCACAGCCACCCTAGAAACATATTTAAGGATTCCCTTACTAACTTTGCTCAGACTGAAGAAGCTTCTTGGATAAGGAGCGAAACGTTTCCACTGAGAAAATAGAAATCCAGTTGACATGATTCAAGCTACAGACAATTCCACCTGGATGACTGAGAACCTTCATCGACCTGTGTAATCATGTTTCATATTACATTTATACAGTGTACAAAAATCCCTTATTTTCTCTATTTTCAAGATTCTTTTCCTACCAAATTCCACTTTCCATTTTCAGCCTTTGTCCTATGCACTTAAGTTTTCCAATCCCTAAAACCTTTTTGAGGATTTTTCCAAGCCAATGTGGCTTTGCAAATTTGACTGAGAAGCTGGAATATCTCTGTGTATTTTGTGATAATTTTTCACACAGTTTAACTCTTCCTGACTGTTCTGTGACATCACAGCAGTTCAGCCAATAGTTGCATGATCTGGCCTGCACTGCTACATCTTGGGTTTGATAAAACATTCCAACTTACATGTTTCTGCTGAATTTGTACTGTAAACAAAACAGGGCACAGAGACACATTGATAGCAATAATTAGAAGTTATGATAGGAAGTACACAGGAAGGACTTAAATTAATTATTACTGTATATGCATGACCTGTTCCTTAATACTGCTTTACTTTAGCTTTTAAGTTTGTTCTGTGTAAAGAAATAGTGGAGAGAATGCCTAATAAGTAGCTATATTTATAGAAATTACAATTGCACTACATTCCCAAGATAAAGCAAGCTCATTTATGTTTGGAAGAGGTCAGAGAAGGGTAAAGAAGGACTGGCATTTTAAAGTAAGCTGGAAGCATATGCTAACTTCTCCACTGATTTTCCATTGGCTTCTTAACCCAATCTGTAATGCTGATCAATGCTGGTAAATATATGGTGAAATAGTGAGGTGGCTCCCTTATTTTTAACATCCCTTCGTCTTTTATTCCATGTTTTAGTTGTTTTTTAATATCTTTTAATGTATTTATTGATTGCTTTTAGCTCTTTGTATGCCGCCCAGAGTTACTTGTTTGTGAGATGGGTGGCTATATAAATTTGAAAAATAAATAAATAAATAAAATAATCCTAAGTATAGGCTCCCTCCAGAATGCTGCTAATGCTGTGCTGAAATTTACCCTGTAATTTCTCAAACATTTTCTCCTGACTTAAAAGGCTTCTGGTTTTCAAACTCATCCATTGAATGGTTGAGAATTTCTTTCAAATTTCTCAGTGTTTTGTTTAGGTGGTTACGGGATTATTACTGGTTGCTACTGCTGTTGTTTTCTGTGACACCACTTTCTATTCCTCTGAAGCTCACATGTTCTGCTCAGATGTTCCAGTCTGAAAGGAACTAATGGGAGAAGTTTCTTCATGTTGGTTGTTGTGGGTTTTCCAGGCTGTGTGGCCGTATTCTGGCAGTTTTGGTTCCTAACGTTTCGCCAGTCACTGTGGCTGGCATATTCAGAGGACAGGAGCACAGCTAGAAGATTCTCTCTGTGCCCAAGTGAAGGGTGTGTCTTCCTGCTGGTGTTTATATCTGCTGAGAGGGTGTGTGTCTTCTGTGGGTCATTTACAAGAGATTAGGAGAGGGCTTATTGTGGTGATTAGGGGGTGTGGTGCTGTTGTGTGTGGGATTAGCACATCTATTGTGTGAGTAGTTTGCATATTTCTGTGGTTGAGTAGAGTTCATTGACCTTTTGCAAGCTGTGTTTTTCAGGACTGGCAGCCAGGTTTTGCTGATCTTTAAGCTTTCTTCTTTTTTATTGAAACTGTGTTGGTGTTTATGTATTTCAATGGCTTCCCTGTATAGTCTAACATAGTGGCTGTTGGTGTTGTCCAGTATTTCTGTGTTTTCAAATAAGATTTGGTGACCAGTTTGTTTGAGAACATGTTCAGCTATTGCAGATTTTTCAGGTTGCTGTAGTCTGCAGTGTCTTTCATGTTGTTTTATCCTGGTGAGGATGCTGCATTTTGTGGTCCCAATGTATACTTGTCCACAGCTGCAGGGTATGCAGTAAACTCCTGCAGCGGTGAGGGGGTCCCTTTTGTCTTTTGCTGATTTTAACATGATTTTTCTTCATGTTGTCTTATTATTTATTACAAGTGCTTGGATTTCATGGAAGCCAGGAAACCTGCAGATTGCCAGAGAAGTATTTTATAATGAAAGATCATACATTCACACATCATTCAATGAGGCTAACCTTTTCCATCAAATTAAATGAAAACTTACAGACAAAATGCAGGGTAATTTTTCTACATGGTACTAGTTAAACTATAACTTTACAATTGAATTTCTTAAGTCAAGGCAAGCAATCTTTTTGTTTTTAGAAGTATTATTTTTGGCAGCCAGGTGAGGGGGGCACAGAGGGGGGCTGTCACCCTCTGAGGTAAACCAGACAGGAAACATGACCAGATGAGCTACTTCTACTTTATTGTTAGGCTATATTAACAGAATCTAGCAAGTCTGAAAGTACAATCCTCCCGCCGTCCCTATTTACTGCCTAACCAGTTAGGGCAGGTCCTTCCTAAGTTTCTTTCTCTGCTTGTTACTCAGTTGTGTACTCCTCCCCCCCTTTTTTTATCAAATCATTCCCCAGGCAGCATCTCTTCCCACCCGTCTTCCAAGGTCATTCCCACATTCCATTGCAGTGCCTGATATTACCATGGTATTACATAAATGAGTGGGATTAATTTTGGGGGATGTTCTCCACTTTTGGGGATTGCTTCACATTTGTTTTTCCAGGAGTAGATGCGCTAACCCCATTCAAAGGCTTAGCACACTATAATTCATTTGTTTTCCTCTACAATTCTGGAACATTTGGTACTCATCTGCCCTTTCACCTTTTCCCCTCCAGCAATTAATATATAATCGTTCCTTCATACAGCCTTCCCCATAATCTTATTTAGACGAGCTGTTAAGACCTGGCTCTTTTCCCTGGCCTTGGAATAGACTGGGTGGTAGGCGAGTTGTTTTATGTATGAGAAGGTGGTGAATTTCTCCAGACCTTTTTTTTTTTTGTATGGTGTGGATTGTTATATTTTAAATTTTGTATATTGCATACTGCCCAGAGTCATAATGGAGTTGGGTTTCTTATACATTTAAATAAATTGGGGGAGATGGGCAGTCATCATTCATTGGCGATCACTCGTAGCCGGGTAAGATTGTCTTCCAAAGGTAAAATTTTAACAGTGGAACCGTAAGTGGCTATAAAGGCCAATTCTGGATCCGCACAACCTCCCACAATGAGGGCATAGGTTTCCGGGTGGGAGACGGTCATGATGAGGGTCTGCCTGACGTGCCTTCCTTTTAGCTCTTTTCACCCTTTCGCCCTGTACTCGTGCTTCTTCAAAGTCCGTAGCGCCATTAATAAAGGCTGACCTCCAATTGAAACGCTCATGAGTTAGGGCTATATATATATAAATTGAATAAATAAATAAATAAATAAATAAATAAATAAATAAATAAATAAATAAATTCAGGTAAATGTGCAGTATGCAACCTGAAACTCATACTGTCTGTATCTTCTTAAATCTTTGGCTGCAGCCCACCCAAAAGTCTTTCCAAATCATTATTTTTTAAAAAAATAAGGCAGCCTGCCTTATTAGTATTATAAGGTATTTTTGTAAACTAGTGATTTCTATGTGTGTGTGTGTGTGTTAAATATTTGGTATTATATGTTGATAGTTGATAATAGATAGATAGATAGATAGATAGATAGATAGATAGATAGATAGATAACTTAGTTTTGTACTTTTTAATTTTTCTGTTTTTTTAATTTAGGGGTATGTGTTTTTTTCTCTTCTCTTTATTGTTTCTGGTGTTTCATTTATGTTTTTGGGTCATTTATTGTCTTTAGTATTTCATTGCTTCTTTCATTGTTTATTTTTGTATTTTTGTATTCTTCATTTTTTGTAATCTTGTTATAAAAAATAATAAAGTAGCAGGCAGGGGGTGGGGAAGGCAGGGGAAAATATTAAATCAATGGAGAGCAATTCTATTATTTGTATTTATTTTACTTCATCTTGACCTTGCCCAGACTTCTGAAGTATGATCTCAGCATACCACTCAGAGGGCAAGTGTGACCTCACTGTTAAAACTTGTGCATGTCAGTTAAAATTGGTGCTTTACATGCTCTATAAAGGAGGGACAAGGAAATGGTGCTTTGTAAAGGTTCTTTTGAGTGCACGGAATGCACACCTGCCACTGGAAACAATTAAGTGATTTACATTCAAGGATGAGCCAACCACTGTTCAAAAATGTAACATAGTGGTCAAATCCATCAAGCAAGCTCCAGAAGATGCTTGATTCAGTAGTTCTGTGCCTGGACAGACGGGCTGCCTGCATAGAGGTTTTCATCTGAGCCTCTCCCTCCCAACCTCCTCCACCTATGCCATGATAAATTTAGATCTATCAGTTCTGGAATACAACTATATGCCAGACTTTTTCCTGCTCCAGTGCACAGCAATTGTATGGGAGATTTGTGCTGATTGGGGCCAGAAGGTGCCAGCTTCTAGTGCCAGCAAGAGGAGTGAAGTTTAATGGGCTTGCTTTGCTTTTTTCAATTGCCTATTTCCTTGGGCTTGAAGGAGATGGGGGTTGTAACACAAACAATTCCCACCATTCCAGATTCTCCCATAATACACGAAAGTTTTAAGGAAGAGAAGAGAGGGAGCAGTAGCTCTTCCACAGGCTGTCGCAGACATGCTTGCTAAATGTTTTCAGAACAGAGTTAGACAAACTACGTAGATGTGGTGGACTTTAACAGCCATAATCCTCTGGCCTCTCATGGAAGTAAGAAGGGGCCATCAAGTTCCCCATTTTCAGTACAAATTAAAGCACCCTTGAATTGATGTTCATCCATCTGTCTGGGTAATTACATTCCACTGCTCTTATCATTAAGACATTTTTCCTAACGTTCAGCCAGAATCTTCCCCTTGTAACTTAAGACCATTATTTTACACTCTGTCATCTGGGCTGATAGGAGTCTTGACCATCTATGTGACACAGAAAAAAAAAATTGGGGGTACTTTTTTCTATCCAACAGACTTGTGTTGATGTCCAACCTACCTGGAAACCACACCTGGGAAAAGCCAATTATAGAGGAATGTAGAAAGTCAAGGTAGAACAAAAAAGTTTATTTTGTCTACTTTGGCGTTGTCTATGTTGACTGGCAATAGGTCTCCTAGATACAGCAGAAAAATTTGCCAGATGTCCCTAGGGACAACTAAAGGCCAAATTTGGGGCTTTCTGCATTCAAAGCACATGTTCTATCATTTATTTATTTATTTATTTATTTATTTATTTATCAATCAAATTTCTATCACCGCCCATCTCCCTCCTCAGGAGGGACTCTGGGCGGTTTACAATAAGATAATTTATTAAAACAAGAAGGATAAAATATAAATTCAATATACAATTATTAATAATTATAAAATCAGAATAAAATCCATGTGGTAAAAGTAGCAAAAAGGTCTAACTCAGTCCATGTGTAAGAGGAGCATTAAGACACTAGCCATCCCCAAGAGTAGTTATTCCCTTCGCAGCCCCAAGCAAGGTGGCAGAGCCAAGTTTTCAGGTTCCTCTGGAAGGTCAGGAGCAATGGGGCTAACCTCACCTCTGGGGGCAGGATGTTCCAGAGGGCGGGAGCTACTGCAGAGAAGGCTCATCTCCTGGACCCCACCAGATAGAATTCTCTTACAGATGGGGTCCACAGCACACCCTCTCTGCATGATAGGGTGGGACGGGTTGATGTATTGGGGAAGAGGCGGTCCCTCAGGTAACCTGGCCCTATGCCATGTAGGGTGTTAAAGGTGATAACCAACACCTTGAATTGGACCCGGAAGTAGACTGGCACCCAATGCAGCTCACGTAATAGAGGTGTTATGTGTGCCGATCTAGGGGCACCAATGATAGCTTGCATGGCCGCATTCTGGACCAGCTGTAGCTTCCAGATACTCTTCAAGGGTAGCCCCATGTAGAGCATGTTAGAGTCTATAGTCTATATGGGAGATAACAAGGGCATGAGTGACTGTTCGAAGAGCCTCCAGATCTAGGAAAGGGTGTAACTGGTGCACAACACCAAGTTGCGCAAAGGCCCTTCTGGCCACAACTGCCACTTGCTCTTTGAGCAGGAGTCATGAGTCCAGGAGGACCCCCAGATGCTGCACCGGGTCTGTCTGGGGCAGTGCAACCCCATCCAGAACCAAAGATGATAATGTCCCAGATACAGAGCCATTAACGCACACTCTGTCTTACCAGGGTTCAGCTGAAGCCTGTTGGACCCCATCCAGGCCGCTACAACCCCCAGACACCTCAAGAGGGCAGTCATAGCATCACTTACCTCACCAGGGACAGAGATGTATAATTGAGTATCATCAGCATATTGATGATACCTCATCCCATGATGACAGATGATCTCGCCCAGTGGTTTCATGTAGATGTTAAAAAAGAGTGGAGAGAGAACCAAACCCTATGGCACAGGAGGGGTCAAGGGTCGGATCTCTCTCTCCGTATCACCACTGATTGGAACCAGCCCTGGAGGAAGGAGGTGAACCAGCATAAAACCACGCCACCCACCCCCAACTCCCTGAGCTGACCCAAAAGGATACCGTGGTCAATGGTATCGAAAACTGCTGAGAGGTCAAGAAGAGCAAGGATGGCTGCACTGCCCCCATCCCGCTCTCACCAGAGATCATCCATAAGTGCGACCAAAAATGAAAAAATGAGAAGGAGGAGGGGGAGGGGGGAAGGGAAGGGAAGGGAAGGGAAGGGAAGAGAAGGGAAGGGAAGGGAAGGGAAGGGAAGGGAAGGGAAGGGAAGGGAAGGGAAGGGAAGGGAAGGGAAGGGAAGGGAAGGGAAGGGAAGGGAAGGGAAAGGCTATTCAGTTTCTAACTTCCCCCCTTTTATGCTTCTGCTAATTTACAATATTTTAAAACATTTTGGCCCCTTAGAAGCCAAACTGTAAATGTTTATACTTGCCACACTGCATGATGTATTGTATATATGGGAACTATTGTTGCTTAAATTTGATTAAACTTATATTGTGAATATATACTGATAATTTTGCCATAGCTGCGTATTCTCCATGTTTAACTTCCCAATCGGATATTGCCAGAATTGTATCTTTCTTCCAGTATTGTGCAAAATTTATTCTCACTGCCCTGAACATGTATCTCATTAAATTGTGATCTTCCTTGCTGATTCTTTCTGGGATTACACCTAGTAAGAAAAATTGTGGTCTCATTTCAGATTTAAGTTCCATTTTCTGCAGTGTACTATGTATATCTTTCCAGTACTTTTGAGTTTGTTTACATGTCTACCATATGTGGTAAGACGTTCCTTCTGTTCACTGGAATTTCCAACATTTATTACGGTATGATTTGTCTATCTTGGATATTATTGATGGGGTTGTATACCATCTGTAAAACATTTTGTACCAATTTTCTTTGTTAAACTTGTATTTTCAAAGAAAAGCTGCCTAGATTAAGCTTCTTTGTGTCACATGCTAGTCTACATTGACACATCCTTTAAGATCTACAGTAGAACCCAGCTAGATTGTGATGAATACCTCACTGCAGTGTTAGAGAGGCGGCAAGAATGAAACCAAGGACTGGGGGGAACCACTGAACAAACTCTTAGCAAAACTCACCTGCTGGGCCTTGCCAAATAATTTTCAATTAATTAACTGATTACACCAGAGAACAGAAGGGGGATTCACATGTGGGCTGTTGACCTTTAAGAATAATTAATACCATCAGGGTGGCAAAACTCATCCAAGCAAAATAATTGGGAACATTTCAATATCACATCTGATCCAATGTCAGGGGAAGGAAAGGAGGGGACTTGGGGAAAATGCCAGTTAATTTTATCCCATGCCTCTATTTTCAGCCTTTCAGCTCTTTGCAGCCCTATTTAGCTTTGTATTCTTCCCATGCTTCTCCCTGTTGAGAATTATGTCTTTAAACAATAAGCTAACTTTTTACTTTTAATCCTTACACTTCAACTGTCTCACTCTTTGCTCCCTGGTTATTTTTTTCTCTCATTTTTCTTCTTCTTCTTCCACACGCTGCCAGTTTTGCTCATAAAAAGAAGGATTTCTTCTCTAAATTGATCCTATGCATGCCCTTTCAGCAGGGTTTGAGGGGACAATTCCCCAAATTAGTTAGCAGAACACCCTGACATAGTTCATTCAGATGATGACTCTCCTGTTTCCTGGATTCAAACTTTTTCTCACTCATACAAAGCCAATTTTTTTTGCAGCAGTACATCGGGATAGCATTCAGCATGGCCAGCTAGGTAAGTAGAGAAAATGCCAGCTAGCTCCTGATCTGGGGGAAAAAATAATATAGAAGAGTTCATTTGGAATGTAATTGAAGTATGGGAGACCCAGGATACTGCAGACTCCTGGTGAGATAATGAAGGAGTATGTGACAGGAGCTTGCCTAGCTACCTCCTAATTAAGAGAAACACAAGAAAAAAATTGTGTTCAACCCATGATTTCACCAAAAATTCCTTCTCCTTTGAAAATTAAAACAAAACAAAATCCAGAAATAATTTATTTCCCCCCGAACTAAATGTTGGGGGGGGGGGGAATGCAGAGGAAATGTTCAGGATGGCACTGTGCACAAGAATGGCAACTAAAACCACTGCACCACAAGGGAAAATGTAGTAATTGCCAATCTCTTTATGTTTCTCCTGTGGATGGTATCTAGGGTTTTGTGCATCAGCCAAGTTCTAATTCAAAGTCAATATTCAAAGATTGTTAGATTTGCTTCAAATAAGAGATTCAAGGGTTGAATACAACAAGATTTGATTCAAACCAATTTGAGATATGATAAAAGATTTAACTGTAAGTCATAAAATGGGGAAGCATGAGAACACTTGCAGCTGCTTTAGAGAGGGGAAGGGGGCAAAATAGGATGAAAATAATAGGGATGTAGATGCTTTAGAGCATAGCTTCCCAAGACACGTTAGTATGTCGGCTGCAGTGTCTGGGTGTGTTGCGGCTGCTGCTGCCTCCGAGCCCTGCCAGGATTCCACGCAGGTCCTAGTGCCTGCCTTGTGCCCTGCTGTAAGAGTGTGTCGCGAAATGATGCATGTCTAAAAAGTGTGTCACCAACATGAAAAGTTTGGAAAGCTCTGCTTTAGAGGTTCTGTATTGGCATTTCAGTAAAAATGGCAATACATGCAATACATGTTTTGAATACTTCTCTGCAACTCTTTTAAAGTTTGGATAGCAGGATTGGGCGGTGGGGGGGGAAGGATTGCATAGCAGTCTCTAAATTTTCCAGCAAAGAGCCAGTGAGGAAGTTGTGCTGAACCAATGCAGAAAGGAACAAACACTTTGAAAAACTGTTTTGAAAGTAAGCTTTTTACTAAATATCTAAAAGTCACCCTTTGCACATCTACTTTTCTGGGCTAGCAAAGCTGATTGGCATGGGTCTCTGGCTAGACAAGTCTATTCTTGGAATAGCACTTTATGTGCTGCTTATACATTTTTTTAAAAGTTGAAGTCTGTAGCTTGAATCATGTCAACTGGATTTCTATTTTCTCAGTGGAAACGTTTCGCTCCTTATCCAAGGAGCTTCTTCAGTCTGAGCAAAGTTGGTAAGGGAATCCTAAATATGTTTCTAGGTAGCTGTGTTTAAAAATAAAAAACAACTAGAAACATATTTAGGATTCCCTTACCAACTTTGCTCAGACTGAAGAAGCTCCTTGGATAAGGAGCGAAACGTTTCCACTGAGAAAATAGAAATCCAGTTGACATGATTCAAGCTACAGACAATTCCACCTGGATGACTGAGAACCTTCATAGACATAAAAGTTGAAGTATATATGTGTTTTGTCACAATTCCTCATTAAGAAATAAAGAAATACTCTGTATTGTACACTATAGATTCTTCTTTGAGAGATCTAATCTGTCTATCGTTATCTATCTATCTTCTATCTATCTTTGATTTATATGCCACCTTTCACAAAGGAACTGCAGGAGGCTCCATAGGCAGATGGATCTGCATGTTTAATGATGAATCTGTATGTTTAAGATCACTGCCTGGATTTTTTAATGATGGGAATTAAGGAATTTTTATGGCCTGTGTATTATTGCTATTTATGGATGAAATACAGAGCCAGTTTGGTGTAATGGTTAGGGCATCAGGCAAGAAATTGGGAGACCATGAGTTCTAGTCCCACCTTAGGCACAAAGCCAGCTGGGTGACCTTGGGCCAGTCACTTTCTCTTAGCCCTAGGAAGGAGGCAATAGCAAACCACTTCTGAAAAACCTTCCCAAGGAAACTGCAGGGACTTGCCCAGGCAGTCTCCAAGAATCAGACACAGTTGAATGGATTTTAAAAAATGGATGATATAACGTGCTCTGGTGTTTCAGTATATTTTATTATTGTGATTTTATTGATGCTGTTTGGCTTCCTGTTGTTACCCATCCTGGGCTGGGGGGGGGCAAACGGGGGAGAAGTATGATAAAGAAACAAATAACCAAAACATAATATCTCAGACCCAGTCATACAATAAAAAACAACTTACGTCCTCAAGACAAGACAAGACAGAGACAACAAGAAGCGGGGAGGGGGAAATTGGATTTTGTGAGGTTTATTTTTTCTGGGGGAGAAGTGCAGAGAATGAAAGAGGAATGAAAAAGGAGATTGAAAGGGCTGAAGATCTGTAGCTAGACTGAAGATAGATACCAACAGGGTCAGATAAATTAACTGAGTGTTACAGAAGGATAAGGATAAAAGATTAAAAGATAAAATACCCAAGCAGTAAAATAAAGCTGAGTTTCTTTCTCTCTTCTTCTCTAAGGAAACCTGCTTAAACAACATCTAACAGGAAAGTGTGACACAAGAGAGCAGAGCAGTTCTCCTCCAAATTCTCTGATAAGCAGGCTTTGTGGGAGTAGTAAAATTCATTGGCCAAGGACTCATGTCATATGAGAAAACACATCACACCACTAAACTAAACACACCTCAGTTCTCTGCTTATATAGAAGGAAAGTCACAACAGTTGAGATTCTGTAACTATAGAAAGTCTTCTGAATCTCAAATCTCTTTGAAATAATTCAAGGCAACTGATCTGAAAAAGCAATTGGATCAAATCACTTTTGAGTGAAATCACCACTGTGAAGCTTCACAGTCTCCTAATGATGTCTTCTGTCCGTAGATTCTGGTCCCTGCCTGTTTTTGTATTTTGTCTTTATGCACACTGAAGAAATGAGCTGCTGTGGTCTAGCATCCTACCTTCCCCTGACATCATTGCTGACAGATCCTGTTCACAGACCATGCTGCTGACACAGCCAGAATGACAATGCTGGAGGCACGTTTTATTCCTGCAATAACAGAGCCTTTGATGTGGAGAGGTGTTAATGTAATTCTCAGTATTCCCACCTGATCTGTGTTGTGCTGCATTATTCTCTGATTTAGCTTTTAACATCACACACATACAGAGATAAACACATGGAGACACAAGTGTGGTGTGTGTGTGTTTAATAAAGGGTGGATAATCCTTACGGTTTCCTACTAAAATGATAAGGTAAAGGTAAAGGTTCCCCCCGCACATTTGTGCAGTCGTGTCCGACTCTAGGGGCCGGTGCTCATCTCCATTTGTTAGCCGAAGAGCCAGCGTTGTCCGAAGACACTTCCACGGTCATGTGGCCGCATGACACGCACGGAACGCTGTTACCTACCCACCGAAGTGGTACCTATTCATCTACTTGCATTTGCATGCTTTCGAATTGCTAAGTTGGCAAGAGCTGGGGCTAGTGCGGGAGCTCACTCCGCATGAAGGGCTAGGGATTCGAACCTCCAAACTTGCGATCTTCCAATCGACAAGCCTGGTGTCTTACCCGCTGAGCCATCGCGCCCCTTATATATACTATATATATACTTATATATACTTATATATACTATATCTTATATATACCTTATATATACTATATCTGTTATGCAACTGTCGTTTATTACATGTGTAACTAAAATGATACACATGTAATAAACCACAGTTGCATAACAGATATAGTATATTAAAATCCTGCCTAGGCCTGCACAAGATACGAATTAATGTTCCTATCATACACTCTCTGTCAAATCTCCATGTAGCCTTCCTCAATCTGGTGTCCTCTAGATGTGTTGGACAGTGGGTCCCATCCTACTTTTATTAGTGATCTTGCTGGGACATCATGGGAGTTGCAGTCTATTTTTTCTGGAGGGTACCAGTTGGGAGAAGGCTATTTTGTGCTTTGATGTCACCTTGGGATGCTTCTAATTTCAGAAAAAAGTATAATGCTTACTTTCGGTGCCTCCTTCCTTGTTTCATAATATGTTCTTTCAAAGTTGACATTAGAAGTGGTGTTCCCAATTTCTTGGGGAGAGTTGGCACATTTTGAGCTTTGAGAGCCAGTTAGGACCACTTGCATAAAAGTACTGCCATGATGGGTTAGTCCATATATCAGAAGGCAAATGGATGAGGTTCTCCTCCATCACTCCCTCTAGTTTCCCTAGACCCTTTTTACCATTTCCAATTATCTTGCATTGTTTAAGAGTGGCATTTTTTTTTGTAGCAGTGGCTTTTCTCTCTCTCAAATTAAAAGAATCTGAAAAAAATAACATTTATTTATTGTTCATATTTCTATCACCGCCCATCTCCCCAGATGGGGGACTCTGGGCGGTTAAAATCAAGGGCTGCAAGAAACTAGTGGGACCCAAGGAAGTGTCTGTAGGCACATTGGTGTCCACAAGGCTCAAGTTAGGGCCCTTGTCCTTGGAAGGTCAAAGACCACACATAACATTTGGAAGCAGAGGTTCAGAACTGTAAAGCTGGTGGAGCCACATCACTTATGTAGACAGGGTTGGGTTTGGGGTGGAGCTATTTTGTATGTGTGTGAGAGAGGTAAAGCGAGAAGGTGGATGGTGTGTGTGTGTTTATTTATTTATCATATTTCTTCACCACCCATCTCGTATAGCAATGACTCTGGGTGGTTTACAAGTAAATAAAAGGAATAAAAGATTCATTATAAAATATAAATATACATAAATATAAAAAATATATAATATAAAGTCCAAGACGGTCTTAGTAAAGTTTTCTGGGGCTACATCAAGATATCAACTACCCCCATGATCGACTATCCTCCCTCTTGCCCCAAACGAGGTGACATAGCCAAGTCTTAACTCCCTTTCTGAAGGCCAGGAGAGTGGGGGCCTGCCTCACCTCTGGGGGTTAGTTATTCCAAAGGGCGGGGGCCATGGCAGAGAAGGCCCTCTTCCTGGACCCCGCCAATCAACAATCTCTCATGGACAGGGTCCGTAACATGCCCTCTCTGCCTGACTGGGTGGGACAGGTCGATGTAATGGAGGTGAGGCAGTCCCTCAGGTAACCTGGACCCATGCCATATTATGCTATACTTATTTTGAAGCTTCATATGTTTCCCAACTCAAAATGACAGGGAACTTTTCAGTTTTCAGCAATGCAGGTCAGAGGTGAAGTCTAGAGTTTCAGTGGCCATAGGTTATTAATCACTTCCTTAGAACAAGAAAGGATAGCATATATCGAAACAACAGTAATCATGCAACTTTTATAACTGGTATCTTTTTAAATTATAAATGTTGATCTTACACTGAATGAATTCTTTATTACAGCCAAAGGCCAGAAACTTAAAATAGCCCACAAGAACAGAATATCCACACATTAGTACAATATACTGTATAATAAAACAAGCAGTAACATGAAAGCAAAAGGAGATTATGGAATACAACTGGAGAGGGAGATAGTTTACCAATTTAGCTGGCAGCCCCTCATTATATTTTGCTGCTCTCTATATGCCACCATGCAAACATTTGCTATGCGATAAATAGCAGGAGACTGCTGGTCAACAAGTAAATCCCTGAGGAGTAATTTATCTCAAAGACTTGAAAAGTTTGCTAAAAGGGGAACAGTATGCTTACTTCATAGATCCCAATAAAATTAGCAATATAGCAGAACATATCCAATTGCCCTGAGAAGCTACAGTCTTTCTAAGAGGTTCTAGTAAATCTGTCTTCCAGCAGAGCAGATGGAAAGGCTACATTTACCTCTTTTTGAATGTATAGGGCTCATGATTTAAGAAGCATTTCAGCTTGATCTTAGCCCATGATCTTACATTAATACTGTTGTACACATACAGTTGTTTCTTCTATTAATTAGCTTGATATTTATTTATTTATTTATTTATTTATCAATCAAATTTATATGGCCACCCATCTCACAAAAGTGACTCTGGGCAGCGTACAAAAATTCATGGTTGTACTAACACCAATGGCTTTTAAGATCTCTCGGCTGTATTTATTTTTATATTTAATTTTTTGTTACTGTTTTTATTGTATGGTTATTTTTATTATTGTTAGCTGCCCAGAGTCACTAATTTGAGATGGGCGGCTATATAAATTGAATAAATAAATAAATATAAATAAATAAATAAAACAGTAAATATATAAACAATAATTACCTAAAACCATTATATAATAATAATTACATGTATTTAATGTATATTATACATTAAATAAAAACAGCTATAAAAACAGAACTAAAGCAGAAAAAGAAAATTATAGACAAAGGGATGTTAATAATGGAGCCACCTCACTAGATCACCTGTCCCCTGGGGTCCTCAGCCCTGTTGGCATAACCAGCTCTTGAGGGACCTTCAAAAGCTCAGGAGTGATGAGGCTGACATCATCTCTGGCAGGAGAAGTTTCCACAATGCGGGTGCCATTGCAGAAAAGGCCTGCTGCCTAAGGCCTGCCAAATGTAGCTCCCTAGACAACAGAACCCGTAACATACCCACTCTGCTGGATCTAGTGGGATGGGCAGATGAAAACGGGGAGAGGTGGTCCCTCATATAACCCAGTGCCATGCCATGAATGGCTTTAAAGGTCAACACCAGCACCGTGAATTGGACCCAGAAACAGACTGGTAACCAATGCAGCTTGCGAAGCAGAGGTGTAACGTGTGTTCTACCAGAAACACACATAACTGCCCATGCTGCTGCATTCTGCACCAGTTGAAGTTTCCAGATACTCTTCAAGGACAGCCCCATGTGGAGTGCATTGCAGTAGTCCTACCAGGAGATGACCAGGACATGAGTGACCATGAGTAAGGCTCCTCAGTCCAGGAACAGGCACAACTGGTGCACAATACGAAGTTGTGCAAAGGCCCTCCTAGCTACAACTCCCACCTCCTCCTCGAGCAGGAGTCATGAGTCCAGGAGGACCTCCAAGTTGTGCACAGGGTCTGTTTGGGGCAGGTCAACCCCATCCAGTACCAACAATGGTATAGTCCCAGAACCGGAGGGCCTCAAAACCCAAAGCCACTCAGTCTTCCCAGGGTTCACTTGAAGCCTGCTGTTCTCCATCCAGACCCTCACAGCCTCCAGAAACTGGGATGAGGTATCCACAACATCACTTAATTCGCCAGGAGCAGAGATGTACAATTGGGTAACATCAGCGTACTGATGATACCTCATCCCATGGCAACAGATGAGATCACCCAGTGGTCTCATGTAGATGTTGAATAGGAGAGGGGAGAGCACCAACCCCTGTGGCACCCCATACAGTAGGAGCTGAGGGTGGGATCTTTCCTCCCCAATCACCACTGACTGGAATCAACCCTGGATAAATATAATATAAGAAAGGGATATAATAAAATATATTGTGTATTTATTTATATTTTTATATATTTATATTTATATTTATATTTATATTTATATTTATATTTATATTTATATTTATATTTATATTTATATTTATATTTATATTTATATTTATATTTATATTTATACACACACACACAGAGTATGAGAGATGAGAGGCAACACCAGAGGGAAACCAGATATTCAACTCTTTCACTGTTAGATATCTCTATAGCCCTGTTGGAGAGAAGCCTATGATGGTACCCCAAGAGCCACCAACTCCAAACAAACTGAATTGTGTTTCTAAAGATTCAATTTATGCTTCGTTCCAAGCCCTCCACAGTTCAGCCCCACATGGTATCAGCTACCACATAAATTTTGCTGAATATGGGTCAGATATAAACACCTCCCAATTCTTCCTGGACAAGTTCTGCAATTCTCAAAGCCATTTAGAGAGTCAAACTGAGAAAGCACTGCTGAGAGGCGGGTGCCATTATGAAAGTCTTGTTAAGTGGAACAACTTTCTTCACACCAATTGTCCTCAAATGCCCACACAAGTCAAGGGAATTATGGGTCACCTGATTCCCAGCAGTCAGAGAACGTCAACATTTCAAACTGCTCCAGCACTTACAAAATATTGGAAACAATGAACTGATGCTTGTCAGCAGCTGCTCTAATTCAGGTCCAGTTTAAAAATAAAATAAAGCCATAATTAAAAAGCCAAATTCTATAAGGTGCTTGCAGGCGAAATAGACATTAGAAACTGCATGCATGCACACACACACACACACGTATGTATGTATGTATGTATGTATGTGTGTGTGTGTGTATATATATATATATATATATATATATATATATATATACACACATACATACACACACACACACACACACACACACACACACACTATTGGTTTAATGACGTTGCAAAAATAAACCTCCCTTGGCATTTGTCAGTGAAGAAAGAGAGTGTGTGTGTTTGAATAAACAGCACATATATTAATTTAGGGATGCAGTGTGAGTGACAATATGTTCAGCATGAAAGTAAAGAGGCTGGTTTTAAAAGAGTAATAGGAAATGTAAGCTATTTGGGGCTATTTTCCCCACTCTATATTTGAAGGAGGATATGCTAAAGTATATAACACTCTTCAACTTAACTAGGCTAGTAAAAGACCTAGCAGCTGCATTTGTACAATAGGCTAAATTAAATTAGTTCTTGGTCAGGCTTTTTTGTAGCTTAATATATTGTGCAACAGCCTACAGTATGTTGTTAGCTTTTAATTCAGTATACTCTGCAGACTCCAAAATGGGTTAATTCAAGAACCAAGTTGACTTTGTTGTGTGAACTGAGCCTTCAAATTATCCACAGAAAACAATGCCATAACTTACTATATATTATCTCAGAATGTCAACCATACAATAATGATTTTCAGTTACAAGAAAGTAGATTCTAGATGAATGTTATGGGAAAAAAATCTTAACTGTAAGAACAGTTTGACACTGGAACCAATGACCAAGAGATATAGTCAGATGGATGCATTCAAACAGAGTTTGGATAGATACAGTATCTGGCAGGGATGCTTTAATTTGGATTTCTGAACTGAGCAGAGGATTAGACTGACTAGACCCTTTCAACTTTATGATTCAGTGACTTTTTTGGTTAAAAACAAGCACAAATGCATGTCAATGCAGCATTACCTAGAATCACAGGACTTATGGGGTTGCAGTTTTAAGTCACTGCCCCAAAAAGAAAGAGTAATGTTCATCTGAAATTGATAGATGCCAGAGAGGGAATTAAAACATAAGATCCACAGCAAAAAAGAGAGAATAATTAAAATAATTTTGTCACTTCCCCAAACAGCAACCAAATTCCTTGAATGCTTTACATAGGAAGGCAAAATTCTACATTTATACTTTTAGGGTTTTTTTAATAAGAACTTTATTAATTTTCAGTGTATAGTTAAAATACAAAATAGAAAGTATAGAAAAGATAGAAAATAGAACTAAAGAAAGAAGAAAAAACTATAAAAGAGCAAATAGACAGAAGACAAAAACAGAAAAATGACATTTATACTTTTAGGATTAACATCTATACTCCCAACAAATCCCTCTTCAGATAGCCAACATGAGAAGTCTACTTCAGGGATCTCATATAATTTCCCAATCTACTGTAGCCCTGGTCCATTTTTTAAAAATATACAATTAAAGGCTGCCAAAGAAATGCCTACCATGATGTAGATCACAATAATCTAATTTAACTGCTCTGGCAAAGGTGAACATCAAGAAGTCATCATTAAAAAAAACAAGCAAACAAACCCTAATCAGCAAACATTGTCCCTGATGAAGAAACAGTTCTCAGACATGTTGGGAAATAAGCCCAGTTTGATCTTGTGACTGTTATTGTCTTTTCCCCTTGGAATGTCATAAAAATTGGATTATTTCATTTGCTTCTTTAGTTACTGTCTCTTGACCACTTTTTTTTAGCTTAAAAAGCAGCAGATCTCTAAGTAATTTGATTAAGAATGCCTGAGTGGAGAAGCCAAGGTTAAGATCTCAAAATGTGTAGATGCTCAAAATAGAACATCATGTCAGACTTCCGGTGGGGACATGGCGGACTGAACAGCTGTGCTTGCGGGCTCTGCGGGCAGAACTGACAACGCAGCAGTTTTCTTGGGCTCAGGCAGGCTTTTCCTAAAGCCCAGGAGCATTTTACTGGGAAAGGATAATGTTCAGAATCACCCCATTTGTCCTCCAGGACGGCAGTTTGCAGCCAGGAGATCGTAAACAGCATTCGCGCTTGACTGGTAAGAGCTGCCGGGAGGCTGGGACATCACCATTTTCCAAGCCGCGCTGTAGCATTAAAAGGACATTAAGTCCGGCCACCCCATTTCTAAATCACCCAATTTATATTTTTCTTTAAGTATATGTACCCTAAGAGAGGCTTTCTACAGCAAGAAGAAGCGGGCTCTCTTGGTGCTTATCGTTATTTTTGGGGTTAATTTTTTTTTAAGTTTTGACTTGCTTTCCATCCAAATATTAAGGAAGATTGAGAGTAAATAATTGTCTCCCTGTTATTATCTTTGTACTAAATATAAAGAAATTAACGTTTTCCTACATGTTGAATCGGCTGTTTTGAACTTTTACTTTTCTGCTTCTACTTTCCCTGGGGAATTGTCTGCAATCTCACTCTCACTTAAGTAAACACATTCCTTCATATCTTCGACTTTCACTGGTTAGACTCTTAGGGGGCGCCATAATCTACTGCGTGAGACATGGAGGACCTCAAACAGACTTTCTCAGACTTCCAACGAGATTTCAAGCACATTTTTTCTCATTCTTGCCACGTTTTTATGCAAGGCATTCAGGATATTGTGGAAAATATCAGTTTTAAAATGTTTCATCTGGTTGTGGATGTTGTGGATGAAATTGAGAAATTTAACAGCATCAGGAATGTCTCTTCGACTTCTGCTGAGATTCTGGAGGAAGATCGGATAGTTGAGTTGAAGAAATCAAAGGGAGAGATCGAGTTGCAAGTCATAAGTGAAATTGATCTTCTGATGGAATGCCTTGGAAAAGAAGGGGTTACTATGTATGGGAGGTTTCTTGAAGAGAAGTCGGAGTTTTTGAGGGGGGCAGTTGGGCTGTTTGATTTCTTTAAGAAAAAAGCTTTGTGTGTATTGTGGGGATATGTAAATGCTTTTGGTTTATTTTGAGGTGGGATAAGGGTTTAAGAATATTTATCTGGATTGCTTTTAAGGTTTGGCTGACTTCATTTATCTTTAACAATTTGGATTAAGATTATTAAAGTATTAAAAAAATGTTTGGTTTTTGGTCTGACATGATTAAGATTATTAAAATTGCTGTACTATCAAGTACAATGGTAGACAATTTATATGTTTTTTAGTTTTAGTTTGATCTTTATTATAGTAGACAGGAATGCATAGAATTGTAGTAGGAATGAAATAATTAAATAAATGGGGGAAGTTGATTAGGATATATATATATATATATATATATATATATATATATTTTAATATAAGGGGAGGGAGCAACTATACTTAGTGATTTTTATAATGTGCCAGTGGTATGATTTATAGAAATAATGTGATTTTGGTCTAATATTGAGTAAGGGATTGATTATGGATTTGTTGTATATCTTTGCTGTTAAAAGTTGGAATTCACCGCTTTTAAAAAAAAAAATTTGTGTTTCCACACTTTTTTTAGTTCTCTTTTTTTCTTTGTAGTTTTTTGTTTTTCTGTAGCTTTTATCTCTATTTGAAACTTCATAAAAATTTTATTTAAAAAAACAGAACATCATGTTGCTGTTCAGTCAGCAGATAGTATTTTCCCAATCTCAAAGAGTGTTTGAGTGCTAGACATCTAGTAAGCAGGTTGAGAAACGTTTCATCTTTCCTCAATGAGCTGCCTCTCTCCTACATGTTGTACTCCCTCCATATTCATGGTCAAGACATGAACAAACCACCCCATCTCTTTTGTTGCTTTGTAAACTATTCTGTGGTGTCATTCTGCAACAAAGTAGATGCAACAGATGAAGACTAGTCTCAACAGTGCCTTGTTTTGCTTTGAGCTACAGGCTTTTTTCATACCTAATACATCAGCTGAAGTGCATGATTCACGTGTCCCGTTAGGCACTCACAAATCTTCGGTAGACAATTATATTTAAAATCCCCAAACCCAGCAACAACAACAAATAAACCTCACATAGCACAATATGAAATCTCCAAAGGTAGATTGATAAAGCCATTATTAATATTTTAAATGGAATCCTGACTGCTAGAGCTTTCTTTTCTAAGCATGTGCCTCAGTGCATAATTGCAAGGCCTTAATTTGTTTTCATGAACATACCATAAATAAAAGGTGCACAAGATTTTCCTCAGCCAAGTACAGTCATGCACCAAACACCAGGCCAGTTCAGCATAGCTTTTAGAAGCAATCATAGTCCTATTACTTGATAATCTGTCACAACAGTGACAAGGGGCACTAGTTCTAAAGTTCTAAAAAAGTGCCAGGAGGGTAAGGAGTAGACAGGATTCAGAGGTTGCTAATTGAGGGATTGATTATGTGCCATCAAGTTGGTGTTGACTCTTAGCAACCACTTAGACAGATTTTCTCCAGAATGATCTGACCCCAACTTGGCCCTTCAAGTTTTCCAACGATACACTTATCGCCATTATAATTGAGTCCATCCACCTTGCTGCTGGTCATCATCTTCTCTTCCCTTTCACATTCCCAGCATTATAGATGTCTCAAGAGAGATGGGTCCAAAATATGATAATTAGAGCTTGGTCATTTGTGCCTTGAGTGAAAATTCTGATGAGTTATATTATTCATTTGCTTGTTCTCCTGGCTATCCATGTATACACACCATCTGAGTATTTTTCCAGGGCTTAGTACTACTACTTACTGTATATAGGTTTCACATGAGAACATTGAGATGTTCTAGGATTTCCATTTTCCTAAGTATATTCCAAAGCTTGACATGGTCAACACAATTAAAGGCCTTTTTATAATCAATGAAGAACATATTGACTTCTTTTTGGTACTCGTTGGCTTTTTCAATTATCCAGAGTGCATAAGGAGTAATGTCTCTTGTTCCTCAGCCTTTCCTAAAACCAGCTTGAACATCTGGCATGTCCCTTTCCATGTAGGATCTACACTGGATGATCTTAAACATTATTTTACTAGCATGTGAAATTAAGGATATTGTATGATAGTTTGTACACTTTGTCAGGCTTCTTTCTTTGATATTGGTATGTAGTCTGACATCTTCCTGTGTGCTGGCTACTGTGTTTTCTCCAGACTTTTCAGCATACTTTGGTTAGAACCTTTACTGATTCATCTGTTGCTTGCCATATTTTTGTAGATATTCCATCAATTCCTGTGGCCTTCCAATTTGGTAATGATTCAAGTGCTGATCTAACTTCATCTTCCACCATTAGAGGTTCCTATAAATACAGAATATCTTCTTTGGTATCTTGGATTTTGACATCTCTACTGTACAGAATTTCAGTATACTGCTTCCATCTTTGTTGGATCTTCTTTGAATCAGTTACTATCTGTCCATTGTTGTCTTTTAGCATATCAATTTGAAATTGGAATTTCCTTCTGGAGTTCAGAGATCTTTTGGATCTCTTCCTTGTTTTTCCTTGTCTGTTTCCATTTCAGTGCCTTTACAGATGTTGTAATACTGCTTCTTGTCCCTTCTAAAAGATATCTGGAGTTCTTTCTTAAGTTCCTTCCTGAGATCTTTGTCTTTCTTGGCTTGGCTTTTCTTCTCTTCTTGGAAATTTCCACTGTTTTGATATCTAGTTTGTTTTCCTCTGTTTCTTGATCATTGGCAATCTCTTTTCATATCAGTCCTTATCAAGTTATTTGATTTCATTCTATAGTTCCACTGGTTGTCTACCAATGAGGTCCAGGATTTAAAAGCAATTCCTGATGTTTTCTTTGAATATGGTGGATATATGATCAAGATCATGTAATGGAAACTGGTTAGCTTTCTTTTACCAATTTATCTTGATTTGGAATTTGCACATGAGCAATTCATGACCTGTTTCATAGTCAGCCCCTGGTCATGTATTTGCTGTTACAACTGAGCTCTTCCAACTCCTTTGACCAGTAATATAATTTAATTTCTGTGTACTCCACCTGGTGATGTCCATGTATATAATGCCATTTTGTTTGTTTTAAGACTATGCTAGCAAGAAATAACTGGATTGGCAAAAACTAAAAAGTCATTATTCTGCTTCATTTTTATTTCCCAGGCCATACAGTCCAACTACATTTCTCCTCCTTCCTATTTCCAAATTTGGCATTTGAGTTTCCACCACAAGCAGCACTTTTTGCTTCAATTTTCTGTCAATTTCAGATTGAACTTGACCATAAAACGTGTCAAACTCCTCTTCTGCCCCAGTGGTTGGAGTATAAACTTGCATAATCTATACCAAATGGTTTACCATTTTCTTCTATTGTCCAGTATGAAACAGTGCCTTTGCCATTGTCACTAAAGTGATAGCCTGGATCCAGCATCTTGCTATATTGCTGTTGCCCAATATACTGTAAGTGCCTGCACACTTTAGTTGAGCAGCTGGAATTACCTTGGGTGACCCTCCTGGGTGTATATATTCTCAGTGTACACTCCTGGAGTTGTTAGCTTATCCCTACCAGGAACATCCCACTCACCCACTCACATAGCAGGACTTGAGGGGGGTTGCTAATTAGGCCGGCTATATGTTTTACCCAAGATAGAGGTGATGTAGCCACTGGGAACCATGAGCTGGAGGTTGTTTTTCTGCTCCAGTTTATGGGTATCCCAGAAATGTCTGCTCATGAGAAATTATATGCTGGAGAAGACAAAATTTTGTCATCCAAATATATTGATATAAAAGCAGCTTCAGAAGTCTTTTGTTTAGCTGAAAATTAAAGCACACTGCATCATTTCTGGGCAGCTATCATGATACCTTGCATTATTTCACAGAGACTTCACAGAGCTGGTGGGCTGCCTGACTGTTAATTTACTTGCTTGCTTTTTTAGGTTTATATGCTGCTTCAGTCATGACAGACTCTAAGTGGCTTCCCTTGTAGGGAAGTTAACCATGTGAAGGTTGATAAGAAGAACAGAGCAGCTACAGGGAAGCTGCAACCCTCCAGGAACTGCTGCTCCTCAATTTCCAGCAACTTTAAGGCGCTGAAAAATGTAATTCAGCATCATCTGGAGAACAATACTAGAATATAGGAAGCTGCCTACATGTGATGGAAGTGGTAGAAAACCAGAACATTCGAAAGAAATGTTCAAGCATAGTGCTTTGCCCACTCTGCTGGATGTTTTCCTTCTCCATATGGACTTTTGAATGTAGAACAACATTCCATAACCTGATGGCCCACTTAAAATCAGAAGAGATAGACCAGTCTGATGGTCTAACATAAGTGTGTGTAGACAGAGTCTCATTTCTTCGGTGACCAACCTTCAGATATCACATGTGGAAAATCTACCTGGAGATTGTGATATCCCTGGAGAGAATGTGGAAGTATTTGTGGGTCTGGCTATGGCAACCTTTCCCAATCCCAATCAGGTACCTTCAGAAGTCCCCAGTGTTGTGCTTCCACATGTATTTCCCAGGCATCCCAAGTTGTGCTATAGCATAGAGTGGCATCTCCTTCTGCAGCACAGTATAGTATAGTGAAGTTTATTGTTGTAACCACAGGTCATAACACAAGAATGCAATAAAATAGAGCACAGTAACATTTGTTCCATGATAGAGCAGTCTAAACACCAAGCTGTATCAAGGTATTTGCTCAAGTAAAAAGGCAGGTATAAATAAAATCAACAGATAAATATGTCCAGTAGAGCATATTGCAGCATACTGCTCTTGTACAAAGCTTCATTATATTAGCCCCATTAATTTGATCATAAAGTCAAGTATTTTTATACTATTAAGGAGGACTACTGGGTTTGTTCAGATAGTATGTCATAATGTTTTGCTACCATATGACCTCAAAACCATTTTTGCTTACTATAGAAGATCAGATAATAAAAGGCTAAAGCTCTGTAACAAGAACAATATTACCATCTAATTTTGCATAATGTTTGCATCAGCTCTTAAGTATTTCTGGGGCATTAAAGCATTCAAAGCAGCTTAAATGCTGTGTATCTCCTCAATGGCTGGAGACCTTCCTTTCTTGGATAAAAAAAGAAGATGAAGTTAAATAACCACCTATTCACAACTAGGATCGTGAAATTGGAGTCAATGATGAGCTTGTGTTGGCACAGCTGGAGCCCACGAGCTTGGAAAGTGCAAGGAGAAAGGGACAGAAATAGAGATGGCAGAGAGTATGAGAGGGCGGGGGTGCTGGAGGGAAGAGAAAAAGGGGGTGGGGAGAAACAGAAACAGAATTCTGTTTGAAAAGGGGCTCTTGCAAACCTCATCAGCTAAACTGACTCTGTCTGAACTGAATAGGAATTTCACATACAACAAGCAAGCGTGACTCAGAAGCTTGTGTGTATTTGTGGAGGGGGATCACCCAGGATAATCTAATCCAATCTACTTTGTTAATACAAGGTAGATTTCTCTCCAGTTTACTTTCCATTAGAGATGGATGGTAGCACAGAAGGTGAATCCTCACTCTCATATGCTTTTGGTTCCATATCCTTTAGGTCCTCCGTTTATTGTGTTTCAATATTATCAATGGACTGGAAAAAACTAGCAGCAGAACAGTTACAAGATCCAATTAATTCACACTTAATTCACACCTTCTATCAAAGGATTAGTGAGACCTTCAAGAATGCTATGAATCTTTCCCACCTCTCTCTGCCTCAAACTCTTGGAATCCCAAAACTTTAAGGTAATCTCCTGAATTTAATTTCAGCTTTAATTTATTCTCACCCAACCTGGGAAATATTTTATTCTCACCCAAATAGGGAAAATGTGGATTTACAAGAGAAATACTGTTGCCATCATAGAATTCTCTCATTTTAGAATGAAAAGCAAGCCCTGTCTATGGAAGAAAACAGTTCCGTTAATTAAGTGACACTGAAGTGGGTATGACCCATCATGACTGTATGGACACATGCTTGCCCTCTCAATCTGCCCTTGGCAACATCCATAGCTCTTCAAAGGACATTTCAGTGAGCCCTCTGATCCTATCCATCCATTTAGCCATTATCTTTCTATTCTACACTTCCCTTAACCTTGCCAACCCTATTTTTTCCTAGTCCATTCACATCTTACCTAAAGTGTGAGTTTCTGCTTGCTCGTCATTGTCTGAAGGCAGCAGTCATCTAGAACTCATTGATCAGTTGTACTAGCAGTCCATGGTACCTTAAATATTATCAATTCTATAATTATGAAGTATCAATAATGTTCCTGTCATTCTTTCCTAAAGCCCAAGTTTCACAGTCATACCATATTACTGGGAGACCCAGTAATGATTTTTGTTGTCATATACTGTAAATATCCTTATCCTTCATAATCTTGCCAATATTTATCTTTGCCTTCTTCATTGGGTTCATCTCCTCCTTACTTCTCCAGCACATTTTCCATCTTTATCTTTCCATATTATCATTTTGCTGGTAAGGTTGAAAGTCAAATGATGAAGCTAAGGTTAATCTACAATGGCAGTGAAGGCAGATGGGGCTTTGCAGGTATGAGGGAAGCCAACCTACCTAGGAGAAAGACCTCCAAAAATCAAACCCAGAAAATAGCAAGCAAACTACTTATCTGCTATTCTTTTTTCATCACTTCCTATGAGTGGCAGCTATGGAAATGTCAGGCCCTCAGGCAAGCTGAGCTCTATGCTGGGGAGCATCTGGCTAGGATGGGGGAGAGAAGAACAAGAAGAGCTGCCCAGTGCCACAAGGTCTCCCTTCTGGTTTTCCATGTATGATCCCAGATGAGCTTCCAGATGTCCACAGTGCCAATCCTCTGACTGAACAATGAGATTGCCAGATTGCACGATGGATAACATTTAGAAGGAAAAGGGAGGAAGGAGAGAAAACTCTTTAATTAAGACATGGTCAAAACAGTGATTTGTAGATTAACACAATGACCCATGCAATCTACTCAAGATGCATGGATCAGTATAAATCCAGTCAATGTCATGCTGGATCTACTTAGAGATTATTCTATTCTGTCTAATTCCTTGGTTAATAATTTAAATAAACACTGGACAGAAAATCTATGGTTGTTACCTTATAGAATGTGGACATAACTTTCTTTCTTGTAAGACTGCTGTTGTAAATTTTTTCCCTCTATCTCTGTCTTTAAATGATGCCAAACAGATATCTGTTGTTTGGACTAGCATTTAATGGGAAAATGTTTTCATTGTCCTAAGATCGAATGTTACATTATTGTTTGTGTGGACACACATACAATTTCAGAGGAAGAATAATAACCAACTAAAACCAACTAATATCAGATTATAAGGGGTTTGGGCTTTTATTGTTACTTATTTAGTTATTTAATCATTTTATATATATATCACCCTCCACCCACAGGATTCTAGGGTGGTGCATCATTATTAAATTTACAGCCCTTCCTACAATAAAACACCAATTTTATAAAAATGAAAAGGATAAAACAACAAGCCATTAGCCACTGAAAACAATAACATGACCTTTAAAAGATCAACTGACATGCTTGGACAAATAAAATTGTTTCAAGAGAGCAATTGGACAGAATGTGCTGTACATGAGTGATGATCCCCATCAGAGTTACTTGTGAAAGCTGCATATTCAGCAAAGGTGCTACTTTCCTGTGTACAAAGGAGTGGTACAACTCATTGGTCAATGTGTTTCTTTTTAAAAACCAAACAAACCAAAAAACTGTTCACCCTGATTTTTCAAGGAGCATACATTACAGCGACTTGCTCAACTGCAGTCTCCACTCACTTGGAGGAAAACACTTGGAGAATAAAATACTCCAGGGCACCTCTAACTTTGCCATACCACAACCCCCTAAAATGATAAAAGAATTGGTGCAAACCCCCTCCCCTCCCTGAATAAAACTAATGATTCCATTGGGTTAGGTTTGGGCAAGACATAAATACACCACTTATTAAAATATAAAATAACTTTCATCATACTCTCTTGGCTAAGGCTTACTTTGATCAGTGCTATCAATGGCTCGATCATCTTTAAGTTCTCTCTTTAACTTATCTCTTACCATCCCTTTTCCCCCCTATTTGGAAAGGCTAGACATTTAAATTAATGAATAAAATTACTTTCTACAGATACTCAAAAGGCTATGGCTACACTACCACACAGTGCTCTTGTGACTCGCAGATGGTTTTGACAGATGGCTGGACCCACGCATGTAGTCATCCCTGGAAACAAACTTGAAGCTTTCTTACCCACTTTGCTTGCGCAAACCCATTCAACTGAACTCCCCCTCCCCAGTTTGCTCACGACCCCCTGGGGGTGGCAACCCGCAATTGGAGAACTGCAGTAATCCAAACTGTATTTAAGAACAGTAGAGAAAATATGTTCAGATGAGCCCCCATGAAGGTTACTGCATCATGAACAAGCTTCCTGCAGAGAACAGCTATGTGTATCTATTGGTTGGGCAGTGGGGGAGTCTCCTCTCTTGCAATGCCTGCCTGTACTTTTTTTTAACCATTTGACTTTTGCAAAAAATAAAAAATCCTGTTTTATGTGAAGTGTGTTAGCCTGCTGTCATTTGAACCTCATGTCTGATTTTTATTAATACAAAAATACGTAATTCATCCCTTCCATCGTGTATTGCCTTCATAATCCGGCTTCTGCTTAATGGCAGGAACTCCCCTGTATTCAATCCCATTTACAGCTACAGCTGATTCTTGTAACATCCTAGACTGGAGATGGCCAACAGGCAGCCCCTGTCTGGATGCAGCCCCAGTGACTTCACTTGGCTCATAAAGCTCTTCCTTACCAAAGTGTTGTTTAAGGATATCACAAATGCATAAGAATTTCATAAGATGCCTATATATTAACTCATAGCATCATTGCAGAGGCGTTGTGGGAGAAAACAAAGTTGGTTGCCCTGTAGGCCAATCCTGTAGACTGCTTATTACTGTTTCTTGAAGCAGAGGACCAACTAAGTTTAATGGAAAACATTCCATCAGCAGAGGTACTGTAATAAAAGAGGGGAAAATGAAGTGGTTATCTGGTGTTTTGCAGCCCAGACATAGTAGCCTTACTTTCCTTGCTTGGGGCAAGTGAAACCACAAACCAGTAAACTATCTCCTGCTTCACTAATTCTCCTCTTTTCCCTACTGCTGTGCTGAAAGCTTCACCTGCATATTTTCCTATGAGTTCTCATTCTATCTAGTGAAAGAAAAGTTGCATTCATGTTTCTTTTGAAAGGAGAAAGATTTGGGGTGAAATTTGCATGAGAGGAGTGTGGTGTCCTTGCACTGTACCTGAAAGCTTTGTTATTCATTACACCCATGTCTTTACTTAGCTGAACAATCCTCTCCAGTGATCTGCAGACTCTTTAACTTCCCATGCTACCATTCAGTCCAAAGGGGAGACATCAGGAGAGAACACTTCCCATCATTCCTTCTCCAACTGGAAAACACACTACCAGCAGAAGCATCCACCCAAAAACAAACACCACCAAGAGAAATTCTAAAGAAACATTCAAGTAACCTGAGAATAACGTAGAAAAACAAAGCCCGCTTTCACAGAAAGGAAAACTTTAGAGGAACCTCAAGGCAGATTTCAGCACAGCATAAATCACCTCTTTCCCCATTCTTCTTTTTTAATTGGACACTTTGAAGAAAATATATAAACAAGTACAAAAGAGAACAAGAAAAAAATAAAAGAATGTAATACAGGTAAATAAATCAGGGATTTTAAAATGTCATGAAGGTTATAGCTTTCTAAATTATCATTAATTAGTTGTCATTAGTTAAATATATTATATCTATCATATTAAAAGACTAAGGATCACATTTAAGCTAAAATTGAATGTTAAAAGTCATGGCCAACACAATATAAATCACTGACTGGGATTATATGCTTTACTAACTTCAGTCCATGTTACTAAAAATCTATTCTGATTTAGGTATCCTGTGAAATTGAAATGTGCTGTAGATTCTATGCCTAGATAAACCCACATTTTGGATGTGGTACTAATGCATGTATTAGATTATAGTCTAAGAATGTTTCCAATTAGAGTGGAAATATGTGTCAGATTTGCTTTTAAGGTAGGAAGTTATTCCAGATATCAAAACATATTCCCACAACCTGGTTAGTCATTTGTCCATTGACAAGATCACAGAACCTTCTGAGTAAGAAGCATATAGTATCCTTGCAGTGCTATCATATATAAAGCTAATTCAGCATATTTGAGGGGATATTTGGTTTGGTGAAGGTTAATATGAATACTGTAGGTTGAAATGGGAATTCATCTTTTAAGATTTGTTTCATACTAGTATTTTCCAGAATTGTTGAGGTTCTGTTAGCCCTTTGAGGTAGGGTAGATCAGGAAACGGACATCACAAGCAGTCCTGGAACTCTACTTAATTGATATAGACTATAATAACGGAATCTTGAAAGCCTAACAGTGTTCTGCCTTCCCTCCCTCTTATACCAATGAGAGTCAAGGCAGAGTTACTTTAAGATTCTTTCTCATGCTTTCTTGTTTTCCTGGACTGAGCTCATATTTTGCTAATGGTCTGAGCTCATGTTCTGCGAATAGCCTCTACATACCTTCTCCAAGTTCATTACCATGCTCCTCTACAGTTTTACAGCATTGCCACAAATATGAAAAAGATGATCCAACCTGGTCACTACATTTCCAGCCATTTTTTAAAAATGAAATATCCAATTTAACAATCAAAATTTGTGTAATATACCAACAATAAAACATCTTATACCAATTTTCTTTTGGTATAATGTTCTTCCATTGAAACTCTCATTGTTGTATCTCTATTACTACATTCACATTCTGCATCCATTTAATCATACAGTCTTTGTTAACCCCGCAAGGTAGTCCAGACAAGAAGCACAACCAGGAGTACTAGTACTACCTTTATTGTAAGGTTACATTAACAGCATCTTGCAAAACTGAAATCCCCTCCTTTCCTTTTACTCTCCAGAAAACTAGGGAGGGTCCCTTCTGAAACTTTTCCCACCCCACCCTCTTCTGTGGGCTGAGACATCTTTTACATGTCAGTTGTCCTATCTGCAGCTCTCCCTCCTGTCTCCCAAGGTCATTCCCACATACCATTACAGTCTTTGACCTGTTTTAATTCTGAGTCACATTTCACCAGCAGTCTATAAATATGGCCCAGCAAATGTTCTGAGTTATGTATTATAAGGTTTTCCAATTCAGTCAAATCTCTCAGTATCCTACCTTATTTCTGCAATTCTTTTGAGACTGTGTTATGTATTTGAAGATACTGATACCAATCACATTGTGAAGTAACAGTTTCAAAGGATTTTTCTTGTATTATTAATAATTTTAGTCCTGTAATCTGAATTAATCGTTAGCGCTTAAATGATCAAATTTCTTGGTATTTCTTAAATGATCAAATTTATCTTCATAAAAATAAACATTTTATAATAATATGAGAGGGGAGAGATCTAGACTGAGTCTTTATCTCAGATATTCAATACATTACTTATTATTTTACGGTTGCATATAAATATCACAAGCCACTCTATTTTGTGAACTAGAGGGATCACACCAAATTTAAGTATCTGACTACTTTCAAAACAGTAACAACAAACTGTCCAGATATTTTCTAACTAGGCATCTAAATGAATTCCTGGCAACAGGATGTATCTGCAAACACATGAATTATATAAGCTGAACACTGATGTAGGGTAGATCTGAGTCAATGACCTTTTAACTGCCCCCTTCTACATTTTGGGCACTGGAGTGCCAAAAACACCCCCAAATTGTCAGTGATCCTCAAGAAAACAATTATGTTCCTTTACATGGATTTTTTTTCTCAAGGGTCCCCAGTAGACTTTAATGAATCCTCACATCAGCCAGATTCCCATCATTACTCTCCCTCATTGGCTGGTCATCCATGTGATTTACACAGGGAGAAGGAAAACATAGCAGCTAGGAGGAAGCAGCAATACACAAGTCTGAATATACTGACCAACATTTCACTCCCCCAGGGAGTACCTTCACTGAAAATCTCAACCAAGTGATATTTGAAATCATAATCATTCTACCCAGCTAAATGTCTTTTTTAAATGGTTCCCTTGGGCATCAGACTTCTAGGTTTAAAGACCTGAAACTTCAGATTCTTTTTAAAGCTTTAGAGTCCCCTCTCTGCCCATTACTCATCCACCTTCCAGCTTGATCATACTTTGTCAATAACGTCCACCAAGAAGCAACCAGACAAGTATATTGTACCTTGGCCCCTCTCTCACATTCCCTTTTAATGAGTCAATTACTCAGAGCCCCACTTGTTACCCACAGATCTGAGATGCAAAGGAGAGGATATAACCCAGAAAAATTCTGCCTTGTGTCTCCCCATTCATTATGTATGAATGAGCGGAACTGGGGCAAAGCTGTATGGCTACCTTCCCCCTCCCTCCCCAACATTCCCTTAAACCCCAAGCTGATAGAGAAACTTCTCACTAGTCTCTTAAAGTGTGGTAATGAGCAGCCACCCATTGACACTGCAATCAAAGTAGCTTTGATTATTAGATACCTCCATCTACCATCTGCCCAGCAGGAAAAGTGCCATTTAATGCTCTCAGTTGCCATGATTCCCTGGCCCTTTCACTTTTCCTTTTGCCACTTTGTTGCTTTGCCTCGCTTTTCCATATTTCAACCCTCTGTCAGGGAGATAACTGGTGAAGAAGGAGGGGGCTCCCTCCAGGGGGATAAACGCATGCGCAGTACTGAATCGCTTTGCTTTCCTCCCAAGAGGCTAAAGAAGTCCCCGCCCTAGTTTCTTGGGCCTTTTCTCTGAGCATCACTAATTCATTTTAGTTTAGCTGGATTCTGTCTAGCAGAGTAGAACAATAAAACACTAGAGCTTTTACACCAAGTCTCAGCATGTTCCTTCACTCGAAGTCAGGACACCCTCTGTCTCAAGCAACTGAAAACTTTCCCAAAAAGTAACTGTGGGACACGAGGGGGGGGGGAGGGAGGAACCAATCTACTTACATGTAATGTAAGTGAGGATTCTTATCAAATGCTCGTGGCTGGATGCTCCGGAGCCCTGAGTTCATGATTGTCCTGCAAAGAGATGTAAAAGGACAGTAAAAGCAACCAATAAAGAAAGACTCAATGAAAGTCAGGCATTCAGATATCTCACATAATATTGAATCAGAAGAGGTAATTGGAAGACTATACTGCCAGCCTGAACCTAGAGACCTTTAAAATATCCACCTTCATTGGGGAGTGAATCTGTCAAGATCATTTTTTCTCAGTACCCCTCTTTGGGTGGGGGGAAGCAAAAATGTCAACTACAATTCATTGAACTTGTGTTCCTTTTTTGAATAACTTTTCCACTAAAATTCATAAGCATTTAGTGCACATTTCTGCAAACATGCCTGTTGTTGGTGTTTTGTTTTGTGTTTTGTTTTTAGGCAATTCTGCTTAAGATACACAGTTTTTTTAGGCATTTTCCTTAATGTAATATGCTTTTATGAATGTATATATTTACAAAACAATTCTACCACTTTCACACTATATATATATATAGTGTGTGTGTGTGTGTATATATAGAGAGAGGGGGGGAGGGAGGGAGGGAGGGAGGGAGGAGGAGGATAAGATGAAGCAGAAGGCTGCCCCATTATTAATTTAGCCTCAGTATGTATCATTTTCCACATCTCCAAATGTGAAATAGATAACTTTGCATAGCTATTTTGAGGATTTCTAAGAAAAAATGAAGCACTTAATCTGTCTAAGGCATTAGTTCAATGCTTTCTGTCAGCCTCAGTCTCAAACAAATGAAGCATACTGTATACCAAAGTCAGATCATTAGTTCATTAACCCTCAGAGTGGCCTACACCTTGAGTTGCTAACCTGGGACACTCCAGATGTTGCTCAATTGTAACTCCCAGCATCCCTTGTCATTTGCCCTGCTTTGTATGGATTCTGGGAGTATCTAGAACAATGGCATCTGTCATTCCATAAAGTGACTATCTCTAGTCTACACTAGATAGCAAACTAGCCATCTCTGCCTTATCTGGAGCTGCTAAGGATTAAACCCAGGGAAAAGATGGGTGTGAAAATGGAAACAACATTGATTCTCTAAATTAAATCAGGTTTCTGAACTGAATTCAGCAAGTTGATTTGAACTGTCAAATCAAACCAAAGACATCTAAATCCATTTGAACCATTTAGAATCTTTTTCCCTTAATCAGTTCGGAAGTCAGAATCAAATTGATTCAACAGGATGATTCAAATTGCAGTCCAAATCCAATGAATTTTCTGAATCAATGTGGAGGTCCAAATCAGATTATAGATCTAAATCTGATCCATGATTCAGACTGTTTTTTACCTGACTTGCATGTCTCTAGCAGGACTTCTGTAGGCAAACAAAACACTCTGTCTTTGAGCAATAGCCAGTTCCCAAGCAACCACAAATTGCATGCAGTGACCAAAGATCTTGATGGAAAATGAATAGCATTCTGTGCCCAGCATTCAAGTACTACACTCCATCTCTCCATCAGTTTCTTATAGCTTATAGTAACTCATAACTTGAATTATAAATGAAAATACATACATTACTTTATATTTTTATATATTTTACTCTGCAAGCCTAAAATCCTTGAAGACTAATTTCAACAGGTAAAATAATAAGAAAAAAATACAATATCTTCCCTTCTTTTTTTAAAAAAAAATAGTACATGCTTATTTAAATGTTGCTGTTTCATTTATCCACTGGATTTCTGTTTCATCTTTCTGTCAATGAACAGTGAACTTGATCTGTCATATCTCTTTATAATTCTTCAATGTGGACTACAAAAACATATGGAAAAGTAACCAGAGCAGCAACAATCAAATTAAAAAGTCACAAATTAAATAAGATTAACACAGTTATTAGCTTTAGCAGGTAAAAAACATCCAGCTAAAAGTCCAAATTTAAACATTGGGTTTTGCACCACTCTCACCTTTTTCAAAGGTCTCGTGCCCTATCAAGCAAGTCCATTCTCCTAGGTTGCCATTTTCAAGTAAAACTGTCTGACAGAATGCCTCATAAGCCATAATGTGCTCCTGGTTGTTCCTGACACAATGGATATACTTTGTAAGAGGATCAAATAATAAATTTTATCTTCTCCTCCTGTAAGGAATACACCTGTACCTTTTCCTGTGATTTTGTTTTAAAAATCCTTCACTAGCAGAAATGCACACACAAACACAATTCCAACACTAAATTTAGACAAATTCTGAAGAAGCAATTTAAGATGCTTACATGAGTAATTTCTACAGAGAACATTTGCTTCTCAGAGCTAACAGAGCTCACAACAACTCAACAAAATTGCCTTTTTGCTGACTTGTGATCAGATGCAGCTGAGTTACTCTAAGTTTTGTTTTCTTGGCAGAAGGCATTTTACAGATTTAAATACCTGAGAAACATTTAGAATGGAAGCTCTCAGGGTAGGGATTTGAAATTGCTAAACCAGAAATTCACAACAGGATGAGCCTCAGCAGCCTGCTCAGTATGGACCATGTATTCCCCACCTATGTTTCAGGGTGATTTATAAAGTTCCATGTGCATTTCAGGGTAGGTGATTTGAAGGTAGGTTGGCAGACCAATGGTCCACTGAAAAACAATGAAGCAAGCTGGTCTGCAAGAAGAGCAGCCCAAGGACCGAAGCCTATATCCAAAGCTACAAGTTCTCCACAGAATGAGTTATCAGAATTACCAGCTACATGGAATGGATTGGGATCCTATGGACTTCTTTGGTTGCCTAATACCAGCTGCAGTTAGGCCCAGTAACCTGTAGGCTTCATCTTTGGAGAGCTGCTATGGAACTGCAGTTCCAGAACCAAATATGATCGCTCACCTATTAATGTTGGGTTGTTTGGCGTGAGAAGATGCCACCTCAGCAAAGGCTTGGCTCTTTCGGCATGAAGCCCATGATGCCATTTTATTTCAGAGAATGGCAGAAGGAGAATTCAGAGAAAGCCCTCCAACTCCAGGTTCATCCCTATGGAACCACAAACTCAGAAGAGAACATTTGGTCTTACCCCAGTTAGTCGGTAAAAATATTCATACCAGAAACATATTTTACCTATGATTTCTGAAGATAGTGTAGAGGAACAGACCTGGTTTGCTTGTTCTCTCAAGCTGAGACAAAGATACTCATCAAACAATACACAATACTCACAGTCTCTGGAGTCCTGTATACAGCTCCATGTCTACAGCATGCAAAGTCTGCAAATTCCTCCAGTGCTCTATGTATCTATAGGGAGAGAATGGGGTGGGGAGGAAAGAAGATGACTTTAGCACAGAAATACAATGCCCTAACTTTCAGAGAAACAATTGACCATGTGGTGGAGCCAGTGATGGAGAAAGCATGGACAATCTCTGTAGTTGGTGGCTTTTGTCATGATCCCAACTGGCTCTGCATTAACTTTATGATGCCTGGATCTGGCAAATTGAGAAGGATTTGCCAAGACAGCAAGCAAACCTTGATAGAAGAGTAATGATAGAAGAAAGAGTTCCCAAGAAGGAAAGGTACCCAAACTATTACTTTTATTGATCATGCTAAATAGATGCAATTTTAAACCATTCAATATTGCTTTGCACATAAGCTAAGTACAGATAGGAATCAGTGCTTAGTCTATTAATTGGTTAGAGTAACAGAGCAAAACTTTTAGCAGAAGTGCCTCTAATTAATTGATACATTCAGCAGATGTATTTGCTTCAGTTACCTCCTGCAGTATATTTCAGAGGCAGAGAGAGAGAAGAGAGGATGCCTCTTCCATGTGAAGGCCTCCTATCTGAAGTAGATAACCATCTAAAAACAAGAATATTTTTTCTTCAAAAATACTGTTTCCTTCCTTATGCATAGTTATTTTTAAAAACAAAAGGCTCTTCTTTCTTTTCTTATTTATGTTTAGCAAATTCAGTAAACTAAAACCTAGCTAGTAAATCAATTTAGTTGTTATTAATTAATCAAGAGTCCTTATTGCCCAAGCTAACCTACTGACAGAGAAAAGACAAAAAGGTGTCCTTCGAAGATGTTAAATTTACTTTACAGTAAATTTTTTTTGT
Source organism: Charina bottae (assembly GCA_023362775.1). NCBI lineage: Eukaryota > Metazoa > Chordata > Lepidosauria > Squamata > Charinaidae > Charina > Charina bottae. The sequence goes on from JALMGJ010000010.1 coordinate 11,074,482, forward strand.
ATTCTACCCCAGTCAGAATCCTAGTTATTGTAGTGGTATACAAAAAGTATAATACAAAATAAAAAAGTTTATTTTTCAGCCTCCTTCTCTTCTCCAATTTACAACAGAAAACTTATTTTCCTCTTTCCTCCTATTCAGCTAACCTTCACCGCTCTCAAATCAACTGAGGTATGCTTGATTAATGGAAAATATTTTGGCTTTTGTATAAAAGACATGATATTCCTTTGGAGAAAATAGATGAATATCTTAGAAAACAAAACTTACTGAGGATTACAGAAGAACAAAGACAAATTATGAATGGACCTATAACAATAAGGGAAGTTTCAGAAGCTAACAAAAAGAGTAAACCAGGAAAGGTGTCTGGGCCAGATGGATTATCAAGTTTGTATTATAAGTGCTTTGAGGATAAACTTTTAGAACCTTTTCAAAACACAATGAATTCTATTTTACAGGGAGAAAAGATGCCAGAGACTTGGAAAGAGGCTAATACCTACAGACATATAGAATTCATCGTGTTTTTATATCTGACAACTGCAGCAAGATTATTATATGCCAAAAAGTGGAAAGGTTCAGTACTACCTACAATGGAGGAATGGTTGGTGAAGATGGTGGATCTTGCAGATGGCGAAATTGACTTCTTTGATTAGAGAAAAGACAACATCTACATTTTTGCTGACTGGAAATCCCTTACAAACATTTCCATGAAATAGAAAAAAATGAACTTTTGATTTGTGGCTTTGATGATTAGAAAATATTAGATAATAGAAAAAAGCGGGTTTTTTTATAATGATGGAGTAAGAGATAATTTTGTAATCATACATGTATTTGCTGCAAAGGAAATTGGAAGCTTCTTTTTATTTCTTTTTATCTTTTCTTTTTGTACTTTTGTCTCTTTTTCTTTTTTCCTTTCTTTTCTTTCTTTACTTTGTATTAGTTTGTTAGTTTTTATTTTCTTCAGTTTTTATTTTCTTTTTAAAACTTTTAATAACATTTATACAGGAAAAAAAAAGAAATTATTTTGGCTTTTTTTTTTAGCAAAAGCCCTCCCAAATTGTTCATATTCATTCCTATGAAAAGGGAAACCCAAGCTAGTTTTTCAACTCCTTAACTTAAATATATTAAAACCCCTGCTTTTAATATATTTGATTTCCTCTACAGATATCCCAATAAATTTTGTGTTTCCTAATTTCTAAAACTGTGAAGGGACATTTTATCATGCACGGTAGACTTGTGAAAAAGCAAAAAGATACTGGACAAAATACATATGGTGATGCAGAGAGTTTTAAAAATTAACATTCAGGTGAAACCAGAACTTTTCTTATTAGGACTTATGGACACTCAACTAGAAAAGGCTCATTGATGATTAGTTTTATATATGGTAACCACAGCAAGGCTATTATATGCACAAAGACGGAAGACTACAAAAATACCAATAATGGAGGAATAGATTGTGAAGACGGCTGAGTTTGCAGAAATGGCTAAATTGACTTGTTTGATTAAGGAGGGAGCTACAACTACTTTTATAAAAGACTGGGAACATTTATGGACTTTTTGCTGAAAATGGATGAAAAAAACTGCTGATTTCGGGATTTATTGATTAAAAGGTTTGTTTATGGGAAGAAGGGAACTAGGATATGCAATACGGGAGGGTGGAGATGGTAATTGCTGTGTTGGTAACTGCTGCAAAGAAGTTTGGAAGTTGCTTCTTTAGATATCTTTGTTTTTCTTGCTTTTTTGTTATTCTTCACTTTTTCTTTTACCCTTTTATAATCTTTCTTTTTCTATTTCTTCTTCTATGTTTCTGTAGATTTTTAATCTTTGTAAAATCTTCTTTTAATAAAAAAAGGAGCTGCCCAAAAGAAAAATGAAGACAGACTCTACGCAGATCAGCACTGTACCTTCCAAGGAGCTGAGCAGCCAATCAGGACTGCTGTATGATAGCTTGGGGCCTATTTGAATCTGGAACTGGGTTTTTTGGAAGCTCTGCATTTCAGTGGGCACACTACTTCAGTGGCATCAGCTTTCTGGGGTACTTAAATTATGGTTGTTCTTTTTATTGAATACATTTAAAGTATTTGTACCTTGCTTTTTTAAAAATATCGCCCAAGGCAGTTTCCAATTAAAGGCACACAATATAAAAATATAGACCTGCCACAACAAATTAGTGTAAAACAAAGTCACAATAAGCTAGAGTAACAGGAGGAGCAAACTAAAATGAAAAACTCTAACACTAAAAACAGTAAATACTGTCTTGGATAATTTAGACATACAATTTCAGCATAGCAGTAAAATCTCTAGCATTAGTCTTCACAATCAGGAAACATTTCAAATGCCTTGACTAGGCACCTAAAACTTTCTTAGGCAAAAATCTCAGAGAAAAGGGTGCCACTGAGACCCTAGAAAAGCCCCATCTTCTATTCCTGTCTAACATGCAGGCCTTTTTTCTTTCTTTTTCTTGTTTTCTTTTCCCTGTCGCCTTCTCCAGAGAAGTCTCCCTGCAAGATTTTGCTGCTGCTAAAAATCAGTGTCAAATCATTGGTTTGCCATGACATGACTTCTTTGCTTATTTCTTTAAACAAAGACCTTTTATAGTAAGTGTGTGAAATTTTCAGACAGCTTCACCTGCCAAACAGAACACTCCTCCAATGAAGCCAGAAGGAACCTAGCCCTGTCTCTCAGGTGGCATCATTTTCATGGACCTTACAGCTCTCGTAGGCCAAATAAAAAGGCTGAGAACAAGTGTTGCCTCTTGTCACAAAGAAGGCTGCTTTCTTTTGCTCTGAAAGGTAGGGAACTCAGAAAAGTGCCCCACAAGTTACTTTATCTCCTAGACAGGTCCATGGTCCATACTGAAATCAGCAATTCTTTGTATCAGCTTCCCTCAACCAGAGAATTTCTTCCTGAACCTAAGAATTTGGGGAGTTGAAAGTACAAGTACATGGAAGGCATTATGTTGTGGATAGCTATTTGTGATGCCCAGTTGGGTTACAATGTGACAGCCACAAAAAATATTTCCAGCCCTAAAAGTATACATAAGCCTTAGGATCCATTTCCAGAGTCCTTAGACAGATGAGTTTAAGGACATGATACTATTCACGAAAAAATGCCATTCATCAGAGAGATTATGGCAGAACAACCTTTAGGGATGGTAATTTTTGATGGCTTCATCCTCCAAGGATCTGCCAACTCCCTTTGGAATACAACCAAGTTTGCAACCTCAATTACATTGTCATTTTGTCTTTTCTAAATCATACATCAATCAGGTTCAGTGTTCATGTGCAAATTTTGTGCTATGAGAGAGAAAGATTGCATTCTTTCTGATCTAGGCTCTCTATCCCCTATGGCTTCTTAAGTCTCAATCACCTCTCCCTCCCTCTCCCTCACTCACTATAGTTTTTAAAAAATGATGGCTTTGTAGGTTTGGAGAATTGTCAGGCTGCTTGGTTAGTGTTCTAACTGAAGCCTCATTTGTGTTAACTGAAACGTTCATGTTCTAGGTCAAGACTGAATAATCATTTCCCAAATCCATGTCACTGCTGTGTGTACTCACTAATTACTGTACTCTGTTCTCCATTTCTTAGTGAGTTTTTACAAAAACAATGGTCAAGAAAATCTGGATTTCGGACATACCATTTCACAATGTAACTTTGGCTAATAAAACTTAATTAACCCCAGTATTTTAATTTCTTTACACAACTTTCCCAGATGTATACGGCTGTACACACATTTAGTATGCAAGATTCCTACCTGATTAAACATGATTTAAAATATTACATATTTATTGTGCATCCATATGCACAACACTGCCTCACTTTTAGTTAAATTTTTTGCAGCCCCACTTCCCCACCTCTTTTCACAAAGTGGAAAAGTACTTCTCTAGGAGACATTCAGCAATAACATATGTAAACATCCATTTTGTATGTTCAATTATGCTAAGAGTGAAGATGTATTCTTGGAACGTTAATGCAATGGCAACTATTATTTTAAATGTGTCTTTATTATACCAGTCTCCATGAGCCCAGGGTATTCTGACAGACATGCCATAAAAGAAGGACAGCTGAAACACATCTGTCATTTCAATGCAACCTATTAGTAGATATTAAAGCTGGGCTGACATCTGCAGAGAGACTGCAGTGTTATGTTTAACAATACAATGAGGAAAAGCAATGCAAGCAAAATTTCTACAAACAGAGCTCTCTCCATATCGGCATCATTTCATTTTCACACACTCAAGGGCTGACTACCCAAGCTAAGGATGTGTTTTTTTTAAAAAAAAGCCCAAATGGAAAACATTACCCACATTTTGTCATGTTGTCAGATCTCATTCAGTTTTTCTATCAATGAAATGGGCATGAATGCTATAAATGAGATTGTGTAATGCTGTCCTAAGCTGAACCTCTTTCACAGGCAGTACATTCACAGGCAGTACATGTAGTAATGGACAAATCAGTCCCTATCATTTGTGGCTGTACAGCACGTACAGTACATAGTCACAACTCTGTTCCAGTGTGACATTTAAGATAAACTCCATGAAAATCCATTTTCTATTTGTGCACAACTTTTGGTAATGCAGTATATTTTAATTGCAACTTTGCTCTAATAGGCAGAAGCATATTATTTTTGAACTAGGAAGTCTGTTACAAGATTTGGAGATACAGTATGTGCTATCTGATAGACACCAATGGTCTGATCCAAACATTTGTTCATGAGATGTGAATTAGGTTAACAACATAAAAATATATATTTTCCATTGACAAGGAACTCTGCCCATAGTCAGAAGCACTTAGTGCATGATCAGAGAAGCCCAGGAGTCAGGGCTACTATTAAAATCTCATATCTTATCAGAAAAATTAATTTTCTCTACAGAGATGTTAGACCTAGAACTCTGAACTTGTGGTATGTAACTATATGTAAATACTATAACCAAACACAGATACTCATCAGAGATCAATTCAAAATAAGAGAGATGTCCATTTTTCACATTCATAGGAATGCCATGGGAACCCATGCATCTGGATAATCTAATACATAATTTCAGCAACACTTTAAACAAAACACTGGGATCCTATGAGGAATTTTAGGAAAAGTGAGAGGAAGTTGCAGTATCAACTTAAATAGTAAATAAATAGTAGATAAAAAAGGTAAAGGTTCCCCCCGCACATTTGTGCAGTCGTGTCCAACTCTAGGGGCCGGTGCTCATCTCCGTTTGTTAGCCGAAGAGCCAGCACTGTCCGAAGACGCTTCCACGGTCATGTGGCCGCATGATGCGCGTGGAACGCTGTTACCTACCCACCAAAGTGGTACCTATTCATCTACTTGCATTTGCATGCTTTCGAATTGCTAGGTTGGCAAGAGCTGGGGCGAGTGTGGGAGCTCACTCCATCATGCAGGGCTAGGGATTCGAACCTCCGAACTTGCGATCTTCTGACCGACAAGCCTGGCGTCTTACCCGCTGAGCCACCATGCCCCCTAAAATAGTAGATAGTACTTGGTTGTTTTCCTGCAGATGCTAGGAAACATCATACGTACATGGGAGAATAGAGTTTGCTGGCTGTTGGAATGATAATGCAACATCTGCAGGTAAACAACCAAGTTCAGAGAACACCAAAAAACCAACAGTTCAACACTGAGCTGCATATATTTTCTACTCTAGTGGATAATGGATAACTTGAACACGTTATCCAAGAGATAAACCATAAACTAATCTGTGAGAATCTAATAGAAACAAGTGAAACTCAATTGGATGCTTGTATCATCTGACCCTCTTTCAGTCAGAAAAGTGTAATACAAGGAGTCCTTGCTTAATGACTGCCCCGTTTAGCAACTGTTCAAAGTTACGACAATGCTGAAAAAGTAACTTTATGACCGGTCCTCACACTTACGACCATCGCAGCATCCCACGGTCACGCGATTGCCATTTGCATGCTTCACAGCCGGCATCTGACAAGTAGAACAAATGGAGAAGCCAGCAGTAAAATCATAAGTCGTGGTCACATGATGTCTCGCTTAACGACCAGATCACTTAGCAATGGATTTGCCAGTCCCAATTGTGGTTGTTAAGTGAGGACCACCTGTACCTCTTTTTGGTCAATAGCATCAGGAGTGCCCAGTGAAGAAATGGGTCTCTCCTGGTCACAAATGATTGGTTGCCAAAGCCCTCAGGTTTAAGGGATCAACACATTAAAGTAGGCTACAAAATGTACAGGAATTCATAATAATTGCCTTTTCATCTTCCTTGGCTAGGCATCCTGCAGAGGAGAATATATTCCTTTTACTCAAGTATCATTGCTACATTTGGGTTGCAGGCATGCTGAATTCCAACTATTAAGTAGCATGCAAACACAACATAATTGAAAGATGAGCAGTGTGCCAGGCACTATTATCTTGCAGGGTAACAAGAAAATTGATTTGTTACCCAGGCATATTAAACCTAGTGATCCAATCAAAAGCACTTGCCTTCAATGATTCAGTATGTTTAGCATGCTGATTTTTTTTTTTAAAAAAAAAAAGATGAATACATGAATTCAAAGCAAGGGAACAAAGGGAATGGGGATGCAGAAAGGAGCCTCTTTCTCAAAATATCTGCCACAAAGGACCAATCTCTTTGCCTCTTCCCATTACTTCCAGCAATTTCAGACAAAAGGAACTCATAGGAACTTAGGCTGCTTGGTGCTTAGGAAGTTGATGAGCTCAATGGCTTTCCTTTGAACCCCCCTTCAGTTGTGTTGCACCTCCTGCATGCCGCTTCAAGAAACTGCAGCCAACAGAAATCCAGGACCAGCTAAGAGAACAGCTCACAAATTGTCAGGCAGCATTTAAAGGGGCAAACCAAGCCACCCACACAAGATATAATGGGGGAATGTGAAGCTTTCCACTGACTGAGCTAATAATTCATAACATACCTTGTGTAGTGCTCACAAGCAATTCCTTTTTCAAGCAACATCACCAGAGAGAGAGAGAGAGAGAGAGAGAGAGATCGATCCCTAGGTATTAATTTAACTCCTGCCTTTGCAATTAAACTATTGTTGAGAAGCCTTTAATTCATAGACATATGCATACAGATAAAAAGGCACAAAGAGATACCTACTCCTTAAATATTAACTTATTTCTAACGGCATGAAGTTTCATGGACTACAATCCTTTCCTTCAAATGCATTTGAAGAATGGGCCATAAAGTTATGACTATAATAAATGTATTAGTCACTAAAATGTAACAAGACTTGTTGGAAGTGTTACTGGGGACAGAAAAGACTCTCACTCCCCCTCCTCATATAAATTCATTCTCCCATTATTTTTGGACAAGCTGATTCTGCACTGCACTTTTTCTCCATAAAGATGTTTTGCCTGCTGATTGATGCCATGCAGACTGAGGGGGTTGTGAAAGTTAGTTCGTACATGGTCAAAAATACACAACCCAATACTACATCAGGCTATTACAAAAACAAGGAACAGCTGGAAACTCTTTCTCTCACCCAAAAGAGAATAGATTCTAGCCTTTTATGTACAACACATGGGGGGGAATCTAATTTAATTGACTATTTTATTTAATTTACTATTATGAATAGAACTCACATTTGATGCTCAGCAAGTTACTGGAATTCTTTCATAATGGCTTCTTTGCTTTTCTACAGTAAATTGTACATATCATAAATTCCTGGAGTCCTGTGTACCTATGTAATTGTTTCAAGTATTTGTTTCAATTGTTTCTCCCTTCACAGAGAGGAGGTTGACAGATGTAAGCTCCTCATGTTGGTTTCCTCTCAGCCAGGAATTCATTGGAGAGGGCTTTGGAAACCTTTCCCGCTGAGCCTCAGTGCCTCAATTTCTCCATCCACAATACCATAATAATTGTGCTGGTGGCCCTTATAAGAGAAATGTCTCAATCTTGTATGGACAAGTTTATTTTACAACCTTGTCCCTCATTTTTGCTTTTCAAAATGAATATGCCAACCCTCACAGGAATAACCCCCCCAAAGAGAGAGAGAGAGAGATTATACCCCCATTTCTCTTCCCTTGTCTTTCCAATGTAGTCACAGTGAAAGGATTGGTTCTCTATCTGAAGGTATCTTCCATTCAAAAGGTGAATAGTTGTTGCATTTCAGTAGTTGTTGAACTAGAACTCTCAACATCTGGAAACTTTAAGGTGTAATTTAAGGGTCGGGGCAAATAAATTGAAAGAACTAACAGCTAAACAGGAAACAAAGCGAAGCTGATGTTAGGAGGCTTTCATTAAACTGAAATTTAGGGACAGTAGAAGTTCCAGAAGAACAAATTCATGGAAAAACAAAAGAATGGAAAGCAGGAAAACCATAGAGCCTGTGTGTTCAACCTTCAGAAACAGTATCCTATTACCACTGAATTAATTAATAGATAGATAGACAGACACTACACCACAGTCCAAACCTAAAAAGGTGAGTTTTTGTCTAAACCACAACAAACTAAACATGTGTAATGACCCTGACTTCAATGCCCCAATAAACACTTCTCCATGCACTTCACTGAAATGCAGAATAAGCTTTATTAAGGATACATGTAAATCAAAGCACTCCCAAAGATCCGAATGACGGTTTCCCGCCAAACTCTCCAACTTAGCTCTCCCCCCTGTGTGCCAATTTCTTCGCGCCCATGGTGTCACTGTCCATTACTTTCACACTCCGTACTCGGCCCCCTCCTGCTCTTTCAGGTGGACGACCTTGACGATGTATTCCACAGTCTCTGGTGTTAGACACAGCTCTGCGCCTGGCACGACTTCCCCCTCCCCACATCACACATTCTAATTTTACGAAGACAAATGGCAGGATTCACATTTGAACCCTGACAACATGTTGGTAAAGCTGATGAGATACACTGGGATGTATGTATACTGTTCTGTTTATAAAACCAGAGGTGAAATTCTCAGACCCTCCTTGTCCAGAAGAAGCCTGCCCCAACTTTAAGCTCCATTTTTTCTACCAATGATGAAATCAAGACTACACTTCTCTTCTGCCTTTCTAAGCCTTCCCAGCCACAGTACCAAAGGAGTCAGTGTTCAAAGGATTGAACACTGCAAACATCATCTGCAGCCTCTCCCCCACCACTTAAACCCCACAGGTATGGTAACTCTATCCACAGAGCTCACACACATTTTTAATTAACGCAACAAGGACAAACTCCAAGCTCTTTCTTACTGAAACTTGTAACATCTGTGCTCACAAGATGAAATTGTAGCTAAAGAGTCATTTAATTATATGCCTCATCTAAAACAACCTTGCTGCAGTTGTTACTTCTTTGTAACAACTTCAGCATCAGAGGATCAAAAGAAAAGACACCAAGCCAGACACTTTCCCCCCCTGTTATAACAACTTGTTTATGCCGGGTTTCCTCCTTGTGTTATAAACCTGACAGCTGAAACGCTTGTTTTACACAGGTTAATGTGGCCCATATGTTACTGCTTCTGCTGAGCTGGCTTCCCTTTCTCTTTTCAGATGCATTTTTCTTGGTGAAAGTAAAAAAAACCAGAGGTTTATGCAGCCTAGGGACCAGGGACCAAAGGTAAAGGCTGTGACAAAGAACCAATGAGCAGCACCTGGCAAATACTATCAGATCAGGATGGCAACAGGCCACTTGTTCCAATCTGATGCTCCAAACTAGTGATCCCTTTCCAAACATTTCCTCAGTGTGAAATGCCAAGGAGGGCCCTTCTGCACACCCACGTGGAACAAATAGTAAAGTAAGAGCAGTCCATATTGGGACAAATAATCCTAACTCCCCACTCATGCTGCTGGGAGTTAGCATGCAGAAATCCAACCAACAAAATAAATCATTGCTCTCCCATTTCTAACTTGGCATGAATGCAATCCAAACCTTTCTGGAAGTCTGTTTGTTTCAGCCCTGAGATGCCCAGTGTGAGCTTTCACCATTGCCCCTTTCCCCTCATTGTTCAAGGTAGCAGAGAGGAAACATCCAGTCTTGCAGAAAGTACTGCCTATATTTAGGGGCACCTATATCTTCCAACATGGGCTTTTCTGATTTGAAGAGAAGTTAGGAGAAGATAGAACAGAGTGGTGGAGAAACTCAGGCATCAGAGTGGAATATATTCTATTTCACATAAAATCCTAATTCTGGGCTCACTTGCCTTCATTAAACCATCAATACCCTCTTTTATCTTCTTCTATTTTTTGTATTTTTGTATTTTTATAGTGGTTTTTATAACTTTTATTTGTAAACTGCCCAGAGTCACTTTTATAGTGAGATGGGCAGTGTATAAATTTAATCATAAATAAAACAAAAATAAAATCAATACAGAGTTGGCAAGATGATCCAGCTCCTTATTTATTTTACAGTGTGTCATGCCACCCCAATCATCAGCACTGATAGGTGCACAACAAGAACAACCTCTCTCAAAACTTCATAAAAGAGTTATGAGTGTTTTAAACTAAAACAAAGTCACCTGATTCCACAGCTACCAGTTACCAGGGCTATTGTCCAAAGGACCCCCAGAAGAGGAGGATTTTTATCTCTTTTCTAAGAGCTATCAGGGAGGGGACCATCTTGATCTCAGGCAGGAATGAATTCCCTAGGGTTGGGGCAGCCACAGAAAGATTTGTTTCCATGCTGGTGAGCCCTGGAGCGACTATGGAGCTGGAATCAACAGGACCCCTTTGCAGACGGGGTGGTAAGACTTTGCTGAGAAATGATAATGGCACAGGGAAAGAGGACCCAAGCCATAAAGGATATCATAGCCATAATAAACATTTCAAATTGTACCTGGAAACTAACTGGCAACTAATGCAGTTCCTGCATTAGTGACAGACCACTCCTCACTGTATTCTTTTTATTTATTTATTTATTTATTTATTTATTTTAAATTTTTTGTAAAAAGTAATTTTATTATTAAAAGAAAAAACAAACAAACAAACAAAGACATCAACAACATCAACAACATAAAAGTGAATAACAGAGTACATAACAAACTTAATAAACATACATTCAAAACTAAATAACCCTATATAACAAAATCCTTATAACAACACATCACGTGAAACAACTAATTTAAAACGACTTCCTGTTTCTTTCTTTCTTTCTTTCTTTCTTTCTTTCTTTCTTTCTTTCTTTCTTTCTTTCTTTCTTTCTTTCTTTCTTTCCTCCTCACTGTATTCTGAGAAAGCCATAAACAACTTGTGGCTGGTCTTGATGATGCAATATGGTTTAGTAACCAGAGGCATGAAAAACTAATACCTTTGATATGGAAGTAATAAAAAAATAATAACCCAGCATTAAAAAGAAGCTGCTATGGAAAAAAGATTTTTGAAGGTGATATTTTCCTCCTGTAAAAAGGACTGGAGATGATGGGATATTTCCCTCTCAAATGCTCTGTTCTGCATGTAAGCAGATGAAAAGAAAAAGAAAAAAGAAAAAAGAAAGGAGCATAGGGGAAAAAAAATCAGAAGAATACCCATGGGATCACCACTCTCAGGACTTATAGCGGAGAATGTAATGCAGTGTCTAGAAACTATAGCACTCCCACACATACAACCAAAAGTATGGTTCTGTAGATGACACCTTCATCATAATAAAAAAGGAACAACTAGAGAAGACACATGAAACAACCAACCACATCTTCAAAGGAATAAAATTCACAAGAGAAGGGGAAAACAACAACACACTACCTTTCCTCATCATCGTATCATATCCTCATCAGCAGAGGAAATGACAGCAAGTTAGAAACAGAAGTCTATCAAAAATCAACCCACATTAACCAAATGCTCCATTACCAAAGTAACAACCCAACCTCCCGTAAGAGGGGATGTGTAAGAACATTATTCAGACAAGTACAAACACACTGCAACAACCCAGAACACCACAAAAAGGAAACAGACCACCTATACAACAAAATGGATACCCATGTAACTTTATCAAAAAGTGCTTAACCACGCAACTGACTACAGTACAATCAACACAAGCTATGAAAAGGATAACACTGCAATACATGAAAAAAACATCTCAGAAACAACCAACAGACTATTACAACCACATGGCATCACCGTAGCACACAAACCAACTGAAGCCCTCCAAAACATCTTATGTAAACCAAAAGACCCAGTAACCCAAGAAGAATAAACAGGAGTCATCTACAACATACAGTGTAAGGACTGTAACTGCCACTACGTAGGACAGGCAGGCAGAAGACTAGCAGAGCACATCCATGAACACCAACTAGCAGTCAGAAGACATGATGAAAACTCCTTAATCTCACAACATGTGGACAGACTCAACCATAGTTTCAACTGGAAAACTGTGAGCATCCTAGACCAAGCTAAATCCAAAAACGCTCGGGAATTCCTGGAAGTGTGGCATTCAGAAAAATCAGCCATCCATAGACACACATAAAAATAAACCATATTTACACACCATTGAAAAGAGTCAATAAAAAAGCTAAGAAGGGAACCAAAAGACCAGCAACTTCCTCTCCAGCAACCAACACCCAGATAAGCAGGGATTAACACCAGACAATCAAGCAGAAAACAATACCCTAATCAAGGGACTACCAAGGAGAAAACCACACCACCAAAAACACTGGCAAGGGAAGCTACTGTATATAAACAGGGAGCAAACCCCACACCCAGTAGCATTAATGAAGTTACCTACTTGGGTAATGAAATGCCTGCAAGCAAACAACCAAGCTCAGCACTAAGGACTCCACAGAAAGAGAAAATAAGTCATATTTTAATTTGAGGAAGTTTATTCATTTAAAGGATAATTTAAGGTCACTGGTTTTCTTAAAAAAAAAAAAAAAGATCCACATTCCCCCCCCTCCGCCCTCCATGAACTAGCTTGATAATTATCAGCATAACCATAGGGTGTAATTGTGATTCGTCAGGGTAATGATCATAAAACGTAATATTCATGACACAGTCCACTCTGTACTTGCAAATCACTGCTTGTTTCCAGATTTGGAGAATTTATTTCAGGAAGAGATAAGGCAGGAATTTGAGGACATGGAGCATGAGATGGGGGAAGATACTCATTCAAGCTCACAGAAACCCAGCTTCCAAAGATCCCCATGATTTCTACCAAAGAAATACAAAACTACAAGGAAAAAAAGAGGGATTGATCTATACTTAGCTAGATGGGCAAAGTATCTCTTGCAGCCAGAGACTGTTAGTGACAAGAACTTTCTCAACAGTGCTTTATTCTGGACTAGAGATAATAGTCATAAACCCATTCAACATGAACTCTGAAACTTGTGTGTTGTGGATTCTGGGTTCCTGAGTTGCCCAAGAGATGAAATAGCTTTGGTGAAATGACAGGGAGGAGCATCAGCATCCTTCATCAGGATATGACACTAAAGATGAATGTACAGTACATTCACCTTTTCCAACCTGGAGTGAGAGTTGTGATCGATTCCCAGAAACCCCATTCAGGATAGCTTAATCCCTGAGCTATAGGCATTTCCCAAAAAGGGAGTTGCTAAGGGAGTACTCCAGATCCAGAAAAATTCATAATCATGAAGCACTTCAGGATAATTCAGAACAAACTATCATGCACTCAGAGAGGAAAAGATAATTCTAACCTATCCTGTCCCTTGCAGGGGTTACTCTGGGAACTGAAAAAAAGGACCTCATGTAGTCGAAGCAAGAATAAGGTCATCTGCAAATTCCCTAACTCCTGCATTATGCACCTGCAATCATTGTGCAAAAACACTAAGCAGGTAATACTGTTCCTTCCCTCCCTCCTTTAGTACCACAAAAGATAGGAATTTAGATTTTGCTCAGTTTCAATCTCATCTCTTGTGGCTTTTCTGCTGTAAACCAAAATCTTTAAGTAGAATTAGGTCTTTAACATTCACAGCTTCTGCAAAGTAGATACACATGGAACAAACTCTATGCATGGGATACCAAAAAGTCTTCAAAGTTAACTATTTTCCCCATATATTATTTTTCCCTCCTCAAGACTGGTGGGCTTCTCTCCCACCTCCTTCTTTTCCTCTGACCTATACATAAAAACTGTGAAGGAAATCAGCCTTCAAAACTCGCATTTGCATGCTCTTTCTGTTAAAGAACGGGGGGGGGGGGGGGGAAGAAAAAAAAAAGAAAAAGAAAAAGAGCCAGTTCGGTCTAGTGGTTAAGGCTCCAGGCTAGAAACCAGGAGACTGAAAGTTCTAGTCCCGCCTTAGGCATGAAAGCCGGCTGGGTGACCTTGGGCCAGTCCCTGTTTCTCAGCCCTAGGAAGGAGCCAATGGCAAACCAGGAGACTGAGAGTTCTAGTCCCACCTTATGCATGAAAGCCGGCAGGGTGACCTTGGGCCAGTCACTCTCTCAGCCCTAGGAAGGAGCCAATGGCAAACCAGGAGGCTAAGAGTTCTAGTCCCGCCTTAGGCATGAAAGCCAGCTGGGTGACCTTGGGCCAGTCCCTCTCTCTCAGCCCAACTCACCTCACAGGGTTGTTGTTGTGGGGAAAATAGGAGGAGGAAGGAGTATTAGGTATGTTCACTGCCTTGAGTTATTTATAAAAATAATAAAGGCAGGATAAAAAAAAATCTTTTTTAAAAACAACAGATTCAATGTCCTCATTTCAAATTCAGCATTTCATCTTCTTGTGTTTCCTTGTCTCTCTTCCAGTGCAGAGTTAGGTCAGCCTCAGTTGACTCCCATGCCCCCACTACAAATGTACGCAAGCCCAAAGTTGCACTCATGCCAGCATTGGTAAGGTATAACAACTTCTCTCCAGCTCCCACAGAACATGTGTGGGGTAGAGGGTCTGAGCAGATCCCAAGGAGCTGGCATTTCCATATCCTTCCTGGCTCTGTTTAACTCCTATCAATGGAGAGATGGTAGCCCTCCCCTCTGTTCCTGCACTCAGTCCTATCCAAGACTTCCTCTAAGGCCAGGAGTTACTAAGAATGCATCTGATGGTCACGCTGAGTAGACTTCTGAGTGCCAACAATCTAACCCTGCTCTGATTTGGGTTGAAATCCATCTGCAGATAAAATGAGCCAACATTCCCAAGGTGGATGCCAGAATGAGATGCCAAAACATGCCATAAATAACCTAAACAAAGACAGTTTGTTCTTCTGTCAGCAGGATTCACAAGGGACACTATAATCTGGGCTGGTGAGACAAAGAGCTGGGAGGAAAAGAAAGAGCCATTGGCCCTTAATCCCCGGTTTAAATTGCAGCCTTAAATTCCAAAGGTCTCTCCAATACAGAACAGCATTAATACAATCAAGCAATTGGAGCACTTTCCCCATGAGAAAAAGTAAATGACTTTGGTGGATTTTTTTTAATAAAGACAAACGTCATGCAGCACCTGGAAAAACATGTCGCAGAGTAAACTTCTCATAGAGTTCCAGACTCAACCATGCCCTTTAGTAAGGTATTCCATTGCATTCTTACCCTACTCCAATTTTCCATTTTGTTCTACCTCTCAGGCAAATGTGGTAGGCCACTCCTGGAGCTATTATTCTTTTTTCTTTCTTTCTTTCTTTTCGGTGGGGGTGTCACCCCTTTATGAGTTTCATTTTAAAAATACTTTCACTGTAAATTGAAAGTTTGCTGTCATCTCCTTTTTGTGCAACAATGATACCCCTTTGGCATCTAAAGAGCTACAGCAAGAAAAGAAGTTCATAGTAGCATATAGAATAATTAACAAAGAATGTAATAGATTAATTGCATTTTGCACAGTGTAGATGAAATAAATACCAAGGAGTGATTAAAAAGAAAGAATGAAGACCTCATTCTACCAATGAGCTAATTGGTCACTTTGAGGGAAGAATACTTTAAAGAGTTTGTGAATTTGATGCTGATTCTTTTTACTTTCTTGGCAGTTTTTATTGGCACACAGTGCCCCTAAATATGACATAATTCTAGGGTTTCTGGAGTTGGGGGTAAAGAATACAGAAACCATGAACAAGAGAAAGAAATGAACCAACAAGTCCCTAAGTTTGAAAGAGCTTGAATTTATTTAAGGCTCTCTTCCTGGGACCCGCCAATCAACAATATCTCATGGACGGGGTCCGCAACATGCCTTCTCTGCCTGACCGGGTGGGACGGGTCGATGTAATGGGGTGAGATGGTCCCTCAGGTAACCTGGAATTGCATCCGCTTCTCAATTCAAGCTGGATCTTGGTCATTTGAGTTCAAAGAATATATAATATTATGATAAAAAGAGAGAGAAAGGGAGAAATTGAACTAAAAGCTCTCATTTTGAGCACTTTCTTGCTCTTCCAGTATGACATTAGAAATTGTGGCTTCCAATTACATTGATTCTTGACTGTGAGGCAGAACCTAGCTGACCTTGATTGATTTCAAGAAGGGTTGGATATGGTTAGCATTTGGATGAGAAACCATCAGGAAATCCAAAGATTATTCTAGTCTGGGGATTTAGGGGAAAAAGTGGGTGAAGCAAGGCAATGGCAAACCACTTTCATAATATCACCACCACCACCCCAAAAAATTCTCCATATGTGTCCATAGAATCACCAGAAATCAGACTCAATTCAAATGAGACTTTTTAAAGAAATTGATGGATAGTAATAAAAATGATACACAACCAGAAATTAACACATCTTAAAGGAATCCAATATTGCGAATGCGGCAATATTCAAACCACTACCCATCTTTTACAGTGCCATTTGGGACCGACATGCACGCAGAGTGACTTATTGGCCGGAAACACCTCTGCCATCAATGTGGCCCAGCATTGGGCTAGAGTTATATAAATTTTATATTTTTATTAAATGTTTTAACTTTTGAAATTTTAATTAATATTTTTCCCTTTTTTATTTCCTGCATTTCTGACATGAAACAAGATGAGAAAGGAATCCAGTTAAAGCTGACTTAAGGATATATTGCCACAAAATGTAATGAAAAGCCTGGTTTTAGATAGCTTGAGTAAGCAAGGTGATGAAGGGTAGTCGTACCCAGGCTATTTAATACAGGTTTAATACATATTGTACTGGTCTGTTGTACTTGCCATCTTTTATCTTTGTTTGATTGTTAAGAGCTGCCCAGTTATTCGGAGTCAAGTAGCATACAAGTTTAATATAATATTATTATTATTATTATTATTATTATTATTATTATTATTATATATCTGCATTCTAAGAGACAGGAAGACAGTGTTTCAGTGCAGCTGATTTGGAGGCACAACAGAGAAGAAGCTATTCTACTTCACCAGAATGCTAGGTAAGATAGAACATGGGTAAACATTGTAGTATCTGGACTATACTGAGCCAGTTTGGTCTAGTGGTTAAGGTAACGGGCTAGAAACCAGAAGGATCTGAGTTCTAGTCCCACCATAGACATGAAAGTCGGCTGGGTGACCTTGGGCCAGTCCCTCTCTCTCAGCCCAACTCACCTCACAGGGTTGTTGTTGTGGGGAAAATAGGAGGAGGAAGGAGTATTAGGTATGTTCGCCGCCTTGAGTTATTTGTAAAAATAATAAAGGCGGGATAGAAAATAAATAAATAAATAAATACTGACAATGCTAACTATTTCTTGTGGAATGCTAGTCCAAACTATCTGACATTTGCCTTTCTGGATTCTCCTTGGAATTCAGTCTTTTTTTCATGATATGGTTTCAGACCAGCTTGGCATCTCAGTACTGTGACATAGACTCAAGCCCTGCTATGTTGGTAGATGCACTTCTTCTCTGTGTCATCTCAAATATATGGTAGTGGGGCATAAAATCTTTTAAATTCCTAGCTCTTTAGCAGATATAACTTCCTGGGATGTTGTGTTATATTTTGTTCTTCTTAAAGGAGGCAGAGAAAGATATGGCTGATTAAAACTTCCTTAGAAGTTGAAGTTCTTGGTGGCATCTAATGATCAAATACTTTATTTTAATGCATCACCTAGATACATATTCAGACCCATCTAAACACCACCAACAAACAAACAATAACAAATTGTATGAATCTTTAAGCAGACCTGCAGACATGCTCATCACCTTCACTGCAAACCATCTGTCTTGATCTGGGAACAAGCCTACTTGTTGTTAAGTGCCAGAGGTAGATATGCAAATCCAGAGGACTGTCAGTTACAACTTGGGATGCTAACAGCAACTCAAAGAGATGACATTTGGCTTCCTACCATTTGCTAATGTTTCCTTGGAAACCTCAGTACCAAAAAGAGGCTTGTCTTTATTAAGCCCACTCTAATTAGGCTTTGTACTGCCAAATAAATGCAGCCTGGTCACCTGGGGAAAAAAATGAAAATTTCATCTAAGTAATAAGAAATAATGCTTTATGAAATCTAGTTTCTTTTTTTTCCCCTCTCTCTCTCTGGTTTAATCCTAAAATTATTTGCATGGGTGCAGCCAGGTAGATTTATTTCCAAGGATTCCCCTATTATGGTATTTAATTGAAGACCAATGTCTCATACCTATTAAATGTTGTATAAGATAATTAATAATTATCTTCTAACATTCCAGGGGGATAAAAATAAATAGAACTGCCAGCAAGCAATTCCTCTGTGCTGGAATTCCAGCAACACACTTGGCATCTATCTGCCATGTAGTTGTTCTCCTTGCTAAGCATCTCTTTTCAAAGCATTTTGTCATTTACACTCATAAACATTCTTGTTAAATATGCATCCTAAATATAGCACAGATATTTCACTGTTTCTTTCCTAAAGTAAAAGGGGCCTGCTAAGTATTCCAACTGAAAGACAAGACATTAAAGTACTTTTCTGAACTTTGATCGTATATTGGCATTTTTCCAGCTTCACTCAGGCATGGTACTGGTTATCAGCTTAGTATCTTGTGCACCCTTGCAATGTAGTGAATTGAATTTTGGATAGGAAATAGAGAAAAGTTAGATTCAAATATCCATTTAGCCAGAAAACTCACCATGTTGGTGTAGACAAATAACAACTATTAGATTTAACTTTACCACCACCACCCATGACACTGCAAGGATGGAAAAAGATGCTTACTTGAGCTTCTTGAACAGTGGGTGAGATTATACACAAAATGTAGGCATGCCTACAAAAAAATACCATTCTATTTTTCATCAGAAACAGAAAAGCTATGTTGTTCATGGAAAATGAACCATATCTACACAAACTGGATTTCATTTTACATATCCTATTTTTAAAAAAGAAAAATCAGTATCATGCAGGCAATGGTTTTTCCTGTGACACTCTATGGAAATTTGGACTTTGAAGAAGCAAGATTGAAACAGTATTGATGCTTTTGAACTTTAGTATTGGAGAAAACTCCTGAGAATACCATGGATAGAAAAGGAACAAACAAATGGATCATCAAATAAATCAACCCAGAGTTTTCACTTGAGGCACAAATGACCAGGTTTAAACCATCATACTTTGGATGCTATGTGAAGACCTAGCTCTCTGGAGAAGTCTATAATGCTGGGGAAGGTGGTAGGAGAGAGAAGAAAAGGACAACTAGCAGCAAGGTGGATGGACTCACTTATAGCAGCAATGGGTGCACTATTGGAAGACCTGAAGTTTGGGGACAGATCATCCTGGAAAAAAATCTATCCATGAGATCATGAAGAGTCAACACTGACTTGAGGACACATAATCAGTTTTTAAAAAGATACTGCCTTTAACTTGGGAATTTAGGCTGCAGTCACAAAGTTCTCTCACCCAATTATGTCATTCCTAAGATCTGAAGAATGCTGGTGGTTAAGATGATACATGGTTATATCAGGAGTGGACTGTTGGAGGTCCAAATCTAATGGCACTGACTCTTCAGTATTTCATTACCTATTAGTCATAAAGGGAAAATAGATTCTAGATAAAGAGTTAAGGATTTACTCTGTGTCCTCTCTTTGTCTATCATTCTGCCTTGTTTTGTATGAGATTGCTCATCTGAAGTCATTTCCTTCCCAGGCATACTCACACAAAGCACATTATCTTTGACTTGATAGGAAATAGTTGCTAGATGCTGACCTTGCCTATCACTATAATGAATCTCCTATCTGTTATAGTTATAAAACCTGTTTCACTAATCACTGTTCAGGTTCAATTTCCATCATACACCCATGGTGCTTCAACCTCCAAGAGCTTTCCCCATCTCAAATTCTTGGAGAAAAGCAAACGTTTTGAATTTTCCTCTAAGAAACCCTTAGCCATGAGCAATTGAGGAATTCAGAGGTTATTGCAAGGAACCAAGTGTTTTATTTCTGTATGATTGGATAAAAACAACATGTGGTTCCTAAGACACAGTTTGCTTTTGGTGGCATGCACAGAATTAATTAATTGCAAAAAAAAAGAAAGAAAAGAAAGAAACACCAGCCAAGATTCATGGAACTGTTGTACATCCCAACAAAATGTGCCTGTTTCCATGTCAATCATTTGGATCCAGTGCAATGATATCACAAATCTTACATAACCTCACCCTCCCAATTTGCAAATAAGTCAAAAGCTGTAATTAGGCTAACTATGAGAGCAGGCACCTGGTTTGGCCAAGCTGCATGCACACTTTTGAGTCAGTCTTGACTCCTGGCAGTTACATGGACAGGTCCCTGCAGTTTTCTTGGCAACATTTTTCAGAAGTGTTTTACCATTGTTTTCTTCTTAGGGCTGAAGAAGAGTGACTGGCATAAAGTCTTCCAGCTGGCTTTGTACCTAAAACAGGATTAGACTCATAGTCTCCTGGTTTCTAGCCCAGTGCCTTTAACCACATCAACCTGTTTCTCTTTAGCAAAACTAGAGATCTGTAAATTTGGGTTGGCCTGTGGAACCAATTTGATCTCTTTGCCTGCAACATAAGCCATGGGGAGAAGGAAGGTGTTTTTCTGTCCCTTTGCAACAGATTTTGGGTGATGTCTGAAGCAACTAAGATCTTCCAATGCCTGGCAGAAATTGCAATAACAAATCCCCCTTGCCCCTGTTCCAAGCCCTGTAGAGGGCAAAGGGAATGGCCTTGAGCGACAGGAGGAAGAGCCGCTACCAAGGCAATGGTCAGATAAAAGGGGCCTGAGCCCAGGCCAAGAAAGTAATTTGAGAAAATATCTCAGACAAGCTCCTCCCTAGTTCACACAAAGATAAACGGAGGAAGGGGGAAGCACATTCAGACTTGCAAGATTCTGCTACTATAGATGTTACAATAAAATTAGCACTGAACTACATGGCAATGGTTTCTCGGTCTGGTCTACCTTGTAGGGCTGACAAGTTCCCCCTGACTTAAAGGGAATTATTAGGCACTTGACAAAGTCTCCATGCCCTGTTCAAGTTTGGTCACATGCTGCACTTGCTGATATGACTGCCACTTCTGCACTTCGAAACTCCACTTTCCAGCTCCACTGGCCTTGAAAAGCACTTCCTCCAGCTGGGATTCAGCTATGCCCAATCTGACCCTTGCCTTCCCTTGACATGGCATTTCTGCTCAGGGCTTTCTGAAGTTGCATGTATGCTTGGCAGGGAAGTTGTGAAGTCAGAGAGAAAGCAGTAGAAACAGCAAGCCAAGAATGAGAGCGGGACAAGAGCAACCAAGTGAGAAGAACAGGAGCTGTGAGACCCATACAATAGCTGATGTTGCCTTAGAGCACAGTCCCTCAGTTGTTGGGATGCCTGATGATATCACTGAACTAAAAGACACATCCAGAGTTGTCGTGGCAACAGCAGGCACCACAAGAAACACAGCCAAGGCCGAGAAGAAAAGACTAGCCAATTCTAAAGCGCCTACCCAACCCTCCCCCACATTTCTCTGAAATGCCAAACTTGCAAAGTCTGTTATTTTAGGAGAACTGAACAGAGACTGGGAACTGCCTGAGGAATTCAAAAAATCAGAAGGAAAAAAAATAAGGAAGCTCATTTCACTAATGAAAGAGGACACTGTTTCACACCTCACTCGGAGGGTTCATGCTCTCTGGGGCCCAAAGGGCAGCTTGCTCAGCTGCTTGCAATTGCCAGGAGCCAATCTTGCTCCCCATGTGCCAGGTCAAGCATTGATAAGTCATTTCTGTTAATAGGGAGCAGCGTTTCCAAGCTCAGGCCCTCCATGGATTGGTGGGAGTCTAGCCATCATTTCAATCCAACCTACCAGCTGTGTTCAACTGCAGTGCAAATCTACACAAACAAAGAATTCTTTTGAATTTTTAATCCTTCAATCCACTTTGGGGAATAAACGTGGAATACCTGGATTCTTTTTATTTTTAAAAAAATCCAGAACCTGTTCCACCTGCAGAATGTACACATTACATCACCGGCTGCAGTTCTAAAAAGCAACATTCCAGGAAGCTCCAAAAGAAAAGAAAGAAACCCCCATCTTGGTGGTGAGGAAACCTTCTTTTGTTGTTAATTCTTTTTTTTTTTTGGTAAGGGAATGTAATCCAGCAGTGGGAAGCACCAAATACCATCCTTTTCCTCTTTCTCTCCAATGCCTCTCTTATACCCTTCTTGCTTCTCCCTTTTCCCTGCTTCCATGGACAAAGTACAAATATTCTTGTATAGACCAGACTTTACCAATCTGATGATCTCCAGATGATGGAGATGGGACTGCATCTCCAATGGTCCTACTAGGTAAGGTGTTCTGGGAGTTGTAGTCCCAACACACTCAGAAGGCACCCAGCTGGGAAAGGGTATCGTTGCAGAGGGCTAGGGCCACAGTTGTCCATCTTTGCAATATGCTGAGTGGTCAAGTCATATTGCTCCTAATCTCCTGCCCACATTAGGCAGTTTCCAGGAAGTTTTATTCCAATATGTCATAAACTGGCCATAGGATACTGAAACTGAATGGAATTAATCAGTATTTCTAATTAGTGACACACAGCTATAATATCCTGATGTAGAAGGCAGAGGGAATGGCCTTGAGGGACAGGAGGAAGAGCCACTACCAAGACAATGCTCATATAAAAGAGGACTGAGTTCGGGGCAGGAATGTAACCTGAATAAACGTCTCAGGCAAGACCCTCCCTAGTTCTCACAAAGATAAAGGGAGGGAAGGGGGCAGCACATTCAGACTTGCAAGATTCTGTTACTATAGCTTTACAATTAAAATAGTACTGATCTACATGACATTGGATTCCTAGTCTGATCTACCTTGAAGGGCTGGCATCTGAACATTTCTTCTACAGTCCTCATTAATGTTCTTGAAAGAGAATTTGCTTTCAAAATGCTTTCTAAAGGAGAACAGGATTTTGGTGAAATCTGATGGGTGGAATATGGCGTTCTTGCATTGATTAGTCACAAGGTGGTTGAAGAGGTTGACCTATCATTTGCTGCACCATCTTCTCTCCAGCATTATATAGCTTTCTTGATTTCCCACACTTTCATTAATTCCCAAGGGAAGTTATCTGAAAGCTTCTTCTCCCAGTCTCATATATCAGCTCTTCAACATATGACATAGAAAGTTGGCATACATTGTCAGACCATTGATATGTAGAACTTAGCACTGTTGTCAGAGTTGAGGGACCAGTAGGTGCTGTTGGACCTCAGCTTGGATCAGTCCTTGCCAGGTTGTCAGAAATCAACAGTACCAGAAATGGTTATGGATGGCACAGTTTCCCCCTGGGTAGTCTGCACTTAGAAACCATAGCTTTCAGCAGTTTTAGAGGCTGATCTTTCCTTCTGTACCTGGAGATACTAGGTCTGAATCTGGGATTTTTTGTATGCAAAGTGTTTACTTTACCACTGAGCCAAATCTCTTTTCTGTAGCAGCAATAAACATCTGCAGCCTTTCTTACTGGCTGTATCTTCTGCATGCTGATGGGGAAGAATATCCTCAGTGGAAAATAGGAAGCCAGACTCTATGCCCTGTTAAAGATTCCCACTACAATTCAGGTAGTGCCACTGATGACCTCTGCTTTTAGGCAGCAGCATGCCTCTTCTGTATACAATGGGTTCTGGTGCCCCTGAGCTATCATGGAGTGCCAGGATGATGGATGTATTTGTCTCAAAGCAAGCTGCAGCATTTAGTTCATGCCCACACAAAACATTCTGCAATATCTTGGGCCCAAAATATGCCCCAGTGTTTCAGCAGCTCTTATTTATGAAGCCTTCATAATAGTAGCTGGATAGTGGGTGGGTGGTAGGTGGGTGGGTGGTAGGTGGGTGGGTGGGTGGTAGGTGGGTGGGTGGTAGGTGGGATTATACCTGTCCCACAGGTCTTGCTAGCAAAACCAGCAAACCATTGTTTCAAACTCCTATTTCAAATTTTCCATTTATCTATATGACTACAACAATGAGAATACAGAAAGACTCCAGCTGGATCAGGCATCTGGATCTTTCCAGGATGGCCTGTAATTTCAACCATAACTATTTAGATGGCCCCAGAATCAGGAAGCTCATAAGCAACCATGCATATGTATTCATATTTATTACACTTTTTCTCCCACCAATCCAAAAAGTTCGGTAGCTAGCTTTATACAACAGAATTACTGTAACTTTAAACAAGGTTGACATAACACAATTGCTATATTCATATAATATGATGGCTGTTCACACAACATGTTTCCACAATGCTTTGAAAGACAAACTACCCAAGTCCAGGTTATCCACATTCCTCCTTTCTCCTTACTTCCGCTTTTGGATTAAGTTAGATTAATCCAATGAGTGTCCTACCTCAATGGGACCAATAACCTTCCTGGGTACTAAAGACCTAAACCTAAAGACCTGAACCTGAAATTCTCACAATTTAAATACTGTATAACATTCTAACTAATTTGTTACCAAACTTGGGTTTCCAGGTGTGAATAAACAACAGTTCTAATCATTCCCAAGCAGCTTGGCAAATCATCCAGGCTCGTAAAAACCGCACTGCAATAAAATTTGAAATCCTAAAGTTGAATATCACTTCTCTATCCCTGAAGACATTATTCCTTCCCTGTTGCATTTTCCTAGTCATTTATCTTTCTCAGTACATTGTTTATGACACAGAGGGTCTAACAGGAATTAATAGATAAATCTTCACTCAGCATAAATTCTGGGGATAAGATTTCTTTTCTTACTTTTTCATGCACACAGGCTGAGAAACAAATTCTTCCAGTTATCCTATCCTGCCTTTGTATAAAATATAATACAAATGGATTTAAGAGAGAGAGAGATAAACACACACACACACACACAGAGAGAGAGAGAAATATTCTCTTTTATTTATTATCTTAAAATAAAAACAATCACTGTCAAAATAGCAACAGTAGGCCAAAATCAACAGTATTATAGGGTTTAAAAGGAAACTTGGAAGTCATCTATTTTAACCTCCTGCTCAATGTAGGAACTTATTGTATCCTTCAGAGATAGGCCTCCCAGACTTTACCTCCAAAGAAATAATACAACCCACCATCTCCTTAGGAAGACTGCTCTGTCTAAAGGCAAGCAGTAATGGTACCTTTCTTTAAATTAGATGTTCCCAAAGGATAATTTCAAGTACTTATGAATTCTTACAGCTGGGAACCATCTTTTAAAAAATCAGCTAGGACTATATGCCCAGCAGAATAAATTGGCAGAAAATTAGGACACTAGGAGAAAAGCTTGAAGTTTTTGAAGGGGGTGAAATCAGTGCCCTTCAGAGCCCCTCCTTTTTAATTACATCAACATTAAATTACACTTCATTTTTGCCTCAGACCCATCTACTTTTTGTGTGTGCCCCCAGTATGCCACAGAAACACCCAGTTTATCATTCAGCCAAAAATGTTGGTTAAAATGTGGAGGTTAAAGTCAAAACTGACTTGGGTTGAGCTAGTTTTCCTGGCAACAGTAAATAAATGGTTTGTCATTGCCTTCTTCTGGGGTGTCTCATTAACTTCCCATTCTAGCTACAACCCTGGCATTTCCATTCCAATATAACCAGGTCCAATCCTGCTTAGCCTTTTTTGAGAGCCAAGGTCTATTAGATGCTGTCATTTGCTGTACAAAGAGCTCCCCAAAACACAATGGCATAGTCAGTTGTATACATAGACCAAGCCTTCTTTCATGGATGACCAGACTTCATCAGAGGTGTCACAAGTGAGACATTAAGTGTGCCATGACAGGAGAGGAGTGAAGAAGGACACTGGATTTGGCTCTGGCAAAGTATCCCATCTACCTCTCCTGCAAATTACTGTCATTTGCTCTATCATACAGCAGACCAAATGCAAAAGTGCATCAATTTTGTGAAGCACATTAGAGCAGAATAGTCTCATAGATAGGAAAAGCCACTTAATAACAAACCACATGAATTGTCCTTCTAGCCCAGGACTGTTTTCATTGACCGGCAGCAGTTTTCTGCTGTTTGCCATCGCAATCATTTGAACTGGAGATGCCTGGGATCTTTTGTAAAGAAAACAGGTTCTCTACCATCCAACATCACTCCTTGAAACCTGGATATTCACAGGAACATAGAAAGCTGCTTATACTGAGCAGGGAAATTGCCCTATCTAGTCTAGTAATATCTATATTGACTGGCAGTTCAGTGCAACAGGTACTGCTAAGCTATGTCTCCCATCATTCCCACAATGATGTTCTATCCATAATGCTTGTTCATACCACTGACTCAATTTAAGTCAAAGAGTAGCTGCCAAGCCAATGCAGATAGTTCCTCGTGCCAAAATCTATCTGAAATCTGTGAAGAAAGTCTCTCAATAGTCCAATTTCCTGATACATTTTAGCAGCTCCTGCATGTCACTTAGAAATTAAGCTCTATCTTCCACCCACCCTCCAATTCGTCATTCTAATCATCTGTATTTGTGGCAACTATTTCAGTCACCTTTGCACAAACCCTGAGAACCTCAACAACATGCCATAGCAACATTCATAGCAACAGGGACAGCAATAAGTACAGGTACATAAATTAGGAATTTATATGCCTCATGCTACAAGGCATTTTGAGGGACTAAGTTCAGACAAGAACATTATGCACACCACCGTCATATCAACACTTGAATTGCTAAAGAGCATGTTACCTAGAAATAGCGAATAAGTCCCATCACCTGCTGGGGTTTAACTGAAAGAATTCACATATTTCAAGAAATGCCCCTTATTCCCATTCCAACTTTTGAGGCCTTTGTGAAAAGAAAAATCTCAGCAAGCCCACAGTTCATATCTTCTCTATGATGAGACGAATTCCATAAAATGCCACAATCATTTCTAAATTTGCATCCATATATTTAGACTAATTTATTGAAACCCCCCCCCCATTTTGGGGCAATGTTTAAGCATCTATTTGATATAAATAATGAAAACTGTAGTAAAAAGAATATGGATTCATACCCCAGTCAGAATGCCAACCATGTTTTTTATTCTATTTTGGGAATAGGGTTGCAGCTGCTGGCCATTTCTTGGACAGATTAACCCCTTCTGGTTCTGTAAGTAAATACATGTTGCCCTCTCAGACCATGGGGCCATACAACATTGCAAAGAGCAGGAAGGACAGTGGGTAAAAATCTTAATCCTGTGATGAATCAGCTCCCAGAAAACTAGGACAGGCACTGCAAAGCATGACTATTTCTTGAGGGTAAAGTCAGGCAGACTTTCTAAATAGGTAGCAGCACTTTGAACACCTTCCTTTGCAGGGAGGAACAATTGCTCAAGGCCTAAAGCAGATGTTTCACATGACAAATGCTTCAGGTTCAACCAAATACTGACAGACAAAAGGACTGGTTGATTTGAAGATCCTGGAAACCCACTGGAATCATTATCAAGCTAAACAGAGAAATGGGAAATGGCCATTGTAAAAGTTTCTGGGGCTGAGAGAGAAGGACTGGCCCAAGGTCACACAGCTGGATTTGTGCCTAAGGCAGAACTCATGGTCTCACAGTCTCCAACCTGGTGCCTTTAACCACTACACCAAACTGGCTCCAGGTGTACAAGCCTGGAAAGAGACATGGTTGCTTTAATAATTCAAAAAGAGGTATTTCATATGCACTCTTATATATTGTGAAGCACTTCTTTCAGAGAATTTGTGCAGTTTTGCAATTAACACCTAGTCTCACCACCTGCACTGAACTTCAGATCTCTTATCTATAGGCTGACCATATTTCCCTGAGACAGAAACAGGACCCTAACGCACGCACGTGCGTGTACCAGCACACTGGGACGCATGCCGGCACACATGCGCGCACGCATTCCATCCCTTCAAAAACGGGACGAAATTGAGTTTTTAAAGAAAAAGATGTCCGGAAAAGGTAAAAAAACAGGACTGTCCCATTCAAAATGGGACGTATGGTCAGCCTACATATCTACCTTTAATCTAATGCTGAACCTTCTCCAAACCTACAAACATGTTTTCTGGTCTAAAAATGGGGCTGCTGCACATTATGTTTGCAATGGAGCAAGTGACCTCCTTCCCCATCATAATGACTAAAATAATTCACAGTTGGTGACACATTAAACATTGAAAATAACTAATCCATGGGCAAAAGTCCAGATCAATGTAACCGATCAGACAGGAATTTAACTCAATTGAGTTAGAAAAATCTCTATTTTCAGGTTCCTCTATTTTTAGGCCCATCATAATCAGAACATGGATGAAAACACTGACCCTATTCTGAATATTCTATATAAAATCACTGTGTAAATAGTCCAGTTCTTCATAAGGTCACTGATCAATTGCACAGATAAAATACAAGCAATAAATAAAATAGATCAGTGTGCACAGTCAAAAAAAGAACTCATTAAAAAACCCGTTAAAAATAGACATTAAGCCAATTAACATTCCTAACATATACTGCTGTACTCTGGTTAAGCAGTAAGACTGCCAGCTAAAATAATCAAAAAGAAATTTGCAGGCTGTTAATCGTAGGCAAATTCTCAAGCTATCATGGAAAATTTGGCTACATCAAACTTAACACTTGAGCCCTGATCAACAAAAGTACTGGTCGTAGAAGTCATCTGATTGCCCAGTGAAATGTATTAGAAGGGATCAACCTACTTAGAGGAATATCTGTAAAATCACTGTATAGTGTGGCATAAGGCAGTGATTCAATTGTCAAGTTCCAAAAAAAATATTCTGTTAGCATAAGAAATCTTCACCCCAACAATTACATTAACGTCCTCCAAGCTGGTGTCCTCCAGATATGTTAATTAGGGATTCTGGCAATTATAGCCCTAATAGCTCTGGAGAACACCAATCTGGATAAACCTGAGATATAAGATCACTAATTGGTAAGCCTTTCTAAGTTTTATAAAAATATGCCAAAGCAATACTAAGCAGAGCAACAGATTATAGAACTGTTCACATACATAAAAATACCAATTTGAGGAGGCTTTTTGGAATATGTTTGTCCCCCTTTCCATATACCCCAACATCCCCAAAAAGTATCCATAAAAATTCAGTAGAGTTCTCACACAAAGGCCTTTATTCCCACTCTCATTATGACTCTCTACCTTTACTCCATCTCTCCTTAACCTCAGTACGACTGTTCAGTGTTTCATGTGCCCCAGAAGCAAAGCCAGCTATTACAGAGGATTGCTTCTTGGGATGCGCTCAGAGCTTGTGCAAAGATGCTGTGGTAGCATAAAAATACCCACATAAGAACTCCATGAATGAGATTACAACAAATATAAACTAATGATACAGCTGTCAAGACAGATTAGACTGAACAGTAGAAAAAATTGCAGGGCTGTTTAGTCACAACAATATAAGATTAATCTATCAATACAGCTTATGTGACACGGAGAAGAAAGAGCAAACTGAATGAGCCAGACTCCCTAATATCTAGCATGGGATGACATCTTCTGACATAAGGCAGTAAGGCCTGAAAGACAGCAAGAAACTGTACACCTCAACACCCCGCACTAATAACCTTTGGAGACAGAGCATATTAGAGATTCATTGGTTGTGTTCACATGCCATGGGCTATTCATCCAATGTGTATGGACACACAGATGCTTCAACTGAGTACAAAGCAGAAATGCAGCCATCCACCCACCTTAGAGCTGCTATGAAATTTGGAAAATACTTCCAAATCCCCAGAACCACTTCTTTTCCTGTATAGATCACAAGAAGAATCTCAGATGTTAAAGGCTATATATGCTAAAACTATCTCCATCAACTGGGGAGCAAGCACATAGGGCACCAGCTCCTGATCTTCACTGCTCTGCTGAGCTGTCTTGACTATTTAAGTCAGAATAGGTGTTTACTAAAGCTTAAGTAATGATAATGTATATGAATTTGTATCCTTTGTCTTTCTCCACTGCAGAGAGGTTTTTCCTTTCTGGGTCAATGTGTGCCACTGTGTATTAAGACACAAAACACTCTGCAAGTTTTCAAAAGTTGGAAGCCTGGAGGACAAAAGGGTTAGACATTGCAGTCTCCTCTGCCAAACCCCAAATGCCGTGTGCTTGCTTAGAAGGTCAGTAGTGGAAATACATTGTGATTCAGCTGAGCATGGTTACAGACCACCATAACATTTTGAACTTGCCCTATTAGAGTTGCTGATCACATGCAATATTATAACTGTGTTCAGACACAACTGTACTTTCACATCAGATCTTCTGGGTAAACATCAAGTGATCACTGGTCTAAGGAGGAACATCATATTTGCCTCCCATGTTTGGAATTTTCAAACTGAAGAAGGCTGATGGATCACAAAGAATCGACTGAGTTTCTGCAAGGTCTCAAAACCAACCCCCCAGGGACAAAAACTTTTTTCCCTGAAGTCACCAGCCAAAATGTACAATCTCAATGGATTCAACTTTTTCAAATAAAGAGTGACACATGACAATTTGCCATGGGTTTGATCTGTGAAGGTGAGACAGAGCTTGACACACTTGCCAGTCTCAAGGAGGAAGCATCCGCTTCTATAAATATTGAAGTGTGGCAATCACTATCATCATCATAAGCCAAAATGTATTTGATACGCAAACTCTGACAAGAAAAAATGACACTGCTTTGCTGCAATTATAGCATCTAAAAATACTTGTTTATACTACACCAGCGTTTTGACTCCATCAATATCCTGACCTTTTCTTCCACTCCTGTCCTTCACACTTATTTGTACAATACAGCTTTCACTGTAAGGATCATTGGGAGGGGGCAGTAAGCAGACAGCAGTTATGGCGATGTGGACAGAGCATTGCAGCCTGATAGGCTTCAAGGTTTTCTCTTTTATATCCCACTATTCATGGAGAATAAATAAAATAAAATAAAATAAAATAAAAGGGGCGTGGTGGCTCAGCGGGTAAGACGCCAGGCTTGTCGATTGAAAGATTGCAAGTTTGGAGGTTCGAATCCCTAGCCCTGCGTGCGGAGTGAGCTCCCGCACTAGCCCCAGCTCTTGCCAACCTAGCAATTCGAAAGCATGCAAATGCAAGTAGATTAATAGGTACCACCTCGGTGGGTAGGTAACAGCGTTCCGCGCGCATCATGCCGGCCACATGACCGTGGAAGCGTCTTCGGACAACGCTGGCTCTTCGGCTAACAAACGGAGATGAGCACCGGCCCCTAGAGTCGGACACGACTGCACAAATGTGCGGGGGGAACCTTTACCTTTATTCATGGAGAGCCCGTTTGGTATAGTGGTTAAGGCACCAGGCTAGAAACCAGGATGCTGTGAGTTCTAGTCCTGCCTTAGATACAAAGCCAGGTGGGTGACCTTGGGCCAGTTACTCTCTCTCAGCCCTAGGATGAAGGCAATGGTAAGCATCTTCTGAAACCATGCCAAGAAAACTGCAGGGACTAGTCCAGGCAGTTGTCAGGAGTCATTGCTGACTCAAAGGACCCCCCCACACACACACACACAAAAGATCCCAGTATTCATAACAGGGCTATTATAGTGTACCTACCCAACTCTCAGAGCAAGCAAAAATGACCTCACAAAGTTTGAAGAAATATTGAAATCTCTAGCCAGATCTAATGTGTAGTCTGGAGATACATAACTTGAGACTCCAGAATCATATGAGAGATTCCCAGCAGCCCTTCAATGAAGCCTCTAGAGATCTCCAGAAGTAATCACCAAATTAGACACATTTTAAGATGATAGAAGGGAATACATTAATATATAATGGGAGAGCATCAACTTAAATTTAATTGTAATTAAACTTAAATTAAAATAAATTGATTCCAAATTTAATTTTTGCCCTCGTACCCACTACTTTTCAGATTGTTTCCCCACACACACACACACACACATCCACTCAAAGGCCAAAGTTATTCCCTTGGGATAATTTGAAATTGAACCAAGGTTGGGGGGTGATGATGCAAAAAGGCAAAATTAAACCTGGGGTAAATCCAGGATTTGAAGTTTGAGAGAGGGTATGGCAATTGGAACACTATTTTTTTTGGTAATTATAATGCCAGAATTCAATGATAAGACCAGGAGATAATCTGAGGGAAATGACATAACAAAGAGTTCAAGAATGTACATAAGTCATAGGTCACCGATTGCTCATTCCTGCCTTATTCCCAGCATTTCTAGTATTGGATGCTGGAGAAAAGAGAGGAAGAGGGCGGAAAAAAATACATTTTTGCATCTTGTTCTACTTTTGCCACTTTCAAGAAGAAGGTGAAGGAAGCCGGGCTTCACATACAAGAGCCCAGTCATCCCAGTTCAGTTGCCAAGAAGTTCACCACAAAGATGGCAGCCACAACTGCTGGCGAAACACCAAAACAAAAGAAAACTAGGCCTCAGCCACTCAGCCTGAAAGATCATCACTGCTTCATTGAAGCTAGGCTTACTTGCACTATGGAGTGGAGGAAAGGAATTATGGAAGTGGGAAGAGCTTACTCTCTGAGCCTCCAGATGTTGAGAACACAGGAATGGAAAAGAATTTTAGGAAATGAATTGAACCCAAGTCCTCAAACACTGTCAGCGCTTCAAGGTAAATCAGACTAGGAAAACGAAGTCATACATGCTAATTCTACTTTTATTACTGTATATGGTTATAGTAACAGAATCTTGCAACTCTGAAAGCACTTCCTCCCTCTGTTTATCTTTTACCTGATCATTGTCTTGGTTGCAGCTCTTCCTCCTGTTCCTCAAGGTTATTCCTTCTGCCCATTACAAATGCATTCCTTGAGATTCATTCTAGACCTGGTTTGGATGAACTCTCATGCCATTCCCAGTTAACATCAATCAAATCTTTATTGTGGTAATTTTTTTCTGCCGTTCAATTGTGTCCGATTCTCGGCGACTGCCTAGACTAGTCCCTGCAGTTTTCTTGGCAAGATTTCAGAAGTGGTTTGTCATTGCCTGCTTCCTAGAGCTGAGAGAGAATGACTGGCCCAAGGTCACCCAGCTGGCTTTGTGGTCAAGGCAGGACTAGAACTCACGGTCTCCTGGTTTCTAGCCTGAAGCCTTAAACACTACACCAAACTCGTTCTATTATGGTAATAGACCAGCATAAACAGTTAACATCATCTTCAGCTATTAAAGGATTTGGATTCCAGAGAAGGTGGTGTCATTTGTGCAGAAGAGGTCTGTATCTTTTTGAGGAAATGACATCGCTCAGTGACAAACTATATGATTTTCAGATAAAAGTTGTCATGCTAATTCTAAAGTGTCTCCAATTTATAGGTTAAAAAAGTTTCCATGCAGGATTGGGGGAGTAGCACTGCCCAGGAAAGTCCATTTATTTGATTCTAAGGCAGCTTCCTATGGACAAGCTGTCCCAGTCCTAAGGTATGGATGACCTAGTTTTCCAAAATTCAGAAATGCAATTCCCACACCTCAGAAGTGCTTCAGTGAAAGGGATGACCCAATTTCTTGTACTTAAGAAAGGTGGCAAGCAAAAGGATTTTAAAATAAAAGTAGCAGTGTATAATTGTACCATACAGTGATACTGTATATGCATTTTCATGGGAATCTGAAGCAAACTTAGTTCTACATTTCATCTGTAGCTTGAATCATGTCAACTGGATTTCTATTTTCTTAGTGGAAACGTTTCGCTCCTTATCCAAGGAGCTTCTTCAGTCTGAGCAAAGTTGGTAAGGGAATCCTAAATATGTTCCTAGGTAGCTGTGTGACCTTACACCTGGGGCTAGGTCATGGTTATATTGAGATGTAATTTTTAAGTCCTTTTATTATCTAATGGAGGGTCGTTAAAATCACCATGCTGCTGTTGAGCTTCTGAAATGGTCTTAATCTTCCTAGGCACAGAAGACAAAACGGGGAGGAAGATGTGGGAGAGTTTGTGCCTGAGGCCCCCACCTCTATTCAAGGAAGGATTTTCCAAGTTGGCATAAATGGATTCCTTGACCCCTCTCTCAAACCACCTATCTTCTCTGTCTAAAATGTGAACATTAATGTCCTCAAATGAGTGTCCTTTTTCTTTTAGGTGAAGATAAACTGCTGACTCTGGTCCTGTGGTGTTATTTCTCCTGTGTTGGGCCATCCTCCTGTACATAGGTTGTTTGGTTTCTCCAATGTAGAAACCAATGGAGAAATAACAACAACAGCAGCATGGTGATTTTAACGACCCTCCATTAGATAATAAAAGGACTTAAAAATTACATCTCAATATAACCATGACCTAGCCCCAGGTGTAAGGTCACACAGCTACCTAGGAACATATTTAGGATTCCCTTACCAACTTTGCTCAGACTGAAGAAGCTCCTTGGATAAGGAGCGAAACGTTTCCACTAAGAAAATAGAAATCCAGTTGACATGATTCAAGCTACAGACAATTCCACCTGGATGACTGAGAACCTTCATAGACATATTTCTACATTTCATCATTTTTGTTCTTTTGCTACTCATAGAAATATTATAAATGTGGGAGTCAGCTTCAGAAATTCTAGGTCTATAAAGATGCCAAGATTATTTGCAGTCTCCAACATAAAAAAGCAAAGGCGGTATAAGTTTTAAAAAAAGTCATGTACTGTAGATAGCTGCTTTTGTCACATCTGAATTACATTTTGACTTCCCTCTCCTGTTGTTTTGCTCACCTGCCTTTTTTTATCCTCAAATGAGCAAAAACTTGTTCTAGTATAGCACTGACTGTGTTAACAGAAAGATAGCTAATGAGTAACACAGCAAGAAGAAATAAAGGTCATTAGATTGTATCATATCTACCAGAATATTTATGTTTCTTGTTATTATTTCTGAGAGAGGAACAATAATTCAGAGGCAGAGGGGAAAAAAAGATTGAGCAGCCTGTTGAACTTGCAAGAATTCCTACAAGAAAGCATAAGATACTAGAAAAAAAATCATATAATGCAGAGCAGTCCTGTGCAAGTTGACTTAGATTAATCTTGATGAGGAAATCAGCTCTGTGGAGATAAAACCCTAACCCTAACCCTGTGGTTTGTTTCATCCAAACACTTCAAATGACCTTGAACCATCATCTCTATATTGTATCTATCATCTGCCAAAGCCCCAAAGCCCCATGCCTATTCTGCATGGGCAAAAGCCTCTTTGGGCTTTGATGAGAACATGTAGGAGAAGTAGGAGAGGCATGCTCTTTGCCATGGCTTATCCTACTTCACTGCAGTGCTTGCCAATTTTTTGGTGAGTGGTTTCTACAGTGGCAAGCAGTGCTGGAGGAGATGAGCTCTGTGTCTTCCACAGCACCAACCAAAGCCTGGGGTGAGTAATGCTAGAGAAGCTGTGAGGGATATGGCCATATCGCTCTTAGAAGCCAGATGGACATACCGTTTCACAAAATCAACAGTTTGAGCAAAGCACTCCCAAATCTTCCATATATGGTTGGAATATAAAATAGAACTTTAGACATTAGACTCTACATCTTTGTTGCTTTTCCATTATATTCTACCAGTAAGGGCAAACACCCCATTCCTGGACTGCGCCCTATTAGTGACAGAGCAAAGGTAAGCATAGCCAGTCACATTGTACATGGACATTCCTACACACCAAACCTGATATGTGGTCATTTTCCCCCTTTTTAGTTCCATTCCAAGGTTGAAGCCCAAACATTCCAAGTAGAGATCAACAGAGCAGTCATCAAGGGATCTCTAGGAACAAAAACTTTTTGATTGGGGCCCACATTTAACATTTTTTGGGATGGCCAGAGCACACAATGGGGGGCAGGCCTCAGGTTGGCAACATCTAGTCTAGAGTTCTCCATGTTTTCTGAATTCTATTAGGCATATAAAAGGCCTTTGTAGCTATCCCAGACCTCAATATGACATTTAAGGGCCAACACCAAAGTCCCAATCTAGGCAGAGTGCTCAGAGGCATATAGTGTTGTTATAGAAACACAACAGGACCTATGATGCTTGCTAATATAAAATTCAGCCACTTTGCACATCTGCCAGATGTCTTCTTAATTGATGTGTTAAATATGGATTAAAATTACAGAACCAGAAGCCAAGGAGTAAATCAGTAATTTTTGGTAGCTGTATTGCTATGATAAAAATCTAGGAAACTTGCCATATGGAGGCTTTTGTGCAGTGGTATGGGGGGGGGGCATTTTGAGGACATTTTAATCAGCTACAAAGCATGTCCTGTCTCTTTGCAAAAGGTGGGAGGCAGGGTGAAAGAGACAAGTAAGTCCTGCAGTGGTAATGAATGGCTCTTGTCTTAACCCAATTCAGCTGAATTTTTTTAGGCAGATTGTGGAAGGGAGCTATGTCTTGGAGTCTATCTGAAGGGAGAGAAAACATCAGCACAATCCCCACAGATGGAATTGTGAGCCAGGGAGCGTTTGTGCTTTTCTTAGTTATGAGATACCCAACAGGAGAACTAATGTATTTTCATTATGTCCAGGAGCTTGTCACATCTATAGCTTCCTAACAATTAATCCTAAACTAAAACATCAAGTAAAGATGGACAGTTTGCTAGAGAACTAAAGAGGAGATTAATCTGAGGGATGAAGGCAATGATGAACTCAGATAAAAACATCAAGGATAAAAACATTTCTATGACAACAAAAATCAGAAAAGTTAAAAGTAATGATCTTTCTAGTAGTGCTATATGGTTGTGAAAAAGCAAGGAACGGGAAATACACACCTTTGAATTATGGATTTGGAGATGGTTACTAAGAGAAATATGGACGAAGAAATATGAAGAAGAACCAATTAATCAGACCTGTACCAAACAAACTAACTGTTCCCTGGAGGTTTTCTTCAGACATGTGATATAAGTGGATGATGGACTATAAGAATCTGATTACCCTTGATAAGGTTCAAAAAAGTAGAAAAAGGGAACATTACAAGGTGGTGGATAGGATTAAAGAGATTCGTGGCACATTGTTGAAAGTCCTATGAGTTATTACTAAAGACAGGTCAAGATTTATTCATACATTTACCAGGAGGCAAACACAATTCAATAGCACTTAAGTAATTAAGGTACATTAGATATATCCACTAAAGGGATATCTCTCTGTTTTCTCATATCAAAAGTGAGGATAACCAGTGAAGCTGGTGAAAAATCAGATGAAAAACGAAACGAAAGAAGCAAAGCAAAGCAAAGCAAAGCAAAGCAAAGCAAAGCAAAGCAAAGCAAAGCAAAGCAAAGCAAAGCAAAGCAAAGCAAAGCAAAGCAAAGCAAAACAAAACAAAACAAAACAAAACAAAACAGCAACTCTTGATAGCTGATTACACTTAAAAGCAAGATTCTTACAGGGGCTTCTTTAACCAGATTTATTGAAAGGGAAAGGAGTGAATGGGCAAAGTGGTAATTCTTTTGACTGATAAGAGAGGAAGGTCCAGGGCCCATAAGAGGAATCTCTCTCAGGCACTGAATATACCATTACAATCCCTTTGTAACAACTTTTTCATAGTGTTGTCAGTTTATGCAATGTATTTAATTTGCAAAATATTATCCAGTTGGAGAAAGATGGAAACAAATAAATGACATCGATGATTTCATTCTTTTTTATAATACTAGAAGACTCAGGGAGAACTACAGAAGTATTTTTCCACACAACTGAGGAGTTAAACTATGCAATTCATTTATTCAAAACGTAGCAATGGCACCAAACTTGGGTGCCCTTAGACAACTTCACAGAAAGTAAATGGCTACTGGGTAGGAGGGCTCTTCATTTGGGGCTATGTAAATTGGCTGCAGTATCCCTTAGCATTGTGCTTCAGGGAGATGAATCTCTCTACCTCAACATGGCACTTCACCTTGCGTAGGTAAGGTGGAGCTGATTCTACTCAACCTATCGCTTTGATTCAGCGATAGGCTTTTCTGGGTATCACATGGATCAAAGCAAGGTGGCTGCTTTTTAGTGATGTTTAGAAGCACGGAGCTACTTTTCTTCAAATAGGAGGTTTCCGTTGAAGTTCCAATAAAGCAAAGTACCTCTTCAAAGCTCTGCACAGTTCTGCTCTACACTACCTCCCTGAGGAATTGTCCCTTTGAAAACTGATTGCTGGGAAACATGAGCAGAAGGGGTATAACAGCACATTTGATCTGTATTGGGATTTCCCAAAAGATATTCTGCTGCCCACTGTGGGAGACAAGATGCTAACCTTTTCTTTGATGGAATAGAGACATTTGCACTAAATTTGGAGGCAGATGCCCATCTATAGCTTCCTGTGAATACTGAAAGTGGATGAATTTTGCCACCTGCTATGGGCAGAATTTTGCCACCTGCTATGGGCAGATATTAAAACTATATTAAAAATATAGTAAGAGGATTCATGCATCATATTAAGTCATAGCTTGCTTTAACCATGGTTTATTTAAAGTTACAGAGGCCTGGTTCACATGTTACACCATAAACCATGGTTTACAAAAATGGCTGGTTTCCAACAACTCAAGCCATAAAGTACATTATAGCTTAAAGTGATATATGAAACCAGCCAGCGTACAGAGCAGAGAGAAACAGATCAACCACCTGCACAACGGCAATACACTTTTTACCCAAACTTTCTCCCCCATACCCAGAGAGAAGTAGCATCTGTAAAATGGGGGAATCGATCATAGAAATTAGATGAAAATACAAGGAAGTAGCAAAAGGAGTTTGCAGAGACTTCCTCAACTGTAAAATGCCATACTTTCATTGCAATCCTGATCAAAACTCATGGCAGCCTTGTTCAGTCATGGATTACCTGATAATTTCTAAATCTGAGGTAGAAAACGCCAGGATGTCCTTTTTTCAATCCAGAATAACATTCCTTTTATTGCCTGGACTTTTATACTTCTACTTATAAAAACAGCATACCTCACTTCCACTTATCTGATGCATTCAGTTGCAAAAAACATTGTACTATTATTTCCAAATAATATTGCCTATACATTTGCTTGCCCTGAATTTGTATATTGCTATCAAGTGTTGACAAAAGACAGTCAGGCTGGAAATAACATAAGATGGGCAATAGATATTTGGATCCCTGACATTGATTTGTTCTAGTCAATATTGTGTGAGAAACATGGCTTGCAGTTCCATGACAAGGGAAATGAACAGCAGGAAACACCAGAACTGTGCCCAATGCCAGATTATCTCAACAGCTGATTACACCAAAGTCTGGGGACCCTTGCATTATCTCCTTTAGTATAAATTGGAACAGAAAAACGACATGAGCAGGTAGCAATTCCTAGGATGGTCTGATAGTCATTGAAGCACAAGGACTAGTAATTACAGTCCATGTACCAGCAGCTGCCATTAGGGAGCCAGTGTGGAGGGTTATACAGTAGATGAGACTGCAGCCCTTTGCAGGTCCTCTGTTGTTCATAAATATACAGCTATCACATGGGTATGCAATCTGCAATGCCCTCACCCCAGTTTTCTGTGCAGCTCCATCCTCAGCCGCAGCTGATTTTCAGACAGTAATTTAAGGTTAAGCTTAGTGACCTTAAGACTTGATAGGCTGGAGAAGGGAGATGGGGAAATCAACTTATCAATGGAAGGAAGGCAAAATCAATTTGGGGACTGGGGATGGATGGGGTTTTATGCTGGCCATGCCAGTCCTCCAACTAGTCCCTATCCACCTGCAGTTCTTAGCACATTCCAAAATGTGCAGCTTTCCAACTCAAAAAATGCTATACATTAAAGTGTGGGGGAGGTTATGAGGGCAAGCACATAATCCCTCCCTCTGCAATTCTGTATGTTTATAACTCTGCCTTCCCTCTTTTGCTTGGAGCTGTAGCCTATTATGTTCTTGCTGAGTTGAAAGGACTTTGCTTAGTAGCTCATAGACAAGTTTCAGAAAAATCCAGGCCCCTGAATGAATTCAGGGAAGCCATAAACAGGGAAGGGAATCGAATAGAGATTGAGGTTTAGGAATCAGCAGTGATATACTGTAAGCATGGATGAGGAAGCAAGTTCCCAGAGGGGACTTGGGAAGAGTTATAGGGACAAGACACTACAAGTCTGGGAACTTGTTTCAGATGTTGTATCAGCAATCAGCAAGGTTTTTTTTAGCCTAAAGTTTCATTGTGGCTTCAACTACAAATAGCACTTTAGAGAATCAAACCATAAAGGAACACAGTTACTGTTAATTAGTCTCTTTTATTCCTAAGGAAACCTCTTCGGACCCCTTAACCATTCCTGCAGGAAATTATTGCCGAAGGTTACACCAAGGATGGTTTGTGTGCAAACCAAGACTTTTAGCACAAGCTATTTTGTGTCTCCCTGGTCAAGGAGGGTGATAGTGTCAGTAAATGAAGAAAATAAATGAAAAACAAAGGTATTACATATCTGTTCCTGTTGAACTTTCTTCTCCCACACATT
The DNA here is from genome assembly GCA_023362775.1 of Charina bottae. Taxonomy (NCBI): domain Eukaryota; kingdom Metazoa; phylum Chordata; class Lepidosauria; order Squamata; family Charinaidae; genus Charina; species Charina bottae. The sequence goes on from JALMGJ010000010.1 coordinate 11,114,924, forward strand.
ATTAGTCAACATCAGTGCTTTGTAGAATGATCTAAAGGAGGTATGTGACAATTGTATGTTACAATTTTATTTATGCTATTTTTATTTTAGTTGGGAGCCATCTTGAAAAGGATTAGTATTTTGAGATGTGATCTGTTCCATAATGATAATAAATAAAGGGATTTTGGGGAAGGAATGACCTGCATTTATGCAGGATTGTAAGGAACTCTGGTCTATTTGGAAACAAGCAGCATGTTGTTGCACATAATTTTATCAGTCCTTTTTGGCTTTTCCTGCCAAAAGGTATGATTAACAAAGCTAGACAGCTACACCTTATACTTGCTCCTCTTTTAGTGAGAGAGAGTCATACACTATGATTCCTCTTTATTTATGATTCTGGCTTCTTAGAGAAATAAACCTGAGTAACTGATTTGCACATTGCACCAAACCATCCTGATAGTTGAACCATCCTGGTTTCTTTAACCACATCCATTAGCACAAGAATGAATAGTATCATTTCCATGGTCATTGTGGTCACTGTCAAAGAAAATCTCCCATTCAAGAACTACCCAGGTCCAATCTTGCTTAGCTTTTCAAGATAAGCCAAGCTCAAGTCCATGTTCCCACCTAGCTTTCCCACAAGTGACAAAAAGAGAATATTAGCAATCAAACTGGTCTGTAACAGTAAAGGCAACTTATCAGGTATTTGCCACACATAACCATACAAACAACCTAATGTACTCTTGTAAAACTCAATTTACACCCAAACTTTCCCACCAGTGATAGTGGTGAGTTGATTAAATACAATTGGCCCACAATTTAATATGAATTGATATAATTCATACTTTCTGGATTAATATTCAAAGTGGAACATAGCCTCCAAAGTGCGTATTTCTCCAAATTCTGAAGCTCTTATACACGTACATTAAGTGTGATTTTTTTTATTAAAGAAAAGTTTGCATAATTGGATAGAACAGAATTATGATTGAATACATGTCAAATTGACACAGAACAGATATATGCCAATTTATACATCCCTAGTATACCTTAGGGGGCATGATGGCTCAGTGGTTAGGACGCCAGGGTTGTCAATCAGAAGGTTGGTGGTTCGAGACCCAAGCGCTGCGTGACGGAGTAAGCTCCTGCACTCGCCCCAGCTCTTGCCAACCTAGCAATTTGAAAGCATGCAAATGCAAGTAGATAAATACACTTTGGTGGGATGGTAACAGCGTTCCGCGCTCATCATGACAGCCACATGACCGCGGAAGCATCTTTGGACTGCGGAAGCATCTTTGGACAGCGCTGACTCTTTGGCTAAGAAACGGAGATGAGCACCACCCCCTAGAGTCGGACACGACTGTGCAGGGGAAAACTTTTACCTTTACCTAGTATAAGTTAAGGTATGAATACAATTGGACTCTAGGAAAAATCTGCAAATGGGGCAGCTGCTGATAACTTGAAGAATATCAGCCTCAGGAAACAAGCAGCATGAATTATTGGAACAAGATGTTGTAATTCATTTTAGAGAACACACAATTAACATTTGGTGCCCTGTACCCAGAATTGTATGAAGTGGCTCAGAATTAAGGAAAAATTTAAGCACACATAGAACTCCGTTTCCTTTTTTTTAATAAGAATTTTATTAAGTTTAAAGCAAAGATAAAAACTACAAAAAAGCAAAAAAAAAAACTACAAAAACAGAGAAAAAGAAAAAAAGTGGAAAAACAGAAAATGAAAAAAGACTTTTTAAGAAATTACAAGATGACTTCTCACTTTCAACAACAAGAATATACAGCAAATTCCATAATTAATCCCACTAAATCTAACCAAGATTATATTATTTCTATAAATCATTCCATAGACACATTTTAAAAATCACCAAAGACAATTGCTCCCTCCCTTTATATATAAAGAAAAATAAACAAATATATAAACCCCTAAATCAACTTTCTCCCCCAGAAAAAAACCCCATTTATTTAAGTATTTCCTTCCTGCCACTATTCTATATATTTCTGGCCACTATAATAAAAATCAAATTGTAAAAACATTTACCTACTTTTATACTTAATAGTGCTATAACAATCTTAACCCTATTAAACCTAAAATCAAGCACTTATTCTTATATCTTATAAATCTTAAAAAATCAAACAAACTTTAAGTCATTAAAGAAAAATGGAATCATACAAGCCTTAATATCAATCCATACACATATTCTTAATCTCTTATCCTACATCAAAATATACCAGGACATTTACTTGTCTCCATATTACGCATAAGGCATTTTTCGTAAAAAAAAAAAATTAAACAATCCAACTGCCCCCCTTAAAAAAGCAAGCTGCTCAGAAGAAAACCTCCCACACAACATACAGTAGCTTCATTCTCAAAACAATTCTTCAGTAAAACAGCCTTGTCAGTATCTTGCAAGTCAAACTTTAACTCCTTCTTCACCAAAGTATGCTCATCGTCTGGCATTTCTTCAAAGAGACCATTCTCCCTGTCAGGAAAAAAATCCCCCTCTTGATAAACTTCTCCCTCTCCCCACAGAACGTCTTCAGCCAGTTGACATATTTTAGCACTAATATTTTCTGCAATATCCCAAATATCTTGCATAACGGCTTGGCGTTCTGATTTCAAATCTCTTTGAAATCAGAACGAAGCGAAGCTCTGCGAAGATTTCCTTAAGGTCGTCCATCATTCAGGCAGTAGATTATGGCTCCCCCTGGATACTTGACTAATGCAGATAGGAGCTAATGAGTTAATGAAAGGCTTGTGAAGTTATTAAATGAAATTGACAAAGAAAAAATGTGCTAACCAGCAGCTACAGAGAGTGAACAGAAAAATGAAAAGTCAAAACAGCAAGTTCAACGTGTAGGAAAAAGTTAAGTCCTTCAAATTAAATACAAAAATAGTAATGGGGAGATGATTAATTATTCTCAGTCCACCTTAAAATTAGACGGGAAGTAAGCCAAAGACTAAAAAAAAAAGTTTTTTTAAAGTTAATCCAGAAATAATGATAGGCACCAAGCAAATCTGCTTTTTCTTGTTGTAGAAAGCCTCTCTTAGGGTAAGAAAACTTATAAATACAATTGAGTGATATAGAAATGGGGGGCTTGACCTAATGTCCCTTAAGGCTACAAACACGGGCTGGAAATGATGGCTTCCCAGCCTCCCGTCGTCTCTTACCAGGTCTTTGCTATTTGTGATTCTCAGGCTGCAAGGCGACATTTTGGAGGATGAAATGGGATAATTCTGAGCTTTTTATTGACTCATGAAAAAGCTCTGGGCTTCAGGTAAAAGCCTGAGCCCGAAAAAATACCCATGTTGTCAGTTCTGTCCACACGGAGCTCATGGACAAGGATGTTCAGTTGACCATATTCCCCACCGGAAGTCACATAGAACACCATTTCCAAATTAACACGAAGGTACAACCTTGATCATAAGACTCATTTTAATTTAGCGTCTCATTTCCATTTGTTGTTTTTAAACCAAGAGTGAATTTCTCACTGCACTGTCAACCATGGTTTGCTATTTTAATCTACATATCTACTATATTGTTTTTGTCATATATTTTGCCCACTTACAAGAGAAAACTAAATGCAATATTTATTTAACCAAATATATAATTTCATGCAGTTCTATATTTTTAAGCAACTTTGGATTCCAGCACTGGAAACTGTATATTTTGATTTACTACACAAATACTTTCAAGCTAAAAATATGTGTTAAGATGCATCAGAATAGCATAAAGTTAAAACATTAAATTAGACATACAAACCTATAAGAAACCTAGTCTATCAATCTCATCAAACATAAAAAGGCAAATCAGAGAACAAGATCTCCAATAACCAACCCAGGCATGTGCAAGTTCATACAAGCATGAGCAGTCAAGAAAACAGTTCCCATTTTCAATTTCCCCTTTAAAATATGTATTCAGAATGTTTTATAGACTAGATTCACAAGGCAATTCATAAACAATTCATAATGCAAACATAAAAGAAGTTCCATTAAAACAAATGCCCAACATTTGAATTAAAATTAAAAAAAGCTTTCACCACTGAAAGTTGTTCAGAGAAAACTGGTTACCAGTTTCTTGTAATTCTTGTATTTAAGGATTTGGTGTAGTGGTTAAGGCATCAGGCTAGAAACTGGGAAAACCTGAGGTCTAGTCCTGCCTTAAGCACAAAGCCAGCTGGGGGACCTTGGGCCAGTCACTTTCTTTCAGCTAGGAAGGTAAAAGGTAAAGGTAAAGGTTCCCCCCGCACAGTTGTGCAGTCGTGTCTGACTCTAGGGGCCGGTGCTCATCTCCGTTTGTTAGCCGAAGAGCCAGCATTGTCCGAAGATGCTTCCACGGTCATGTGGCCGGCATGACACGCGTGGAACGAAGGAGACAAGGGCAAACCATTTCCCAAAAACCTTGCCAAGAAGACTGCGGGGACTTGCCCAGGCAGTCTCCGAGAATCGAACATGATTGAACGGGTTAAAAAGAAATCACCATAGGTGACTAGCCATTAAATATGGGGGTTGAGCAAGGCTAGTGATGCAATGGAGCATTCTATCTTGTTTTTGCATTCAGCATACAAGCTAACACAGGAGGAATAAATCCCCTACTCAATGCCCACTATTAAAAAAAAAGAGAGAGAAAATTATCTATTCTTCCACTGCCAGCCTACAGAACCCATAGCAAATGTTTCTGCAAGGTAGTGACATTTGTAGCCTGTTTATAAGATTGCTAAGAGCATTCCAAAACCCCAGAGTTACCACAGAGAAGTCCCTGTTTATGACAAAAGGTACTGTAGTTCAATCTTTCCAGAAACAATAGCTTGAAGCAAGTTCCTTTTGGAAGTTTTTCAAATATAAGAGGGAATTTCTAGGTGCATAAGAAAGAGAAGAAACAACATTTCCTAAATTGTAAATGGTGAAGTTGTCCAACATTATGATGAAAACAAGAATGGAGAAAAAATAGCTCCAATTCCATTTTAATACAAAGTCACCTATATCAATATGCAGATATGCAGATGATACCACTTTGATGGCTGAAAGCGAGGAGGAGTTGAGGAGCCTTATGACGAAGGTGAAAGAAGAAAGTGCAAAAGCTGGGTTGCAGTTAAACCTCAAAAAAACCAAGATTATGGCAACCAGCTTGATTGATCACTGGCAAATAGAGGGAGAAAAAGTGGAGGCAGTGACAGACTTTGTATTTCTAGGCGCAAAGATTACTGCAGATGCTGACTGCAGCTAGGAAATCAGAAGACGTCTACTTCTTGGGAGGAGAGCAATGGCAAATCTTGATAAAATAGTTAAGAGCAGAGACATCACACTGACAACAAAGGTCTGCATAGTTAAAGCAATGGTATTCCCTGTAGTAACCTATGGCTGTGAGAGCTGGACCATAAGGAAGGCTGAGCGAAGGAAGATAGATGCTTTTGAACTGTGGTGTTGGAGGAAAATTCTGAGAGTGCCTTGGACTGCAAGAAGATCAAACCAGTCCATATTCCAGGAAATCAAGCCAGACTGCTCACTTGAGGGAATGATATTAAAGGCGAAACTGAAGTACTTTGGCCACATAATGAGAAGACAAGATACCCTGGAGAAGATGCTGATGCTGGGGAAAGTGGAAGGCCAAAGGGAAGAGGGGCTGACCAAGGGCAAGATGGATGGATGATATTCTGGAGGTGACAAACTCAACCATGGGGGAGCTGGGGATGGTGACGGCCGACGGGAAGCTCTGGCGTGGGCTGGTCCATGAAGTCACGAAGAGTCGGAAGCAACTGAATGAATAAACAACAAAAACACCTATATCAAACCAAGATACAGAGATCAAAGCCCTGCCTTGCTTCCCTTCCTCTTCCTCTTCCTCTTCCTCTTCCTCTTCCTCTTCCTCTTCCTCTTTCTTTCTCTTTCTTTCTTTTTCTTTCCTTCCTTCCTTCCTTCCTTCCTTCCTTTCTTGAATTTATATGGCTGGCCGTCTTAAATATGTAAACTTGGGAACTAATAACAATCCACTATATATAAATACACACACACATATATACAAACAAATAATAAAACTTCAAAACACAAATACAAACTAAGTTTAAAAATTCTTTTTTAAAAATTTTGTATTCCAATTCTATTGTTTGTAATGCAATTCTCCAATCCCCCAAGGGAGAGAGAAAGTGTGTGAGAGAGACAGACATTGGAAATCTGTATACCCAAAGATGCTGTAATTGTAAAAACAATGTCAATGTAAGATTTTTAAGCAAAACTCTCAAACTGATGTGGAAATGGAAATGGGATGAAACCAACTTAAGTATGCCATGTACAGTAGATAGATCAAAGGCTAAGGAAGAGAAGGAGAGGGTAAAAGAACTGGGACTTATATTAGAAACAAAAATAAAGTAGAGAAAATATTTCTGATTCTGTAACACAACAAAGAATAAAGCACCAGAGGATCAAGGAAGCCAAAGAAAAAACAACTTGGCCTTTTAAAAAAACATCTTGCTAGCAGACCTAATTTCTCCTTTTCTCCTCTGAACAGAAATGTAGAATTGGTGGCTTTACAAAACAGGAAATCCTAATATATAAGCACAACAGTCAATACAGTGTCTCAGTTTACCCATTTTGTTTAGCCAGAACATAGCTTTCCAAAGTGTGTGTCACGACACACTACTGTGTTGCCTGCGGTGTCCTGGTGTGTTGCGCACAAACCCGGAAGCGCTGGTGGGGGGAACGGACAGAAGCGGCGGTGCTGATTGGCAGGGGTGCAGCTTCTTCCGGTTCCCCCCATCAGCGCTTCCGGGTTTGTGTGCGACACACCAGGACACCGCAGGCTGTGCCGCTGCTGCCGTTGGTGTGTGTTGCCAACATGAAAAGTTTGGAAAGCTCTGAGCTAGAAGATGGCACTGCCAAAAAATTTCAAGCAGAAGAACCCTCCCCCCCCCCCAAAAAAAAAAAAAAAGTGTACAATCAGTGAGTAGCTGGAGTCAAACTTCATCCTAAGTCATATTTGTTGTGTCTTTTCTACTGATCAGCAAACAACACAGGAGTCAGGAGTACATTTTTCTGTTGCTTGCTTCATTTAAACTTCTGGGAGAAGTAACTCCATTGAGTCTGCCAGAATTACAAGATATACAAACAACAATACAAAATCAGGCACATGCTTAATCAGCTAATACCAATAACAACTCATCCCACTACATCCTTTTTGCCAAGATACAAATCTGCATCTAGATACTAGTAAAACTCTCATGTCTGTTTGTCTATTTGTAACCTTCAATTGGGTGAAACGGTGCATCATAGGGAAACAATTTTTCAACCAAGGTGCCTCAAATGGGCTAACTTACAGAATGTGTCCAAAATCCCATCCTGAAATTTGGCAAAGCTACCACCGCTTCAACACCACCACGGTCAGCTGTGGTCACATGATCATCATTTCCAACATTCCCTGACAGCTTCCCACAAGTCAATGGGGAAGCCAGCAGGAAGTCTAAACTTCATCCTGATTGCTGATGCTCCCTGCCAGTCTCCCAGAAGCAAAGTCAGTGGGGAAGCTGGCAAGTTGCAACTCCAAGACCAGCAGTCAGATAAGTGGCTGCTGCGGGGTAGGGGAGGGAATGAGCAGGTACACAAGAGGTGTGGCGAGGGTTGGGGATGGTGCGCAGAGTTGCACGAGAGGTGTGGTGCGGGTCAGCAAGGGTACAGCGCAAGTCGGGAAGGGTGAGCAGGGGTGCGTGAGTGGGTGGCCCAGCATGAGTGCAGAGGGACTGGGGGAGGGTGTGCGGGTGAGGAAGGAAGAGGGAGGGAGGGAGATTTCTGACAAGGAAACTCAATGGGGAAGCCAGCAGGAAGACAGAAGTCACTCCCGCTCCCATTCTGTTTTAGTGTTTAGGTAAGGAAATATCTCTGAAACAATGACCTAACAGATCACAGGCTGTCTAGTTATATTTACAAAAAACAGGTGCTGTTGTGGCTTTCTTATGAGCATGGGTTAACATCTATCACCACAAACAGACACAGCACATACAATGATACTGGTGACTGGAGTAACTATCAAATGTGTACCTACTGCTACTATCTTTTTCTTTTCTTCTTTTCTTTTCTAATGAGTAAAATAAAGGTCAAATTAAAAAAAAAAACTACTTCAGCTTTAGAAGATTGCTCAACTTGTTTGGAGTGTTTGTCCTGAACACTTCTCAAACTGAGAAGCTCCAGTCTTCAATGTAAACTATAGAATAAGAATATCATTGTTGGGTTGATTATTTATTTATTTTTGCACGCACTGTATTGCAATATGCAAACAAAGTGTCCAAGATTTTGTTTCAGTGTAATGTTTTCTCCAGACATTGCTTGTAAAGCACCCACGAAACTTTAAATACAACGTTCAGCCAATACATTTATAGTTGGGTGATTACAGTGCTATGTAAAATTCAGATCGCGGCAGGCCTCTCCTACTTTCTCTTTGAATCATCTCTGCTGTGATGAGAAGACTCTCAATCTCTGTGAGAGAAAAGAGTGTCCTACTATTGTCAGAGATGAAAGAACATGTAAAAACAGGCTTTGTTTAGTTCTGGCACCAAGACAGGAACACAATCATAATGCTAGAGCCACTGGTGGCCCATTCCTTCCTTGACAGAACTACCTAGTCTAAATCCTACATGCAGACAGTAAAAAGATGAAAGGCTGAAATCTGTGAGAGAGAAAGATCTGGAATGAGCAGAGTGAGTTAAAGATGCCAACTTAACTGCCTGGACAAAGCAGAGGCCTTCCTTCCTTCCTTCCTTCCTCCCTCCCTCCCTCCCTCTCCTCTCCTCTCCTCCCTCCCCTCCCCCCTCCATCCCTCCCTCCTTCCCTTCCTCCCTTCCTCCCTTCCTCCCTTCCTTCCCCTTGATCAGTAGGAAAGGGTAACAGCTATTGAGTGCAGAAAGATTGTGAGACATCCCAAGTTAACACCCTAATCTGCAATAGTTACTATTATGAGAAACATGGGAGGAAACATCATCCATCACTAGTCCCAGCACAGAGGTGACACATGACCCAGCTGCAGTTGCTGCAATTAAGGCTAAATTCTCAGATGTGGAATAGAGGCACCAGGTCAGTCCTGAATTTGAAGAAGTATAACACATAAAACCACAGAAGCCCTGTTAAATTTCAATATGTCTTTGGAACTGCATAGGGTGGTTGTACAGAATCCCTTCCACCTGTTTGGGTGACCTACAGCAATATGTCTTAAGGCTTGAGAAAAGAGCAGTTGATGTTTGCAATTGCATTTTAGTGTCCCAAGAAGGTAGAGAAAGGATGAGCAGAGATGATTCATCTTCTTTTCTTCCAATAATCAAGGACATTACGTGAGGTTTGGGAGTGAAGGGGGGTTGTTTGTTCAGGAACTAAAACTAAAAAGGGAGCAAACAATTAACTTGGAAAGAATTAAATTGGCTTTGCTACAGGGAATCTTATGGAACAATCAGTTTCCTTACAACACTCAATTATACTCAGCCTATGTGCATGTGGGTACACAGATATAAACATATCACAGAAATGCTATAAATATGTAAGTGACCTGTTTTCAAGGACACTAATGCTGGGTATAAACTTTTGTACTTCTGAAAAATAGGGAATAATACATATAACACCAAGATGGGTTGAATTGTACTATAGCAGGCGATGTGTACCTTCCCTCTCTTTCCCTTCCTCACACCCGCTGTCCCCAACACAATTGGTAGAGAAGGCCTAGTTATTTCAAAGTACTGGAATGAAAATAAGCTCAACTTTTTAAGAGTTTTCCACTAATCCCGATATTTACCTTCCTCCATTCTCACCCTAAGAATAGAGGATTTTGAATCTTCATGCTATAATGGGAGACATGAACGACCCAGCTGCAAGAAGAGCAAGACTGAAGTGCAACTTTCCCCAACTTGGAATTTTCCAGAGATCCTGGGACTACAAAGCTCAGAATACACAGCCAAGCATCGACCCAGACCGGGGAAGAGTGCCATAATCCCACTGACCCAGTCAGTGCTTAACCATCCCTATGCAGAATGTTTGTGAGCTCAATGCCATACTGAAGGAAATAGAGTTTTAAAAAACCTGTTCTCCTTTTTTCCTTATTTTCTCCCCAAGAATAACATACTGATTACTAGAAAGGAATGGAATCAATACTAATCAAAACAGTGTAACTGAGTAATTGTGGGATACACTTCATTTTTACAAGTTCCAGCAAGCTTCATCCAAAATTTCACTAAAGCTCAGCCATCCTTTGGTGTTGGTCACTTGCTTCCTTGTGATTTTAAGGCTGAGAAAGGGAAAAGCCCATTAAGTTCACTAAATTAATGGGGCAAAGATAATCTATTTCAGAAAAAGAGAAAGACCAACCAACTCCCTTAGACCATTTCCTTCTTGAATTAAAGCCTGAATAAATAACGTTGGGTATCAGTGACCATGATGGAAGGATTAAGAACAATATCAAGAATATCTCCCCAACCTTCAGTGTGGTTGAACCAGAAAGCTCTTCCCAACAACATCTGGGTCACCTAAAAAAAAATCTTAATTCTTAAGAAGGTATATGTCCCTTTTTCCTTCAAGCTTTGCATCAGCTGAACCACAAAACCAACAGTTTCCTATATATGAATAGCAAAATAGTTTCTCTGGGTGTGGATTTACTGCAGCCCAAATGGCCTGGGCAATGGCTAGGCTATCATGAAGTGAAATAAGATAGTTACTTCAGATGTCTGAGAAGTTAAGCTAGTTCATCCTTTTATCCAGCACAAGGAGAACCAGTTTCAACTTATTCTCTAGAAAGATCACATAAAGAGTATAGACAATACAGCTTGGGGCAAAGAATTAGGCTGTGGCACAGGTTGTGGGCCAGTATTTTAATCATTCAAACAGCAACAGGACATTTTTTCAGCCACCATTTAGTCTTGACAGTGACCCATTATTTTGAACTAGTTGTTGCTGTTGTTATTTTAAAGCACATTCCAAAAGAAAGGAAAAAAGTGTTATTTGTAAACCACTAGAGGTGGTTTGCTGTCTATTAATATTTTAAGATGTTAATTCAATCTTTGCATTTATTCTACCAAATGCTCTTTCAAAACCAAACATATTTTCTTTTAAGGGCTATTGGCTTTGGCCAGCAACTTGGGACAGATTGAAGACATTTTGCCAGCGTTGGGCCTCTAGAGTTCTGTTCAGATTGTTACTTCTGGCTTTATAATATCATGGTTTATTATGATAGGAGTGAGCACCAGGATGTGCTTTCTTGATAGTCTAAGCCTATCCTATATCATGAAGCTCCAGTTTTTGGATTCAACAATGTACAGCACAGTTTTATAGCTGTCTCCTGTCACCTACCATTTTTAAATAAAAGACAACATAAAGACACAGTAGAACTTCTTCATGGAATACATGAGCCCAGACAATCAGAATGATGACACTGACAAACATTCAAAATGTTTTGAGGGAAAGCAATTCTTTCTGTTTTCACTGTGAATGAGCCAACCTTTTATCTCTTTTCCTGGCCTCTTCTAGAATTAAAATTACTAGCCAGAGCTTGCAGAAAGGAATTTAGATCATCTTCAGTCTTACTCTATGACATAGCTTTCCAAACTGTGTGTCGCGACACATTAGTGTGTTGCAATAAAACCCGAAAGTGCTGATGGCACGTCGCTGCCGCCCCTGTGGCGGCGTGCGCAGCAGTGGCGGCACTGGTGCACCATCAGCGCTTCCGGGTTTTAGCGTGAAACACGAGGCTGCTGACATTGCCACCGCCGCCGTGCATGCTGCCGCTGCCGTGCACACCCCCGCACCACCGCCGTGTGCACTGCCGCGCTGTCGCCATTGGTGTGTCGCCAACGGCAGGACTTTGGAAAGCACTGCTCTAGGATGTGGTTCACACATTGCAGGAAGCCATGTTTTAATTTACAATTATTTATTGAATATACTATAGTTGGTTGGAATCACTCAGTACAGTGAGCCACAAATCATAGTTTGCAAACTACAATGGCTGAATGTGCATGGTAAGTCAAACCCAAAGAAATCACATTATGACTTCGAATTTTGTATGAATTAGGCCAAGTCTACAGATGATTATATAACCTGTATGGAGCAGAGATGGGAATTTGCAACCCTTCTGATGTTTCTGCACTATAGTTCTCAACATCCCTCCCCATCAATCAGAGTGACTAGGAAGTTATAGCTCAAGCAACATCTGGAAGACTGCTGGTCCCCTACCCCCTTTGTTACAGATGCCAAGTTTCTGGTTTGAAACTCATCAGAATTAGTGATGCCATTAAAACTCAGAATGAGTCATTCAAAACTAGGACATTTGTAATTTTCCAAAGTATCATGAGCTTTGTTTTAGATCCAACACACTTTCCTTCTAAAGACACAGAGATATGGTATGTCAGACTCTGCCAATATAAGGGAACTGGAGAAGATCTCCATTTAGGAAATTCTCCTCTGAGAGGTAAAAGTGGCAAGTTGGGAGGAGGACACAAAGGAAGACTGAAAGTAACTTCACTATGCCAAGTATCTCTTTAGAACTCTCTACAGAGGCAGCTTGGCATCCATCTGTGCAGGAATCAATACAAAAGCCAAGTCTTCATTTCTGAACAAATATCCCTAAGAGGGAGGGAGGGGCTGTACAATTGGGAGAAGGAAAGAGAAAAGGGACAAAACGGAGGGGGGGAAGAGAAAAATAGGCTACTTCAGAAATCACACCTCCCACATCCCAAACTTGCAATTGTTGCCTAACTCCAAATTATCAGATATAGCAGTCCATGAGGAGAGGTGCCAACTTTGAAGAGAGGATGGTATTTGGATAACTTATTCTGGCAGAGGTTCACATACAACATGGCAGCTTACAGGAACAAATGAGACCCCTCATACTTGAAATGAATGGCAAAGCTGTATTAATTCAGTTGGACAGTGCTTCTGCTATTGTGAGTGAATGAAAGTTCCAAGGTGTTTCTCACCATAAATACAAATAATTGGTAATAGCATTATTACAGCAAGGTCAGAGCCCATGTAGCTCTCTGGGGCAAAATTGTTGCAAAGGGGATCCTGTTCCAGGGGGCAATTGATTGGCTTGGTTATATTACATGTTGTGAAAAGGACAGGAGACTGGCCTGTAACTTTTGCCTCATGTTCACTCACACCTGCAGTTATGAGTTATGCATAAACAGAGTAGTGATGGACTTGGTTTGAAGAGTTAAATGCTTCAACCTATACTTACATGGGACTTTACCTTCACATCAGCTACTACTGTCAATCTTCAGTCTCCAAAAAAAGATTCTACAGAAGGTACTTGAATACAACACTGGGGCTTTGTTCCTTGGAGGGCACAGATACAATATTCAAAAGGACACTGAATCCCTTCTCCACTGGACAACTGTACTGCCAAGATACTATAGAGGGGAGTGTAGCTAGACAACTGGAATAATCAAAAAGAACTGGACCTCTTTCTTACACTGTAGAGATTGCTCCAGATAACATTTGTAGCTGACATACTGATTAAAGAGAACAGAAATACAGAATTGCAATCGATGAGGTTGGCGATTCAGAGTAACTCCAGAGTTACCACCAGTTGCACTGGTGTAAGTATATGTACAACTAATAGTTGTTCCATGGTCTCCAGTTCTATCAGACAGTTTTCTGTTTGTGGGGATAATTGTTACCCCATCTTCATTGCTTCAGTTGTGTTTTTTCTACTGATCAAACAAACAACACTGGATTCAAGAGTAGGTTTTTCTGCTGCTTATTTTACTGAAACTTCCAGAAGAACTAACTCTAGTGAGTTGGCTAGAACTACAACCTATACAAGCAGGCCAAGGTAACTAAATAACAATACAAGATTATGAGCATGTTTCAGTACAACAATAAATAAATGCTCTACAATATAAATGTATGGGTCGATGAAGGTTCTCAGTCATCCAGGTGGAACAGTCTGTGGCTTGAATCATGTCAACTGGATTTCTATTTTCTCAGTAGAAACGTTTCACTCCTTATCCAAGGAGCTTCTTCAGTCTGAGTAAAGTTAGTAAGGGAATCCTTAAATATGTTTCTAGGGTGGCTGTGTGACCTTGCACCTGGGGCTAGGTCATGGTTATTTTGAGATGTTTATTTCTAAGTCCCATTATCATCTAAAGGAGGATCGTTAAGATTACCCTGCTGCTGTTGAGCTTGCGAAATGGTCTTAATCTTCCTAGGCACAGAAGACAAAGCAGGAAGGAAGATAGGGGAAAGGTTGTGCCTGAGGCCCCCACCTCTATTCAAGGAAGGATTTTCCAAGTTGGCATAAATGGATTCCTTGACCCCTCTCTCAAACCACCTATCTTCTCTGTCTAAAATGTGAACATTAATGTCCTCAAATGAGTGTCCCTTTTCCTTTAGATGAAGATAAACTGCTGACTCTGGTCCTGTGGTGTTACTTCTCCTGTGTTTGGCCATCCTCCTGTACAAAGGTTGTTTAGTTTCTCCAATGTAGAGTTCAGAGCACTCCTCACTGCACTGGATTGCATACACTACATTGCTTTCCTTGTGTTTTGGAGTTTGATCTTTGGGGTGTACAAGCCTCTGTCTTAGTGTGTTGGTGGGTTTGAAATATACAGGTATGTGGTATTATGCCCAGTTTTTTTAATAGGATGTTACTATCTAAAATATTTAAGCCAACAAAATTTTATCTACCACGTATGGTTTAAAAGAAATACACATTAGCAAACTCAAAACTTCATTCTCTGCATCTTTACTGATCAGAAACCCTGTATACCTCTGAAAACCCTTTATATGTATCACCTGAAAAAGCTAAAAGCCAACTTGCTTTTCTTCATCAAGAGCTTCCTCTAAATTTTATTTTCACAAGGGGAGGGGGGTGACAATTGTAATAAAGCAAAAAGGGTGAAAATAATCTAATTCAAACCTCCTGGACTTTACTTTCCATGTTAAAAACTCCAAAGATTTTTTTTAACGTTGGCATTTTTTATGTATTCCCTACGCCTCTGTTTCGTGCTCCAAATATCTCACATCTGCAGTGTTGCACTAACAGGGACACATCCTTTCTATTCTTGTTCTCTCACATATATTTCTTATATAGACACCAGAATGACATGGATTACATTGAAACATTTCACAGCCTGTGGTAGCACCAAAACACATATTTCCATTTGGTAGATTAACAAGAACAAGATCACCTGATGCATATTTTTACAATCCATACTCTACCCACATGGTTGAAGACCTTTAGGGGCAAACAGTCCTAAATGCTTCCCTGCCAAAAGCCACTTTTAACTCTCAAATCACTTCTGCCCAGCATCTCATTTACATTTCAAACTGTTTAAAAGAAATGAAAGACTCAGCCTGACAAATTGGGATACTTACAGCAGAAACCAATTCCTCTTAACAGTGTTATGCAAAGCATTAGATACATGATTGAATATAAGAGTATGGTTTATTATGATGTTCATAACTCTTTATATAACAAAAGAACATTTGGCAGCTACCTCTGTTTGCTTTGTTCACCAACCTCCCTATGATATGAATTTTTACCAATTTCTGTTGAGAACTAGCATTAGCACATCATATTCATAAAAACTGCCTGTAGGGTATATTTCAATTTAAGGATCTTGAATGTGAATTGTTGTTGAATTTGAAGTTTGTGTTCTTATCAGTAGATCTCTTGTGGGTTGAAGTAATCAAAATACCTATTCTTTACAAACTATAAAACTGAGAAAAGCAACCTGATACACATTTGGGTGACTATCATATTTAGATTTCCAAAGTAGACATTTAAAAAGATCTTATATGATCCTTTTCCACAGAAATGAATGTATCTATACATTACCACCATGCATTCACACTTTCCATTGAATAATTAAACTGCATTTTTTTAAAAAAATGTACCTATAAAAGATTAGGAACTAGGATTATGTGCATGTTCAATAATTCAAAGTGATATGGAGCCAATTCAGTGATTCAACAGCCTTTTGCACATACACAAACACACTTCTTTCCAAGGCAATTTGAAAGTTCCAGACAAATTCATTTTCCAATTCAATTTGAAAATTTGAAATTTTGAATTAGATCTAGTGATTGTAACACCCCTGTTAGTTAACTCCTGCACCATCTGGGAAGCCACTTCAGTTGACAGAAGAAAATTCTTGTAAAAAAAAAAAAGCCATATCTTCTGTAATAAACACATTGTGTTGATGAATGTTAGTAGGTAGATACCTAATGTTCATCACAATTAGCATTTCATAGTTCCATGTACACTTGTGTTATATCAAATACATATTGGAATCATGCTTTTGTTTAAAAAAATAGTCTACAAATCAGGACAGTAGTTCCTTCACTGACCTACTACCAGAAACAATAGGGGCCCATTTATTGGCAAGATTCCCTTTTGAACCTAAAGAGTGGGGGGGGGGGGCATATAAAACCAGGAGGTATCTATAATTCTAAATTCAAATGTCATGATGTTTTGTAGATACCATGAGCCCCAATGTTAGACATTTTATTCTTGGAGGAATGTTATAGCTTGAGTCAGATCTATCCAATAAATGTCACAATATTATACTGCCATAATCATCCTGATTCTGGATCATTATAATATCACCTTTTTTTCCATCTTTGAAAAAAAAACATAGTGGTAAGAATAATCCTTGTGACTAAAAATTACACTAATACTGTTGAATCTAGCTTTCAGGGATGTTGTTATTGATACCATTATTACTACTACTAATTTAGCAACTGTATGTGCAAAAATCTTTAAATTCAGAACAACTAGACTAGGAAGCATACAATGAGAAAAGCTCATGAATTTTCTTTCAGGTCTGTGGGTCTTGACAACAGTCTTTGGAAATGAGGCCATAAATGAGGCTACTTTTTAAAAAGTAGATCTTTACGTCCATGTTACTTAATCCAAATTCAAGATTCTACTAGCGCATACATTTTCTGCATGACTGGAAAAAATCTGGAACCTACTGTCATTATTACTTGCCGTTTGTCTCTCAGTCTACCCATCTAGTGAAATACAAACCAACTTCCACTCTTCACATCAAAGCTGCACTCAGAACAGCTCAGTCACTTCCCTAGTTGAATCACTCAGAAATAAAGGGGGCACGGGTGAGTCAATATTTGCACTTAACAAGCTTCTTAGTCACAGCTGCACATTCCTTATGACCCCAAATTTGCATCTTCTGAACAGCAAGCAGGTGAGTGTGAAGAGGAGAAGCAACTGACATTTTGAATGCAAAGGAAGAGATTTGTTTTCTGAATACTTAACTACTGAAATATTTGCAAAATATTGTAAATAAATAAATATTAAAAAGATACAGAACCCCCCCCTCCCCGATTAGCTGGGGAAAAGATAAGATCAAAGATAGCAGTGATTTGCTAAGAAAAGGACCTTGGGATTATAGTAGTTGATGAAGATTAATCATTGTGGTTATATTCCAGAAGCACAATATTTCTATTGGGTGGTAACGTATAGTGTGATTTCTGTCCTTGGAATACTGTATATACTTTGTGTCATTAGACCTAGAAATATATACAACAGAGCTGAAACAAGATGTTCGTTCGTTTGTTGTGCCTTCAAATTAGTCTCAACTCCTAACGACTGCCTGGCCAAGTTCATTGAGTTTTCTTGGCAAAATTTTCGGAAGTGGTTTGCCCTTGCCTCCTTCCTAGAGCTGAGAGAGAGGGACTGGCCCAAGGTCACCCAGATGGCTTTGTGCCTGAGGCAGAACTAGAAGTCATAGTCTTCGCATTTCTACCCCAGTGCTTTAAACCATTAAACCAAACTGGATCATTAAAGAGGTATAGGAAAGAGCACTGATGGTCAGGCTGGAACAACTTCTATAGGGAAATCTTCATATATGATAATATATATTCCCTTCAGTAATAATGTTTATTTATTTATTTTCTATCCTGCCTTTATTTTTATAAACATACCTAATAAGCAAACATACCTAATAATCCTTCCTCCTCCTATTTTCCCCACAACAACAACCCTGTGAGGTGAGTTGGGCTGAGAGAGAGTGACTGGCCCAAGGTCACCCAACCGGCTTTCATGCCTAAGGCGGGACTAGAACTCTCAGTCTCCTGGTTTGCCATTGGCTCCTTCCTAGGGCTGAGAGACAGGGACTGCCCCAAGGTCACCCAACCGGCTTTCATGCCTAAGGTGGGACTAGAACTCTCAGTCTCCTGGTTTGCCATTGGCTCCTTCCTAGGGCTGAGAGACAGGGACTGCCCCAAGGTCACCCAGCCGGCTTTCATGCCTAAGGCAGGACTAGAACTCTCAGTCTCCTGGTTTGCCATTGGCTCCTTCCTAGGGCTGAGAGACAGGGACTGCCCCAAGGTCACCCAGCCGGCTTTCATGCCTAAGGCGGGACTAGAACTCTCAGTCTCCTGGTTTGCCATTGGCTCCTTCCTAGGACTGAGAGACAGGGACTGCCCCAAGGTCACCCAACCGGCTTTCATGCCTAAGGCGGGACTAGAACTCTCAGTCTCCTGGTTTGCCATTGGCTCCTTCCTAGGGCTGAGAGACAGGGACTGCCCCAAGGTCACCCAGCCGGCTTTCATGCCTAAGGCAGGACTAGAACTCTCAGTCTCCTGGTTTGCCATTGGCTCCTTCCTAGGGCTGAGAGACAGGGACTGCCCCAAGGTCACCCAGCCGGCTTTCATGCCTAAGGCGGGACTAGAACTCTCAGTCTCCTGGTTTGCCATTGGCTCCTTCCTAGGACTGAGAGACAGGGACTGCCCCAAGGTCACCCAACCGGCTTTCATGCCTAAGGCGGGACTAGAACTCTCAGTCTCCTGGTTTGCCATTGGCTCCTTCCTAGGGCTGAGAGACAGGGACTGCCCCAAGGTCACCCAGCCGGCTTTCATGCCTAAGGCGGGACTAGAACCGCCCAGAGTCTACCACGGTAGAAATGGGCGGGGATAAATCCAAATAATAATAATAATAATAATAATAATAATAATAATAATAGAAGAACTTTCAGGCTCCTGGTTTCTAGCCCGTTGCCTTAACCACTCGACCAAACTGGCTCTCTTCTGTTCAGCTACCCTTTCTAGAAAAAGGGGAAAAATCTTTGTTTTATTAACAAAAAATGTTAAATAGAATAGAGTTGCCCTTGATTAGTTAAAATGATGGTCAGGCATTGCATTCATTCAAATGGGCATAAACTAGCAAGGCGAGACTTAAGGCTTTCCAGCAGATGTCCATCTTTTTGTTTATTCCTGTGACAAGAAGCTGCTACATATCTAGCATGAATGGATTCATCACACTCAGTGAGTTGTTACATGCTGATTTTTTTCCCGTCCTCGTTAGCAAATTGCATGCCCACATATACAAGCCTACAGATAACTATTTTCCCCCCACATGAGGTACACACAAGGATGGGAGCTCCAATTCATCACAGCTGTTTAGAGAAAGGGGGCGCCTGAAGCCTCCTCTCTTCACTCTTAAGTGGAAAGCTTTTCTGCGCCAAAATCCAGTCCATTCCTCAGCCACTGCTCCACCTGCAGAGAGAAAGATGCAGCCCCCTTTTGCTTCAGTGTCCCAATACTTTATCTCCCTTCCCCCATACTTTATTCTCCAGATGGTTCTGGGTGATTCATCCAATCTTTCTCCCCAATATGTGTACTTCTTGTGCACTGTGCTGCCCTCGTGTGGTTGAAATTGCACTTTGCCCAAAAAACCCCCACCACCACCTCCTTTCTCCATCAAAGAGAAAGAGGCAGGCCTTCCCTTCATTCCCAGTTCAGTATGAAGCTGCATCCCTCTGACTTAATAACAGAATACATTGAGGTTCCTTGGTGGACATCTAGCAAGTAGTTGTTTAGCATCTTCTATTCCTCTATCTACTGTATGTGGTGGCTGGAGTCGAAAACGACTTGATGGCACATAATCAGTCAATTCTGTATATAACAAGCTACAGTATATAACAGAGAGCAAACCCCATCCCTTCTAGCACTGAAGATGTTGCCTAGGCGGGCAATGAAACGTCTGCAAGCAAACAACCAAGCTCAGAGAGCACCAAGGACTCCATAATCAGTCAATTCCTCCAACGCTGTACAGAATAAGGTAATAATAAACAATTACTTCTGCGCCTAACGAAGATTCAGGATCCACTGACCATTTCTTCTTCTATTTGTATTTCTTAAAATGGAAAGCCCTCTTTCCTAAGCAATTTTCAGAACTTCCAGAAAGTTACCTTCTTTGTAGAAGCTACAGTACCTGCTCTATAGGCTGGAAAAATAAATCCTATGTCCACTTCATGGGCAACATTCAATGAAAGGTTGAAAATAATGTTTTTCCTACTCTAATCTTCCACTTCCAAGCAGTAACACTCCAGCTAATATATTCTACAACAGAATCATCATCTGAACTATCACATGTTGTAAATATTTGCAAAATATTCTTTCGCTGATTACTTACATTGACAAAAAAAATAAAGATACTTGATCAAGCATATGCTCACCGTGAAATGTTAAAAATTGTACCAGTAGTTTCCCAAGCTTATGGTCCTAGGCTCCAACAGCTTTCTGATGTTGGAGATTCCTTTATAAGCCAAGACTGGTATTTCTCCAGAAATCTACACTTTCTAAAATGTGCTAGCTTTTCAATATGCAATATTCATATAACTTATCATTTATTTGATAGACTGATGTCCTACCTTTCCTTCAGGAAATATGGCAGCATACATAGCATCACTTCTCCCATTTTTCCCCACAACAACCCTGTGAGAGGTTGGGCTGAGAGAAAATACCTGACCGAAAGTCATCCAGTGAGCTTTAGTGGTTGAAGGTAGATTTGAACCTGGGTCTCCTGAGAGCAGCCCAACACTTTAACCCATTCATTACACTGGCTGCTTTTTAATCCTCCTAATTATATGGTAAGTACAAATCTACCTGTTCTCACCTTTATATTAGTTGTGTTTGCACAACATGCTTAACCAGAGCAGCTAAAGACCTAGCAACTGCTTTAACCTGATGTACAAAGCTTGCTTGATTTTAATTGTGGCTTGTTTGCTTGTTTAGAATGCACACTTGACAAAGCCAGCCATTTTAGACTGTTTACAATTCAACATATAAAGTAAACCTGGAAAATGGGTTAATTCAGTAATCAGGTTAATGTGCTATGTGTCTCTGCTGTCTTATTTCATTAACTAGGGGTATTATACAGAGTACAGACAACTTATTGCCATGAGATACGGGCACTTGGAGATCTTCAGGACACTAATTTTAAGCACACAGCATTGATATTTCCCAGCAGTTCCTATTTCCAGGAAGGGCAAAATCCAATTCACACTTTCCCAGATTCTACCTTTCTTCCTCTTATTCTGAACCCTAATTTTATTTTCCCCATGTACCAGCTATAAGCTTCACTGAAATCCTGCCTGACATCTGGTGGCCAGAGAGAGGCAGAGACAGAGAGAGAAAATTAAGGAGCAGCATTTCCAAGTTCTTGCTTCTTTTAAATATCAAACTGCCAGCTTTTTCATATTAATTTTCCCCAACCCAGGAGGATACCTATATATTTTTCATATGCCAAACAAATGCCCCATACAAGATTGTGGTGGAAAACAACAAAACCAAGGCCAACTAAACTGAATGGTGGCAATGTATCATTGCTTGGAATTCTACAGTCTTCGAAAGTCAACACTCAGTTCAAGCCCAATTCGATGAAATTGGTTCCCCAGGAAGTTATTTCCAAAACTGAAGTCTTTCCCAGATTTCAGTCTGGGTTCTTTGTGCCTAAAATCTCCAAGGAATTGGACCTGGAAC
Organism: Charina bottae; assembly: GCA_023362775.1. NCBI lineage: Eukaryota > Metazoa > Chordata > Lepidosauria > Squamata > Charinaidae > Charina > Charina bottae. Next base: position 11,136,662 of record JALMGJ010000010.1, read on the forward strand.
ATCCCAAATGAGCAACCTAGCACAGTGTTGAAGGTTAAGTTCCAGTAAGCAAGATATATTATATTCTACTGTAACAGGTAAATCATATCTACAGACCAACGAGCAGCCCCATGGTTCACACACATTGCAAGTCTGGAATAAGACTGCACATGGATGGTGGTATGTGATCTCTCTGCAAGGCTACATTTCAAGGGAGAAAATGTTGATTTCCCATAAATCTTGCACGGCTCATCTTCAGATTTGTGTGGGTCACCACATCAAAATTTCAGAGATCCCCATGCCTTTCTTTCAATCACTTGCTCTCTCCTCACCTTGTACCATTCACATAAATCCAGGCTAATGATAGATTGAGCCACTTTCTGCTACTGTAAAGAGTCAAAAGGCCAACCCAAGCCATATGGCTGTTAAAATCACTCCCATTTCCACAGTGTGAGCAGATAATGTGAGATGGGAATGTCACGTAAGATCTTTTTCTACATGAGCTGGCACTGCCAACAACAGGAGGCTTGGAGGAGTGCATGCTGCAACAACTCTTATGCCTAGTAGCCAATAGTAGAAAAGAACTTCAGGAGCATGCCAAGATTGGTAGGAGTATAAACCCACTTCTCTCCAGGACTCTGCTGCCACAGTGGTTTGATTAGCCCACTCTCTAGTGCAATGTGTCCATGGATACCTCTCTTGGCACCTATCATACACTTTACCTTAATTATTTTTAGATACGTTTAATTTTAAAAAATAGCACACTAGAAAGCTAAGCACTAGCCTTCAGCATCATCTTTAATTACAGAAATGCTTTTGGGTCCCACGTGAGCATGCTTAGAAGATTAACATGGCAAGGAGCTAGAGATAGGGCTTTGTTTAGAAGTGTGCCTATTGGCCCAGAGGGCAAAAAACCAAAGTAGGGAGTTAGTAGTGAACATCCTAGAAGTCTAGGGGGAGTAGCAGAGAGCAATCTCATAACTTCCAGCATAGCAGCCATTTTATGACAGTCCTCAGCATTCCAAGCATGCCCACCAGCCCAATAGTGTTGGATATGTTTATATACAAGACTAACTCACCGTTACCTAGGTATGGTTTACCAAATCAGCACATTTGGCTAGGATTGCACAACCCAATGAAATATAAACTAGGTTCAGAAAACACACTGAGCCACAAACTACACAACCACATTTTACTCAAGCTTATTGTGCAAATGATCTGCTCCTGCTGATCATAGGCTCCCTCCTCCCATTGCCTTATGCATTCTGCAACACTACTCTGTCTCCTCTCTTGCCCCCCAAAAAGAGCTGTCCCTCTCACCTCCATAACTCTAAGTTATATCCAAGTCAAGTCTAAAGTACTCCACTGAGAAATTTGACTTGAATTTACAATGGCTTGATGGGGAAGACATGTTCCTCCCATCAGTGTTACCCTGCTTTACAAAATCAGCAGCTTCTATTTTCTCCCCAAACAATCCCACCTAGCACAGACCGAAATAACATCACCTTAGCATATTCTTAACCATCAGGATTTGCTGAGAATTTGTTCAGGATTTGAACAGAATAGCATCAGCCAGAAGATGCTTGGAGACAATTCTTCTGTTTGGTCTAGTGGTTAAGGCAACAGGCTAGAAACCAGGAGACTGTGAGTTCTAGTCCCACCTTAGGCATGAAAGCCGGCTGGGTGACTTTGGGCCAGTCACTCTCTCTCAGCCCTAGGAAGGAGCCAATGGCAAACTAGGAGACTGAGAGTTCTAGTCCCACCTTAGGCATGAAAGCCGGCTGGGTGACTTTGGGCCAGTCACTCTCTCTCAGCCCTAGGAAGGAGCCAATGGCAAACTAGGAGACTGAGAGTTCTAGTCCCACCTTAGGCATGAAAGCCGGCTGGGTGACTTTGGGCCAGTCACTCTCTCTCAGCCCTAGGAAGGAGCCAATGGCAAACCAGGAGACTGAGAGTTCTAGTCCCACCTTAGGCATGAAAGCCGGCTGGGTGACTTTGGGCCAGTCACTCTCTCTCAACCCAACCCACCTCACAGGGTTGTTGTGGGAAAAATAGGAGGAGGAAGGGAAGGAGTATTAGGTATGTTCACTGCCTTGAGTTATTTTTAAAAAATAATAAAGGCAGGATAATAAACAAACAAACTTCTCCAGAGGAAAGACAAATTCTCAAATATTTTCTCCAGCTCTCTTTCTTAGCAGTGACCACTATTTAAAAAGAGGCCTGAGCGGAGTTCTTTCCTAAAGTCTTCCCCTGGGATTGAATTGAAGTGTGGGAATAGAGAGATGATTGTCTCATAAAAGGCAAGACATTCACATACCGCTCTCAGCCACTCCATAACGATGTAAGTGCAAAAACACCACACTCCACTTGAAAGAGCTTCATCAAAATTCTCTCTTAAAAACAAATTCCAAAAGCAAATTAAAAAAAAACAACAGCTGGCCAAAAAAAGCAAGAGAAGTTCTCTTCCTGATGCTAATTTAAAGACATTCTCCATATCACAGACTAAAACTCCTTGGCCTTTGAGATGTTTGGAGCTGTTATTCAGCAAAATCTGAAAGGCTACCAGTTCCTGGTATCCTCTGTTCAAAAGGCTGGCCCATCCAAATTTTGTTTAAAGCTAAAGGACTATGAAGAGAGTGTGAGAGCAGTTTTGAAGTTGCTGATTACAAAGGAAAGCTGGAGGGCAAACTGAGCAGACACAGAGATGACCTGCCCCCAGCCTTTCTGGAGATTCAGATGTGCAATATGTGAAATTTTATACCAACCTTGATTTTTTATTTTATTTTTGTCAATTTCTAAGTAGCCACCTGAACTTTGGACAATCCATGTTTTTGTGAAAAACACAGGAAACTGTTTTCTTCTAGGAGAGACAACATCCAACCCAGTACTGTAGTAGCTCTCTGGAATTTCAGGGGAAACTCTTCCATCATGATTGACAATGAGACTCTTTTGGAAGAGGCAAGACTTGAACCCAGGGCCTTCTGCATACAAAGTGATTGAATTATAGCTCTCGTGATTGGGTTGGCCTCTGAATCCACTGAGCTCACCTCCAGAAGTACTTTCCGGTGCACAACCATCACATCACCCTAAACAATACCTTTCAACATTTCCAAAGTCCCAGGATACCCATAGGCTGCTCTGATGAAACTGCTCATCTAACCCTCTCTTGTATCTCTGAAAAGAAGTTGACGCATGGGTCATTCGTAAAAGAGAATCAGGTACCTCTCAGCTGTTCCTAAATTCTTGGCACACACTCCTTTCTTGGAAGTAGAGTTATTTACATAAACCTTTCCCTTGCACATTTTATTTTTAGATACAGGAAAGAGAGTTGGCGGGAATGTCCTTGTTACTTAAGAGGCAGAGAGGGAAGCAACCTTCAGTTATGGTTCACTAAAAGCCTTCCATTCTTTCCACCATTACACTCCTCTCTTCTAAAATTAGACCTGACTCCTCTGGTTTTTCTTAGAGACAGCTTTTTACAAAGAGATGTCATAAAGCAAAGAATTTCACCATTTATTGGACCCAACTTTATTCCTGGGAGTAGGCAAATGGTAGATTGAAATCTTCATGCAAACCTCTGGGTGATTTGAAATGGGTTGACAAGAATTTCTGACTCCCAATTACTTCATGCCATAAGCACTTCTTCCCCCTGACATTCATATGCTGAAAGGAAGGGTGAATTTTGTGAAACCCTGAAGTGGATTTTAGTATCAATGGATTTGGATCTCAACACAGTTCTGAGACTAAAGACAGATTTTCATGCTCAGAACCTTGCTGCTTTTTGAAATCAAAGTTTGTTCCCTTTTGTACCAGATTCTAGCTGGTGATTATTAGAATCCTAAGAAAATGAAAAAAGTCGGACTGGAAAACCAGAAGTTTTTTCTACTGGTTTTGTAAGGCTCTGTGGATCTGACAGTTCTTCAGAACATCACTGGGTTCAGAAATCATGGGGAAACTTTCCAGAAAACAGGAATGGATTCAAAGGCCAAAAGGAAATAACAGATACTCCCCCCCCCAAAAAAAAATCACTTCCTATTCATCATGCCAATATTCAGTCATAATAAACTAAGCCTAGCTTTCACAGAAACTTGTTTCCCTTGAAATGAAATTATACTGCCCAGTCCTTCAAAAAATGGAGATCCTTTTCTTTTGGCCTTATTGCTAGAAATGTTACAGCTATATCTAAAGGGCATCAGGTTAGGGATAGCTATTAGAAACCAGCAAGTGGAAACAGACAGAGTGAGTATTGATTGGCTGGCATTCTTACAGTTCAGCTATTGGTTAGTTTGAGCCAAGCAATGATTAGGTGAATGCAATCCCTACAAGCTCACCATCCTGCCACATGTATTTTGGATGCATGGATAGGAGTACAAAATGGGAGAATCATGAGTTGGGTTTAAGGGAATTGGGAACTGTTTACAAATGGGAAGAATAAGATGCTCAGGGTGTAAAACATTGGCCCTTCATCTAGTCTAGGCATGCAAAAAGTGCAGCCCAGGGATTACATATGTCCAGAAACCTTCTGAGGCCTGTCATAGCCTCTCCAGAGAGTAGGTCAACAATGCTGATGCTTCTTTGCATTTCTTTTCATTGTGGGATGAGGATAACAGACCAATGGTATGCCTTAAGACCTCCAGAGGCTTAAAACAAGCTTTTTTCCCCTTTAAACCCGCCCTAAATGGGTCCTAGCAACACCTATTTTTGGAATGAAACTCTTACCAGGCTAAGAAAAGCCTGGTGCTCTCCTAATCTTGTAATACTGCTAGGGTCAGAGAGCTAGGCAGAGGTCCTTGGGACTTCAATTTACAGAGCTACTAAATTCAGCATCACACAAATCTTTTTGGAAAAAAATCAGCAGAAACCTTGTTCTGCTGTCCTTTCAATCCTCTAGAGAGACACAAAATGCTAGGCACAATGGCAGCTTTTGTCTTAGAAGTTACAATGTCACTGATGAAAATATGCCAGTATTAGTTAAGGTGGAAGGAAGAGAAGGAACAGAGAATTCATTGCTGGGGAAGGAGGTGGAGAAAAAGGGAAATTCTGGATGATATTCTGGAGGTGACGGACTCGACCTTGGGGGAGCTGGGGATGGCGACGGCCGACAGGAAGCTCTGGCGTGGGCTGGTCCATGAAGTCACGAAGAGTTGGAAGCGACTGAACAAATAAACAACAAAAAAGGAGGGGTGAATTTTGAATAAAGTGCTTAGGAGTGTATGTGGGGTCCCCTAGAGAACATCTTGCCAACCCTGGTGATATGTCAGATGGATGACATATGTCAAAAAGGATAGGCAGCAGTGTACTCATACACGCATTTGCCACAGATGACACACAGTGACATTCATCAAATTCCTGACACTTGTTTGAGAGTAAAAGCTGAGAACGGGAGATGAGCAGATGGCTCATCTCTATACATGCTTACTCTCCCCCACACACTCTGCTGTGGCATTAGACAGAGGTCAAAGAATGTGTGATTTCCCCTAATTATGCCAACTGCTACCACAGCAGCAATACAAGCAACCTCTTTCCTTTTCTCAAAGGAGAGGGAGAATAGCATGACTGCTGGATGGAGGCTGAACTCCAGAATCAGTTCACAAACATTTTTGGTATTAAACAAAGTCCAAAAACTTTTTTTTTAACCTAAGCAACTGAAATGCAAGCAAAGGACTCTTCGGTTATAGTTTCTAATATGAAGAGCCACAGAAGCTCTGTCAGTTTTTACTTTAAGCACCTCATCTGCAACACTCCCATTGGTGGTTGTTTTCAGTGGGAGTGAAATTTCAGAACTCTTCCAAACCTTCATGGTCAGCATTACCTCAGCCATTGACTGAGTAAGTTACATTCACCATGGAAGGGTGAATGCGTTCTCTCTTCCAAGTTATTGCTGAACAACTCCCAGCAATGCTCACCGTTGGCCATGATGGCAGGAGCTACTGGGATTGGTAGTCAAAATCTGGAGTACTACACCTTCCTCTTCCCTGAGTTGGATGCTAGTCTAAAGACATGCTTTAGATGCTGCTTCTAACTTCTTCCTTATCATCTCCAACCCAAGGGGATCTTATTCACTGCCAAAGCAGCTGTTTCTGCAATACATGTGTTACTTTAAATTTAAATCTGATAAGTTTAGTTTTGACGTAAGTCCCTACATTACATTTTTTTAAGTTCCTTTTTTTAAATCTGATAACTGTAATCAGCCCAGAGTATTCTTCTTAGTGGGCAGAGAAAGTAAACTTATTCATTATATGATTGATTTGCTGGTATTTACATATTGATGATGTTGTGAAATCTGCCATGCAACGTCTCAAACGTTTTCCTCCTCTGTGGAAAAGGCTTCAATTTTTACACTCAAAATGCATGGCAGAGGTTATTTACTTTCTTGCTGGAGGTGGCTGATGGTCTTACTATTATTGTTCTCTGTTGCACATCTTTTCTTCACTCTGGCTTCTTTTTTCTGGAACTTACCACCATTGGTCTGTTGATCATTCCCTTGTTCTTCCCCACCTCATTCCCCCCAGATGAGTTAGTCTATATCACCAATTGCAATGAGCTCACTCAAAAAGTAGGGGTAATAGTAAGTGCAATCCAAGACATCTAGAGGGAGCCAAACCGGTGGAAGATAAGCAATTGTTTTTTTCCCAGACAGGTCAGAACAAAAAGCCATACAATTTGGGGGAATCCAGGTTCAACATCCAAATTAGTCATGGACTGTCTCATAGAGTTAACTGATGGGTTCTATTATGCAAAAACAAATCACATAGATGAGGCATTGATGGCAGGAAACTAAGCCATTGTATCCACCAATATGAACTCCAACCCAGAATTTTTCAGTCATATCAATCAGTATAGTCCAGCCTCAAACCCAAAAATCACACAGTAGTAAAAACTATGAGAAGGATATTTAGTAAATTGGTAAGGTACAAGATGGATTATGTCACCTTAAAGGTAAATACTTATTCCCTCAATTTAGGAGGTGAATATCATGTATTCATCCTCCCCCCCCCCCCCCTGACAAAAAAAGAGATCTCAGCATATGTCCCATCAAATGTTAGTGATCCTGACATGTCAGTAAAAGATGTGTCCTATTTTCTGCGATTTTGCCCTTTAAAACTACACCAACAAATAAAGGTAAAGGTTCCCCACACACATTTGTGCAGTCGTGTCTGACTCTAGGGGCCGGTGCTCATCTCCGTTTGTTAGCCGAAGAGCCAGCGTTGTCCGAAGACGCTTCCACGGTCATGTGGCCGGCATGACGCACGCAGAACGCTGTTACCTACCCACCGAAGTGGTACCTATTAATCTACTTGCATTTGCATGCTTTCGAATTGCCAGGTTGGCAAGAGCTGGAGCTAGTGCGGGAGCTCACTCCGTCACGCGGGGCTAGGGATTCGAACCTCCAAACTTGCAATCTTCCGATTGACAAGCCTGGCATCTTACCCGCTGAGCCACCAACAAATGCAAATACCTTAAAAGGGTACCCATCCAAAGGCAAGTTTGTTACTCAGTTCTCCAAAACCAATAAATGGGCCACTGAAGAGCATGATATTGTAAGCAAGTACAGAAGGCCATCAGATATCAAAAATAAATGTTCCATTATGGTAATGTGATGCTGTGGCCATTCTTTTTCAATGAATATAGTGCATTAAATTGGGAGTTGTTTGTTTGGGCAGTTGGGGTTTAAGGAATGAAATGGAACACTACTAAAGGAGTGCTGGGGCCACATGTAGCCCATAGATTGTTCACCTATGACGTAACTCTGGGACAAAAGTTTTCTCTAGGCCCTGTTACACAGCCATCCATTCATCCATTGGCAACAGTAGGAAAACAGATTCCCCAAATTAACTGTCCCTACAGCATCAGAATAAGCCAGTAAAACTAACCAGCTCTATCAATTCTTTAAAGCTTGCTGAAAGTAAGAAGAAATGTTTTCCAACGTTTATAACAGAGCTTTCCAAACTGTGTTGGGACATGTTAGTGTGTCGGCTGCAGTGTCTGGGTGTGTCGCGGCTGCTGCTGCCTCCGAGCCCTGCCAGGATTCCGCGCAGGTCCTAGTGCCTGCCTTGTGCCTTGCTGCCTCCAAACCTGCTGAGATTCCGTGCAGGTCCTAGTGCCTGCCTTGTGCCCTGCTGTAAGAGTGTGTCACCAATATAAAAAGTTTGGAAAGCTCTGATTTATAAGGAAAACCTGACAAAAAAAGGAAGTGTCAAATGGGTCCAATTTGATTGGAGTGCTTTATTTTATGAATCAGTTCAAGTCTGACCTGATTAAAACTGATTTGGAAAATGTTCCGATTAGGATATCCGAACTGATTTAAGCTGAATCTTCAAATCACACCTGATTTGAATTAAACTTATTAATTCCATTAAGGTGCATGTGAAGAAACTGCTGAATATTTACACAGGCTATTAACAGGATTTCTCCATAACTTCTGCAACTCTTTCCTAGAAGTCTACTAAAATTGATGATATTTGTGAATTTCACTTGCCTGGTGTTTTTTTTTAAACTATTCTTGAGACATGGGGGAAACTAAGTTTTGCTACTGTTTTTTTTTTAAAAAAGAACAGATTAACAGGTAAGAGTTTTCCTATGTAGCAAGCAGATGCCAGAGTTAAAATGCCACTGCTGAAAGGGCCCTCTGGACAGTCACCACCTGCTTAATTTGTGATGGGAAGGGAAAGCAGAAGAAAATTTAAATTGCCCATTTTAATTTACAGGGTGCCTTTGTAAGGGAGAAAAAAGTCAGTATCCCAGTCATCATCAGCAGAGAAAGCAGCCTGTGGGAGGCATCCTCAATGAACAACACTGTGATTCTTCTCTTATTAGTCTGTTTCATTCCAGGGACATCATGCTTGAAGGTGCTATGCATTTTGAAAACTAATATGTCAAGGAGAAGAGCAGGTCATACTAGCTCAGATTGTCCAGATAGCCCTTCAGAATGTCAGACTAGAATCTTTTCCAGCCCTCTTTGAATATTCTAGGAATTAAGCCTAGGGATTTCTGTAAGCATATATTTTGCTATTGAGGTAAGTCTGTTCTCATTCACTATGGGTATATAGGCCTGATTTCCGCCAGGTTTCAATTAATGGGTAACACCTTTCTTGGAGATATTCCAAAAGTGTTTTGGCTTCCAATTAATGGGTAACAGCTTCCTACAGTTCTCCAAATCCAACTAAATTCAGCCCAGGAATCTATACCTGTAGTATTCATGATTTTACTCCACTGATCTGTATGATTTTGGAGTAGACAGTAATATGGCTTTTCTCAAAATATGTTGGCAAAGGTACAGAAGATTTGCTGTGAAAGCAACTGTCTTTCAAGGAACACATCCAACATTTATAGGCCATTTCTGGAAAGGAACCCTAGGTTCCCACAGATATAGAGCCTTCTGTATATTGTAGGAGCTACCAGAGATCAGGGTCAGAGTCATAACTAGGTTATTATAGAGTTCCATATCCATGCCCATATAATCAGAAAGCAATGCAAGATAGAGCCCAAGATCAGTCCAGTAATCTAAGCCAAGAATTAAGAAACAGTCTCGAGTGAGTTTATGACAGTTGAGTCCAAGATCTATCCAATGGTCAGAACAATAAATCTAAGCACAGGGAACCAGGATATACAATAGGTAGTGGCAACTTTTTCAGGTCTCCGGTTCTCCCATTCTAAAACGTCATCCTGAAATCTCATGTGAAAATGCCAAACACCTTGTGAAGTTCCACATGAGATTTTTAAAATCTCATGATATTTGGCAGCCATTGGAGATTTGGGCCATTTTCAATTACAAAATATTAATTTAGAAGTGTGCAGATGTTCTTTTTGTGGGCGATGGATTCCCTGGTGTCCACACATACTGTGTTTCTAACTCCTGACCTGCAGAAAGACAATAACATACAACCTCTCCCTCCACATGGATCCCGTCATTCTCCATGGTTTACGGAGGAGCTGAGGGAGATTAAAAGGGAGAAGAGACATCTAGAGCACTGATAGAGGTCAACAAAGGATGAACTTGACCAAACACGGATGAAATCCTCTATTAAGCCCTGTGTTGTGGCTGTAAGGACAGTGAAGCATCAATACTTCTCTGCCATTATTGCATCCATAGATTGCCACCCAGCAGCCTTGTTCCAGGTGACCCAAACCCTTTTGGGCTGGGGGACCCGGAGATCTACCTATGTGGCTGCACAGAGGAAATTGCTCCAATTCATTCCCAGTTAGACTTCAGCCTTGGTGCAGGTCCTGTGGAGATGCCTGGAGCACAGTCTTGTCCTGTTATCTGGGAACAATTTGAATCTGTTGGGCCTGAGGAAGTGGACAGGGCCCTTATGACTACGAGCTTGTCCACCTGCTTTTTAGACACATGCCCCTCCTGTTAAACAAGGCTGCCCGGGGGGGGGGGGGGTGACAGGTGGGTTCTAGTGGTAATGAATTCATCCTTGAGAGAAGGGGTTGTCCCTTTGCCTCTTAAGGAGGGGTTGGTCCACTCCCTCCTCAAGAAGCCATCGCTGGATCCCACCATACTGGACAACTTTCGACCAGTGTCCAACCTCTTTTTTTAAAGAAAGGTTGTGGAGAAGGTGGTTGCACAGCAGCTTCAATGGATCGTGGAGGAAATGGAATATTTGGACCCCTTTCAGTCAGGGTTCAGGCCTGGACACGGGACAGAAACAGCATTGGTTGTGCTTTTGGATGATCTCTAGAGAGAGCAGGATGGAAGTAGTGCATCCATCCTAGCTCTACTTGACCTCTCAGTGGCTCTCAATACTATCGACCATGGTATCCTTCTGGATCAGCTTTGAGGATTGGGAGTGGATGGCACTGTATTCTGCTGGTTCACTTCCTTCCTACAGGGCCGATGCCAGTCAGTGTTGATTGGGAGTAAGAGATCCCACCCTTGGCCCCTACTATGTGGGTGGTGCCACAGGGTTCACTGCCCTCTCCACTCCTGTTTAACATGTACATGAAACCGCTGGGGGAGATCATCCATTGCCATGGGGTGAGGTATCATCAGTATGTGGATGATACTCAACTGTACCTCTCTGCCCCTGGTGAACTAAGTGATGCTGTTGATGTCCTGTCCCAGTGCCTGGAGGCTGTGGGGGTCTGGATGGGGAACAACAGGACCCTGGAAAGACTAAGTGGCTTTGAGTTTTAGGGCCTTCTGATTCTGGGACTTTACCATCTCTGGTACTGGATTGGGTTGCACTGCACCAAACAGACTCAGTGTGCAATCTGGGATTCCTTCTGGACTCATGACTCCTGCTTAAGGAGCAGGTGGCAGTCGTGGCCAGGAGGACCTTTGCACAACTTTGTGTTGTGCACCAGTTGCTCCCATTCCTGGGTCGTGAGGCTCTACTCACAGTTACTTACACCCTGGTCATCTCCTGAATAGACTACTGTAACTCACTCTACATGAACAGTATATGGAAGCTTCAGCTGGTGTAAAATGCAGCAGCATGGGCAGTTATGGGTGTTCCTAGAAGGACAGACGTTACACCTCTGTTCCGTGAGCTGCATTGGTTGACAGTTTGCTTCCAAGTGCAATTCATGGTGCTGGTTTTGGCCTTTAAAGCCCTACATGTCATGGGGCCAGGTTATCTGAGAGACCGCCTCTCCCCAATTACTTCTACCCATCCCATCAGGTCCAGGAGGAGAGGCATGTTGTGGGTCCCATCTGCTAAGGAGTTCCATCTAACGGGACCCAGGAGTCAAGACTTTTCTGCTGTGGTACCCGCTTTCTGGAACATCATCCTCCCTGAGGTGAGGTTAGCCCCAAACCTTATGGCCTTTCGGAAAGCCCTCAAAACATGGTTTGTTCATCAGGCCTATGGATCCCCTGGCAGCAGAGAACCTGCATGTTCGTTGCGTCACTTATGACATCTTAATTAACCTCTTGCAATCTTGTTTTTACTTATGTTAATTATTTAAATGATTTAATTGGCTTTTATAGTTGGTTTTATTGTACACTGCCCAGAGTCACCTATTGTGAGTTGGGCGGGCATATAAGTTTAATAAATAAATAAACAAACAAACAGATAAGAAAAGTTGTTTCAAGTACAGAATGATTGGAATGAAAGGATTATTACATAAAGCTCTTGGGATTCCATGTAACTTCATCAGATGGCAAGAACGTTCTCAAGCAGCCCATATTCACAAGACGCCCTTTGCTTTAAGCATACATGCCATCCTCTGGGACTTGCACACACATGCATCAATGCTTTCTAGGATTCAGTGACACCTTAATATCTTGATTTAAGTCTATTGTGAGGCTCACTGCTGAAAATGGCTCAGATCCATGGCATCCAACTTCAGTGTCTACACCTGGCAGGCTCATCCTGGGCCATCTTCTTGTCCTACAACAAGGAGTCATTTGAAAGGGTCATGACATATAGCTTGAAAGCTTCTGCCTTAAGTGCATCAGACAAGTCAGATTAAAACAGTCTTTGTATCTCGCTCAATAAACGAGAACTGCAAAGAAATGAAGCTGCAATTTGTGGCCATGATTCACAATGCAGTGATCAAAAGACACCCAGTAACAACTTGGTATGGTGATACTGGAAAAGACTAGGTCTTTTTAGAAGCTTTACCAAGTTTTTTTACAATGGGGTGGGGGAAAGAGCGAGAGAAAGAGGACACATCAAATCTCTGCAAGAATTTAGTTAGCTGGTGCTCAGTACTATGCTATTCCTTCAAGCAGCTGTTCAGACAGGGATGGTGCCTAACTACACTATAACAGATAATGGCTCTGCTCTGGAGATTCCCAAAGGGAGAAAGAGCAAACCAAACAAAGCTTAATGGCTCCTGGTCAGGACCTCATCCCTTGAGACATAAAAGCAGATGTGTTTGCAGCACTTTGGGAATAGACTAACATCTGTAAACACTCGGCAGAATAGCAGGCCTAGAGATCCACCAAGCAGCTGCTTAACCTCCTCTTATCCCACCCATAGTAAGGAATCTCTGGCTGTTTTTTCTGAAGAAATACAGCTAACACTTCAAAAGGGATCTATCCAGACTTCCTGGGGAAAGGGGGAAAATCCCTTCAAGAACTGAAAGGACAGTCCAGGACCCAAATCATTTGGTTTTAGGTAGCAAAAAAGGTAATGCTTTGGAATCTTCCAAAATTTAATTAATTAATTAACTTGTATGCAGCCCATCCCCGAAGGTTCTGAGTGGCTAATTATGTAAGGAAGTCCCCTCAAAACAAACAAGTAAAGCCACCCATAAAATAAACAGACTATCCAATGATATCAAAGTAGTGCAAACAAGTAGGAATTACAACATAACTGTTACATTAACTACATACTTCTAAAAACATTAAGGAGAGAGACAGTTTGGTGTAGCGGTTAAGGCCCTGGGCTAGAAATCAGGAGACTGTGAATTCTAGTCCCGCCTTGGGCACGAAGCCAGGTGGGTGACCTTGGGCCAGTCACTCTCTCTCTCAGCCCTAAGAAGAATACAATGGCAAACCACTTCTCAAATCTTGCCAAGAAAACTGCAGGGACTTGTCCAGGCAGTCTCCAAGAATCGGACACTATTAAGCGGATTTAAAAAAAAGTATATCTGATAATGCCCAGATATTTTGAAACAACCATCCATGTAATGTCTAGAAATTGGCATTGTTGTCTATTCTCCATAAAACACAAGAGAGAAAACACAGAAAACTATCCATCTATTAGTGCATCTTCACTATCTTAGTTCGGCATAAGCTACTCACTCCCAAAAGCTGCTGAGTCAGCACTAGTTAATATTCTCCCAACCTACATCTTCTCCCACTGACTCAAGTTCTTCCAACCTTTTTTTTTTTTTTGGGGGGGGGGGGGCAGCAGATTCAGAGCAGCCAGCAGCATTGGTTTTCCCCTACAAAAACAAACAAAATGACTGCTTTAACTGCTTTGCTATGGCCAGTGAGAGCATGCAGAAAGGAAGGAGAGAGGAAAAAAGCCACCGAAATCCGAACATTAATTAATTGAGGCTTTTGTTCAATTCCTCAACAAGCATTTAAGAAGCACACTGGGTTACAAGAAGTCTGAAATCGCACTGACACAGCAATTTGGTGCAAGGCGGCCCAACATTCAGATAAAGAGTTACTTGCTTCATGAGGCAGTATCTAGATTTTGCTACAGTATTAGCAGCTCTGCAGCAGCTGCTGCCAGCCAAAACAGCACAGTATCCAGATGCACAAGTCTATAAAGATTTGTCAATTGCCCTATCAGAGATGAGAAACCAAGAGAAGATGCTCCAAACCCGCTAGGATAGTAGGGTCATCTGAAGACCCAAAGTTTGACCAGCCCATATGATAGGCAGAGAAATAGCTATGCAAATTGAATGAGGTCCCTGTAGTAGCCTGAAACTGGGTATTATTATTATTACTTATTATTTATTTGAATTTATTAGCCACCCAAGTCCAATGGACTCTGGAGAGCCTCTGATCTCTGGGTAGGAGAAATGTTGCTAGCATGGGGAACAGGGACCATTTGAAAAAAATTACATGGTTCTCTCGCTCACCTAGTATGCTAAGCTGGAAGTATTACAGCTATGGGTCAGTGGTACAGCACAAATGTTTCTGTGCAAAATGTCCCAGGATCAGTTCTTCAGCACCCTCAGATAAGCCAAGGAAAGACTCTTGGACTGAAAATTGAAGTCAAACCACTGCCAGTTAGTGTAGACCAAGCCAGAAGGAAGAACCGCTTATTGGAATGCAATTCCTCTCATTTATCACTTGGCATTCTTTAATTGGGTCCATTGGTTCATGTTATCTACAGTTTTCAGAAGCTTCTTCTGTTTCTTCATCTTTTTCCACTGTCCAATAGTCCAAGTGAGCAATGGTCTTCAGCACAGAAATGTTGCTTCCATCAACAAAAGGGGAATCAGCAGGTTATAAAAAGAGAAGGATTGTCATGCTGGTCATAAAGCTGTACCTTGTTGGCAGGAACTAAGTCCAATGAAGTCCAAGGTCAAGTACAAGTCCAACAACATAAGAGGCAGCTGGTTAAGCAAAGCCAACAGAGTGCAAGCTGGCAGATATTGGTTTGGGTTTTTTTAGATTTTTTTATCCCACCTTTATTATTTTTATAAATAGCTCAAGGTGGGGAACATACCTAATACTCCTTCTTCCTCCTATTTTCCCCACAATGACCACCCTGTGAGGTGTTCCAGCAATTAGGCAGTCAGAGCTTAGTTTTTTAGGCTTAAGATTTCAATGCCCTCTCTAACTCTGAATTATAGGCCATTACTGCAGTTCTTCCAGAGTTTATATTCATCAGGGCCTTAGTCATGAGTAATCCCCTGCTAACAAAGAGTCCTGGTTCTGAGGATGACATTCAGTCATGTACGAAGTCTGGGCAGTGATTCAACCAGCAGGTCTGTACCATTAAGAGATCTTTTTTTTTCCAATATGAGAAGATGGAGTGGGAGGGAGATCTTACCTAAGCTTTTTCTGAATTTTTGGAGGCAACTTGCTGCTCATTGTCTCTCACAGGAAACTCTAGAACAGTGGTAGTCAAGGCCACGTTTAATATTGTTGAGGTACTGGAGGCCACAAAATGGATGGAGCCACATCACTCATGAAAGTAAAGCAGAGTTTGGGGATATTTGGGGGTGTACATTTTAAATTGTGACATGCCTGTTTCAGGACTTAAAACATGGTTTTCATGAGTTTCTGTTTCAAAGGAATAGAAAGTAGCATTTTTCTCCCAGCAATTATGATCAGAGGGCTTTCCTAAGGCCACAAAAGAAGTCATGGACCCTTGTGCAGCCCTGGAGTTGCAGACTGCCCAGTCCTACTCTAGAAACCCCTTCCAAAGTGTTCTTTGACTGGGGAGGCTTTGCAGCACCAGTACAAAAGGGCTCCTGCATTTGTTAGCAAATGCTCAGCTTTTCTCCAGGGAGATCAGAATGGCATGCATCTTCAGAACAGTCCTGGAAAGTTGCTGAAGCTGAGGAAAAATAAGATGAATATCACCTAAAAGAACTTCATGGCTGAGTGGAGATCTAGCACAGCATTTAACCACTATGCCACAAAAATTACAGAAAGGAGCCTGAGCCTGGAAAATGTTTGTTCAACTTTCACTTTTGCCATTAACTCTTTAAGTAGCTTGAGGTAGCCTACAATTTTTCTAGTCGTAGGCGCCCATTCCTTCCATTTCTGTAACAGAGATTCTTGTAAGGATTACAAGATAACATTTGGTTTGCTACTTGATCTCCACTAAATAGCTATATAAATTAAGTGCCTTTATTAGATCTAGTGTGCTGATGCAGCACCATCAGTCACTAGAAACCCTTTGCTTGGAAAACCTTAATCTATCACTCAGTGTCAAAAGGACAGGGTGTTGCATGTAAACGGTCTAAGATTCAATTCCTGGCACCCTCAGTTGAACAGTTTGTTTATTTAAAAATGTTGGTTTGGGGGGAACCTTAGAGAGCAGCTGCAAGTCAAAATAAGTCATCCTTCCTGACATGGTTACTTCCAGAAGTGGTGGACAAAATTCCCAGAATTCACAGACAGCAAAGTGGAAGGGTGGTAGAAGAATGATACAAAATGTATTTTTCCCCATTTCTGGGAAGATGAAGTGGAAAAGACAAAACTAGCCAGGGTTATGACCCAAATTACAGAAAGGTGCCTTACAATGTAATTAAATCCATATATTATTCATTATACACAAACACTACATAGATTGAACATAAATAGGTATTAATCAGTTCCCAATCTATTCTCAATCTATTCCCGTTCACATGTCTTCATTTGTATAGCCATTCCATTTGCATTCTGTTACTTCAAGTACATTTTAAAAATCCGCCCCCAAATTTCAGAATAACAGCAACACGCACATAGTACAGACCCACATTTAGAGGATGAGCTTTGGCCTTTGCATTCACTAGAATAATGAGCATCACAGACTCAATCTTACAATCCTAGATATTCCAAGCCCAGTATTGGCCAAATCAGAGATTGGCACCTTTTTGCTTTGTTCTATATTGTTTTTCTCCTGCCCCTTGTTCCCTGAAATTGCAAAACTCTCACAGGAAATACCATGTGAGAAACTTAGGAGATTTCTACATTTCCCTGCAGGATTTTGACATTTTTTAAAAATCATCTTTTCCGAAGTGGGGAAGCCAACTGCTGTCTGTGGATGCTGTATTCTATTCCTGGTCACTGCTATCTGGCAGAACGGTTTCCTAGCTTCTGCATATGGATTACCACTGGACTAGGGGATCTTTATCATCTTAAATATTATCCATCACTGAGCAATTGTCTGTGGACTATCTTCGGTGGACTGATGTGAGCCAAAAATTTGTTTCTTATTTATTGAGTCTTCACAATGAAACTTTAGAAACCACCCTGCTTGGGATGACAAAGCTCAACCTCCATCTTTAGAGTCTTCCAAAACAGTAGTAGAAATAATAATAATAATAATAATAATAATAATAATAATAATAATGCATCAGAGTCCAGATAGATGCTTTAGAGCAGTGGGTATCATTTTTTTTCCTTTTCCTTTTCTTGTTTGAATACATCTAAGACCCTCAGAGCTTTCTTCTCAGAGGAGGCTGACTGCTTCAAAGGGACACAGTTAATGAAATTAATAGCCATGGTGGTGCTTAAACAGACACACTGTTGGGTCACAATAAGCCAGTTAGTGTAACTGCCATCTTTATCTGACAAGGTAGGCTTGTCACTCCATTTCAGTGGGGAAGCCCAGGACACCCTCTGGCTACTGTCCAGCCTTTTCAGCCTGTCCTTTGGACTGTATCAATTCATTGGGCAAATCAAGGGGCTTCAATATAGCACTCATGAAAAGGGCACTCTCTGATCTTCTGCCTATCAACGAGTTCAGATTTTTTTAAATATAGCATTTGTGTTCTACCAGTTCAATTTGGCAAAAGAGGATTGGCTTCACACATTTCTACCAAAGGAGAAAAAAATTCTGATGAAATACTCATGGGTGGAATGTGCTGTTGTATGTGGCCTGAGTGAGTGAGTGAGTGAGTGAGTGAGTGAGTGAGTGAGAAAATGTTCTGTCTATTTTTGTCCAATCATCTCTCCAGCAGCCTGCAGCCAATCTGGCTTCCCATCCTTCAATTAAATCCCAAGGGAAGACACCCAAAAGGAATTCCTCTCATGGATATATTTTTTTAATCAGAGAATGTGGACAGTCAGAGACGCTACAGAGGGATGCAACAATATGTCACAGAAAACACATCAGGAAAGTCAGCTCAAAATATCATCAAGATAAATTCTAAAGAACTCTTCAAGCACCTGGAGAACAGAATAGAAAAACAGGAATCTTTTTCACAAGGAAAGACAATGAGAAAAGGCAAGGCAGATTTGGTCATGGCATTACTACACTCAGTGAGAGGAATGGCCACTGCACACAAGCAGATGGCTTGAAGGCTAAAGAAGCAGCCGAAATGAAGTGGTGTGGTTACTCCAATCCAGGGAGTAAAAGATGATTCCACGTTGTAGATCTGCTTCAGTGGGGGAATTTGACTGAATCACTCCATCAGAGCTCTATACAAGCCTGCTAGGAGCCCATTGATTTGACATGATCCAGCAGAACATCAGGGTCAGGGGGTGTTGTTTGGGGGGGGGGGTTGACACATGGTTTCCCTTTTGTAGCCTCTTGATGATTAAGCAGACCCAATAACAATTTTACAGAATTCAGGATAGGACAGAAATTTATTCCATACCATGCTTACACTTGCTATTGAAAGAGCCCTGCTGTTCAAGCAAAAGATCATTTAGCACCCTGCTTCCAATGGCAGATAAACAAATGCCTCCTGAAAATTTAAGGCAGAAACAAAGACAGAGGATTTGGCAGTTGATGAAATACTGCCCTTAAAGATGGAAGCTCAATTTAGCTGCCATAGTGGATAGCCCCAGAGGTTCTAGCTATCCTTTCATAGGTTCTAACATAATTGGCCAATCCCTATTAAAGAAAAGTCAGCTCATTTTCTGCTTTGATTCTTAGCCCCAAAATGCAAAAGTGTATTTTTGCAGCATCATACTAGCCAGAGAAATATCTGCTGTATCTTTTTCTTAGCTATTTCAAAAGGCCAAGGTGGGATCATGAGCAGATTCAGATCCCCAGCAAGCCTAACCACCTCTAATCTTTTCTTGGAGAAACATTAATTAAAATATGTTCTTTTGAAGGGGATATGAAACATCTTTGCTTATTTTTGAGCTTTGAGAAGGTCCTCCGCCTATTCGACTAACAGCTTGATCAGCATTTTCAAAGCAATCAAGTTATTTCCTGGATACAAAAGATTCACATAATCATATCTCCCCCAGCAGTTCAGATTATGATATAGACACACAAAATATACTAGGACGACATCGCTTCATTTATAGATTGTGGTGAATTGCAGGAGAACAAGAGGGGAGAAGAGAAAATTGGCTTTCCCTTTCAATTTTCAGAAGATGCCTCTGAAAGATGAGAAGGCCAGAATCACCAGGCTGAGAACATCCATACACTTTTCTTTACTTTTCCTGATGTTATCTAGAAACCATCCTGCACTATAAAAATAGGGATACATCTGGGAACTGAATGCAGTACTATTTCCAAAGTTGGCTTCTCTGAGTCCTTGGGGCAATGAGGAAAAGATTTGTGGGAAGAAAAACAGCCATAAAAAGAAAGTTACCAGGGGCAGGATGGGCTTAAAAGCAACCACTCACCCAGTCATCTCTAGCAAGTTAGTATTGTCTCCAGCCAGTCATACAGGAAAATATTTGGAAACAGAGAAATATCCCCCCCCCCTCTCTCTCTCTCTCTCTCTCTCCCTTCCCCATGCCATCCAACTCTCTAGGGTCTAGTAACTTTTGTGAACTTATTTGCAAGGCCTTTAGGATCAAACCAGCCCAGGAGAAACATAGAGAGCCCATCTTACAGTATTTTAAAAAGCCACTCTCTGAACTTCTGTGCACCATAAAGCTCTCTCTGCGAAAGAAGCATAAAAAGATCACACACACGTTTGGGCAATTATTTCCAAGCTCGGTTAGGGCTAAAAAGCACACCCTCTGAGGAGGATGGAAAGAAAAGGGAAGGAACAGCATCCTAAAGTCATCCATCTTTTGTCCCCCTCCCCTGACTCTTTCTATGAAGTATCTTGTGCCACTGGGATATTTAATTAATAAGTATAACCACCACCACCCCCTTTCCCATTAGTCATCCCTATCTTTCCTGCATTTGACTGCCTAATAATAATAATGATCACATTCCTCATCCTGCATACCCCATCCCTGTTGGAGTCCCCTGGGTAACTTACACAGGAGCATCGTGCAGTTCTCTCCCCCCCCCAGCCCCCATAACCCTACTTCAGTCTGTGTAAATGAATGAAACAGTTTTTGCCCACCCACTCCTCCAAAAAGTCTATATACAAGAGTGTGTGTGTGTGTGTGTGTGTGTGTGTTAGCCCAATGCAGAAAGCTAAGGGGTGTTTTGCATGATTCATATTTGCAATCTAGGTTGATGAAACTTGCGAAAGGAGGGAGGGGAATTATTGTTCTTCTCCCTCCTACCCCCATCACCACCACAGTGGATGGGATTTTACACGGTGTTTCATCCACTGGGATTTCCTAACAAGGAAAAAGAAGGAACTTGGAGTTGATTTTCCAGATAAACAAGCAAAGCATTCCACTAAAAATATCTCTGCCTTCAACAGCCACCCCCCCCCTCACCCCAGCTACTCTCAAATAAAAATATGCACAGCTAAAGGAAAAAGAGAGAGAGACTATGAGAGAAAGACAGACTGTGGAAGTCAGTTTGGCACAGCAGACACGGTTGCAATTAAGTGTGTGTGTGTGTGTGTGTATAACAATTTGAGTCTGGATGATTTTATGTAGGGCAACTATTTGCAAAAGGTCATTTTAGGCACACACAGACACGAATTTGTGTCTGTCTGCGTGTGCCTATATATCTGCAGTGATAATAGGGTTGTTTTTTAAAAGCACAAACAAGGACAGGGAGACTTCAGTATAAAGGGAAGGGGGGGGGGAGAAAAAGAAAAAACTCCATCCTGTTATCATGGCAAGTCTCCCGGAGACAGAGAGACAGAGACAGAGAGAGAGTATATATTCTCATACATTCTTCTTTACACACAGTTAAAGCAAGCTAGAGATTGAAGGTAACTGAAAGATCTGTTGGCCAGATACACAACCTTTCTGCCACACACATGCGTACACACACACACACACACACACAGAGAGAGAGAGCGTGTCCCTACTCCAATTGCCCCCAAGGTTGCTCGCAAACCCCTTCCCGACTTTATGGCCCTTTCAAGCTTTTTTCCCAAACTGTTGCATTTTTCGGGGAGGGAGGGTCCCAGAATTTGGGGGAGGGAGGGATGCTAAATCTGCATTCAGTGAAATGCAGAGGTCCCACTCTACCCTTCTTCGCCAACACACAGTAACAGGATATAAGCTGTGGCGAAGGGGCATCGGGTACATCACCAGGCAGAATCAGATCTTCACTTCTCTTTTCCCCACCCCACCCCTGCATTCTCCTTTACAGTCACCACACATTCATATCTGAGCACCCGAAGAGGAGGGGAGGGGGGAGAAGAAGAACCGAGCAGAAGGAGAAGAGAGGGACTTACATCGAAGTGATATTCCTAGAGATATCCGTAATGTTGATACTGGCATTTCCATTGGTGGTGCCCGAATCTTGGCCCTCTAGCAGAGGGAAAAGGTTGCCATCATCCGGTTTTTTGCAATGGATCTCGGTTTTGTTGCAAAGGCAGTTGGCAGGGCAACCCAAGACGGAAACCAAGTAGTCCCCCCAAATGCTCCAGAGCCAGAAAACCTTCCAAAAACTACGTTTGGTCGGACAAAACGAGACATCCATCTTCGATTGGTGTGGCTTTATTTGAAGAAAAAAAAAAGAGGAGAAAAAGGAGGAAAGATTGTGAAGGGAAATGGGGAAAGAAGAAGGGGGGAAGGAAGCCACGTAGAAGGAGGGGGGAAAGAGAGGTTTTAAGGGAGGGGGAGAGAGGGGGGAAAACCTCAACAAAAAATCAAACCACCCTCAAGCGACCAGAGCAAGAAAAAATCCTCCCGTCGTTGAAACCATGTTGGCAAAGCGGAGAGGCTGTAATTCCCTCTTACAAGAGCGGTGCGCGAGGCATAGCGGCTGGTGGAGAGATGCGCGCGCGTGTGCGGTGTGTGTGTGTGGGGGGGGGGGGTGCGCGCGTGTCCCGGCGCCTTGTTGATCCACCGTAGGCTCGCTCGCTCGCTCGCTCGCTCGCTCGCTCGCTCGCTCGCTCGCTCGCTCGCTCGCTGCTCTCCTCGAGACTTGTGAAGATTGCAACAGAAGATTCGCAGCAGCACAGCGGAGGAGGAGGAGGAAGCGAGGGCGCGCGGGGCGGAGGGGGAATATACTGGTGCTTCAAGTCCCCAAGTCCCACCTACTGGGCAGAATGAAAACTGAAACACCTGCAGCAAAAGCGCCGGGCAGAGGGAGAGGGTCGCGAAGACGGCCTGCTCGCCCTTCCTTCCCGGCTTCCCACGCCCAGCAGTGCTGCAGAAGTGAAGGGGCACAGAACCGACGAGCTAATGACTGTTTGTGATTAATACAGTCGCCGTCCTCGCCGTTTGCACTCGTGACTCCGAGGACCCGTCTTCTGGTCTGCGCGTTTTGCAATGCTGTGGCACCTCGGATTTCGCTTCCGACCTCGCACCGCGGAGATTAGAAGGGTTCTTCTTGTTGTTGTCGTTATTTCTGAAGTTCAGTAGGATTCTCAGGCCAATCCTAGACAGGCGGACTCTCTGTGTCACACACGCAAACCCCGAGTGAAGGCAGCGATCCGCGAAACCAGGCGCGTCCTTCTCTTCCGCAGAAACACGCGTGGGCTAAGGACGCGTGTGTGTGCGGGGCCCCTGATATTCCTCCCTATAGAAGAGCTGGAACCCGAAAGGGACATTGACTTGACGTGGGAGCAGCCAAGCTCGTTGGGTTCAGCTGGATTTACTTCCTAGTAAATGTCATAAAGGATCGGCCAGGTGCACGTGGGAAAAAATATCCCAGTCGGGACGGCCACCAACGAGAGAAAGAATGCACGTCTGTTGCTAGACCTAACGCCTTTAACCAGACCTCTCCTTCCTCGTACCCCCACTTTTTTCCCTTTCCTTTCTTTTTTTTAAAATTTCTGCAATCTGAGAGAAAACAATCCCTGGTATATAAGGAAGAACTGACAAATAGAAAAAAACAAAAAAAAAGTCGGGAGTGTATTCGTCCCTGATTTAAAAAACAACAGCAGCAGTGGGCATTATTTTTACCAAGATGGTCCAGCTTCGGAACAGAAATAAATCGGCAGAAAACACCGAGGGAAGAAGTATTGAGGGGAGGGGGGAGAACAGTACCGCCGGGGAGAGGTTGAGAAATAAAAACCCGGGTGGAAGCAGATTGCGAGATGGGGAGAATCTCTCCTTGTATCTTTTAACCGCAGCTTTTCTCAAGTAACGATTGGATGTAAAAACCGAGATGGGGTATGAAAAAGGAGGAAATCACGGAGTGAGTGTGCACTGAAAAGGGCAGATCTCGGAGAGAGGTCGGTGTATGTGTGCGTGTGTGGTGTGTTACTGAACACTGGAGTGAATTAAGATTCAGAGTGCATTTTTGGGGGCAGGCAAAAACCCAGGCAGATCAGAGCCCCGTTTAATTTGCTTTGCCTCTCTATGGTGTGTGTGTGTGTGTGTGTTTTCCACCCTGCTTCTTTCTCCACTCCTCCTCCTCCTCCTCCTCCTCCATCTCTTTTAATAGTCTCTTGTTTCTGCTCCTTTGCACACAGACACAAGACTGATCAATGATCCGACTTGTAGTCTTCAGCTGCAGGACAAGGGACTTTACAGGTGTATCCTCTCTCTCTTAAAGATTTCAGATTTTTGGCAGTCCTGGAAAAGAATCCCTACATCCTCAGAGGGGAAATCCAGGGGGTGGGGGTGGGGGTGGGGAGGTGGAACTGCATTGGGAAGCATAGCTATAAAAACCGCTCTTTTGATAGGGTTTCCCCCTAAATTATAACCAGCAGCATATTTCATTCTTACACCAGAAAAACAGTTTTATAAAATTACGTTGAGAAAAGGTCTGCTTTGCAAGGAAATCCATACTTTACGATTCTTTTACCAGTGGTCTTTCTGAACATGGTCACCCTTAAATAAAGATGGCTGAGTTCACACATCCAATAAAGCTATGGTTGTTAACCCATATAGGCTACTATTGGCCAAGTTGGCATGGGAGTGTGCGAATCTGGAAAAATCACATTTGGATCAGATCTGTGATTTGACTGAAGCTTCCATTTTAAGTCAGAAAACGGATCCTATTTGATTCAGATAGCCAAGTCCAATGGTTGAATTGATCTGAACTTCCAGATCAATTAAAAAGAAATTATGACATCCACAGAAATGATCTGAATCAGTTTGGAGGCAAATCAATCTGCCTTGCCAATACAATTCATAAATCTGATTTGGAGGTTCAATTAAATTGCCTTAGAATTGCATCTTTGAACTGAATAATTGAATGGTTCATTCAAAAGTTAACCATATATACTATGGTTATGAAACGTCAGTTCATTCACTAAACTAACCAAATAAACCACATTGTTGCTCACTGTAATCTCTCCAGACAATATGCTTTTATGTGAAATCTTCCACATTTGATTCTTTCACTTCCAAGGAAGGCTAAGAAGGAACCCTGCCAGAAGCCCTGTGAGACTAATAATATTGCAATGGATGGATTTGGCCTAGGAAGCTTGCAATATATCTGCCATGTGTGCAAGGCACCAACTACTTGACAGTCACAATTGATATAAAATCAAGGAAAGCAAAGCAATCTGAAACAGAGAGGAAACCCTTGATGTTTGGTTATTATTCTTATTTCTTTACTTGCCATCCAAACCTAAAATAGTGGCCTCTGGATGTGAGGAACTTCAAATCCTTAGCCCATAATCCTTACCCAGGTAACCCCACTTGATAGGAATAATAGGTTCTGAAATTAAATATATCTGGGAAGGCACCAGTGTGGGACATGATGAAACCAATTTCAGCAAAAAAGCAAAGTTAGAGAAATTGACCTGGCTATCTCTGTTGATTTCACTGGAGATTATAACAGAAGGATAAAAATAGCATGAAACCACTCCTTCCTCAACATGGTGCACCCTGGATAGAATAGGAATGCAACTCCCAGAATTCCTAGCTAGAATTGCTAACTAGGAATTCTGGCAGCTGTCATCCCATCATACTTATGATGTACCAGATTGGGGTTGCCTAGTATAGGAAATGGTTGGGGTGGGAAAATAGCACTGAATGGAGAGGTAAACACAGCTGGATTGTGGTGATTTTCTAGGAGTGCATCCAGTCTAGGCTTTCTCTAGAAAGAAATTAACATTAGAGAGATGGAATCCAGCATTCCATGTAGACTAGAGCATTATTTTCTGCCGGAGAAATTGTAATGACATTAAAAAGAGCAAAAGCAAGCATAA
Organism: Charina bottae; assembly: GCA_023362775.1. Lineage (NCBI taxonomy): Eukaryota > Metazoa > Chordata > Lepidosauria > Squamata > Charinaidae > Charina > Charina bottae. The sequence goes on from JALMGJ010000010.1 coordinate 11,162,099, forward strand.
CGGGTGAGTTGCAGTCATAATAATTAACTGAAATGGAGAAAAATTCTTGAGTAATGGTTAAAATGCTTACAAAGACAGAAGGGTGATTTTGGCTTTCATCTTCATTTGGGTCCCTCAGAGTCTGTGGACCAGTTGCTGCAGATGGAGGCCAGCTTTCCAAGTGGCCTCTGTCAGCTGGGTCTTTAACAGCAGCTTGATTGGCAGGCATTAGTGGGTGATCATCCTTAATATTGCCATCCCATAAAAGCTTTTGCTTGCTGGTTTCTACTGTAATGGTCACATAAACAGCCTTGCTTACTTGGCTTTGAAAAGGGGGGTAGGAGGGTGGATTAGATAAATGCATGATGGATGGGTCTATCTGCAGCTTTTAATTGTTAATTGTCTTTCAAATTCATTGTATGTTTTCATTCTTTTGTGTTGTATTGTTCAATTTTACTCACTATTGCAAATGTTCACTTCAGCAGGAAGAGGGATACACATTAAATAATAGGGTTAATTATGATGGCTATTGAAAGTCTACAGAGGCTTTCAGTATTAAACAAGCACTGTTGGTCTAGTGGTTAAGGCTCCAGGCTAGAAACCAGGCGAGTGAGAGTTCTAGTCCCGCCTTAGGCATGAAAGCTGGCTGGGTGACTTTGAGCCAGTCCCTCTCTCTCAGCCCAGGACATCAGGCTCCAGCGACAAGCTGGTAGGTCAATTCCAGTTGCAACCAATTCATCAACATTTGGTTGATCCAAAAAGTGGACACTGCACCCACAGGAAAATGCTAGGAAGAAAAAAACTGTAGTTTCCCATCTGCTTTAGACAGCAGCCTGGCCAATGGTGTGGGATGATGGAAGTTGTAGTCCAACTATATGAGGAGGGCCAGGAAGTAAAAATTCTGAGAACCTGCAAAGCAGATTTTGGCACAGTGTTCATCTGCTCTGTATTATGCCCTATAGGATTATGGCCTAGTTTGCAAACTAAGTTTATATATATCTATACCTATATCAATATTTATATTATATCTATATCCACTTTTAGAAATCTTGGGGCTCCCTCAAATTATGAATGGCTGATGTCAGTTTGGTGACATAAGGAGTAGAACTCAATTACCTCTTAATTATTAAATACTAGTGCTGCCTATTTTATTAATGTTAATACAATGAAATTCATTTATTTCTACACTTCCTTCCAGACACTTCCAATACAAAATGTTAAGAGCATGCATGTATTATGGGAGTTCATATCCATTCTTCTCATACAATCCTATGATCAAATGCTGTATAGAGCTAAGTCAAAAGCATAAGAGGAAAATCTTTGCTTCCGCTGTATTGAGCTCAATACAGTAAAAGTGAAATGAATCGACTACACATTGACATCTTAGGCATCAGCAAATTGAAATAGACTGGATTGGGCACTTTCAATCAGAATATCATACTGTTTATTACTCAGGACACAAAAAAACAGAAGAAACAGTGTTGATTTCATAGTCAGGAATGATCTAGCAAAGTCAGTACTTGGGTACAATGCAGTCAATGACTGAATAATATCAATTAGACTTTGCAGACAGCCCTTTAATATGACAATTATCCAAGTTTATGCTCCAACCCCTGATGCAGAAGAGGAGGAGGTTGATGAGTTTTATAGTCAAATTCAATCTGAAATTGGCAGAACATCCAGACAAAAGATGTGCTGCTTGTGGTTGGAGACTGGAATACCAAAGTTGGAAATAGTAAGGAAGAAAATGTAGTTGGACTGTATGGCCAGGGAAACAGACATTAATCAGGAGAATGATTTATCAGTTTCAGCCAATCCAATGATTTGTTCATTGCTAACAGTCTCCAGACAACCAAAACAACACCTGTATACATTGACATCACTAGAGAGAGTACACTGAAATGAAACTGACTATATTATTCATACAAGGAGGTGGAAGAGCTCAATTATAACAGCAAAGACATGACCAGCAGCTGACTGTGGGACAGCTCACATACTGCTCATGTACAAGTTCCAAGTCAAGCTAAAGCAGAAGAACAAAGCCATTCAGTTTCCAGAATATGATCTTTTCATTTCTTCAAGGAAAGAATCTGGAAATGCTTTGCAGTCCTGAACCTCATTGATAAGTTCATTACACAGAGGAACTGTGTAATGAAATCAAAGAAGTTATTAAGGACAAAAGTGACAAATGTTTGTTATGTATTTTGTTATGTATTTTGTTTTTTTTGTTTTTTTTAATAATAAAATTGTTTCAAAAAAAAAAAGACAAGACAAGAAGCAGTTGTGATGGTCCTGATCCTTCAGCTATTAATTCAGAGACTCTTACAACAAGCCATCAAGGATATGAAAGAGTTCTTTATTAAAGCGAGTGATCCTTTCCAATGCAAAGACTAGAATGAGAACCAGCCCGCGCCAAATGGTATTTACCTCCTCCACCTTGTGCCAGCCCTCCCCCATTGGGGGAGTCACTCCATGACAGCCCCTCCTTATGCTCTCACCATTTCCATACTTCCCAGCCACAAGTCCCTCTTAACAAGCTGATAGCGCTATTTGTCTGATCTTGGCGCCAGTCTGTTCGACTACACAATTCTAATCAACATTCCTAACGACCCTGCAATTATGCCAGTCTACACCCTGCAGGTATGCCAGTCTACTCCTACCCCCCATAACTATGCTGGCAGGATGCTCCATCCTGACAGCAGTATTACAACATCTGTAAAGACACTGAAGATGGAAACAGTCACAGAAAAACAAGGTAAGTGTGGAAAAAGATTTCCAAACTCAGAAGGAGTTTCCAATCTCAAATCATTTGCTAAAGATGCGAATGGATTAATAGTAACTGATTACAAGATTAAAAGAATGAAAGGAGTATACTGAAATTCTGTACAGTAAAACTGTCAATATCCAAGGTACCTGAGAAAATATCCCCCATTTACAAAAACTATAAGATAGTTATATCAGCACTCTAGTCATTACAAGGTCAGAAGGCTACAGGAATTGATGGAATATCTACAGAGATATGGCAATCAACAGAAGAAGAATCAGTAAAAGTTCTAACCAAACTATGCCGTCAAATCTGAAGAATAACATAGTGGCCAATAGATTGGAAGAGATCAATCTACATACCAATACCAAAGAAAGGAGACTTAACAGACTATGCAAACTATTGTACAATATCTTTAATTTCACATTCGAGCAAAATAATGCTTAGGAGCATCCAATGCAAATTAGAAACCTATATGGAAAGGGAGATGCCTGATGTTCAAGCTGGTTTTAGAAAAGGCTGAGACATGATGCATGCTGGATAATAGAGAAAGCCTCCTCCTCCTCCTCCTCCTCCTCCTCCTCCTCCTCCTCCTCCTCCTCCTCCTCCTCCTCCTCCTCCTCCCTATTATTATTGAAAAGCCTTTGATTTTGTAAACCATGTCAAGCAGTGAAATGTCTTTAGGAAAACGGGAATCCCAGAACATCTCATTGTCCTCATGCAAAATCTGTACACAGAACAAGAAGCTACAATACAGAAAGTACATGGCAAAACAGGTCAGCAAAGGAGTGAGACAAGGCTGTATATTTTGTCCTTATTTATTCAACCAAATAGGGGGTGTGGTGGCTCAGCGGGTAAGACGCCAGGCTTGTCGATTGGAAAATCGCAAGTTTGGAGGTTCGAATCCCTAGCCCTGCATGCGGAGTGAGCTCCCGCACTAGCTCCAGCTCTTGCCAACCTAGCAATTCAAAAGCATGCAAATGCAAGTAGATTAATAGGTACCACTTCGGTGGGTAGGTAACAGTGTTCCACATGCGTCATGCCAGCCACATGACCATGGAAGTGTCTTCGGACAACGCTGGCTCTTCGGCTAACAAACGGAGATGAGCACCGGCCCCTGGAGTTGGAAACGACTGCACAAATGTGCGGGGGGAACCTTTACCTTTACTTATCCACAATAAAGGAACCAGGAGTCAAGAAATATACCATAGGCTAGCACTTGGTAGTGTAGCAGTGAAGGTCTTGGAAAAGATATTCAGATACTGTGATGTGTCTATACCTACAAAGTTCAGAAACGTGCAGACAATGGTTTTCCATTCCACAAGATTTCTCTGTGGCAAAGCTGGAGTTGAAGAAGCAGGATAAAAAGTATTGGTGCTTTTGAACTATGGTGTTGGAAAAGACTCCCAAGAATATCATGGATAACCATGAAATCAAACAAACAATCCAGAGTTCCCACTCAAGGCACAAATGACCAGGCTCAAATTACCATATTTTGGACAATTATGCAAAGACCCAGTTCCCTTGAGAAGTCCATGATGCTCAGAAAGGTGAAAGGAAAGAGAAGAAGAGGATGACCAGCAATAAAATGGATGGACTCAATTACAATAGTGATGAGTGCTCTGTTGAAAGATTTGAAGGGCCAGGCTGGGGACAGATCATCCTGGAAAAGATCTGTCTGGTGAGTTAACACCAACTTGATGGCACATAATCAGTCAATCAATTTGCTGCTAACTGATACAAAGCAACTAGTTTCAAAACAAAAAAGAATAATTTAAAAAAAGTACTAGAGACAATACAGGTTAATACTTTAGAGAAGCAGTTTTTGCTTGGCACCAAAATGTCAACCCAAATGGACCTAAGCAATTCTTCCTAACAGGAATGATGCTTAAGCTCTTATGGACAGGAGATTCTTCTTTTTAATTGACCTGATTCACACATTAAGTTAAGCCAGCATTGGGCAACTGAAGCTCTTAAACTCATCTCTGACCAGTATTGCTGAAAGTCAGTAATATGGTTTCCTACCATTTAAAGCAGGAGACATATGAAAACAGTAGTTCATACACTAAAATGCATTTTTGTGTGTCCCATTGAGCTTAAAAGCATGTTTTTACTCTAAAATACAGGAAAGAATGAAAACCTCTGTTCCTCCCATTTTGTTTCATTCTCCCATCTACTATATCCCTCTTATTCCCCCAGAATCTGTATGTTTCCCACAAAAGGTTTCCTGCTCCATGATTAGTATGATCTTGATTTATTGAAAAAGGCACAATTGCCTGAAATTGTATCTGCTAAGCTAAAACCAAATAAACATATGACATTCTAGCATCATGTCCAAACCCTGTTTATTTGTGAACGCAAGGAATGTTGAGAGCTACATGCGTGTATGGAATGGAATGGTTGTATATATAACTTTGTCCCCCAGCTCGCCCCCCAGAAGATTATTCATAAGGGACTGAAGCTTTCTGATATAGAATTTTCTTTATTTCGTCTTACCGTAATGTTGTAAGAAGATTCAGAAGTAAACAACACTGGCAGTATTAACTGGACATACTGAAACAAACCAGGCAATATCCTGAGTTCGTGTTTCACTGTGTCATGAAAATCTAGAAAATTGGATAGTTGTATCAATTCAAACTCAGCCATTGATGTCAATCGGGTTTACTCCCAAGTAAATAAATATACATCAACTGACAGAGCTCAGAAGTGCTACCCTTGATCTTTCCATCTACCAAAAAGTCATTAGTGGTGGATGGGGTGGGGGTGGGGAGAGAAATCCCACTCTTTTCTTCTACCTTCCCTCTTCCACCTCCAGTGTAATTTGGGTAGCAGTAAGGTTCTCAGTTGAATGGCTTTGTTAACATGCACTGTAGTCCTGAGATTCCCAATCTTTAAAATTTTGTCAGCAAGATGTTGTGTGACAACAACCTAAAATGTGCATTCACACCCACCTTCATATTAAAGTGTCCTTCTATATTTTATTTATTTCACATATTAATAGGATGTGTGTTTTGAAGGCCACCTTTTGAAATACCTACACTCCTCCTGCATAAATAACAGTGATAGGAATTGATGTTTAACAAGTAAAACTTTGTCATCACCGCATCTCTAAGCTTTGGAAGACTGCATTCCAATTTTGTCTTTAATAAGATTGCCAATTACTCAGAAAAGATGCCCTGGACTATTTTTATGACTTAGCAAGATTTAGTATACATCAAGGGGTGGCAACTTGTAACAAGGGCTGCATTTAGCCTAGGAATCCCTTTCTGTGCCAACATGTTCCCTTGCAAGGGAGATGGGCGGGGAATAAATTGAAATAATAAATAAATAAATAAATAAATAAATAAATAAATAAATAAATAAATAAATGTTCGTTGTCTAACCGTGATATATTGAATAAACCCAATTAACAAGGTTTGCACAAAATATTAAAACATAGTTTATAACTCTGTTGCAAAAACTCAAGCAACTATGGTTTTGCTACTGCACCCTGGCTTGGAACATTACATGGATCCAGCTGGTTTGGAACTTTTACACAAAGAGGCTCACCAAGGTTTGGGGAAGATGTGAAGATTTTGGAAGGGGCTCTTAACTGATTTATTAGCTGCTAGTGTTGGTTGCTGTTATATGGTCGTAAGCATTGTGTCCATTTGCTATTTTTAAATAGCCTTGTGAATGGTCACTTGAGTACCTATAAGGAAATAAGCACTTTGGGAAGCAAATGAGGAGTTTAATTCAGGCTACTTTACATTACTCTACATTTCTTAAAAATGTAAATGTCCCCCCCCCCCCGCACATTTGTGCAGTCGTGTCCGACTCTAGGGGCTGGTGCTCATCTCTGTTTGTTAGCTGAAGAGCCAGCATTGTCCGAAGACGCTTCCACGGTCATGTGGCCGGCATGACCCCCGCGGAACGTTGTTACCTACCCACCGAAGTGGTACCTATTCATCTACTTGCATTTGCATGCTTTCGAATTGCTAGGTTGGCAAGAGCTGGAGCTAGTGCGGGAGCTCACTCCGTCACGTGGGACTAGGGATTCGAACCTCTGAACTTGCGATCTTCCGATTGACAAGCCTGGTGTCTTACCCGCTGAGTAATTCTATTTGTAGCTTGTGTCAAAAGTTGGTAAGGTTAGAGAGGAGAGCCAGAGCTAACCTGTTTACTAAGCCCAAAGTGACAGATGTAGCCTCTGATCTTGAAATATCTCATGTTAACCAGGGGTTGTTTGGTTTTTACTGAGCAGGCTATCTGATACCAGCCACTTTGGTTTATAAACCATGTTTTATACTTTAGAAAGTTGTAAGGATCCTGACAATTGTGATTTAGTCAGCAAACCATGCTTGAGCAAGCCATGGCAAACCATGGCTTAGAGAAATGGTTCTTAAACTGTTTGACCCAATTACCCCTTTTCCCAGTCTTGAATAATGTCTTTATCCCCACCAGAAAACAGACTCTGTGGTTTTACACAAGTGTCTTACACAAGTGCAGCAGCAGTCCCAAACTGGATCCTCAACTCACAAACAAGCAATTACAAATTGCTCCGTTACCTCCAGGATATGCCCAAATTACCCCCTTGGGGTAATTACCCCAGTTTAAGAACCATTGGCTTAGAATAACAAATAAACCCAGTTTGTGTTTATGTGGTGTGGCTAAATTTGCATACTATTGCATGTTATAGTTTACTTAGCCATCATGTATTGATTAAAAAAATAGGATGGGATAGCATAGCACACTTATCACAGTTGGTGCTATGAACAACTGAGTTCACGGAAACAAACAACTACAGTATGGCTTAGTATGTTATGGTTTAGTGTGTTATATAAACCAGGGTGCTATTTGCACACTTGAACAAAAACAAAAAAAGATTTCACCCATTAAGTAGAGCTACAAAAATCCAGGTAACCACTAGATGGCAGCAAAGAGACATAGCTGTGTCTCTGCTACCTTCTTCCTGGTCATCTGGATTTTTTGTAGCCCAGATCTGACAGCCCTGTTCTTTATGTAAGAAGGCCTGGCTATAGGTCTAAATGCAGAATGCTAAAAGTGGTTTATCTCTATGTGTCTATTGATGGTTGATCTGTCTCTATGCCAAGCTTCCAGGAATTCCCTAGCATTTTTGGTTTTGGCTTGATCTAAAATGCTTATCATTTCCCAGTTGAAAGTGTGGTTGAGACTGTCCATGTGTTGTGAGAGTAAGGAGTTTTTGTGCTGTCTTCTGACTGCTAGTTGGTGTTTGGGGATGCGCTCTGCTGGTCTCTGCTACGCACAACCACTTTTACATACCATTCCAAAGAGACAATGAAAAACCTAGGGAGGAAACAAAAATACTAGAACACAGCCACTCTAGCAGCCAACACTCAGATAAGCAGGGATCAACATCAGACAAATAATCAGGCAGAAAACAATGCTCCAATCAAGGAACCACCAAGGAAGAAACCACACCCCCACCAAAACTGGCAGGACAAGCTACCATATATAAACAGGCAACAAACCCCACAATCACTCACACTGATGATGTTACCTAGTTGGGTAATGGAATTTCTGCAAGCAGGCAACCAAACCCAAGAATTCCACAGTTCAACCCTGAGCTACATATATTCTCTTCTATTAGATCCTCATAACTTTCCCTTTATCAGGGAAGCCAATGCAAATCCATTCTCCATGGATTCTATGACCAGTGAAAACTCACTACTACATTAGTAGTACCCTGAAAAAAATATTGCTGCATTGCTCATTTAGGAAGTCAAGAGGATATCTACTACACTCCTAGCCATCAGTCTATCTCTTGTTACAAGAGTCCTATGCATGCCAGAACTTTTAAGAAATACAGGAAAATCAATCAATATCCAGATCACTGCACAACTGCTCTGAGGCAGAGGGAATGTCCAAAGAGTGCCCACCTAACATGTATTTGGCTTCAGATTACCTGGTACAGGCCTGTGGTTGCCATGAAGACCTTGAAACATTGATCCCTTCTGAACCCAAAGGATGGAGGTTGAAGTCACCCAATACCAGAAGGGGAAGGGACTCCAAAAACCTGCCTGGCAACCATGTCAAGCAGGTCAGGCTTGGACCCTACTGGGTGGCAGGGTGGCTGGTATACCAGCAGGATCCCTAGCTTGTTCCTGTTACCCAATTTAATACATAGGCATTCATATTCCACTACCTCAGCAGGACCCATAACAATCCAATCATCGGAACACAGGTGTGAGGTCTGTCGGCAGCTTCAGTACGTTCTTTCAGTTATCAAAATGTCTAGTTTCATGTCACAGACATCTAACCACAGGTGTTGAGTTTGCAAAACATGCTAGCTAAAATGGGATGACTTGTTTGTGAACACAGCTACCATGTTGTACAAATTCAAAATGCCATCTTGACTATCGTTAACCAATAACGTATATAAAGTGGCATTTTAAGTTCATACAAGTTCATTTTAAGTTCATTAACTAATTGATTCATTAACCTACACACAGTACATTGAATCTTTAACTAAGAAAGCTGGACTTGCCAAACACCACAAAACCATAAAGGAACAAATTCCATTTAAAATTAATCTAGCTCAACACATTATGTTAGTGCATCTGCTATGACATGAACTTTTCTGGTTAAGTATTTTGTCTGAATAAAGTCTGAATTCAAGAGTGAATCCTAGCAAGTAGGATGGCCCTACTCTTGCTGCCTAAGAGCAATATGAGAAACCATATCTGACATGGTTTGCTTAGTTGTAGCTTAGCTTGTTGTGCAAACCCAGCTATTGTGGGTTTTATTTTTTTTTTAAAAAGAATGATTTATGACTTAAAGCCAATTGTGGCTTGTTCAACAATCTGTAGTAAGCAAAGCAAAGCTTGTTATGCTAATCCCACCACTGACTCCAAATGAAAACATAATGGAATCATTTATGCAAGGGCCTGCAGTTGGTGAATCAAGACTTCCAGAATCCTCAGTCACCATAGCCAAGGATGATTGATGTTGGGAGTCATTGATTAGAAATACCAGAAAGGTTCCTGCTTCCACACTATGACCAACTGCAATTCTGAGCATGGAAGCCTCAGCAACTAAGGAGAATCAAAGCAATTATATTTGTCTCCACAAAAGTCACATTCCCTTGCTCTTGGCCAAGCCTAAAAAAGAAAGGGATTGAAAGCACCCCCACCCCACCCCCTTCTTGAAAGCCCTGGGAGTAGCTCACAGGCAGCTTTTGATGTGGTGTCTGCATTTTCCTTTTCAAGTGCATCAGGAGAAGATGCCATGTGTAGCAATGTGATTACCTTTTGCAAGTAAATCAGCCCTTGCCCAAGAGTTTAAGAAAAGCGTGGACCATCAAAAAGAGAGAGAGAAAAAGATTCAGACATGTCCCTCATCCTAGGGAGCTGTGGTGACAAATATGATGCATGGGCTACAGAGGGTTAATTCTAAAGCAGCAGGAGAGGGCAGGAAAACAGAAGAAGCTGTTCCTGGCTTTCAATCAGTTCCCAACAGATGCTCAGTGTGACTTTAGCAGATAGGGCAATGCAAGAGTGGGAGAAATCAGTTCCGTGCTGGAAAAAAAATGCCCTGTTTTGTTTTCCAGCCATTTTCATCCTATCTGATAAAAGAGAATTTGCTTTGAAATATCTTTCAAAAGAGAGGAGAATTTCAGAGAGATTCCAAGGACAGAATTCTTGCATTTCTTTAGTGATATGATGGCCAAGTGACATGTGTGAATATCCTTTTCTTTCATTGTACAATCCTCTCTCCATAAATCTAGAGCTTCCCTGTCTTCCCCGGTTTCAATTAAATCTCAAGAGAAGTCAGAAGGGAACTCCTGTTGAGCTTTTTCTCACACCAGCAATAGTGCATTCTGCCACCTCCAAGAAGAAAGTAATTTTTTAAAAAATCAAAAGAAATACTTAAACCACCTGAGAATTAAATAAAGCCTCTTTCATGGCGTGGGAGCATACCCTTTAGAAAGTCAAAGACAGACTTCAACACAGCATTAGTAAAAGTGTACTGGTTATTGCTTTCTTTGCCAGCAAGAAAACGTCAAAGGACAGTGTGCCTTAAACAGATTTAACAGTTGTTTTCCCAGAACCATCTGTTTCTGTTAGTGGGCCTAGGATTTTCTGCAATTTTGAGGAAGCATTGATAAGTGGTATGAAAAGTGTGTTGTGCACATATCCTTGGATGAGATTTACTTCTGGAAAGTGAAATGTAGTTTTCAGTCATCTCCCAGGTAGCAAGGAATACCTGGAGCTGAAGGTGATCCCTTGATGGTGTTCCTTACCTGGCCTTTCATCAGCTTTGTGACATATCTCATTTCCTCCCATTTGTCCCTCTTCTTTCTTACAATTCTACCCAGTAGCCTGTTAACTTATTCACATACAATGGCTGCCTTCAAACAAGACAATTAACATTTAACCACACAGATAACAAATTAATCCATTATCTATGTTTGCACTATTTGTTGGTCATAAACTAACTATGGGATAGCTTTGCATAACACAGTAAGACACAAACACACACACACACACACACACACACACACACACCAACTAACCAAAGTTAATACTGTCCAAATTAGTAGGTTGCACTAATGTCACCACTTCAACTGATCTAAGTATATAGTGTGACCAAAAATATTCAGTCAGGTCTGCTAAAATCTGCTTCCCAATTCCATGAAAACATTAGTAAAGGTAAAGGTTCCCCCCGCACATTTGTGCAGTCGTGTCCGACTCTACGGGCCGGTGCTCATCTCCGTTTGTTAGCCGAAGAGCCAGCGTTGTCCGAAGACGCTTCCGCGGTCATGTGGCCGGCATGATGCATGCGGAACACTATTACCTACCCACCGAAGTGGTACCTATTCATCTACTTGCATTGGCATGCTTTCGAATTGCTACTTTGCAATAAAAAGGGCTTCCATTTTTCTTTTTCATTCTCAGGATACTTTAGAGCCTGTTGGACTATTTTCGGGGGCATTTTAAAATTTACTCTATTATTGTAAGGTGTGTAAGGTGGGTGTCTGCACTCATTTCTTTCTTTATATCATACTTCTCCCTATCATTCTGTAGCCTCATTGGTTGCTTTCACATCCTAATCTATAAAAGCCTCCTTGGAAAACCAATTTGATTATTTTTTTGTTTGTTTTGGGTTATTTATTTATTTATTTATTTATTTATTTATTTATTTATTTATTTATTTTGAAGCATGGAAACCCAAAAAGGCTGCAATCTGCTGAGAAATGAATGAGCAACCAAAGAGCCATCTATGGTAAATGCAAGAATCCTGAACCTCTTTCATGAGAACACTGCAATTTATTTATTTATTTGTTTGTTTTGTATTTAATATCCCGCCTTTATTATTTTTATAAATAACTCAAGGCGGCGAACATACCAAATACTCCTTCCTCCTCCTATTTTCCCCATAACAACAACCCTGTGAGGTGAGTTGGGCTGAGAGAGAGGGACTGGCCCAAGGTCACCCAGCTGGCTTTCATGCCTAAGGCGGGACTAGAACTCTCAGTCTCCTGGTTTCCTATTGGCTCCTTCTAGGGCTGAGAGACAGGGACTGCCCCAAGGTCACCCAGCCAGCTTTCATGCTTAAGGCGGAACTAGAACTCACAGACTCCTGGTTTCTAGCCCATTGCCTTAACCACTAGACCAAACTGGCTCTACAATTTCTTTTCTCCAACAAAAATGGAAGGTCATCCACTTGAAAAATGGAAATGTAAGGTTTGAATGGAGTATAAGATTCTAAGACTGAGGTTTGTTCATGGACATAATGGGCTATCACTGATCAATTGCAAGATTATTAATTTTTTTAAAAAAAAATGGCAGCTACTGGCCAGCAGAGAACATAGGAGCAAATGAGTACAGGATGAAATGGCTGGACAGCGACCAGCCCTTGGAAGGGAGGACACATGCTAGACAGTGCAGTCAGCTGGAGGTGGAAATGCCACTAGGGAACTAACCACTGAAGACCACATACCCCCAAAGAGTTAAAATGGTTTCAGTCAGAAACCAACCATTTTGAATTGAAGCTGGAAACCATGAGTGAAGGTGCACAGGACATCATCCTAGGTGGCCCATAATGGTAATGGGCCAAGCAGAAAGTGCAGATCATCCCAGAGAAAGTGAGTGAGAAACCCTTGTTGATCTACTGGAAATCACACAGTGACCTACTAATAAATTTAGATTTGCTTCCCTTGCCTTTAGGGTCATCCTGCTTTATCTTAGAATTGTCGCTGTCCATGGTGTATTCTGCACAACTGTTCTTTACTTGTGAAGCCATGTTTTGCAAAGACGAAAGATTGAAGTCTGATTCATATGAAACTTTGTTGATCTAGAGGTACTCTACCCTCGGGAAGAGGAGGAGAAAAAGAGGGAGACAATTCAACATGAAAACAAACATTGACAAATTAGGAAGATACTTCCTTGAAGATATATTAAGCATGCATTTCATCTCTTAGAACTCCTGTAGCTATCTTCCAAATTGCACCTTGGCCCTACCCATTTTGTGTGGACTGTCACACAAAACCTGGTACCAGAATGGACAGAAGTTGCAGTCACTTGGGAAAGCTGAGGAAGAATGCCAGGACAATTTGCCAAAGGGTGGTAGGACCAGAACAAGTAGTAGGTGAGACTAGAACCAAAGGAATAGAATCTCTTGTCTTTTTTTTCCTATGCAGTACTTTTCAGCTCATGCAAAGTAAGATTCAGGTGGGGGAACACACACACTCTCCTCTCTTTTTAAAAACATATCTGGGCAAGATCTTTGATCACAGATTGGCTGTACTCAGACAATGTACTGAACCAGATCAGAAAAAAGGAACCCTAACAGATTTGTACAGCTTGCTAAGCTTGTTAATGTTAGCCCTTGTTAATTTTTGTTGCTGTAGCTGTTGCTGTTGCTTAACATGCTGGGAGGACCAAAGATGTATTTATGTATTTTTTGAACTCCCAACTTTTGGTTAATTCAGTAGCCAGGTTAAGCAAATTGTGGTGTGTCTAGCTGAATACTCTTACCACCCTCTTCCAGACCTTCACATCAAGCATGCAAAAAGCTTTTAAAGCAGCCAGGAGTGGAAACAGAGCTTGTATTCATACATTCACATCCTTCACCCTGAATTGGTTGTTTATGTGAATAGACAGGAACATGCCTGCACTGGATTTCCTTTCCTTTCCTTCCCTCTTCCTGTCTCTCCTTTACCCTGTTCTCTCTCTTTTCCTTCTGCTGCTCCCTTTTCCCACCCCATGTGCTACTGAGAAAGGAAAAATGTCACTCTTGCCAAAGGTCTGAATTGATGCAGTTGCAGTCATTTTTAAAATTAGGCCAATGGCTGCATATGGAGCTCGGGCTGCAGGTTGTCCACCCCCTGCATTAAGGCATAATAAGTTTTCCTGAATGATCTTGAGCAACTACTTTTCATTGCTTTTGTAGGGCTAGTAAGGGTGGGGTGTAAATAATGTCTTTATATATCTTCTATACTTCCAGGGCATGACATTCATTAATGGGGAGTGGAGAAGAATAAGCTCCATTTCTCTTGGCAGAGCAGAAAGAATTCTCTACTGGTTTCATTCTGGGTTGGAATAATCAGTATAATATGAGGGCTTGATTCACACTAGAAGCAAAGACATTATGTGGTTTGTTTGTTTTTGACTTAATAAGATGTATTAACCCACACATTAATGGATTTGCCTTAGCATTCAATAAACCATAAGAACAGATCTCGAAATAGTGGAGAATATAAGTAGCCCAGAGTTGAGTTGCTGGGTTCCTGGTGTTCTCCAAGCCTGGAGAACACCAGGAATTGGTTGTCTTCTTGTGCTTGTGTAATAAAAAGCATTTCTGTCAGGGTTCCTTGCATAAGCTCTAAAGGCAAATTGATGCCTGTTTCTTTAAAAGATGGCAGTGGCCAAAGATGGAGGGAAAAGCTAAGTGTATGTAGATTATGGAGAAAGGATATTCAGTCTACTGAGGATTAGTAGCTATGGCATATAGGAAACTACATTTTAGCAGGTTAGGTTTTTGTTCGTTTCAGTCATTGCATTAAACTATAATGTGGTTCACTTTGTTTTGGCTTCACATGCTGGATGAATCAAGGGACTTGTGATGTACATTGAATAAAATATAAAGAAGGAAACCATGGCTTAGTGCAATGTATGATCCCAGGCTATTTGTTCAGTGTTGTCCAAACTGATTGGTGTTACAACACCAGATTCCAGGCATAGAGAGAGATTGTTCCCAGCAAAGTATCTGACCTGATACTTTGAACTAGCCATACCAGGGACTGCCCCTGTAACATTTTTTCATGCCATCCATGAGCTTTCCCCTTTAGCCATAGTTCTTTCCCACAAAGTTCTAATAGAAACTACGTCCAGAGGTCAGGAGGGAATCTCCTGAGTCTGGAGGCCAGGAGGAAGCAAGCCGGCAGCCAGGAGCAAGTGACAAACACTAAAACAGGCCAAAAGGTCAGGTTACCAAATCAGCAGCTAATGAGCATATGGGTCAAAGGGTAGTAGAGCCATCAGAGGGTCGGGTGGTGAATAGGCACTCAGTCTGACCTACAAGTTTCAAAAGCAAAAGATTGCTCAGATCGAACGGTTGGTCCCAGGCCTTGCAAACTGGGGGTGATGGGGTTGAAGGTCAGTCAACATATCTGGAAAACGTCAGGTTGGGAAAGGCTTGGTTAGCCAGTCTGGATGGCCCAGTTCAGCCTCATCTAGTAAACATACTGCCCGTGTGTTTGGAAAATAGATTACTGCTGTGGGTCCTGGTCCACAGCTATCCATTTATTCCAGGACAGAGAAGCCAAAAGGCCGAGGACTCCAGCCCACCTACAGCTGGTGTTACTACATGTATGGTAACTTAATAATGCAGAGGAGAATCAGAAAAGGTGACTGCCACCACTGTAGAAAATGTCATGATTTGCCATGGTAGAGTGGATTTGCTCTACAACACAAAACAAACAAACAAACAAATGAAAAACCAAAGATGTGAAACAAAGCACTGAGGGCAGAATGAATCATTATTGCTCTGTTGATATGTATATACACACTACCTCTGAATTTTGTAAAGTCCAAAATTGAGAAGATAAAGTTACAAGTTTATTATCACCCCCAGAAACAATAAGGGAAGCTCCCCAAGCCATCAGTGTGTGTGTGTGTGTGTGTGTGTGTGTGTGTGTGTGTGTGCGCGCGCGCGCGCACGAGTCTGTGTGTCTGTGCTTTTCCCCAACAGCAGCTTTTTAAAATCATTAACCATCACACTAATGTGTAGGATCTAATCTCTCCCTGTGCGAAAATGACAGCAGCTTCAGCATTCGATCTCATAATTGTGTTTTGATCAGGCATGCCAAGTTCCCAAAGCCTCTGCTTGACGCATTAAGAAGTGATATTGTTAAAGAGAAACGTCCAGTGTGGGAAGAGAGAAGCCCCTTTCAGTTCCAGAGAGCTCCTCCCCATGGCATATGGGGTCATTTTTAGCTTTTTGCAGATGATAAGAGGAGGAGATGTAGCAAATTCATCTGTGGGCTTCCCTGGTCACTGAGGTGCATGAGCCAAAGGGCTGTGGTGGGACCTTGTAGCTGTTCACCCCTGCTTCAGGGCCAAAATCTGAGACCTCTCCAACCCCTTGTATGGTTGCAGGCAAGAATCTGGCAGGCAAGAGGCTATTCTCATTCTGCCAATGTGTCTGCAATAAACAAATCAATAATTAAGAGAAAATGCATTTTAGCCTTGAAACAGTGTCCAGATGGGGGGTTATGAGAGGTTTTGAGAGGAATTTGGAGAACCTGGAAGTATTTGTGGGAAGTCCTGGATTCAAGGGCATTGGTGAGGTCAGAAAGAACCAACGTCATGTATATAGGACTTATTTATTTATTTATTTATTTATTTATTTATTTATTTATTTGATTTCTATAGCCGCCCATCTCAACAAGTGACTGGGCTGCTTACAACAATAAAAACCATAAAACAGTTAAAGCAATTACAATTAAAACAATTAACATACAAAATAAATATACATGATTGCCCAGTAAGCAATGTATGGATGTTAATATAGCCAAGAAACGGGACCATTCCCACGTTTGGGGCCCCAGTTGGAGACGAGTTATTTTAACAGTGGAATCCATTAAATTCAACTGGACGTATCCTCTAGTACAGATTTACTCTATTTGATGCCTTTCTTCCAGACTTCCAGAATACCTGAAGAAATCACTTTTGGCTACGTTGGCTGGATATTATGGGAAGAGAAGTCCAGGGAGCATCGAATTGGGGAAGGGTAACCTGGAAATAAGCTCTGCAAAGCTTCAGAAGGGGTGGTTTTGCTTATATGATGTTTCAGTGAAGTATCCTTTCTTCTATGAAGTGGCATTGACATCACACCCCCTTTCTAAAAATGGAGGAAAGTGTCTCTGTTGCTTCACTTCGTGTCACTCCAAGACCTTGTGTTACAGTTCTCGTAACCAGAGGTATCACCTCCTTGCCTCCAGGAGGTAAATTGTGACTTGGTTCAATTCTTTTAGCATATAATTAGGAACTGCTGCCTAAATCTTAACAGAGAATACAAAATGGGATGGAGCCTGTGCTCTGAGCCAGAAGATCCAAGCATATTAGGTTTTTATAGTATATTACCACAACACTACTATTATATATTTTTTTATCTAGCTGTATTGCTTAAAGTCCATTCCAAGTAGCTTATACATAAATTAAAAGTCACTAAAATCCACAGTAACAATTATAACCAGCTAGAACTGAAAGTGACTTCAGTTCATCCACAGCAACATCCCTCGGTGCCCAACTTCAGCAGCCAAAAGATAGATTCTTAAAGAGCTAATTGTACAGCAAAGGCAACAAACAAGTAACTTTTGATATTAATTTATTTAGTAACTCACAGTTCGCAAAATGTTGAATATGTTGAATAAGGTGAAGGATTTCCATAGAAGATCTTTAAAACATGTCCTGCTTATATAGGGCAAGGGGACTAATTATTTGAGGATGTCAGTTACATAGCACACGGCTTGTGTGCTGAAGATTCAGTGTTCCCTTTTCACCAACTTTTGGGAAAGTAAATTTTGCAAAGACCACTCTCTGAAAGATTGGAGAGCTACTCAGCTGAACAGTGAGACCAGATCTTTTTGGATTACAATATCCAGGTTTCCCACCTATAATGATCAACATGGAAAGGGGGTGGAACTCAGTATCAGAGCAACTGCCACGCATCACCAAGCCCCAGGTTTAATTCTTGGCATCTCTGGGTAGAGCTGGAAAAGATTTGAGCCTGAAACCTGGTAAGCAGGCCAGCATTTTCCAAACTCAACCGCTTCCAGATGGGTGGACATCAACCTCCAGAATTTCCCAACCAGCATGGCCATTGCTGAGAATTGTGGGAGGTGACATTCAATGAACTGAAAGTGGCCAAAATTGAGAATAACTGATATAAACTGTAATAACATGAATGGTTCTAATTTGGGTAAAGGCTCTTCCTATGCTGCTTGAGGTACTGCAGTTTCAAGATCAGTATATATGTCAACTGAGTTAAGAGCTTACACTCTAGGATTTTCTGTGCAGAGAGATGCTGGATGAGCTACAATGCTTGTCTTTTGTTCTCTGGAGGGAAAAAAGAAAATAAAGGCAGAAAGTAGAAAAGGGAATGATACCTTCCCAGCCTCCTTTGGAACATCTGGGAGGAAGAAAAAAAATGGTCCCCAGATAACATTGTGATTGTGTGGTGCTGGCATACAAAATTAACTGTGAGAGGAGATGACTAAGTTTTTTGTGGCATGGGAAGAGGGCTATGGAGAGCCAACAGCTAGCCTTGGAAAGTAGGGCTGAAGAGCCATTTAGTGCCCATGGAATCCTTCCACTGTTAGCCGTGGTGGCTGATAAAATGTAACAACTCCAATTAATCCTTGGGTTCTTTGTTTATTCCCAGCAAGCTAGTATGGATACTGATTGTTAAGGGTGATAAATGCAGCTGCAAGATTTTCAATTTATTCTTGAAAAAAGAGGGCTTTCTTAGAGGCAATCCTCATATCTTTGGAACTTCCTTCGAATTAGCTTATGCCTTGTCCTTACAGCACAGTTGTATAATCCTTTAATGTGTACTAACTTGTGAGGTCATGGGTGTAAAAGCAGTGTACAAATATGCTGAAACAAAAACATAAATAATACAAAGTGAAATCCTCCTTTCTTCTCTGGTGACTACTACTGTATAAATAATGATTCATTTATTCTATTCTTAATTATTGGGCTTTTATTGGGCTTGACTGTAAAGTCAAGATAGATAACTGCTATTCAATCATTTAAGAGTCTAGATGAATATGACTAACTTGGTAGACCATAAAATAAATAGAATTCTAGTGCATCTACAAAGAACTGTGGCCAGATCGATCAAAATCTATGCTAATCATTATCTTTAATTATACACATTTCCATTCCTACCCTCTATTTCTTTTAATACAAGTTACTAATTGCTAATAGAATGTTTGCTGAAAGATGTTAACCTTAGGATTAAAAATAATAATAACTGGCTCCATTACAACCTTAGCTGATAATTATATTTATATTTCTTTCCTTTTTTACTTAATTGAGGTCTTTATGGTCAGCCATTCACTTTATTTGCCATAATTCTTTCTAATTATAGTTTAATTGTACAAAATAATTTTGATACCTTATTTTAATTGTAATTGTCATTTTTATAACATCTTAGTTAAGAAAGCATTAAAAGCTTCTAACTACTCTGATTTGTGGCTAGAAGCATTTTGAGTGGAAACTAACAACAGCAGGATGGGGGTAGGCATACGTTTTTAAACTGAAGCAGGAGAAATAATTAAAATAGAGCTGCTTTCTTATGAGTGACTAATGGCCAACCTTAAGAATCCAATGAGAAGTTATTTGTCCATGAAAACTGACATAAAACTGAATTAATTGCAGTTGTGTAATAATAATAATAGTAATACAGTACACTCTATGTCTTGGTACATTGCATGTACCTCCTAGTTGGCAAAATGTGGATAATGGTATATTGGTGTGCAAGATAGGCTGTAGATTGCATAGAATAGCTTGAACCTACCTGGCATAAAATTGAGCTTTCATTGTGCTTGTGTCATACTGGCCAAAATTTGCCAGAACTGATTGGTACTCTCCTTACCATTAGCAGGTAATGTTGCATGTGACTGATAACCTAAGTTTACATCTTCTCTATCTTACAAAAACCCTTAAGTGAAAGCCTCAATTGACCAAAGCCATGATGGGCAGTAGAGGTCAATAACTATGGACCAATCTGGTGATGACCATGGCATCTGTAATATTGCAAGTTAAGAGTGTAAGAGGGATAATGCAAAGAACTTGAATTAGCAAATGAAATGAAAGAAAGAGCAATAGATATTGTGTTTCTGTGAAACTAAAAGAAAGAGGAAGGATGAAATAGATCTGAATGAAGGTAGTTTGATCTTGTGGAGTAGAGTTTATGAATACATACAGGGAAGTGAAGGTTTAGTTATGAATATATATCAGAAAGCATGAACAGGTATTATTTAGATTGCTATGGGTGTGTATGAAAGCAGGAATCCATGGGTTGATAATATTTATTGTTACCTCCAGTGAATTGCCAACAATATGCCAACAAATTTGGAAAACTCAACAGTGGCCACAGGATTGGAAAAGGTCAGTTTACGTTCCAATTCCAAAGAAGGGCAATGCCAAAGAATGTTCGAACTACCGTACAATTGTGCTCATTTCACATGCTAGCAAGGTTATGCTCAAAATCCTACAAGCTAGGCTTCAACAGTATGTGAACCGAGAACTACCAGAAGTGCAAGCTGGGTTTCGAAGAGGCAGAGGAACTAGAGATCAGATTGCCAACATTTGCTTGATCATGGAAAAAGCAAGAGAGTTCCAGAAAAACATCTACTTCTGCTTCATTGACTACACTAAAGGCTTTGATTGTGTGGATCATAACAAACTGTGGCAAATTCTTAAAGGGATGGGAGTACCAGACCACCTTACCTGTCTCCTGAGAAACCTGTATGAGGTTAAGAAGCAACAGTTAGAACCAGACATGGAACAACCGATTGGTTCAAAATTGGGAAAGGAGTACGACAAGGCTGTATATTATCACCCTGGTTATTTAACTTATATGCAGAGTACATCATGAGAAATGCCGGGCTGGATGAATCACAAGCCGGAGTTAGGATTGCTGGGAGAAATATCAACAACCTCAGATATGCAGACGATACCACCCTAATGGCAGAAAGTGAAGAGGAACTAAAGAGCCTCTTGATGAGGGTGAAAGAGGAGAGTGCAAAAGCTGGCTTGAAACTCAACATTAAAAAAAACTCAGATCATGGCATCTGGTCCCATCAATTCCTGGCAAATAGAAGGGGAAGAAATGGAAGCAGTGACAGATTTTATACAGATGGTGACTGCAGCCATGGAATTAAAAGACGCTTGCTCCTTGGGAGGAAAGCTATGGCAAACCTAGACAGCATATTAAAAAGCAGAGACATCACCTTGCCAACAAAGGTCCGTATAATTAAAGCTATGGTTTTCCCAGTAGTAATGTACGGCTATGAGAGTTGGACCATAAGGAAGGCTGAGCACCAAAGAATTGATGCTTTCGAGCTGTGGTGCTGGAGAAGACTCTTGAGAGTCCCTTGGACTGCAAGGAGGTCAAATCAGTCAATCCTAAAGGAAATCAACCCTGACTGCTCATTGGTAGGACAGATACTGAAGCTGAAGCTCAAATACTTTGGCCACCTAATGCGAAGAGAGGACTCACTGGAAAAGACCCTGATACTGGGAAAGACTGAAGGCAAAAGGAGAAGGGGACGGCAGAGGATGAGATAGTTAGAAGCATCACCGATGTAATGAACATGAATTTGAGTAAACTCCGGGAGACAGTGGAGGACAGGAAGGCCTGGCGTGCTATGGTCCATGAGGTCATGAAAAGTTGGATGACTGAACAACAACCACCACCAGTGAATTGAATTTCAGGGGAAAGTATGTAATGTTCTGAATGAATGTGATCCAGGGGAAAAATTATTCTGTTAAGTAACTTGAATGGATGGGTGAGGCAAGAGGAGATAGTACAGAAAAAGTGATTAGGCCTTTTAGAGATCCAATAATGAATGAGAATGGTGACTGGTTTGTTTGTTTGTTTCAAATACATGGTTTAAGGATAAGTTGATTCAAATATGTACAGGAATACATCACAACCCATTCTTTATTTCATTGTTTATGAAGAAAAGAGACTTTGAGTTTGGCAGCCCTATAAATCCAGTAAATAAACAAATGAACAAAATAAAAACTGAGAGAATTAGTGAAAAATCCAAGGGTGATAAGTGGCTCTGAATGTGGAATAGAACATTATTTTGGTAGGATCAGGAGTGGATTGTGGGGGGAAAGCATGTAGAAGAAAAGAAATGAAAGAAACTAAAATAAAAATAGAATGACTCTAGAAAGACAAAATGCAAGTCTTATAGGAAAAACTGTTAGAAAATAGATTAATTTCTTCAAGAATGATGAAGTGATAAAGTCTGTGGATAAGAAAAAAAATACTTATAAGAAAGTGATTGCTGAAAAATGAGGGTGAAAGATACTGTACAATGTGCATAGAAAGAAAATGGCAGTTGCAAAAAGTGTATTCAATAAAAGCGAGGAATGGTTAATTGTTTTGGAAGTGAGTGAAATAAGGATCTTGCAGCAGAGTTACTGGATTTTTTTCCCAAGAGTTCAAAGCAGGAGTTCAAGAGCTTTCCCTCTTCTAATTTTTTGTCAACAATTTTGAGGACTAGGTCAGGCTGAGAGATAATGACCAACCTGGATAAACATGCATTGAGCTGGGCAATTAGGATGTTACATTTGTCTCTGCATTCATATCTCCAGGTCACGCACTTCATATCATTTCAATTACAGGTTACAGTTACAGAATCTGGACACTGCTCATTTAATTAGCTACGTTCCCTTAGCTTGCAGCAGACTCAAGGCAAAAGCCTTCTCCAAGCTTTGTGTTATTAAATGCAGCTGATTATTCTGTCAAGAAAGGGAGGAAGAATACATTCTTGCAGATTTTATGTATTTATTTTATTTTATTTTCTATCCCACCTTTATTATTTTTATAAATAACTCAAGGCGGCGAACATACCTAATACTCCTTCCTCCTCCTATTTTCCCCACAACAACAACCCTGTGAGGTGAGTTGAGCTGAGAGAGAGGGACTGGCCCAAGGTCACCCAGCCAGCTTTCATGCCTAAGGCGGGACTAGAACTCTCAGTCTCCTGGTTTCTAGCCTGTTGCCTTAACCACTAGACCAAACTGGTCTAGTGTGAAATTTTGTACTGTAAGATTTTGCTTACAGCATCCTCAGCAACACAGACAAGTTTCTGCCTGAAGAGTATCCTGCTGTTTGGATTGCTTCTCAGAAGAATTCTGTTTGAACTCTATTTTGTAATGTCTATAGAACTGAGCCTATGTGTAATTATTTGGAAATAAGTCCAAATGATTTAAGCAAGGTTCACTTCCCTTTGAACATTCATTGGATCTGACTGCATGATCTATTGGCTGTTTACACATTCTGCCAACATGGCTTCTTTTAGCTATGTTTTGTTGAACAAGCCATAGTGGGTTCATACATAACAACAATCTATGGTTTACATACTATTTATGTATTTAATGTATAAGCCTGCCCAACTCACAAACAAACTCTAAGTGGCTAACCTCAGGAGTAAAAACAACAGAAAAAATATGAAAGCAAGAATCTAAAAAACACATAATATCACATATCTATCAAGCACATATCTATCAAACAACCTCCGTAAAGATGGGCTCAGCTAGCACCCTGGGCCAATGTATGAGGGATAATACCAGGTCTTCAAAGCCTTGTGAAAGGCTGGCAGGGACCATCTGGATTCCAGAGGGTGCACTATGCCACAAGGCAGGCACTGTCACAGAGAAGGCATATCTCCTGGGTCCTATCAGGTGCTATTGTTTAATAGAGTGGACTTGGAGTATGTCCAATCTGTCAGATTTTATGGGACAGGCCAAATCAATAGAAGATGGATAGTCCCACTAATAACCTGTACCTGGGCTATGAAGAGTTTTGTAGATGATAAGCAACACCTTGAATTGCTCTCAGAAGCCTACTGGGAGCCAGTGCAGCTCACAAAGCAATGGAGTTACATGGGCATACTGTGGTGTGCTCAGAACTACCTGCATCACTGCATTCTGGATCAGCTGCAGATTCCAAGTGGTCTTCAAGGGCAATTGGTACATAAGGTGGATTTCTGCAAAGGCCCTCCTAGCCATGGCTTCTCCCTGCTGTTTGAGCAGGAACTGAGAATTAAGGGCAACCCCCAAATTGTGCACCGGTTCTGCCTGGGGGACTACTACCTCATCCAGAACTAATGATGGAAGGTACACAAATCTGGGGGAGTGGGGTGGGGTAGAGATCCAGTGAGATAGCCTTGAAGCAAATATTCAGAAACTGTTATGTAAAGAAAATGGGCAAAAACTTTTTTAAGTCCTGGGAACAGAGATAGTATTAAGAAGAGACTCAGGTTGGTCCCACCCTGACTCACTGGGGAATTAGATGGAGTGGAAGAAAAGCACGATCAGACTTGCAAGATTCTGTTATTATAGTGTACCAGTAAATAATTGTTCTAGTCTTCCTATGGAGCTGATTTTTGGGTCTGGTCTACTTCATGGGGCTGAGAGAGGGGCTCTAAAACCCATATCAACTCAGTCTTGCTAGGGTTGAATCTAAGCCCGTTCTTCCCCATCTATGCTCCCCAATCTCCAGGCACCAATCACTTGTTCAGCCAGGAACAGAGATGTTTAACTCAGTATCTGATGATATCTGATCCCATGTTGGTGGATAATCTTGCCCAGCAGCTTCATGTAGATGTTAAATAGTCCCATGATGGCTTCTTGAGGAGGGGAAGGACCACTGCCTACTTAAGTACAGATGGGACTGCCCCCTCACCCAAAGATTTATTTACCACCACCTGAACCCAATCACACATCATCTCCCAGAAGGTTTTGCTGAATAAATTTTTAACAAGATAAAAGCAATACAAATACTAGAAAAAAACTAAAGAAAATAAGGAAGAATAGTGAATAAGGAAGAAGAGAAGAGAAGAGAAGAGAAGAGAAGAGAAGAGAAGAGAAGAGAAGAGAAGAGAAGAAAAGAAAAGAAAAGAAAAGAAAAGAAAAGAAAAGAAAAGAAAAGAAAAGAAAAGAAAGGTTGAGTATGAAACATATTAAGAGAGTCCATTTGCCAGGTCAGCCAAGAAGCTGTGAAGGTTAAAGCAGTGTGCTTACAGGATCCTTATCAAATGAAACCTTCCCTGATGATCTCCCAGATTTAGGCTGCCATCCTATACATATTTAGCTGGCTACAATCTGCACTGAATTCAAAGACATTAACTTTTGATTAGTCATAGCTTAGCATGATACAAATCTCCAGATTCCATCCAGAATTCATAGGGAACTTGAACAGAATGTGTGGGATAGCCCAAAAAATTAAGAGAGGGGGACCCACAACTAAATAAAGGGGGGGGGATCTGTTCTTAAAACCAATGGGGAGAATAATCTTTCTAGTCTAGGCAGTACTTCCCTTGATGGTATATTCCATAGGAAGGCAAAATCTGCTATGGCACCAACCATACTTTCTGCCCCACCTGAAATACTGTATGTTTATTTTTCATATAATTTTAATTAAAGATAATCAAACTAGTAAAGGGTGTGCTGCAAAAATGATGGTTGGCTGCAGCTCAGAGAAGTGTCTATCTGCCCAGAGAAAAATGGCAAAGATGTAGATCACAAAGAATACCCTGAGAGGCTGGAAGGAAAGGTGGGGAGCAACCTCAACACTTTAGCTTCTGAAAATGGGAGCTTTATAACTGGCCACACCCACTTTGGCAGCCAATTGCCCAAATTCTGACGTCTCCCAGATGGTAGCCATTTTGTGACAATCCCTACAACAGGAACTCAGAAATCCAAGCAAGCCAGCTGGACCAAAAATTTTGCCTGCTGCTTGGAATATTCTCTCCAGTAGGCAAATATCAGTCAAATATTTCCTCCTCTATCGTACCTCATATGACAAAGGTCTGAAATGTAGTACTCTCTAGGCCACGTTGCGCAACTTGATGATGATGTTGCTTGGAATAAGCAACATCATCAACTTAGGTGGGAACCTCAAATAATTTCATTCCAGGCTTCCTGTTTCCTCAAACAGTTCCTTCCACGTAGATCTGGTAGATGGCTAAAGAATAAACTTCCTTTCAACTTATTCCTTGTCAAAAACTACGATCCTCCTGCCAGCAACCAAAGACCTGCAGTAGTGAAGGGAAATTTGTTGAAAAACAATGGCATAAGTTTATGCAAAGAAACCTGCTGGTTATCGCAACTTGTTTCATCTCAGAGAACAATACTGGTTTTGCCAAATTGCTGATTATTTTTTTCTCAGAATCATCATATCAATAGCCCAGATGCCAATTTATTGCCTTCACTTACGTTATTTTTGATATGCAGTATCTGCTTCAGGGAGTTCAGAAAGATGTTCTGCTGCATGTAGAATCCTCAACAAACCCCTTTTAGAGGTTCAAAAGAATCCTGTGAAATAGTCCCTGCATTTTTACAAATTGTAGTTATGGTCCATAAAACCACATGAAAACTGTGGAAAGGTCATCCCCATATCACTTTAAATACCAATATATATGTATGTGCGTAAAACATTTTACAGCTTAAGTCCTTTGCAGGCATAATTTGCAGTTAAAATATCCATTTTTAATTGCAACATGTTTCTTCTTGTGCTAGGAATTGCATCTTGAAATTCGTAATCCTCACATTCATCCAAAGGCATGAATAAAATCAAAGCATTTTGGAACTACTTTCACAGGTATCCTTAGCAAGGTACAGTTAAGAACATGAATGTGGAAGACTGCTGAATTCCATTTGGCACTCAGCATCAGCTTGCCTAACCAGAAAGGATTACCTGCTGGAATGTGAAATGAGTCTGGTGGGGAAAGAAATGGGAGAAGCAAAACCAACCCTGCACGGGGAAGAACATTTCAGAGAAACCAAGTGAGAAATCAATAAGCTATTTGCTTAAAGAATGAAACCTATTTGTCCAGCATATATAACTACACTCTTCTCAAAGGCAGAGACGGGCTTCCCTAAGTAAGTGAAAGCTGGATTAGAAGAGAACAGTAAATAGAGCTGGTGACATCAACTAGGGCCAGGGCCAGACCTGACAGGGCATAAGACCAGGCACCCCTAGGGTTGGACTCAAGCTTATCAAGGTGTAGCAAGCAGCAGAAGGATAAGTGGAGTGTCACAACTTGCCAAAGGCAAGACTCTACAGCCATCACTGCCTTGATCTTCACACAAAGCCTGTAACTTAAATGTCAGGGGACTGAGATATTCTAGCTACAGTCGCATTTCTTGGGAGGGCTAGATCATTTAAAACAAAACCAAAAAAGTATTTTGGTGTTACAGGATGATGTGTTATAAATCCTACCAGGCATATAAGATAAAATTATAGAAGGTACCTATGATTTTGTCTCATTGTATTGTCCTTTTGATTATTTTCAACTTATGAATAAGTTTCTCAGCCAATGCAAATGTCCTTCCCCTGGCGGTCTAATTCGAAAAGAAAGCGAAGGAACAATATTGGTAAGCCGTCCAGAGTCACTTCCATAGTGAGATGGGCGGTGTATAAATTTAATAAATAAATAAATAAAATATTTTAGTTCCAGTTTTACAGGATTACCAAACTGGACATTTGTATCAATTTTACTACTTCAGGGAGTTCCAGAAGAGTAGGAAGTTGAGCTGAAGTAAAGTATCTGATCATCAGTCACAACAATGTCCCTCCTAGATGCAGCAGACCTGGTTTATCTTATACTGAAATAATACCCATTACTATCTAAACACACAGAGAGAGATTTTCCCTACCCCAAGGTCATGAAATCTTGGGTTAAACAAAAGCAGCCTTCCAGAGGACCCAAGCTCTCTTAAGTGACACAAAATATTTTCCATTGTATAATTCTATTAATTTTGTTCTATTCATCCCCATTTGTTTCATATTTCATTTTTAAAGTCTCTTTTGCTTTATTTCATGTTATTTCCATTGGCTTTCTATTTGTTCTTATTTGTGATGGCTTGGTTAATTTTTTTTTCTTTTTGTTTGTTTGTTCCTATTTGTGATGGTTTTTGGTAAATTCTTCTACTTAGTTGTTATTTTTCCAGATGTCACACAGTTTTGAAGCATTTAAGGGAATACTGGCTGCCAAAGTTGGAGGAGGGGTGCAAAAAGTAAGTTCCTACTGGGAACTGTTTCGTTTTTCCAGTTGCAGATTTGGTTATTCATGTTCCTACATCAATCTGAGGTTGTTTCTTAAAAAGAAAAGTTCACATGATACATAATTTGTACATATTTGCTATAATCTTTGTATGCAATTTGGCATAACCTGTATAGTTTGGAGTTTCACCTAATACAATTCTTTTTTATAGTTTACATTAATGTCCATGTTTACACATACACTTCCCCCTGATATTTCCGTTGTTGTTCCACGGATGTTCTATTGTTGGATTAGGGAGATACACTGCAAAATTTGGAAAATGAGGAGTTATGACCTATTCATTGGTCTGAGAGTGTAAAACCAAGATAAATTATATTAAATAAAACCTAAATACTTTCTTCTGCATCTCAGAATTCAGGGGGAAAAAATTAAACAAAACTGGTGCCAGTGGAGAAAGGTAATCCTCCCACCCAATTCCCAAATGAGTGACAAATGGGTATGAATGAGATAATTAGAATGGACCCATCTGCACCCATTTGTAACTCATCACATTTGTATCATAATGAATGGGAACTGAAGCAAATGGGCCCCAATCTGTTCAATTTTTCAGTCATTATGAAACAAATGCAGATCCCTATGCTTTTACATTGCTGAGTCTCAGTAAATTCAGTTTCATCTACCTTGTGGGGTGTCCTACATAATCACATTTGAGCAATACCTTTGTTTGTTTGTTTATTTGACCAATGAGAATAGCATAAAAGAGTTGGAAAGTTTTTGAGTTCTCCTGAAATGATCCTAAGGCAAGATGTTACAAAAAGCAGAGAATGGGGAAGGAATAAAAATGTCCAAAAGTGAGGCTGGGCTTTCAGCTATAAGTTCTGCGAAGTCAGTCTCAAGAAAGAGAGAGAGGGAGAATGCATTGACCTAGAGGAGATCTTGTTGACAAGATCTAGGTTACACCTAGCATTCACAAAGAATGGTGGTTGCCACTCCACATACACATACTCCTCAACAGAAAGGTGGCCAGTCCCACTTCTGCCTCCTACTATGGGCTCAGCAAACAGGACTGGACATTTCAGAACCACTTTTAACCAGATGAGAAAGCAAAAGCTGCAACCCTTATGTATGATAAGACATGACTGCTAAGACGTGACCGGAAATGCTCTGTTATATGTGAACATATGCTAGATAACAGATGCAGTATTATTGTCCCTTAACTTTCCCTTTAAATATGAGTATGTGTTAGTTAAATAGCTGTAGTATTATTTTTTCTTTAATTTTTCTTTTCTTGATTGTATAAATTATTATTGTTTATTTTTTTGATGTTAGGTACATACATTGAGAACTCTTGCACCGAAGTCAAATTCCTTGTATGTTTAGTCATACTTGGCCAATAAAGTATTATATTGTATTGTATTGTATTGTATTGTATTGTATTGTATTGTATTGTATTGTATTGTATTCTATTCTATTCTATTCTATTCTATTCTATTCTATTCTATTCTATTCTATTCTATTCTGTCATTTCTACTCTTTCCTCAAACAGCAAAGACACCAGGGATCTATCATGTATTGCATGTAATTTTGCACATAATTGTCCGGTTTAGGTTATTTGTTAGCTTTATTTTCTACATTTCCTCCTGGAACCGATAACCCTATCCTCAGCAAAAAACCTTGCAAAAAATAAATTGAGCTGAGACATGGTGATTAGTTCAAAATAATTCACAGTGATTTCTGTGGGTGACCTGAAGACTTGAATCAGGGCAATCTAGTCCTACCAACACCATACACTATCCTACATTTGCTCCCTTATTCTTTATTATTAATTACACTTGACAATATACTTTATGGAAGAGGATTTCAAGCAAGGTCAGAATCATAATGCACAATTAGGGCCTGCAGCAAAAATGGTGCAACATAGAGGATTTCCATTTAAAACTTCTGTTACCCACACCCCATTTTTGATCCCTCCCCACCCCCACCCCCCCAGTCAGAATCCTGTGCCACTGCACACCCAGAACCCTTGCTGGGCTTTTTGGTGGCTCACTTCTTTACATTTTCATTTCTCTCCAAAACATTTTTGTACCTATGCAAACCTGATCAGATCTCTCAGTATTGGTATTATTTTCAAATAACTAGAGTAGAAGAAAGTGCCTCAATTTTGATTGGAGAAATGATTATAGGGTTACATGTGGGTTAATGCTTCAGATCTAAATTACTCCACCAAAACAGCTCTGTGTTTACTGGATGTAAAATATAGATACCACTCTTGTGCTTCTACCTTTTTTTTTCCTAGTGTGGCTATGATAGCAGTTTAAGTGGGGAAATTTAAATCAATACATTGACACGAAGGAGAAGAAAACCCCTTCCAATTTTAGTGCCCCTTCTTCAATGAAAATTGAAGCTCCCTCCCTTGAGACAGCTTTAAAGGGTTTTTTTTTTTTTATGCTTAGAGAATCCAATTATTTGGACAGGAGGTTTCGAGTGGATAATTTAGATTGGTAGAATGGCAAGGAGGGGAACATCCCCTCCCCAGGGCACTGCTGCTCTAATTAAAGTCAAAGTGCTTGCAACAGCTTTGAAATTTTAAAAAGTCAAACAGTCTAACTGTGAAACTCCTGTCACATCTCTTTTGGGCCTGCGGAATTTGATACAGCAATCTCACAACATCAGAGCAAGCTTAAAATGAAAGTACCGCCATCTGCTGCCATAAATGGTAAAGGACATATGTCAAATAATTTCTCTGTGAGTTTGCCTCTGTCTTCTTACCCAGATATGTGACACATTCTTATTCCTGCACATGCGTTGTGTACCTGATCTGTACTTTTCTTTATAGAAGAGGAATTACACCAAGCTGATGAAAATGGTAACACAGAAGAAGAGATGGAGGCGTGAGTCGTGGCTTTCAGAAGACATGGGCAGAACTGTTAGATGTTTGACCATGGGACTATTTCTCTCTCTGACATTTCCTAAGCACATGGGAGGAAGTGGTTGCAGATGCTAGGGAGGACAAGAGCAGGAATCACCAACTCAAAATAGAAAACATTCAGAGAAGGGAGAAGGAGAAAGAGCTGAGGATGAACTATTCTGAATTGTAATAAAGCTCTAGATCTATGTTTATCTCAGGACAGTTGACATCTCAAACTCCCACAGTGTGGGAGAACCTATTAAGTTGGTCTTCCCTAGATGCCTTATGGTTCTGAATGGGTTCTTGGGGTTTTTCCTAAAATCTGGAAGGCAGTGCCACCAAGCACCTGGTTCAGTTTTGGAATGCAGAGGTGACCAGAATCCTAGAAGAGATTGCTCCTGAGTAGCCTCTCCCTATTCACCAATATTGGGGTGCCCCTTGGCTTACTAAGGAGCTTCAAGAAATGAAGCAAGACCAAGTTGCTGTTTTCCCATAAGCTATCTGGCTTTAGCTGTGCTCCAGTGGAAACTGTGGACATGGTACATGGAGGAGGTCTGTGACTTGGAGATCCTCTAAGACTCATAGGTTACTGCTGGATATGTAGTTGTTCCATATATGTAGTTCCCCATTAGATTACTGAAATACACTCCACTTGGGTTTGCCTTTGAAATTGTAATTATTCAGAAATTGTAATTAATTCCAAATGAATGTATCAATCGGTGACAGTCACTATCCACAAGTGATACATAACACTGAGGTCTGGTTACCAATAGGCTTCTGGATACAATTCAAGGTGCCATTTTTGACCTTTAAAACCCTACATGCAGTAGCTTGGCACAAGATATGTACAGGACTGTCTATTTCAAATAAATCATTTCCTTCCAGTGGGTGCATCTCAGGCAGGGATGTTTAAGTTCCTCCTCATGTAGGATCTGGGGAAAAGCAAGAAACGGGCATCCACCCTATGAAACAGTCACCCACCAGGAAACTGGATGGGTCTATCACCACTAAACTTCAGAAAAGCCTTAAAAATAGAGCTGTTCAGAGGACGATTAAGACCTGACATCAATATGCCTGTTATTTTTTGTTATAGTAATTTATGATATGGTTTGATGGCTTTAAAGATTATTACTTTTGTATTATTTTCATAAATAATGGAAAGAAAGAAGAGTAATAATGGTTGAAGTGGGAGACAAAGTGAATTTCAAAACTTTTATTATGGTGATAACAGAAGAACATTACAGAGACCTTTCCTGCACTAAAGAAAGGTTGAACAACATGTGGTTTTTGAGATGATTTTGCTACCATTTGCCATAAAAGTTCAACCTACTGGCAATGGAAATCCAACAAACATCTGGAGGGCCACATATTGTCCATCTCAGGACTGGACCAAAGATAAATCCAGACATAAATAATTCATCTAGAAACTCAGTATAGAGGCAATACCTTTTACCATATTATTAGCCTTCTCCTCCACAAGGCTGATTTAAGAGCTTCAAGCTACCTAGAGGATTAGATATGCATAGAAAGCATATACAGCAACCATAACCAGGAATATCTAAGAGATTTTGTTGTCCAAAGCAAAGGAGAAAATAGGGCCACTTCCTATTCCATGTACAGAAGCTGGTCAGATTTCTGGTTGAATCTTCCCACTAACATTAATTGGACCAACAATTTCCACTACATCTACAGGAAGCAACATAGTTTAGTGGGCAAGGGGAAGTCATATGGAGCTGGAGCTAATTCTAGTGTATCTCCATATCACTCTCAACATCTCCTGCCTAAGGCAGCCATCTGACTCTACTTAATGGTAGGGTCAGTTCTCCTAGAAATTTTTTCCCCCTTCTAAATGATAGATAATAAAAACTGGGATTCAGAGAAATACTGCCACTGAAATTTCTCGTGGTGCATTTGATACACTTAAATATCTTCCTTTCTAGATGATGTACTGTACTGTACTTTCTAGATGATGATGTACTGTAATAAAATAATCTCCACCCTTTCACAGATGCAAATAAGGTTTGAGTATATAGTGCATATAGTGGCACATTGACAAATGTTGCAAGGAGGTGGTGTTTACCAATTAAAACTTAGGTAGAAACAATCTTTCTATAGGAAGCAATCTTCTGTGAAAGGTACAATACGGTCCTCTCCCTCTCTTAATAAGTGTTGTATGGAATGGATGAATGGCAGCTCCCAACCCCCATAGGGAATACACAGCTTTTTCAGAGAAAAGTGTTGTCCACTTTTAAGGTTTTACCTTTTGCTGTGGAATTAGAAAAGAACAAGGAAAGGAGAGGGGAAGAAATGAAAATCTGACATAACTTTGCCACCTATTATTTTATAACAATTGTATTATATTGTTTTTCATGCATGGGGTAAGAAAAAAAGATAAGCAATGATGAAACACTAATTCCCACCTTCCAATGTCAACAACTCCCAAATATTTCCAACTGCCAGCCTATAATTAAAGTATAATTATTTTGTCAGCAAATAGGTTTAAAGGATACTATATCTCTGATATCCTGTGGTGCAGGGGGAAGGTATAGAACCAGGACAGAGCAAGAAGTGGACCCTGAAATGGATTGAACAATATGTGGAAACAGGACTCAAAGCTGGAACATCCATAATAATATAGGAAGAGCTCTGCTAGCCTGATGTAAAACATCCATTTCATATACTCTTCTAGAGGGAATGATGGAGTGTTTCCATTTCAGAGGAGTTCAGCTTCTGAACCTAAAGTTCCTATTTTATTATCCTGGATAGCCATTAATTGCTCATATCATGGGCCCCATCATGAAATTATGTGCCAGGGTCTGAGTTCGGTGTATATTTGGTGGCTAAAGAGCTGAGGTTGAGCAACTTGTGTAGATGTTGCTGAACTGCAGCTATCAGCATAATTCAACACTGATAGGCTGGCTGGGTCTTCTGGGAAAACCACAGGTTCCTTACAGCTACGTAGCCAAAAATTTTTCACTTTTGAAAACAAGGGATATCTGCAACACAATATTACAATGTAAGTGCTGCTGTTCAAGATTCCAATCATTTTGTCCCATTCCTTTCACTTTCTTCATTTTCCATTTCAAGATCCAAGTCAATCCATATTCCATGGCCACATGATATGCTCAGTCCTAATTTGGAAGTCTTTGTTTGATTTTGGTCCCTTACCTTAGAACTTATTTCCCCCAAAATATTTTTCTACTTGTATACATTTTGAAATGCTGAGTTTCCCCCAAGTGTGCTGGTACATTCTTGTTATGCATAAATGGTGTCATTTGGCAACATCAGCATTAATACTCATGGCTGAATATTGTAAATAGAGAAAGCAGGGCTGCTGCCTTTACTCCAAAAACAAAAACAAATCTGGTTTTAATCAAAAGACAGTTGGCAAGTGAGCCAAATATCTGGCTTTCACACAAGACAATTGAGAGGCTTTTTAAAAACCCTGTCTGAACCAGCACTTTTGTCTCCCTCCCCTCCCCTCCTCTCCCCTCCACACACAAACACCAATCTGGCAATTCTTTTAACAATGAAAGTTTTATCAGTGGTCTGAAGCAATATCTACACTCATCTTTCATTTATGTGTTGTTCTCAACTTCTCTTCTAAAAGCAAAACATATGTTTAGAGATGTTTATCCAACTAATGGGCAAACAGCATATGATATGATGAACAAACCCAGACTCAGAAATACCTATCAAAACCACGGTAACTGATCAGAGTGTGTCTGAATGAGAGCAAGGTGCATTTAATATTAGACTTCAATCTGTTTTCCTGCCTCCTAAAAGTTTCCTTTCCTCATGAAAGAGGCTTCTCTTCAAGTAATCAAAAGATAAACTAGTGGAAAGGAATCTAAACACTGAAAGAAGAATAGCAGAGACTTTAAATAATTCCGTACAAATCAGCAGTGCAAATGGCTGGAGAGGCACAGTGGATGTGTATATATTATTAAATAGTTCTAAATGAGTTTCCTGTAAGGTTTTGATAGATGGCATTGACAGTGCTTTTACGGAGTTAAAATCCTACACCAAAACACCTGGGCTGTACATGTATTAGTTATTCTTTTTGGGAAGTAAAGGTGGTATATCTATAGGGTTCTATTTCAAAAAGGAGGTGATAAAGGGACCTTCTAATCAGAGTGAAGTTGCATCCAAATGCCCTAGGATGCTTCTCTAAAATCTTGGACATCATATACTGCTATCAGGAAAGCTAAATCTCAGAATGAGCTGAGATTAGGAAAGGATGCCAAGAACCATGAAAAGGACTCCCTCAAATAAAGGAAATAGAACAGAAACAGTTTCTCAGATTCTCAGTGAAGAATGCAAGAAGATAACGGATAACTAAGAAAAGGCAATCCTGGGAAAACCCATGGGCAATTGAAAGGGTAGACAGAAGCTATATTCATGCTCCCACGCTCTTTAAAAGAATTTGGAGGGGTTTGAATCCAAAGCAATGCACAGCCTAACTAGCTAAGAACAGCTTTTGTCAGATTCACCTGATTTTTTTTTAAAAAATGGGTAACTTTCTCTTTGTAAGAAAGTATCAATATTATATATTTATATATATATATATTGATTTTAGTAAAGCATCTGAGTAAGTACCTATGAGATTCTGATTAGCAAGCTAGTTAAATAAGGGCTGAATTGCCTGCAAAACATACTCAGAAAGTGCTCATTAATAGTTACTCATTAATAGTTACTCCACACTGAAAAGAGGTATCAAGTACTCTGGAGTGGGCCTTGCATTCTCAAAAACGTTCATAAATGATGTGAATTAACAGGTAGAGGGAGTGCTTATTAGATTTTTGCTGATGAGAAATAGTTAATACTCTCGAAGACAGAAACAAATTCAAGATGATCCTAATAGGTTTTTGTTTGGTTGGTTGGGGTTTTTGTTTGTTTGTTTTTGTGACTTCAAGTCAGTGTTGACTCCTGGCGACTGCCTGGAAAAGTCCCTGCAGTTTTCTTGGCAAGGATTTTCAGAAGCGGTTTGCCATTGCCTGCTTCCTAGAACTGAGACAGAGGACTGGCCCAAGGTCACCCAGCTGGCTTTGTGCCCAAGGTGGCACTAGAACTCATGGTCTCCCAGTTTCTAGCCTGATGCCTTAACCACTACACCAAACTGGCTCTCAGTAGGTTACAGAATCGGTGAAAATAAAAGCCTAGAATTGAACAGAGACAATGCAAAGTTCTTCACTTAAGAAAAAGAAATCAAATGCACATAACTAACATGGTAAATACTTTGCTTGGTAATAGGATGTGTAAAAGGGATCTTGGAATAGGAGTTAATCACAAATTGAATATCATTCACTACTGTAAAGTGGCTTCTAAAAAGGCAAATGAAATGTTAGAGTGCATAATAGAAATATAGTTTCCAAATCAGCATGAATAATATTTCCATTGTATTCTGCATTGGTCAGAATATTCCATCTTCAGTTCATTTCTGGGAATCACACTTTAAGAAAGGTTCAGAGAAACAGGAAAAGGAGTAAAGATGGATTATAAGGATAATCAGGGAACTAAGACCTAGAAAGAGAGATTGAGGGATTTAATATGTTTAGTTTTGAGAAAAGAAGACTGAATGGGGACATGACAGTACTTTTTAAGTACCTGAAAGAGAGGCATACAGAAGGAGGTCAAGACCTGTTCACAGCTGTCTCACATTATAGGACACAGAATAATGGTCTTAAGTTACAGGAAGATAGATTCTGGTTGAATGGTAGCTTGTGGAAATGCACTGCCTATGTTAGCAGGATATAAACCAGCATTCAATTCCTTCTGTTTCTTCATAACAGAACTATAGTTCAATGGTACAAAACATGCTTTGAATTAAGGTAATCTTAGGTTTGATCCCAAGTTCTGCTAGTTCTTAAATACAACTTCATTTTTCCAGAAAATACTTTTGCACTAGAATAGACCAATAGTATAAATACAATTTGCTTTATGTGCATACAAAATTCTGAAATACAGACCATATTTGCTAGTTAAAACCCAGTTGGATTTATTTGTGGGTAAGCAAGCTTGAGGGGCACGATGGCTCAGTGGTTAAGACGTCAGGCTTGTCGATCAGAAGGTCAGTGGTTCGAGACCCAAGCGCCGTGTGACAGAGTGAGCTCCCGCACTCGCCCCAGCTCTTGCCAACCTAGCTATTTGAAAGCATTCAAATGCAAGTAGATAAATAGGTACCACTTCCGTGGGATCGTAGCAGAGTTCCATTCGCGTCATGCTGGCTACGTGACTGCGGAAGCATCTTCGGACAGCACTGGCTCTTTGGCTAAGAAACGGAGATGAACACCGCCCCCTAGAGTTGGACACGACTGTGCAGGGGAAAACCTTTACCTTTACCTAAACAAGCTTAAAAGAGGGGAGAAAGCTGTTCCTTTCTTTGAGTCTTTCTGTACATCTAACATTATCAACCTAAAATTCTTTGGACATATAAAGATAATTAACAAGAGGAATAATTAAACATAATAAAACTCCTTCAATAGTGATCTGTTTCCTTTGTGCCCTTTCATTTTGCTTTGATTTCTCACTGTGGTGGCCATAGGAACATAGGATCATGCAGATACAGTCTATCAAATGCAATCTGATTTTGAATTTTTGTCCCATATTTCAGGACTGAATTTCTTCTTGCACATATGCTCAGATGCGTTTTATTATTAGTTCAGTCTTAAGCAACAAATCAGATTACATATTATCTAAATCAATAATCAAATTTAGAAAGTTGATTCAGAGATTATTGAAATCACCACCGAATCTCTAAAATGAATCTTTGCACGGCCACATACAGCTATTAGATTTTTAACTGTCCTGGTTAAGCATATTGTGTGAACTCAGCAATTGTTTTCAGATGAAAGGCCCTTAATTGGTATAAAATGTACTGTCACTTTTAGTTTTCTTTCTTCAGAGCTATACAGTTTCCTCTGAAATGTTTAGTTAGAAAATTACTATTCCCTCAGCTTTTCTTCTTCACACTTCTAAATGCCAGCTCATGCTCATGTCTCACCTCAGATCCTTGTTTGATCAGAACTTATTGGCAACAACCTGAAAAATAGGACACAGAGGGACTACTATGGTCAATTTAGCTCATTACTGAACTAAAATATTATTACAGAATCTTGATCATCTCCATGCACAGACACTGGAAATATTCCAAGGCCTGGAGAAGTATTTAAGAGAAAGAAGCTACATAACTAATCATATGCCACAAAGTGCAGTGGGTTCTTAGCACTGGATTCACACCACATGCTTAACTGGTTATTTAACTAACCCATTTTCTGGGTTCACAATACACTGAATCATAAATTAACCAGTTTGTCTGGGATTTGCACATAGATAAAGTTAAAACTAATAAAGTTTAGTATATTGTGTACATATGTCCACTAGGTCTTTAACTGACCTGATTAAGCATGTTGTACAGCACCGGCCCCTAGAGTCGGACACGACTGCACAGATGTGCAAGGGGAAACTTTACCTTTACCTTTACAAGTTCAGCCAGTGTGTCCCACTAATTGCCTGGACATAAATAAAATTCAAGGGCTAAATTAACAGACCATTATATTCTTTGGTTACCTTTGGTATGCTTTAAGTTGCTGGGAATTACGATGGAGTCTTGTATTGACTATGAGTTAATAGGCCAAAAAGTGATGGAGGTTGGTCTATCGAGATTAAACCAGAACTATGTTTCAGGACCTTGGACAGTTCCAACTAACTAATTTGACTTGGGAAGGACTAGTTTTGTGTGTTTTAATTTATTTATAAATTCCAATAGCATTCAGGCTAGAACTGCAGCCAGATGATGCCTCTGATCTAGAAAATAAAATGTGTATGCCACAATGCACAGTTGAACAAACGAAAAACCTCTGTCCTCCAGATGTTGCTAAATCATCTTCCAACAGCCTCAGCCAGAATAAACAATTTTGAGGGAGTCTGGAAGATTCAGTTCAGCAACATCTGGAAGGCTCCAAGTGGCTCACTCTAGATAGGTTCTGGGATGGAAATTGACTACTGGAGGTCTTAGCTCACGGCATGCATAGTGTTTTCCATGCTGCACCACTGGACCTATGCCACCTCTCAGATCCCAGAGGGTACACCTTCTCGGTTGCAGTGCCTGCCCTATGGAATGAAGTTCCCCCTGCAATCTGGGTGGCTCCAGAGGGCCTTGAAAACCTGGCTCTTCTCCCAGGCCTTGGACTAGGGTGGTTGGAGCCCCTTGTGAGTTTTGCTGTTGGTTGGATTTGCCAACTTGTTTTTCATCTGCTTCTTCCTTATGTGTTTTGTTGGTTTTCTTTGAATACTTCTTGTATTTTATCTTTTTTGTTACATTGTGAGCTGCCCAGAGTCCTTTGGAGTCAGATAGCATCTAAATCGAATAAATTGAATTAAATGAAATTAAATCTTACCCTATTCATACATTTCATTACTTGAAAGGGTGTTCAGTTGTTAATAATTTAATGATAGTAAAAAAAGTTATAAATGAAAGCTTTGCAGAAAAACAGGAATAAATTTATATGCAAAAGAAAACTTTTGTTCTTGTATTGAAAATTGTTTCCTAAGCTGAACATTGGCTGAAAAACATAATTCTGCATCCATCTTTCTGACTCACTAATTTGAACATAGCTTTGGGGTTTTAGTGGAAAACAGTGTCAATCCTATGTACCTAAAGTCTGTACCCTGAAATCCAAGGAATCCATTGAGAGAAAAGGAGAGATTGCTTGAACCAGACTAGGAGAGAGAATTTTTTTTTCCTTTTCTTATTCTAGATGTCACCTGGTAAAAATAACAGGGACTGATGGAAAATAACTACTTCTTTGCAAAAAGACAATTAATTTATGGAATCTACTGTTACAAAAACGGTGATAGCTAACTAGCTCAACTGGCATTTAGAAAAGTATTAGACATTGATTTTTAAGAATAATTTTTCTTCATAGAGGTCAAGCCTACCTGCTCTAATATGAGGAATGTGGAGACAGAATAGACAGAAGACATTTCCAATCATCTCAGCAAGGCAATAAGAGCACCTAAAACTAGATTTTCTTGGTTTTCTTGATTTTCAGAGGACGAAAGGAACATTTTGCTCAGAGTTCATCCAACTGTCACTCATTTTTCTATGCTACTTTATCACAGGTTTGCAGATAAATGTAGCAATAAAATTATGAATAACTATAATCCCAGTGAGTAAATAAATAGGGCTTTTTGTGTTCTGTATTTCTAAAACTTTAACATCATAATTTGAACCACACATTTTATTAAACAACACACCCTATCATAATCAGTCCATTAGAGTGAATCCAATCTGAATCATATTAAGTGTAGATCTATTGAAAACTCATGGATTAAGTCTATATCCAGCCCATTATTTGGAATATAAGAATTAGGAATTTAAATATAACCTAAATTTTAGATTAGCCTTTTTCTTTGTCCTCATAAGGGCAAAGAAGATTTTTAGTCTGTAGTCAGGATAAAAGATCTATTTCCCAAAGATATCTGCTATTGGAGTAGATAAGTCCTGATCTTGTCTAATAATACAGTATTTATAAAGCTGGGCTAAAATCTGAAGGAGGCTTTGAAGTTTTTAAACCTTTTTTTAGGGCACTTTATTTAGTTGGAAGTGGGGAAAGTTGCTTCAGGTGATGTACCCTTTTCTGCTCTACACCTTTTCATTAGTCTGACATTTTTCTGGATGCCAACACTTACCTACCTGAAGAAACCCAACAGACAAAGTTCTCTCAAGGTATCTTACCTTGAGATTTAATTGAAGTGTGAAAAACCAAGGTGCCTGTAGACCAGTAGATAGATAATTGTTCAGTGAAAGATAGGATATTCACATGTACAGTACGCCTTGGCCACCTTGTAAATAAATACTATATCACCAATCACCCATGAGACTTTCACCAAAATTCTCTTTTCTGTTGAAAGAAATTTCAGAAAACAATTTCTCTATCATAAAATAGATGATAGGAAAATATGCAGGATAATCTTTCCACATTACACTAGTACTTATGCTTGAGAATCTCATAGTCTTATGTACATTTGCTTGGCTGTATTATAAGAAGGAGGAGCAGCTGCAGAAATAGGAGGCATCATCTCAAGAAAGGGGTGAAGAATGTGTGGTTAAAGACATGGACATCAATGAACCACAAAGCCTTTTAACAGCCATTTGTCTGCAATGGATGCTGAGCCAACAAATATTAGCATGTCAGTCTTGTCCCTTGTTAAAATCCATTGGCTTCAGCCAATTATCTCATCCCCCACCTTCGCACAGACTCCAGGTCCTGAGGAAAATCCATCCTTTCTTAACACAGAAGCAAAAAGGAAGGGTAAATGAAAACACTGCTTAAAGCACACCCAGGTTTGACTTTCTTAATATGGAAGCAATATATATGAGATCAACGTTGGATCTCTGTGAAGTATATTTTTGAGATAATAGGTTTTAAAGTGCACCTAAAGAAGGTGGGTGGATGGGGGGATGAGGGAAGGATGAGAAAAAATGACAGCAGAGTTTGAAATATTTTGACAAATAATTGCAAAAATGGACCTGATCAATTGTTTCTTAGAGGATATCAAGGGTACACAGGATAGAACAGATATCTCCTAATAGCAGAAAATGGGCTCCATCATTGGTGGGAGAAATCCAATCTTGAATGAAGCTCCTTTGGAACCTTCCTGGGTTTTGCCTGTCTGAAACCAGAGCTAGAAACAAAAGTGGGAAGGATGCAGAGGCATTTTATGGATGAAACCTGGATTGTGTGAATTCACAGAATCTAGCACTTTCCTAATTTGAAAATATTTTCTGCACACAGAGAGGATCACACACCTGCTTGGAATTAAATAATTTCCACACCACTGGTTCCAATGGGAAGGAAATCATCAATGGATTTTAAAAGCAAGAAAGAGGGAGAAACAAAATCATCATCATCATCCAAAATACTGTTTCTCCCTTCCTTCCTCACTGAATGCTGAAGCCCATCAGGGCTTTGGACAAAGTTTCTTTGTTTTTCGATCTTTGAATCTTCCCATTTGACAGGGCTGATCTGTCTATTTTTAAAAGGGACATTTGGGATCTTTATTCCTAGATCAGATAAATGATACCCACATAGGGCATCATTGGGATTCATTGTCCAATAATGAAGTATTATAGATGCTGACTTATGTGAATGGAGACTCAACTAGCAACTGCTATCAACCCAGATAGTTCAAAATTATATTTATGTGTACCTGATACTAAGAATTCATTTAGAAATTAGTTCATTTGCTTCAATTCACCCTTTGTTACTCTTTTTCCATGCTTTTCATCCGCTCTTTCTCCATTGTCACATTAAATCAGACATGGGGACACTGCAAAATTGCTGTATACATAGTCCATCACTCTGCCTATTGCCCGTTGTGGCTCAGGATTAGAGAAGTCACAATTCAACAGGATGTGAAGAGCCACAGGTTATGAACCTCTGATACAGAAAGTAAGGTTCCTAGGAGAAGTGTTTGTCCTATGTGCTCATGTTACTCCATAATATGTGAGGCACAAAATTTCAAAGGCAACTTGGTTGCCCATCACTTGATAAATAATAAAAATAAATAAAAAGAATGCTGGACCAGAAGGTATGAACCAATTGCTTCAATATCTAGCTCCATTTACATGTTTGGCATTGCAGTGCTAGAAAAGTTAGATTTTAGCAAAGACGACTCCTTGCTTGCGAATTGTTGCCTGAGTATCTCAGCCCTGTGTTTCCTGCCAGCTCTGCTTTATGCTGGATTGTTTATTTCCAGGTTTAACAATGTGCTTTTTAAAATATTTTTATGGGTTTTATTGCATTTCTTGGTAAAGCACTTTAATCCATTTTAATGCCCCCATCCTTCTCCTCAGTGGCAATGCCGTGGTTAGTCTAATGCATCCCACTCACCTCAGGGTTACTAATGAGGTCACACAGCACACAATATCCAAACTGAATAATTCACTAATCAGATGCTGCCGACTCCAGTGGTAAAATTTATTTCTGACACCTAAACAGCAAATGGGTTTGTGGAAGCATATGCAAACATTCACGGGCACTTTCCCTCTCAGATAGAGATCGTTTGTGCAGAATTGATAGAACTCCATTTGGCTTAACAAAACTATTCTATCATCTTTACACAAGCAAAGTTTTAGGCCAGGGATGTATTAAAGGGGTTGGGAAAGAAGCTTGAATCCTACATAACAGTGGCCCATTCATCCTGTTCACCAGTTTTATCACTCTACATATATGTCATCCTCACCCTGCAGGTCCTTGGACTGGTTTTGAAAGAGTAGACCTTAGATAGAGCCCTGAGGCCTAGATTGCCTCTAACACTACCAATACTTCACTTCTCCATTGGCTTCATAAGGCTAATTATAATGACAGGCACTAGAGAATACATATCTTTGAC
Source organism: Charina bottae (assembly GCA_023362775.1). Taxonomy (NCBI): domain Eukaryota; kingdom Metazoa; phylum Chordata; class Lepidosauria; order Squamata; family Charinaidae; genus Charina; species Charina bottae. The sequence continues at coordinate 11,205,428 of JALMGJ010000010.1, forward strand.
CCAAACATAGTGATGAAAGTTGGTCTACATGACTTTGACTGAAAGCAGACTCAGTTTTTCAGTAGTGTGCTATGGCCATAGTCTAAGAAGTAGAGAGATCCCAGGCAAAAATGAAAGGCAGTAGTATAACTTTATTGATTAGTCAATTGACCATATCAAAAATGGGCATCTGCCACAGTGGAATACAACAGAATAAATAAAATACAATACAATAAAATGAGATAAGATAAGATAAAATAGACTAAAGTAAGATAAGGTAAGGTAAGATACAGTAAGGTAGGATAAAGATGGAAGTGTAAGATAAAGGAGTATAAGATAATGCAGAGAAGTATAATATAATGAATAATAAAAATACAAAACAGTATGTGTTTAGGTGAATTCGTCACCTTTACATGCCACCCCAATGTGTTCTATAAATTGTGTTCTCAGTTGGACAGCTCTGACTATAAATCTAACAGTTCTGGTGACTACACATGTGTTTGTGCCCTGAAGGAAGTAACATAGTCATTTGTTACAGTCCCAATATATGGTTCTGTCAAGTAGTGTCTGTAGGTACTGAGCCCTTGCTGGGGCATATAGTTGGCAGTTAAATAGCACATGTGCAATGTCTTCTATTTCAGATGCTCCACAAACATATGTTCTCTCAGAATATGGCACTTGATGGAATCGTCCGTATTTAACCATAGAATCTAGTTGCTCAAATCTTGCTCTAGTAAGAGCTATCCTATGGTATTGAGTCAGACCCATTGTCAGATATTTTTCTGTTTGAAAAGGTTTTATTCTTGGCCAACCATTTCAATGACCTAATGTTTGCAAGTGACTCAATATTGGTTTGAGCGTTAACATCCAAGACTCTTTGTTTAAATATTGCCTTGGCCTGATGTCCAGCTGAGAGTAGATATTGTGTTGAGAAGCTGAGGTATGAGATGGTTTGGAGAAATTGATCCATGTAAAAGGTAAAGGTAAAGGTTCCCCCTGCACATTTGTGCAGTTGTGTCCAACTCTAGGGGCCGGTGCTCATCTCCGTTTGTTAGCCGAAGAGCCAGCGTTGTCCGAAGATGCTTCCATGGTCATGTGGCTGGCATGATGCACGTGGAACGCTGTTACCTACCCACTGAAGTGGTACCTATTCATCTACAGTACTTGCATTTGCATGCTTTTGAATTGCTAGGTTGGCAAGAGCTGGAGCTAGTGCGGGAGCTCACTCCGCACGCAGGGCTAGGGATTTGAACCTCCGAACTTGCGATCTTCTGATTGACAAGCCTGGCATCTTACCCGCTGAGCCACCACGCCCCTTCAGCATTTTAATGATCCATGTAGTGGGTTGTAATGTGCCCATCTGTTCTTCAAGGCACATTTTGGGTAGTCTGTCAGTTTCCATCGGGAGAATCCTCCACCAGTAGTTGAAGACTTTGATTACTGCTAGACTATAAATGGAATGTGTGCCTGTTTCAGCTCTTACTGCTGCTGCGGGTGTATTCCTGTCGGTCCCCAGAATTACTCATATATTTAATACATCTCTCTTCTGCGACATTAAAAGTTATGATCTAATGTCACATTAAATGTTGCACATTTTCTGTGGGCTCTGGGAGTACTCCTAAGTCTTTTGATAGTCACATCCAGCTCAGGAACTGCATGTTGTGCACCATCAATATCCTTCACTTCACTTAAAAACATACTTGTTGTCTAGCCTCATCACATTCCATCCAGGTTGGAGAATTGCAGAAGTCCTACCATTCTGTTAAATAACTATGACAAGAGCATCACCAGATCTGATGTTAGAAGTCACTGTTCAAGCTTTCTCAAATCCTTTTGCCCCAGTGAGGATCTGCTTGCCTAAGCCCATTAATTTAGGGAAGACTTGGCCCATTAATTTATTCATTCAATATATGTCTACCCACTCACCAAACCACATAATGCATACAGCTGCCTTACCCAGATTCTGCATTGTATAATGAATGAAATATTGCAAATGAAATATTGTAATGATTATGCCAAGGGGATAACCATTGGACAGTCCCAAGGACATGGAAGGGTAAGTTGAGCTGAATTATAAAAGGGGAGAAAACAAGTTTCATTTTAGATGGTCCCATCAACTGTTTCCTAACTAGGAAAGAGCATCGTAGATTAAAGGTGCCACACCCCTGCGTTTTTTAATAGCTGCTTTTCTTATCATAAAGGCATTTCTTGTGTTGACTCCTCTCATCTCAATCTTTCATTCATTGTCACTACTTTGTTTTGCTTTATTAGCCTCCATTCATACCTCTGTCTTCCCATTCTAAGGCATTGTCAGAATAGTTTAATGAGCACCCCAGAGAAAGGGGAACAGTACACAGATCTAATTAATTAGCAATGTTACCATCACTCTAAAGCCCTTCTGTGACATTCCCAATAATAACAACAGCAATAACAACTCGTGTATTTGGTTGGAGGGGAGGGTGAGGAAAGAAGAGCACAACTGTGGGCAGCTTTGGGAAAACAGTGCATCTCAAATGCATGTCACTAATCTTGAGAACAGGTGGTGATGGCAGAAACTATGTCTGCTAAGTCTTTCCTATGCTGGGTACCTCACTAATGCCATGCACTTGGCTTGGACACTAAGATGGAAAATGCTTTGTTTCTTGGTGTAACTAGACTGCCTCATTTTACATTTTGCAGTGTTGAATACTGGCTGGAGATACCTTGAACAACAGTTGGTATATAAAAAGATAAATAAATATGAGGTATGCTGGGAGCTGTGTGATTGAAGGCTTTCCTGTTTAAGGAAGGAAACTACTAGATTAGTTCTAGATATCATAGTAAAATGTAATATGGTTTGTTTGTCATATAAACCCAATTATTTGGCTTATTCACCAAGTTATGATTTTAAAACTCCTGCTTTGGTATGATCTATTGTACAAAAGAGAGCCAGTTTGGTGTAGTGGTTAAGGCATCAGGATAGAAACTGGGAGACTGGGAGTTCTAGTCCCGCCTTAGGCACAAAGCCAGCTGGGTGACCTTGTGAATTTGTGTCATTTGTGAATTTCAAGGCATGTTGAATTATGGACATAAAAGAACCACATTTGGGTAGATGATATAATTTTATATGGAAGTTGCCTGCAAGATTTTACAATCCCTTAGAACTCTAGGTTCTGTTCAGGTCCAAATGTGGTAAAACAAAAAGAGATGGAGAATGGAAGAGAATTTTCTTGCTAATTTTTCAGTACATTCCACAGACGAGCTTGTTGCATTTGGGTTTCATGTAGCCGTTACCTGGTTTGTAATGGAAGGAAGCTCTAAATCCAGTACTGAAGGAGGTCAAAAAGAAGATGTGATGGCAGATTTTTGAAAAATTGTCTATCCCAAAAGAAAAAGCAAAGAAAATTCTCCATCTGGAGATCAGAATGGCCCCGACTCTGCTGGCCTTTCTGTGCCTGGGCCTGGGGCCCTGAGTGTGTGCAGGGACCTGCATCTTGGTTGTGTTAGTGATTTGGTTTGTTGTTTCTTGGCTGCCTGTATTTCTAAATTTTATAATGTTTGTTATTGTTTTTATTCTATTTTAATTCTGTTCACTTCCCAGAGTCACTTGTTGAGATGGGCGGCCATATGAATGAGAAAAATAAATAAATAAAATGATAGAACATATCATAACAAAATATTGTTTATTTCAACCATAATTTGTTGCATATATTGGGGGGGTTGTGTATGTATTTGTATATAAGGAGAATAACACATGTCTATAAACATTTCACTCATTTTCTTCTCTTAGTTAATGGAGAGACTTATAAAGATTTCTCAACAAAGAGTTATTATAGTTAGTCAACTGAAATGAGCATTAGCTGGCTGTAGTACAGATCACATAGGCAGATTCTGGATTATAAACTTTCATATTTATAAAGCCCTAAACTCTACCAATTAGAAGTGGTTCCAAAGTGACAGCTCCAAGCCAGGTACCATGAACCAATACTGAGATAACTAAGGTAAGTATAAACCCATATGTGCTTGCTTGCTACAGATCAGGAGTTCTAACATACACCTCTAAAATGGACAAAAGGAACACACAAAGAACTAAATTAAGCCAATTGCTTAATACCTGTATTATAGGGGATTCATAATGAAATTCATGAATAGGTAATAATGTCTAATAGGAGCCATCTTCAGCCTATTGAACAACATCACCCAAAAATCGGTGGTTCCATTTTCTGGCATACCATGGTTTAGATACCAAGATATAACTAAGTTAACTCTAAGTTAATTTTCTTCAAATTTCCAACAGCTAGGGGACACATTTTCTGTGAATTATTTTTTTCCTCCAGGGAGAAAAAGAATAACTATAACCCAGCTAATTAGGAAACAGATTCAGAGCACCTACATGCAATAGGTAACCTCCTCCAATTATTCTTCTGCATTTCCATGTCAAGAATGATGGAATAATTCAATTCATCGCTATGAACAGTCTCAGCAGAATACTAAATTAATATTGACTGATTGGCAAGGGAAGGGTAATTGTTTAGTCTTAAGGAGGGGAGTAGTTCAGGCAGATCAAGTGAACTCAAAAGAAGACTTCCACACATGCAAGGTCTGTGGGTTGTGTCTGGCTTAATGCCTAAGCTTGTCAACATCCTCATCCAACCGCCAGGTGAGATTATGTGATAAATGATTGCATTAGCTGAGATAGCTTCTCATTTTCATCCAATCTGGCCTGTCTGCCCTTTCAGCCTGGAACTCTTGATAGCATTTCTTCCTTCACCAACTTCACTTCTTCTGCTCACTTGTCAAGCTGTCATCATGAAGAAAAAGAGGAGCCATTTTCGAGGTGGTTATAGTTTCAATTTTGACTTACATGTCTGAGTATCATTTCCCAGCCTACATACACAATATAGATATCCCTGAACTGAACTCCCTGCTTCACAAAGCTCACATGTCTAAAATGGGTGCTAATATTCCCAAACTGGTTATCACTTCCTTTACTCAGATGCTTTCACAAGGCTTGCTGGAGCTGGATTCAGATCTGAGGGACTTAGCTTCTTTTCTGAAAGTGATTTCAATTGCCTTATTCCAACAGCAAGTCATGTTTGATGCTGCAAACCTTAGTATAAAACCATCTAATTCATTTTCTTCTGCAAATGCTCTATCCATGGTTTCAAACAGCAAGATATAATCAAACAGTTTATGGTCAAAAATCAACATCAAGTAGTTATTACAAAAAATTTTTTTAGAGAGAGAGAGAGAAAACGATGAATACTAGCGAAACCTCATTCCTGCTAATGAGCATCCCACTGTTGATCCCCTCAAGCAAAACATCCAAATTTGCTCCAGCAGGATCTCAAATGGTTTTTTTTTTAAAATCCAAAAGCACACCCCTTGGTCTCCTCATGACCATGAAGTGCAAAAACTTTGAACACCACATTAGGGCTTCACCAACATTTTCTTCTCCTTTGCAAATAAAAGAAAGCACTTTCCTTTTCAGTGGAACTTTTTCACACATCACTAATCCATACATCCCATGGGGCTTCACTAATGAATCCCCCACAAACCATATTATCCTTGGATGAGCTGAAAAACATCCCCCATGAGAAAGCATAAATTGGAATAATGCTCACTCACTGGAAACTAAGAGTTGCAGGAATGGCTTCTGCAATCAAATTCTTCTCCAGCTTCTAGCTAATACATGTACCCAGTAACAAAGGTGAAGAGAATTATGAATGTTAAAAGAGATGCCTTTTTAAATGCCACATCTGGCTATGGAATGGAATCTCCATACCTCACATTCTTGCGTATCAATTCTTCGGTGCTCTTACAAGGTTAACAGTTATTTGTAATCACACTAGAGAAACTGATTAATTCTAAAGAGGGCTGTTTGCAGGACTCACTTCCTTTGACTGCATTACAATGAGAAGATCAAACAGAATCAGCTTCAACAGGGAGATTATAACCAAGGCAGAGAGAAATCGTTGGCTGGGCGTGCAAGGAAAAATGCAGTTACATTCTCCTCTGACAATGAAAATCTTTGCAAACTTAATTAATGGATGACTGAATTAGAAAGCCAAATAGCCAAGCATTGGGCAGGCAAAAATAAAACCAGACGTTGGCTGAAAGAACTGAGATATATCTGGAGTATCTTTAAATATGTCAGACTCACTGAAAGTTGTTCATATGGGACAAATCCTGAGGAGATAACCTTGGCAACTGCTTTTCAACTTGTGGATGTCAACAGGTATGTGAAGAGATTATGGCCAACACCTGCTTCAAGCTCAAACCTCCGAACTTGCGATCTTCCGATAGACAAGCCTGGCATCTTACCCACTGAGCCACCACGCCCCTTATAGAAGACAGTTACAAGACCCTTATTTAAAAACCCTCCCTTGACCATGAAGATCTTTGTAATTAGAGGCCAGCCTCAAATATTCCATTCTTGGGTAAGGTGATTGATAAAGTGGTGGCCTCACAACTCCAGATGCATCTGAAACTGATTTTATGGACCTATTTCAATTGGGCTTTCATCCAAAATATAGTACTGAGACTGATTTGGTCACCTACCAAGGTGATGTATGCCAGAAACTAGATGGAGAAGCATGACCTGTTCTGTTGGACCTCTCATTGGTTTTCAGTATCATCAACATAGTATCCTCTGAGGCCATCTGGCTGGATTGGGCACTAGAACACTGTTTTTCAGTGGTTCCAGCCCTTTTGTCCAGAAGGTGATGCTGAGGAACTACTGTTTATTACTCAAGGCGTTCCACAGGGTCCTATTTTTTCCTCTGATGTTGTTAACCACTAGAAGAGGTCACTAGAGCTTTGGAGTGGGATGCCAACTCTGCTGCTCCTTACCTTCTGACTCTAATGAAGCAATTGGTATCCTTGAATGCTGTCTAAAATCAAAAACAGACTGAATGAGGAATAACAAGCTAAAACTAAATGCAGAAAAGACCAAGGTGCTGTTAGTAAGGAAAAGAAAGTTCACAGTTTGGAAATACTCCTTGACTTGCATCTGTCACTTTTTTTTTTATTAGGGGCTTAATTATTAATTATTTTAATGGCTAATTTTAAGGTTGGTTTTGATTTTAATTGTATTAATTACATTTTGATGTATCGTTTCCATTTTCATTGTTGTAAGACACCTGAAATGTTGGAATAAACATAAACGTGGGGCATAGACGCAAAATTAATTACATGCTAATCAGGGAAGGTATGGAGTCGAAGCTATTGAAAAGTGCTGTGCCTTGAAATATTAGTGGTTGAGGCAAAAGTTCCAGCAGGGGTATCTCAAGTGAATTTGAATCATTCTTCCATTCAAATTAACCCTCAATACTTTGGTCTCTCTTAAATTTCTCACTTTGTGGCACTTTGCTACAGAAACTGTTTTGCTGAATGTCTCCAAATAGAGGAGATACCCTACAGCGTCCCTCAAGTTATTAGTGTTACCCTTGCAAACGATATCACCAGCAATTGGGCTGGCATGCAAGTCAGCACTGTGCAGTCTTCACAGTGTTTCTGACCTAGTATGCAATGCTGGCCATTGTATGCACAGTGTGGCTGGTTTGGTCTTGGCATAGCGCATTGTGTAATTTAGTTACTGTAGATGAAATGCATAGTTTACACCTTAGTCTTGTGGTTTATTTAACAAACCATATTCAAGCATAATGTGGGAATTCAGTCTGTAGGTAGATAATGGTAGTGAAATAATGGTGTCTCAAAAAAATACGGAACATTCTGGAAAACAAATGTAAGTTGACATCTATTTATTTATTTAATTTATTTTCTACCCTGCCTTTATTATTTTTAGAAATAACTCAAGGCGGCGAACATACCTAATACTCCTTCATCCTCCTGTTTTCCCCACAACAGCAACCCTGTGAGGTGAGGTGGGCTGAGAGACAGGGACTGGCCCAAGGTCACCCAGCCGGCTTTCATGCCTAAGGCGGGACTAGAACTCTCAGTCTCCTGGTTTGCCATTGGCTCCTTCCTAGGGCTGAGAGACAGGGACTGGCCCAAGGTCAACCAGCCGGCTTTCATGCCTAAGGCGGGACTAGAACTCTCAGTCTCCTGGTTTGCCATTGGCTCCTTCCTAGGGCTGAGAGACAGGGACTGGCCCAAGGTCACCCAGCCAGCTTTCATGCCTAAGGTGGGACTAGAACTCTCAGTCTCCTGGTTTGCCATTGGCTCCTTCCTAGGGCTGAGAGAGAGTGACTGGCCCAAGGTCACCCAGCTGGCTTTCATGCCTAAGGCGGGACTAGAACTCTCAGTCTCCTGGTTTGCCATTGGCTCCTTCCTAGGGCTGAGAGAGAGTGACTGGCCCAAGGTCACCCAGCCAGCTTTCATGCCTAAGGCGGGACTAGAACTCTCAGACTCCTGGTTTGCCATTGGCTCCTTCCTAAGGCTGAGAGACAGGGACTGGCCCAAGGTCACCCAGCTGGCTTTCATGCCTAAGGCGGGACTAGAACTCTCAGTCTCCTGGTTTCTAGCCCGTTGCCTTAACCACTAGACCACACTGGCTCTCTATTCACCCATCTATTGGTGGGCAAATGAGGTTTTCTTGAACAAGAAAAAGATAAGGGCCTCAGAAATTTCTCTGAAAAAAATATATTTCAGAATTTTCTATCTGGCTCCAATTAGAGCAATAAAACCTCCAGTTGAGTGTCTTCAGGCACAAATAGACCAGCAAAGAGCAAGAGATCAGGAAGAAGTTCATCAAAACAGAATTTCTTCAGACAACTTATAGGTTGTTTTTTTTATGAAATACAGATACATTCATTAGGAAAAGGGAGACAAGTGAAAAAACTGGAGGAAAGAAAAGCAATTACGTTACTGCCACTTTTAATGTCCAAGACCTCATCTCCAAGGTTAGTGATTGAGAATTTTTACTCCCTCTGGAGCAATCCTGGGAAATTATTTTTTTTAATTTATTAATTTATTAAATTTCTATTACCACCCATCTCCCCTGAAAGGGGAACTCTGGGTGGTTTACAGTAAAACCAGAATTAAAATTCAAAGAGGAGCACAAATACAAAAATACAGTTACGAATAACAATAAATATAAATGGGATAAAAATCTAGATGGCTAAAAGTTCTCTGTCAGTCCTCACGCATAAGGGCCATTCTCGGTCTAATCTAGGATGCTAGCCATCCCCAGGAATGACTATTCCATTCCAGGCATGATGGCAGAACCAGTCCAGGAGTGAGGGGGCCAGTCTCACCTCCAGGGGAAGAATGTTCCATAGGGCGGGGGCTACTGCAGAGAAGGCATGCTTCCGAGACCCTGCAAGATGGAACTCCTTTACGGATGGGGTCTGTAGCATGCCCTCTCTGGCTGATCGGGTGGGACGGGTCGATGTAATAGGGATGAGACGGTCCCTCAGGTAGCCTGGCCCCATGCCATGTAGGGCTTTAAACGTGATAACCAACACCTTGAATTGGACCTGGAAGCAAACTGGAACCCAATGCAGCTCACGTAGCAGAGGTGTTATATGTGCTGATCTTGGTGCACCTAAAATTGCCCACGCAGCTGCATTCTGGACCAGTTGTAGCTTCCAGATATTCTTCAAGGGTAGCCCCATGTAGAGCGCATTACAGTAGTCTATATGGGAGATAACTAGGGCATGAGTGACCATTCGAAGGGCCTCTCAGTCTAGGAAAGGGCGTAACTGGTGCACAACACGAAGTTGAGCAAAGGCCCTCCTGGCCATGACTGCCACCTCCTCTTCAAGCAGGAGTCGTGAGTCCAGGTGGACCCCCAAGTTACGCACTGGGTCTGTCTGGGGTAGTGCGACCCCATTCAGAACTAAAGATGATAAATTCCTAGATACCGAGGGGCCATTACTCCACAGCCACTCCATCTTACCAGGGTTCAGTTGAAGTCTGTTGTTCCCCATCCAGGCCCCCACAGCCCCCAGGCACCTGGAAAGGGTGGTCACGGCATCACTTACTTCACCTGGGATAGAGATGTATAATTGAGTATCATCAGTGTATTGATGGTACCTCATCCCATGGTGACGGATGATCTCACCCAGCAGTTTCATGTAGATGTTAAAAAGGAGCGGAGAGAGTACCGAGCCCTGCGGCATCCCACAAAGAAGGGGCCGTGGCCTGGACCTCTCACTCCCTATCAACACCGATTGGGACTGGCCTTGGAGGAAGGAGGTGAACCAGCATAAAACCACGCCACCCACCCCCAACCCCCTGAGTCGACCCAAAAAGATACCATGGTCGATGGTATCGAAAGCTGCTGAGAGGTCAAGAAGGGCCAGGATGGATGCACTGCCCCCATCCCGCCCCTGCCAGAGATCATCCATAAGTGCGACCAATGCCATTTCCATCACCGTCTGGACCCAGCCACCTGTCGCCTCCCGAGCTGCCTTTACCAGCCAGGAGGGACAGGGATCTAATTGGCAAGTGGTGGCGTTTACAGTCCGGAGGATCCTGTCCACTTCCTCAAGTCCAACAGGATCAAACCATTCCCAGATAACCAGGTAAGTACGTTCCCCAGGTATCTCCCCAGACCCTGTCTCATGCTCGGAGTCCAACTTGGATCGAATCTGAGCGATTTTATCCTGCAGATGCCCAGAAAATTCCTCAGCATGGCCCTGTTGGTGGATTTCTGAATCCCCTCTCCCCAGAAGGGATTGGGTTATCTTGGGCGGCATTCCGCAGATGCAATAAGAGTGGCGAAATAATGACGTTTTGCCACTCTTACCGCCACAAGGTAGGCCTTAATAGCGGCTCTAGCTTGTGTTCGGTCTGATTCAAACTTTGTCTTCCTCCAGTGACGCTCTAGACGTCTCTTAATCCTCTTCAGAACCCTCAACTCCTCAGTAAACCACAGGGAGTGTCAGGCTCGATGGGATAAGAGAGGTCGTGCAGGCGCAATCCTGTCCAAGGCCTTGGCCACCTCCCTATTCCAGGCCGTAGCCAGGGCCTTCGCTGGATCATGCAGCAGATCCTCGGGAATAACCTCGGGAATAACCCCCAATTATGCCCCCAATTCCTTTATCCACAAATAGGGATTTTGAAAGACCCCAGTCATATTTCTTGAGAATCCTATTTTTTGAGAATCCTCTCTCCCTCTCTCTCTCTCTCTCTCTCTCTCTCTCTCTCTCTCTCTCTCCCATGGCTCTTGACCAAGATTCTTCCTCCTTCCACCTTTTCTTTCCAGGCTAATTTGTTATTTCTGCCTTACTTCAGAAACAGCCGCACCACCAAAAACAACCAAACACCTTTCTGCCTGCCTCTCCAAATTGTCTCCTTCCAGCAAAAATGTGCCCATAGCCATGGGAAGTTAGGTTATATTATAAAGGTATCCCAAGCTCCTTGAGAACATATGCTAGTAAGAAGTCTCACAATTCCCAGTGCCCAACTTACTTGGTTAATTAAACTGTCAAAAAAATGGAAAGGTATTTATCTGTCATTCATTTCAGGCATAGACAAACTGTCAGCCAGCAAATAGATAGCTGTTCAGTTACTGTAATTGCTTCTGTTTCTTTCTCCAGCTTCTACACATCACCCACTGCTTTTTTGCAGTGCTTCTGTTCTACTCTTTTGTCCTAAACTAGCTTGCCAAGCGTGTCAAACAGGATCACATTACTTTCATGCCCTCAAACTAAACTGGGTAGTTGTCAGGACATAAATGAAGCTACTGTTTGTCATGTGCATATTCTTACTTTTGTTGTTTCTCTCTCTCTCTCCCTCCCTCCCTCCCTCCCTCCCTCCCTCCCTCCCTTTTCACCAAAAGAGAAAAGGAAGATTCATTCACCAACAGTTTATCAGGTGTGAAGCCTACCATTAAAGCCTTTCTCTCTGCAGAATCAGCAATGGGAAACCTGTGGTCCTCCAAATATTATTGAATTATAACTCCAAGAACACCCAGCAAACAGGACCAATAGTGAGGGATACTAGGAGCTGTAATTCCCTCAGGGTTCAAGACTTAATACTGGTCCTGAATGTAGGATCTAAAGGATGTAGCCATGTACCTAAATGTAGGATCTAAAGAGTGAACCCATGGAGATTTGTGGGTACCTGCAGAGAAAATCAGGCACCAATATGGGAACTACAAAATGAATTGAAGCAAGCAACAGGAACTGAGAGGGTAGCACAAGAGTCCATCCAAACCAAAAGCAAGACCCAAAGGATGTCAAGTAAGCACATAGGCCAGAAATACTGCAAATAGTTGTGCTAGAATAGGTATTCAGGGACATGCGTATTTTAAAAACTATGTCCATAAGGATAAAAGAAAATTATTTTAAATTGGTATGGAGATGGTACCTTACTCCTGTAAGATTAAATCAAATAAATAAGAAATATTCAGTATTATGTTGGAGGGGGTGTCAGGAGTTGGGTACCTATCTCCATATGTGGTGGGGTTGTAAACAGATACAGATATTTTGGCAGAAGATATTTAAAGAGATAAACGAGATAATTGGAATGAATATGGAAGCATGTCCGGAAATAGCACTGTTATCAATTTATAATAAGGTTACCTGTACTCAGGATACTAAAAATTTAATTACAAACTTAATGACAGCAGCAAGATTAATAATAGCAAGGAAATGGAAAGTACAAGGGGAATATCAAATTGAGGAATGGTACAAAGAAGTATGGGATATGGCAATCAATGATAAATTAACATCTAATATTAGAGTTCGAAGGGGATTACAGATTCGAAATAATTTTGTAGAAATTTGGAATATATTTGTAGAATATGTATTATTAAAAGGGAAAGGATGTACACCTTCGAAAGAATTATTATCTTTTTGGAAAGAGGAATGATTAAGATAATAGTGGTCCTGGGGGTGGGGTGCACATTGTAAGGTTTTTTTGTTTTTTGTTATAATTATGATTAATAAATGTATATGTATATAAATGCATAATAAAATAAAATTATATATAAAAAAAGGAACTGGCTACCTAACAGATACAAGATATATCAAAGGATCATACTTTTGGAATTCTAATAAAATATTTTATATATATATATATATATATATATATAAATAAATAAATAAATAAATAAATAAATAAATAAAAGAATAGGTATTCATCTAGCAATCAACTTCTTGAAAATGAGTAGAGTTCACAGAGCCCTGCCTAAGATTCAGCTGCAAGCCATCAGAGGCTTACTTTGTAGTATCTACTCATGAGTAGTCCCTTGATCATGATAAGTTTGGCTTTCTTAACTTGGCCATCCATTAAGCTCATATCCTGTGCTGCCCTAATCCTCTGGAACTGATCTTCAATTTCTCCTTTAGAATCAATGAGAGAGCTTTCTGTGTTTCAAGGGAGTATTACAAAGAATACCTTCCCCAATACTTTTCGCTCCTAGTAGTTTTCTAGCTTTTTCTCCAAAGAGTAATCATAATGGATGATTATACTCACATTCCTCTGGGTTTAAAATAAGTGGGCTTTGCCACTATGTTCTCTGTGATCCTTTTGTCAACCTCCCCCCAAAAATCTAATATATGTGCAACTCTATAGCATACAGAGCTCAATCTCTTTTTCTCTTTCGTTATTAATGGCCTAGTTGTGGAACAAATCAACAAAGAATTAGGTTGTGCTTAAGTTAAAGGGAAAACATTTTTAGATGCTTTTTAAAGAACTTTTTCATGGTTTAAGTGCCTCTCTCTGGAGTGATGCTTGTAGTCATTCTAGTGGGAATGTGTGATCTGCATTTAGACTGCATTGGCAAGATAAAGGATGCAGCGGACCATGTAAGTATCAATTTTCCATAGTGGGCAGAATGTGTGTAATTATAGACTATTCTGGGGTTTACAGCCATGAAGAATCTTTGCAACTAGCATTAAATGCTTATGGGATTGTTTTGAAATGTTTCCAGCAATGTACTTTTTGAGGAAGGGGTGACTTCTTCCCCTTATCTCTCATTAGTGATCCTTCTGTTCTAGAAGTACAATGTCTCATGAGTAATGCTAGATACATGGAGCTTGCTGCTTTCACCAGAATGACAAAAGCAGAGTTACAGCAGCATGGCATAAGCTCTGCCCATTTTGTATGTGTGTGCAACATCACTTTGCCCCCATTGCTCATCCTGTTAGCCAGATAAGCTGGTATTTTCAAATTCCACATAGTGGTAGTCAAGAAGAGGAAAACAGATCATGTACTCTATAAATCTTGAAAGCTAAAAAGAGAAAATAAGTGTTGATTCCGTAGTTCTAGATCCTTGAGAGTTGGGGGAGATCACAAAACAGAAGAGCTTATGCAGTGGGGGCAGGGGGGAAGCAACTTTCCATGTTAGTGTCTAAATATCTATTATTTAACATTCTAAATTCAGCCTGTATTCTGTGAGAATATATAGGTTGGAGATGGAAGTGACATTTGCGACAACTGTCTCAGTGGATTATTCATGGGTGGGTTGAATTTGGTTTTGCTATTTTCCTTCCACAAGAACATCCATGCAAATGAACTTTGAATCAGGTATTAGTTTTACCCCTGCTGCACCCAGGCTGTGTCCCACACCATGAAGCGCTATTTGTGTGTGTGTGTGTGTGTTTGTAGTTATATATATATATATATTGTATCCTTCATTCATCTTACTTGCTGCTGGATTTGTGAATAGGGATTTGCAAATCTACTCCAAAAATGGGAAACTAGGCCAGAAGACCTAACCAAATGTTATGTATAAAAAATAGCGTTCCCCAGATTTTTTAAAACATTCCCGAAGATTGTTCCATGAATATAAATGTGTATGAATTATTATAGTGCTTCCAAAATCTCTGCCAGATTTTGGCCATTACAGAAGTCCCCTCCTTGCCTCCTTTGAGTTTGTGATGGGTGGTGGGGTTTGTAGCTCTTAGAAATGGTCAGTTTTTCTTAGATGCCAATGAGCCCTGATACGTGAGCAAGTGAAAAAATGAGAGACATCTGCTGATGAAAGTATGTTCTCTGGAATGAATGGTACAAGAATCATAGGCAATGGTTCACCAGAAAGTCATCGATCATCAGGAATTAACAGGAAGGACATATATAACAAAGAAGATTATGGGTGATAAAGGTTAGGATCTGACTCTAGGTATACAGATTGGGCTCCTTTTTCTAAAATATGTTACTAGCAAAATGAAGTCATCATCAAGGTTCCTTCACAAAATCCTCTCAGCTAACATTCTTCACAAAAGGAATTTACTGATGAGTTACAGAAATCAAATGATATGTTCCATGGTGTTGCTTTCCAGAAAACCATTCTATCTAACTTTGGGATCTTCTGTGTGTCCCTAACAAGTCAGTGGGAGAAAGAGAGACTTTTGCAAAAGCAAGACATCTGAGGAGAAAGAAGCTCTTAAAGCAGACATTTAATAATACAGCAATAAAACAATACAATGAGATGTGAAATAATAGGCAGTCAGTGAATCTTGCCTGGGACTCCCTTTAGACTGTTCTTGCTACAAAAGCCCACTCCTGATTCCTTCAGGAACTGCCTAGGGTAGAACTGAGTGCAAACACTGTAAGTGCCCTGTGTAATTGGCCAACAGGGCTATAGGCAGAAGCAGTTCCCTGAGTTGGCAAGGATAGTCATATGCTAAAGTGATTTTGTTCACAATAAAGAGGTGTAAAAGATTTATGTTTAAATTAAAGCTTCATTGAATGATTGCTGTCCATCTATAGGTCAGTGTGCTTTCCTGATTCCCAGTTTTAAGTCAAGAGTGGGCCATAGCTCATTTCTAACAGTGTCCAAATCATTTTGTAAAATAGGCTGTCTAAATAACTCACCCATTAAGTCAGTTAAATGTTGACTTGCCTGTTTTTATAGGGTGTCATCCTACAGATCATTCCTTAGTATGGTTAAGGCAGTCTCAAACAGGTTATCTGCATGAGCTACTTCATTGTATAGTTTCTGATATAGTAAAAACATCAATCAGATCAGTGCTTCTCAATTAACCTGCTGTCTGAAGTTTTCTTGCCAAATAGTACTCTCCATGGTCCTGATTCTCTGATTTTCAACTGCTTGACCTGCAGCTGGCTATCCTCACAGGTTGCAAGTTGGAATATGAACTTAAGATACTTCCATAGCCCACTCGGAAAGTAGGTGTTTGGATATACATATTACTTATAGGTTTCTTGGAAAATATGACCAACAAAATGTGGTGGTTATTCACCTAACTTACAATTTTTGGGGGACATGAACAGACAACAAGATGAGACACCAATTAAATCTGATACTGAAAAACTAGACCCTGGTATCAGTGGTGAAATAGTATAATACCCACTATACCATGTTTTAATGTACTTGTTATTGTACACTGCCCAGACTCCCTCTTTTTGGGGGAGATGGGCGGTGGCAAAATTTGAAAAATAAATAAATAAACACCTCCCTCAGTTTCTGGATGCTCAGACCCTCAATCAGTTTCCTGGCCATTACTGCATTAGCCCACAAGAACACAACTACTGCCAAATGGAAAACCACAACAGAGAACAGAGGGAAGAGAGATGGAGAAATGCTCAGTTGCATGGGGAGGTATCTTGGTAAAGATTATTTATTTGAGAAAAGTCTGTTCTTGCACAGCTATTGTAATAAAAGCTAACTATTGGCAGTTATGTTTAGATGAAGATTTGGAATTTCCTGCACTTAAATCTCTATCTAAGTGCAGTATGGCACTGGAACAACTTTTAATGCCCTTCCTCGGGTCTTTTGTGCTATATCATTTCTACTGAAAACCATTATTTTTTGCTTGGACTTGACCACATTATCTGCTTTGCCTCTAAATCTCAGTTTCTGGTAAGCTGTCCAGATTCATTTGAAGGTGGACTAGGCTGGGGCTTGCACAACTCACTTTCCAACCTTTGCTGTTTTGCCACTCTGGACTCCTGGAAATTATCTCAAGCCTTAGGACCTAAAGTTTACCTTATATCAGGGGCCACCATTCCAGAAGAGAGCAAGTTAAGATATCTGTAAGGTTAAAACTGAGGTGTGGTAGTCTTCTTGCTTCCTGACATAAAGGAGGTGTTCTAAATTATTTTCACTCCACTTTTATTTTGGATTTTAAAATCATCTATCTTGTTTTTTAACATGGAATCAACATGTTTGGATTCTTTTTGTTTGGAGCATTATCATGAGCAATATCTTAGAATTACTGTTACTGTGAAATTTCCTTCTGCTGGTTCATTATTTTCAGTTCCTTCCTTCCCCTTTCTGTGAATTATGGATGTGTAATGTCATATTGATAACATGCCACAAGAAAGATATATTTAGTGCAATTTTACCTCTGATTGTATTATCTTTGTGCTGTGTTTTACCAAAGTGCAGGACTGCACCTTTGCATATATCAGCCTTGGGTGGGCAGACTTGAGGTTAGTGAGATGTATTTTGTTTTTTACTAGCTGTCCTAGATCGATCATTCAGACTTGGTCCAAAAAGAGCATAGTTAAAGTCAAAAGTTTTCCAAACCCAGTAATTTGTTTTTGGTATGACAACTCAATGGAGTTCTTAGTCCTTTCATATAAACATGTATGTCTGATTACCATAAGCTTTCTTTATATTACAGGTGGTCCTCATTTAACGACCACATGTTCAGTGACCGTTCGAATTTACAACAGTGCAGAACAAGTCGTAGTTATGACCGGTCCCTATGCTTATGGCCATTGCAGTGTCCCATGATCCCATGCAGTGATCGTGATTTGTGACCTTCCCTGACAGCTTCCAACAAGCAAAGTCAATGGGGAAGCTGGCAGGAAGTCACAAGTCATGGTCATGTGAGGCCCTCACTTAATGACCTGTGGGGTCCTCACTTAATTATGGCAACCAGGACTGCCAGAACTGCCATTGCTAAGCAGCATGGTCACATGGTTTTTTGACTTACGACTGCATCACTTAAAGACAGAGTTTCCAATCCCAATTAACATTGTTAAGTGAGGACTACGTGTAGTTATATAATGTTGAACAGGGTACAGTCACTTTTTTGATGCTACTGTCAAACAATTAACTGTTTTTCTGGTGCATTACAATCCACCCAGAAATGTAAAAAATATATTAAAATCTGTTTTCTGCCAACAACATAGTTTAATACTGCTCAACAAGTATCATGATGCAACCATACAGATGATCACAGCAGAGTTCATTTGGGAGGAGCTGTATTTTTATAAACTGTGAGAACAAATTGGTAATCAACTCTGACCATAGTAAAGCATGCCTTAATTGTGTCTAATTTGGATTATTGCAGTGTGTTCCATATTGGGCTACTTTGAAGGGTCTTTGGAAGGCACAAATAATCTGGAATGAAGCAGTGGGGATGCAGTGTGCATTCATTTACAAATTCACATTATTTCTGTCTTGCAAGGACTGTCTTCCTGGGCACAACTCAGAGTGACAAAGATGACCTTTAAAGTTCTAAATAACATGTATCCAGAATTTCTTTTCATTCCAGTTTAAGAGGCAAAGTGATGGGGGGCAGGGAAGGTGGGGAGAGTCTTTTTCCTGTTCTGATGATAGTGAAAACTAACTATGGGAGGGGGGGGGCTTTCCTAATGCCCAAATGTATAGATGATACAGCTAGATAAAAGCCCAACAGTTAGATCTGGCTTGATTGTACACTTTGTATGATATTTCAGTGGTAAAAATCTTCATATTTAAATAGATCTGTGATGTATCAGGCATTTAATATTTTCATATTATTCTGTTTTATCTGCTGCACCTATCTTTTTATTCTGTTTGTAATTTGATAGGTTAGTTATTTTTATCACTGGTGTAATTTGTGGTGTCATGGCATCTGGAGAAGCACTAAGAGAATGAGAAGGGACATAAATAAATCAAAATAATGTGGGAAGCTGGAAGATACAAACAGGTAGAATGAAATAAAATCTGTTGGTAAATTATACATGATCAGGGTTACACAATTATTTTTTATAACTTCTGCAAGGTGAGATGAAAAAACAGGGTGCTCCCAGTCCTCTTTCACACCCAAGTCTAGGGTTGGAGATAGGACATCACTTTTAGTAGCAGCCAGAACAAGTTTTTAAATGTTAGAAGCTGAACTTTATGTTCAAACAAATCACAGTCAAAACCTAGCATTGCCTGAGATGTGATAGATGAAGCGCTCTCTCTCTCTCTCTCTCTCTCTCTCTCTCTCTCTCTCTCTCCCTCCCCTCCCCTCCCCTCCCCTCCCCCCAACAAAGCAAGTAAGTGGCTAGGTCAGATGAAAATGGAAAAAAGAGAAATCCCCATTTGGTGTGCCAAAGCACGAACGTGTAATTTCTTAGCATTCTAGAAATGCTAAGAAAGAATGGTGGTTGAATAAGGATAGAAAACATCTACTACCACTAGCATCATAGAGTGTGGCCATGTGGGTGAGAGATCACAGCAAGTAAATAAAGAACAATCTGCTTTACTGCTGGGCAAAATTGCTAGAGCTAGTGCCATTTCATTTGTACTGTCTTATCGTCTCAGCATCTGTGTTTCAATTTATTCTGGCTATTTTATTTAAAAACTTGCTAGGAAAGAAAAACAGGGGGACAGAAAGCCAACATATATATTCATACAAGTCAAACTGCCTTTATGGCCTCAATTTTATGTGAAAGAAACAAGTTGTCCTGGTTTGCAAGGCAATATTTAATCCTTGCAAAAAGTATTTCAAGTTAGCAAAAATAGCAAGAAGAGAAGGGAGCCACCAAAGTGCCTTGATGCTCCTGGAGAGAATGTTTATAAAATATAGTGTATCATTTTACCACATATCAACAAAGATCATACTTTGGGGACAGAACAATCTTGGTGCATGACATCACTATCATCTTAGGAAAGTGTTTTCTAAACAAGGCCTGGAAAAATGGGTATTGCCTACAGAACTGATGCAAAATATGAAAGTCTAGACATTTCTGAGATGTATACACTCTTTAATTTTGAATTCCTCAAGGTTTTTGTTTTGTTTCTGTAATATACTCAATGGTTATGGAAGATTGTTGGGTTTCAAATTTGTTGTGAATCTACAATTTTTTGTAAAACCACAATTGGAGAAGGGAGTTAACACATATGGATTTCACTTAACATCAGTCAAACTCTGATGTTTTCTATTCATAAAATGTTGATGGAAGCAGAGAAAACTATAAGGGAAAGGAAATACCAGGAAGAAAGGCATAAGGTGTCTTGATCCAAGGACTGTAATGTCAGTATCGACATCATATTCCCTGCAGCCTACACTTTGCCATGTATCAATAATGTGCATCGCCACAAGATGCTAATACAGGTACCAAGTGTCCTGTTTATGACAGGGAGAAGCAATAAACTACTTATGAGCCAAAGAAAATCAAACATAATTCTAAAGAAAGCAGGTAAAAGCTGGGTAATCAGGGTTATGCTGCATAAGATGGGCAGCTATGCAAATCTTTTAAATAACTAACTAAATAAAGATCAGTTAGTCACACGGAAGGATACATACAGAGAGTCCAGAAACAAACCAAGGTCACAGGGAGTAAATCCAGTTACTGAAGGAAATGCCTAATAGGGATTGCAGATAACTAAGTGAAGAACTGCAGTTGCTGGCAATGCTGAGAGCTGTAAAGCTCAGGCTTAAATGCCACAATCATGATGTTTCCCCAGGAGCCCAGTTGTTGCTAATTGTTTGAAAGCACCTCATCCTGCAAGTTGTCTCCCTAGAACATTCACTCTGCCTTGCTTCCATGTTTCCCAGGACTTGGAGGAGGATTATCAGTCCCTACTGTTTCTTTATAAATAGTACTACTTGATCCAAGATCATCCCTGTTTGCTAGCTGTGATTGTCTGGATGCTGTCCCTGCAGTTGTTCCACCTGATCTAGGATTTTTCCAAGGTGAGCATGACAATAACTTGGTGGGTGTTATGACCCGTGAACTCCTCCTGTGCAGCTAGCTTAAACCAAGTCTGATCATTGAACCTTATGTCTGTATTAGTACCGTCTTCATTTATTGGATTAATCTCTTCATAGTTTCCTATAGGGGCATATATTTGCAGCCATATTTGGAGATGCCTCTGATGTCTCTGAATTTTTTTTACATGCAAAACAGGAATTTATTATTGTGCTGTGATCTCTCTCACAAAAGTCTGGCATGTTATGATAAAACTGCCCAGCATATTAATTATATTTAATTTAATATAATTTAATTTAAGATATTAAATATCTTTCTCTAAGAAGCTTAAAGTGGTATAGATAGATGAGATGGACCTCTTTGGGGAGTAGAAGTTGAATCCTTTAGTGATGACACTGAAATAGTTGCTAAATTCATCACTGGACCACAGTTGATTATAATTCTTCTATTTTTTGGCATCTTATGTGTGGTGAAGTAAAAGCACAAAAGTTTTTTGCTTATTCATTTGCTTTTTGCAAGCACATTTTCTGCTGTTCTGCAGACCTCCAAGGTGTGGAACGGCTCACATGTCTTTGTGAAAGTTCGTATTTGTTTCTGGTATCTTTAAGGGTGAATTTGTTTCTCCTTTTGAAGCTACAAAAACAATCAGAACCAGCCAGATTCATTTGAGGATAAAGGGTTCACTCAATTTTGATGCACATCTTTACCAAAGATGCCCGGCCCCCAAGTGGATGACAGCATGTTTTAAAAGACAGAGTAAAAAAGCAAAGCATATCAAGCAATAAACAATATTCTATATACAAATAATTAAAATAACAAAAAGATAGTAGCAGCAACAAAACTGTAGTTAAAAGCAAGGTCCACTAAAACAAACCATATGACTAACTTGAATAGATAAGTCATCATAATCTTCCTAAAGTTACCTGTACTCTTTAAGCTAAGAATATGGGACCACCACATAAAAGGCTCTGTTTTTGTGCTTATGAATCTCATTGTTCAGATACTACACGTAAAGCTTGTGCAGATGCACATGGTTCTTCTGTAAACCTGATCTCAAACCATTTAGAGACAGAACAGAAAGTCTTTTCAAACTGAGTAGCTCCATCTGTACCTCAGAGCTCTGGAGCGATTAGAAATTACTAGACTGGGGTATTTGTATCCGAACCATCTGTCCTCTTTGGCATAATTATAGTTTTATCAGTGCATTTGCTGTGATCCCACAATTCTATGCAAAAGGTGTGAGCAACCAATGATTAGATGTGAGCATGACACTGATTACTACTTAATTAGCAAGGCAAGTAAACTGCGATTTAGTTTGGGGAAATAATACAGTACTTCTTCCTAAAGAATGTTGTTTCAAAACATGGAGACATGAGTCTTTGGCATGTATTTTGAACTCTGCACATAGCCAGGATATTTTTCAGAGAATGGGAAAGCATTGCACTCATATATCATAAGGCTTCAGACCAGAAGTGGTAGTAAGTATCAGACATTCAACTTCATATTCATGAACTTGCTCATGAAAGTTTCACAGACACACTTTAGCTTTATTGCAGACAAGATGCAAACCATATACATGAAGAAGATCACCTTACTAAAGAAACAGAAATAAGGTAATCTTAAAGAATTAATTGTTGATTGATGTAATTATTTTAAGATTTATTAAATTTAATTGTTCAAATAACTTAATATTTTAATTACATGTAATAATTAAACTTAATTTAATATTTAAGTGTTAATTATTACATTAATAATTTGCTAATTAAGAAACATATAGGGCAGCCATACATTGAACTGTGGCCTTCTAATTCTATCCCCATCAGCTCCCAAAACAGATCCAGAATGTATCCTAACATCTCCTCTTTAGGTTACAAGCTTCATCATGTGTGACCATCAAGCTTTAAGAGAGCAGCACAATAAGCCTTCATAGATGTGCGTGTTGTTGAGACAAATAGTTTAACAGAGCTCCCTAGGTGGCTCAGCAGGTAAGACGCCAGGCTTGTCGATCGCAAGTTCGGAGGTTCGAATCCCTAGCCCTGCGTGCGGAGTGAGCTCCCGCACTAGCTCCAGCTCTTGCCAACCTAGCAATTCGAAAGCATGCAAATGCAAGTAGATGAATAGGTACCACTTTGGTAGGTAGGTAACAGCGTTCCGCACGCGTCATGCCGGCCACATGACCGTGGAAGCGTCTTCAGACAACGCTGGCTCTTCGGCTAACAAACGGAGATGAGCACCAGCCCCTAGAGTCGGACACAACTGCACAAATGTGCGGGGGGAACCTTTACTTTTATGATTATGACAAGACTTTAGGTCACTTCTTTCATCTGATTTGATTTCTTCTGCCCTCCTCCCTTTGATGTTGCGTCTTCTTTGCATGGTGATATTCTGATTAAAAATATTAGCTTTGACCCCAGAACAGGGGAACAGCAGCAGCAACAAAATCAAGGCAGTGGGCATTGTATATGATTGGGGGGGGAAATGGAACAATGAAGGAATTCAGTGTTATTGCAGAGGTGGCATAAGAAATTTTCCTTTTTAATATTTTCTGTTGAGGATATATATGTGGCTCTGGTATAAAAATAAAACCATTCCTATCTTATTTCTGACTAATGTCTTAATAACGACACTTAATATCTATATTTTTATCTAATAACCTCTAGATAGGTAAGGAGGTTTGGACTCCCTCAACGCTATAAAGGATTTTGCCATCATGATCTATTGTGACTGTATGTTAATGAGTTCAAGACACAATGCTAGAAGAACCAGGCATTAAAAAAAATCACCCTAGAAAGGCATTATTTCTTGATGTGTTGTTATCTAGTATTGACAAGAGATTAATCCTTTTATAGCTCAAGATTCATTAAAATGTTTCTGCAAAGAAAAGGACTAATATAATTCTGGACTAAGTTAATACCAAGATTGTCTGAGTAAAATATGGGGTAGGATTATTCCTTCATAAGGCCACTGAAAACATACGTTGAAATGTTTCTTGCCATCCTTTAAATGCAATATTAAGGAACTTAAAAGTGACTAAGATTGAAATTCTAGGGCCCCTTAGGCAATCTTCCAAGAGCCTTAAGGTATTACATAATCTCCCTTCTATAGTTGGAGAACAGCTCTAATCTCGGAAGTGGAATTGGATGTTGTAAATCCCCTTCTCCAAGCCTCCAGCGTTGAGGTTCTGACATCAGGGAAGAGGAAATGGGGGAATGATGTTGTATGACACAGGCAGAACTTTGGAGATCCAAGCCCACTCAACCCTTCACCATAAGTGTGATGGGGGGGAAATTTCTCATTAAATTTAATAGAAAAGAAGATAGTTATATGGGAAAATCAGAGAAGAAATTGTTAGTTAATTTTTCATGGGTGGGATGTGAGTTTCTTGGTTATGAAGTTATGTTGGGGGGGGGGGAAGCGAAAGAGAGTCTATCCTGTCCTTTAGTGGACAATCATCTCTCCAATGCTCTGCAGTCATTTTTACTTTAATTACTTCAATTAAAGCGTAATAGTGAGAATATATTAGACAAAATCTTCCATCCATCTTTTCAGATAAGGAAGTGACAGCAGTTGGGGAGGCAGCTGATCAATGGAGACATATGTAATCAAAATAAAATATCACACAGCACCCATAGCCGCCACTGTGTAAAGCTCAAAACAATACCATACAGGACATACAAAAGAAACTATAGAGTGTCTTGAGAATGAGTCAGTAAAGCAGATGCTTCTTTTAATAAAGTGGGGGAAATGGCAAATAGAATATTTCCATCAAATGGAAGGAGATATTTCAGCGTTGCCTGCCTAGATCTCCAGATTACAGCTTCCTACAGTTCTGCTATCATATTTCCAACATTACCTATTGGACTTAAAGAAAGACAAAAATCTTGTGGAATCTTAAAGGCTAACACATTTATTATTACATAATTTTTTGTGGATCAGTCCACTTTATTAGGAGCAAGGGGTACATGTATATATTTACACACACACACAGATACATACACCACAGCTGGTGCTGAAGATAGAAAGAGAATGGTGGGAGGGGAGGGGAGGAGAGAGGAGAGGAGAGGAGAGGAGAGGAGAGGAGAGGAGAGGAGAGGAGAGGAGCAGTTACGATAATCTGTAGGCAGTGTCCATTAACAAAGCAAAAGTTAGGAGAGATACACAAGTTCTTACACTAATAGGCTGGATAACCCATTGTGTATCACTTCTTGGCCTTTTGACTAAGATCAAGTGTTTTGTGCATGTGTAACATATTATATAATAACAAATCTTAGTCACTGTTTAATCCTTGAGAAATAGTACTCAAGCTCCTGATGAAATCTAATTCCACTGTTTTGCAAAGAAAATTGGAAGTTGGAAATTCCTTTTCTCAAGGATGTCCCTTTGAGATCAATGGGAAATTGAAAAGAC
The DNA here is from genome assembly GCA_023362775.1 of Charina bottae. Classification (NCBI taxonomy): domain Eukaryota; kingdom Metazoa; phylum Chordata; class Lepidosauria; order Squamata; family Charinaidae; genus Charina; species Charina bottae. The sequence goes on from JALMGJ010000010.1 coordinate 11,230,586, forward strand.
TCTCAGTAGTTTTTGGATATTACCATTTCTCAAGTCCAATTTGTATCCATGTATCTCTTTTGCACAGAGATGGGCTAGATTATTGAATAAAAAAAGTAATGAGGAATAGCTGGTCGAGAAAGGTCTTTACTAACACAATCTAGATTTAGATGCCATTGTTCATTGTGCTGGTTCTTCACTGTGGGTGAAAAATCCAAGACAATTGCTCTGAAAGTATAACATCTACAGTATATCCACTCTTTAACCTGTTTGTATTTTAAACTGCCTTCTCTATCTGAAGTGGCAGCTCTCTCTGATGGATTATTCTCTGTTTCCCACAAATAGGAAAGCAATATCATAATTAGAGAGAGAAGGCAAGAAATGTGTATTAAATGCCACAATTTAACAGGCCATAATGATCAAAAGGAAAGCAACATTGCTTACAACAGCAGCCATTACACTTGCAAAGAAAACATTTAATTCCATCTCTTGTAAAATAGTAAAAATTGGGTAGGGGAAGATTATGGGATAGAGAAACATGATCCTTCTCTATATTAGTATGAGAAAGACAAAAATGGGCACTAATAGGCAACAAGAAGATGAAATTTAAGTTAAGAAGATTTGGGGCAAAAACTGGAGAATTGTAGTTGATCAGTTGCAGTGGTGGGACACAATACATGTTTTTGACCAATAATACAGAGGAACGTCAAGGATATTTTTGTTTACTCACACTTTGTAGATCTTCTCCACCAAGTACAAACACTATGGGCTATAATTCCTTGTTGATTAACTGAAGTAGAATTTCTGTTCAGAACCTCTCTATAGTTGTTGACCACAGGCTTTGTTTTGTTTTGGTCAATGGTGGTGGTGTTTCAGGAGGGGAGCCCCAAGCCCTGAAATAATGTTTGATGGTGTCTGTGGGGGAGGGTGTAAATACTCTTGCTTTCCTACACACTCTACAAACCAAGACATGTTAAAGATCTTCTCAAAATCAATGCCTTCTAATCCTGATACATTCCTTTATTTTTATTGATTTCTGGCTGGCTCATTTATCCTGCGTTCTGTTTTTTTCTGTTGGCCCCAAACCTCTTCCAAAATAATGAAATAGCAGACAGGAATGGGAGACTCTAATGCAAATTCCGAACCTCGTGCCTTCAGTCTCAAACTCCTCATTTTGATTGGAAAGGTCTGCAGTTGAGACTGATTGCGTAAAGATCAACTGAACAGGGTTACCATTTTGCTGTAGATCTGACAATACAGGCAGATTGCAGGTGGACAACTAACTGGCTGACTTGGGGTTTCATACAACAGCATTTTTCTTATGCTCTTATAATGTGACCTTAAAAGGCCATTTGTTTATTTCTAATTTGTTATAATGGGAAACAAAATGTCCAGATAAACTATATAAACAATTCAGTGGAAACGGTAAAACGAATAAACAAATCCATTTGGATTTACAAAGTTTCCTTCACAAGGCTGTGTTGACATTTGCATCCTCCAGTAGGAATCAAAGAGAGCCTGATTGTTTGAAGGACTGAAACAACCCAGCAAATGCCAGAAACAGTTTGCATTGGGCAGTATATACTACTGACCTTCTCTAATAAACTTTGGCAATTTGGCAGTGAAGTCTACTGGATATTGATTTCTTTAGACAGATTAGAGTCATGTCATTCCCAGGTTTAAAAGTCTATATGTATTAGATTTTTGTGTCAATATGCCTCTTCCTACTCTCCCAAGAGATCTGCAATATACTCTGGTTGAGATATTCAGAAATAAAAGCCAAATTTAAATAATCATCGGGCCAACCACTGGCTGAAAGCCAAGCTCCTACCTTTAGTCCTACAAAGAATTCTACCCAGTTGAAAATTTCAGCTATAAAATTGCAAGTACTATACATCTTTCATTTGGGACCCATAAAAACATACAGCCATGATGATAAGTGGGGCATAAATCATACCTTTGCCTTTCTCACCCATCCTATCAAAGTTAAGCACAGTGGGGAGGGGGGTGTCCCTCGGGCTTTCACAAGCAGGTCTTAGATAATTCACCTTGGCTCCTGCTTGAGTATCCAGTCAATTAAAACTTCATCAGAAATCAATTTGCAAGACTCAGCTAAGATGTACTCATAGATCAGTCAAAGCCAGCCGATGATTATGGTAATGAGATATTCCATTGATTAATTTAATATCTAAATCCTAAAATATAATCTTGAAGGAATTGTCCCTAATTAGTTATCAGGATGAGTGACAACCATGTAAAATGAATGACAGGATCAGAACACCATGATCAAACAACTCTATCTCTACACCATTAAATGTGTAGGAGGGAGGGGTGTGTGTGAAGGGATAACTAACAGAAATTGCTACATAAGAGCAAAATATTTGGATTTCCACCTTTTTCAACTGGAAGTCATAATGTGTATGACCATCAATGTTCCTGTAAATCCCTTCATATATATTAGCCTTCTTGCCCTGATTTTTCCTGTTACTTTTTAGATTTTTCAGAGTTAAAGATAATAATAAATAGGAAGCTGGCATGTTCCAAAACAAATATCAGGCATCCAGTAGCCTCCTCCCTTCTCCCCAAAAGCTGCCTCTGGGTTTTAAAGGGACTTATAAGCATTCATAGAATATCAGTATGGCATGCGGCAGTAGTCTAGTGTGTGCTCAACGTATCAAAAATTAGGCAAACGTAGGTGGGACAGTTGAAGCATCCTAGTGAGTTAGAAAGGGTTGTAGGGAGCATTTACAGTAACCAGCTTGCTTTCTGGTTATTCTCTTAATGATTGTGTTGCTTAGGGTGTGTATAGATGGATGTTCCCCACCTGTGTAAGAGAAGTTCAAAGGGCTCCTCTAGTGTGTTTAGACAACTAGAGTTTTCAGACTTAAGTACCTATTTGTTTTTCAACAATAAAAGGACTTGAGGATTGGATGATGTGACATGTTTATGGGTGCCTATTGGTTGCATTTCAGTGTGATTAAACAGATGCTACCAAAAATAACCCCTTTGAATATGGGTTGTATCTGTAGCAGTGTTAGCACTACTCTAGCATGTTAATGACTGTGTGAATCCACCTGAGGAGGAGATAAGGCTTTTGCCTAATTATATAAATCATTTTTAAAATGGTATTCATGTCTCCACTGCAAATACATTTTTCTTACTCTTCCAGTTCTATTAAATACAATGCCATATTACTCATGGGAATTCCTTGGTGAGTGAAAACCATGGTTCTATTGTAGATCAAACTAAATAAAATAATTAACAAGTGGAAAAGGAGATGAAAAGCCCATTTTGAATTGTTCATTATCATCTACCTCTTCATTACCAACGCTTTCAAAATGAGCAACAGGTAGCCGTAGCCCTTGGCAACAGACTTATGCTTAATGTAATCTATTCAGTTTTTTTCTTCCAATGGATAAAAGTTACAGAATGACCCTGTACAATCTATCCTCAGATTGCTTTCTTCCAGCCTTATATTTCTTCTGTCTATAAAAGAGAGAGGAAGAGCATTCCAATAACAAATATGTCAAGTTGGATTTCCTTAAGTTTTTCATTTTTTTCTTATCTTGGTCATTCCATCCCAATTCTTGCATCAGTTTGTTGTTGTTTATTCATTCATTCGCTTCTGACTCTTTGTGACTTCATAGACCAGTCCACGCCAGAGCTTCCTGTCGGCCCTCGCCATCCACAGCTCCCCCAAGGTCGAGTCCGTCACCTCCAGAATATCATTCATCCATCTTGCTCTTGCTCTTCCTTTTGCCTTCCACTTTCCCTAGCATCAGCATCTTCTCCAGGGTATCCTGTTTCTCATTATGTGGCCAAAGTACTTGAGTTTTGCCTTTAATATCATTCCCTCAAGTGAGTAGTCTGGCTTTATTTCCTGGAGTATGGACTGGTTTGATCTTCTTGCAGTCCAAGGCACTCTCAGAATTTTCCTCCAACACCACAGTTCAAAAGCATCTATCTTCCTTCGCTCAGCCTTCCTTGTGGTCCAGCTCTCGCAGCCATAGGTTACTATGGGGGATACCATTGCTTTAACTATGCGGACCTTTGTTGTCAGTGTGATGTCTCTGCTCTTAACTATTTTATGGAGATTTGTCATTGCTCTCCTCCCAAGAAGTAAACGTATTCTGATTTCCTGGCTGCAGTCAGCATCTGCAGTAATCTTTGTGCCTAGAAATACAAAGTCTGTCACTGCCTCCATGTTTTCTCCCTCTATTTGCCAGTTATCAATCAATCTGGTTGCCATAATCTTGATTTTTTTGAGGTTTAACTGCAACCCAGCTTTTGCACTTTCTTCTTTCACCTTCGTCATAAGGCTCCTCAGCTCCTCCTTGCTTTCAGCCATCAAAGTGGTATCATGTGCATATCTGAGATTGTTAATGTTTCTTCCAGTGATTTTAACTCCAGCATCAGCATCAGTTTGCAAATACTTTTTTAAAATATCAGTGTAACCTCTCCAAGTTACGTAGTTCCCATAGAGATTAAAACAGGACTTGTACAATTTAAACAGGGCAAAATATCTTCAGTTATATGAACAAATAGAACAGAATAGACAAGTCATCTATTCTAAGAGACACAGAGATGCTATATTCATATCCATATTTGGATACCAATAATTCCTTAGTCCAAAGAGAATATGCAAGTCTTGCTTGCTTGCAAAATTTGAGGTTATCCAGTTCCAGTATTTCTGGTGGTTGACTAGAGCAATGAGCATTTCAATTACTCTTCTGCAGATAATTCAAACCACAGCAGAACATAAACAGCAATGGCCATCTTAGCAATTGCAGTCTGAAAAACAGAGCTCTGCAATAACAATGCAGATACAACAAAGACTAAGGATACAGAAATTGATCCTCCATCCCCTAACTCAGCATCCACATATATTAATTTGGTTTACTTTATACATGAATCTAAGAGCCCTTAGATATCATTCAGCTCTTTAACCATTCTTCCCTTCCAAGTAACCCTTTGAATAATCACTTTTCTGGGTTGAACCAAGTGATTCAATGCAAATTGGAGGCAGGGATGATTACATCAACACATAAATTAGTACAGATCTTCATATCCATTTCTCCAAAGATAATTCACTTTTCATTTTTTGAAGCCTACACATTTTTGGTAAGCAAACTTTCTCTAATATAATCTTTTCCTTCTTTTTTGGAGGGGGGGGGCGTGGCACACATTTCTGAAGCTTATATTTTTATTTTCTTCTCCTCCCTGTCCTCTCTTCTTTTCAGGTTACAAACTACACTTTAAAATTCAGAAGTGTGCCAATATTATCATTTAATTGTATTCACATTTGGTTCAGGAAATGGAACTTTGATAATCTGGCATTAAAACTGGCAAATTTCTCATTTACTAGGAACATGGACCATTTTTATTCCACTGAGGATTCCAGCAAGGAAGACAGCCTAGGCTCAACTGGGTTTAGAGGCCTATTAAATCTCACCTTTTAATCTGGCCTTTCAAGCAGAACACACTATTGTCCTGACTCCCTTGTGTGTCTAATTCATGACATGGGAGACTCTGTCAGTATTTCAATTTAAGTTACCATCTATTTTGTGAATATCCGTGTTCTAAAAATATTCAACAACTCCCTCTCTATAAAAGCAAATTCCCAATGTGGTCATCACAGTGTAACCAAGAAAAATTGTGGTTGGAATAAATGCCAGTGACACAGTTTGCAGAAATGGAGGGAACTACAACTACTTTGATAAAAGACTGGAAACCCTTTATAGACTTTTTACTGAAAGTGGATAAAAATGTACTGCTAATTTCAGGATTTATTGATTTAAAAAGTTTGTTTATGGGAAGAAGGGAACTATGATATGCAATATGGGAGGGTGGAGATGGTAATTGCTGTGTTGGTAACTGCTGCAAAGAAGATTGGAAGTTGCTTCTTTAGATATCTTCCTTTTTCTTGCTTTTTTGTTATTCTTCACCTTTTCTTTTACTCTTTTATAATCTCTTTCTTTTTCTCTTTCTTTTTCTATACTTCTGTAGTTTTTTGCATCTTTGTAAAATCTTCTTTTAATAAAAATTATTCATTAAAAAAAAAGAATAAATGCCAGTGACACACAAAGATACATGTTGAGCATCTCAATACATTTTTGAGTGATTGTGATGGCAAAACAAGCACCATCATCTTCCCACCATCTTGCTTTGCAACTAGTTGGTCCTCAGCCATGGTTACAGGCACATTTCTCATACACAGTGCATCAAAGAAGGCAAGTTCACACCATCTTCAATAGCAGAGGATCTTTCATTGCCCTTGCCAACAATCTCTCACCTTCCCTGCCCTAAAGAACAAGATATAGCTCTGCGTGTGTTTGTGATATTCAGGTTTAATTGCAAATATAGAAATGCAGATAGATTAAAACTGACAGAACAGTATTTACAGCAATGCAATGAAATGATCTGCTTCTCTTTTAGATGTTTTGAGGAAATGGGAGGCCTTTGGTCCTCAGAACTAGGATCCGCTCCAGTTGACCACTGGCCTCTTCTATAGCATTCATTAATGCTGTCAGACTAGAAATGTTAAAGGGAATGGGGTAAATGTTATACTCTAATGACAAGGAAGCTTGTAATCAAGGATTTTCTCTTCTATCTCTAGTGAAAGGAGTCTTTGGAATTTTGGATTGCTCCCACTTTTTATTACATTTATCCATTTAGTTCAGGGTTGAGAGCCAGTTTGGTGTAGGGTTTAAGGTTTTTAGCCTTAAGACATCAGGCTAGAAACCAGGAGAATGTGAGTTCTAGTCCCACCTTAGGCACAAAGGCAGCTGGGTGACCTTGGGCCAGTCCCTCTCTCTCAGCCCTAGGAAGAAGGCAATGGCAAACCACTTCTGAAAAACCTTGCCAGGAAAACTGCAGGGACTTGTCCAGGCAGTCTCCAAGAATCAGACACAATTGAACAGATTAAAAAAGAAAAAGTTCAGGGTTGAAAAATCTGCAGTTTTCCAGATGTTGTTGAACTACGTTTCCCAGCAGCTCCAGCCAACTTAACCAATGATGAGAAATTCTAAGGATTATATTGATTTAATACCTGAGTTGTATTATATAATCTTTTTCATTCTTATTCCTAGCACGTTTGTGGATCCTAGAACAATATACTAATGGACTAGATTTTGGGTTTGGCAGTAGGGAATGGGGGAGAAAATTTCACTCTAAAGTCAAACTGCAGGCTTTGAGCTTGGAGAAGTTCAAAATTAGATTCTGCCAGCCTTGTACCAAACTCTTTCCAAAATTGAGAAATTATAAAGCCGAAAGGTAGAAATACCTTATTATGAAAGGTTATAATAAGGGATTATTAGGGAACGTTCTAATATTTGAATGCTAAAATTCAATACATAATATTGAATATATGCTTGGGCAGTTCTCTTTTCCAGAGAAGCTTCATTTGGAAGAAGAGCAGATGAAAAAGCCAGCTACTAGGTTTACTGAGTACATAAAATCATAACAACTATCTACAGGGCCACTCATAAAATATAAGCAGGGAAGAATTTGCCCTGAATAATGTTAAGGGTCAAGACCAATATAATATTACTTCAAAAACTACAGCAAGTAGTAATGCGTGAATTCCTTCCCCACTCCATTGCTTCAAGTCTTAATGGTCATGATTAAAACAAATTAATCGTCAAGCGCCTGGTGCATTCATAATTTAACTGTTTAAATTTAGGCCAATTAAGAATCAAGGACATCATGATCCACATGGTCTTGTCTGGAGCTCAATAGGAACCGAGGTTGCATGATGCCAACCCCTGCTGCACACCCTCCTTTCTTTTCCAAAAGTTTACTCAGGGGCGGTAGGAGAAATGGAAGGGGTTTCATGCACTGTAGCAATTCTGAGCACTACCTGAGTCCCACAGAAAACACAGGAAATATATTTTTATGATTCCTGATATCCCTCTAACAGGGCCTAGGCTCCCCAGCATTTTGTAGAGAATAGAAAGGATGAAAATGCCATTGGGGAAAGTTGGCAAAAGAAATTATTATGAACGAAGAGAGCAATATGGCCACAATTTCCTCTTCATCTGTCTGTCCTTGTTTCTTTCTATTATCCTGTTCAGTTTTTGTGCTCCTCTGAGCATGACCTTCTTTCTGTTCCCCATTCCAGGGTCACAGGCTCCATGTTTTCAAGGACCTGGGCCTGTGATTTTGGAATCAGCTCCCTCCTTCCCTTCATCTCTGTGAATACAGTGGCTAAATGGCCATTTAAAATAGATGCTTCCTGAAACAAGCATGGCCTAAATAACCTCTTTTAAGCTTGATGGCCTAGATTGCATTATTTTATAATTCTATGATCCTCATTCTTAAGCAAGAAAAGTCACTGTTAAAATAAAACACAGTATCCCAATATATCTATATCAGACTTTGGATCAAATTTCTGGGAAGAAGTGTTAATACAGACAGAATCATAGGGAGTCTTCTGTGCTAGGTAAAACGGGCAATCTTTCTGATTTAAAAATAAGGGGAAATCAGTATTATTTAAAAACCAAGATACATTTTCCTAATGCTTTTCCCAAATTCATATATTCCTGATTTCCTGATTTCTTAAAAATAATGGACAAGCACAAGTTAATAAGGACAATTGTGCCTTGCTTCCTTATACCTTTTGCCCCTTTCATTGCTTTCATGTCGCTGCTGCTGCTGCTGCTGCTGCTGCTGCTGCTGCTGCTCAAAATGGCAGTGATCAATGGTCTTCAACCCAAAAAGACAGTGTGGTGTAGTGGTTAAGGCTATTAGGACTTGGGTGACCCAGGCTGAAGTCCATTCTCAGACATGGAAACTGCCTGGGAGACAGGATATCAATCTAACAAATTAAGCAAAAAATAAAACAAAATAAACAGACTTTGATTATTGGTTCTTATCAGTATTTTTTCATCTTTTTTTCCTCTTTCAATGTAGACTTTAAAAATGTAGGGAAAGGAAACCAGAATTTTAAGCTTGTTTTTTCTTTCTTTCTTTCTTTTTTAAGAAAAGGAATAGAGGCTAATTAAAAGGCAATGAAGGACTGATTCAGTAGTAATCCCCGGCTTTGCTGAACAAAAAGTGATAAAAAGAATAGAGGCTGCAAGGAGAAAGTTATTAATTAACACTGCAGGAAACCTTTCCTGAATGGGTTCTCGTTTTATGCATAAATTATAAGGGAAGAATGTTAACCATACCAAATATTGCTAGGTGGTGTTATAGTAAAGTAAAAGGCACATGGAAACACAATTTTAAATGCCAGTTCTGCTGATTGTGATGTGAGCAATGCCAAAGCACTCTAAAGTGGAAGTCACTGCAGAAGTTATGCCTTGGATAAAAAAAGTACCAGGTTCAATTTCCAGTTTAAAAAGGAATTTTGGATCATAGAATAGGAAGGACTGGGTTGGCTCATAAGATGTGAGAGAGGTGCTGCTAATTAAAGAAATAAAACATTGGGATGAGATGAGCCTGTGTCTTGATTTCGTATAAGGCTCTGTATGTTCTAAAACTTGCCAGCCAGCAGCTCAGAATCTGAGAGACCATCCTATTTGTTTGAAATGACAGTGGGATGGTGGGAAAGTGATTAATAACCTTTATTTTGTTTTCTTATTTGGTGCTGAGAGAGATCAGACATTTTTCTTTTGGCCCCCCTCCATCTCTTTCCTACCACATTGCCACAATAAAGTCCTCAAGAATTGTCCCCAAAGAATGGCCAGTCCACTTTTCATCCTGTGACTGCCAATAAACATAGCTTAACTCTTGTTTTATTTTACAAAAAAAAGCAGCACAACCTAATTGATTTTAAAATAAAAACCAGCCTTCCAAAGTCATGTTTTTCAGGAAGGTTAAAAATGATGATCTGGCATTGCTTTTCCATTATCCTTTTTGTACCCTTGTGTAAAAACAATGGGGTGGTCATTTCCCCAACTCTCAAATTTTCTTAGTGAAGCCCTTTTTTTTTGTTCTTTGCACTTTGGATAATCACAATTTTGCTTTTTAAATTGTTTTCTGCAGATTAGACCATGGGTGTGCAGCCTTCTATTGGACTGAAGGCCACGCTTGAAGTCTGAGTGGCTTGTTCAGAGTTACTTTCCAATACATTTACAGGGCAAGCATGAAACTTTGAGCATGAGTTAAATTTGACTGAATTGACATTAAATAAATTAATAATTTAGTAACAATATCTGGAGAAGCTCCAAGACCCCACCCATTTTTTTAGAAACCGTACGTGGCCATAGGACTTCAAGCTGTGCACAGTGAACTATTTTCTTCAAAAGAGATTAGGTGCCAGTGCACCTAGCAGTTTTGCAGCTGAATTCTTCTCCAGATAGGGGTTCCTTTAGAACAAGGTTGCGTGATCTGACAATAATGATTCCTTGTGGCCCAGGCAGCAGCAATATACCCTTTACTAATATTTATTCTACGTATTCTTATTTAAAAATATGTAATATGCAGAAGAATTGATAGAATATGAAATATAAAAATAAATGAACACATGCATTACAAGAATCCCTTCAAAACCTAGCTTTCATTTTAAAATCCAAATGTATATGTACAGTATATGCATATGCATATATATATTTATAGTATTTCCATATACTGTAGATGCCAAGATATACTTCTAGTATTACCAGAACCTATAACTGATTAGAAAGAGTAAATATTACATGAGAGCCTCATCACTGATGGGAACCATGGCATAGGCTGATCTCATATTCTGGCGACAGCCTGAGGCTGTCACCCTACCATCTGCCCCACAAGTCCACAATATTGAAGAACCCAATATATTGAGTCCCTCTAATATTATCCAGTAGATTTCTGTATCAGTAGGAATGGTCAACCTGTATCAAAGCCCTGAGCAAGACATGCATTATGCTGCAACCTAAAGCCTAAGCTAAAAGAAGACAAACCAGCAGGATCAAAACCTTGAGGAGCTTCAAAGAAAGATAGAATAGCTGAGTCTTCTTTCAATAATCTCTGCTCATTATTTCCAATGCAACAGCTCAGTGGAGTAATTCCTTATCTATCTTTTCTGAATCAACTTTGTCAGGCAATTCTTCTCCAGATCTTTTGGGGAAACCTGTCTGTCAATATCCAGTCTCTGCTATGCAGCTCCACAGCTAGTACAGGCCATCATTTTAGTCCTTGCACTACCTTCTCATGACCTTCCACCTTCTTGGGTGGCATAATCAGACTATTCTGCAAGTAAGAGAAAATACTAAAGAGAGATAGGGATGGCTAATTAAGAAACACAATAGCTAAGTGAGAACTTTGGCACCCTACACAAAACCTTGCTTCTTCCTTGGCTGAGCTTAATGTACAAGAATTACCCTCAAACATTTCTTCCTCTCACCACTTGTAAAAACAATCCCTTGGGTCATCTCTGCTTTAAAGGACCACTTGACAGGGATATTGTGGAAAAATTAAAATGGCATTCAACCAACATTGAGGAAAATACTGTCGTTGCCAATGTCAGCACAAGCAAACCAGCCAAAAGGGACCCACTAGTATAGGGGCAGTTGATTGACTGATTGACTGATTGACTGATTATGTGCTATCAAGTCAGGTAGACTAGAGATAGAGATAGATAGATAGAGATAGAGATAGAGATAGAGATAGAGATAGAGATAGAGATAGAGATAGAGATAGAGATAGAGATAGAGATAGAGATAGAGATAGAGATAGATAGAGATAGAGATAGAGATAGAGAGAGATAGAGAGAGAGAGAGAGAGAGAGATAGAGATAGAGATAGAGATAGAGATAGAGATAGAGATAGAGATAGAGATAGAGATAGAGATAGAGATAGAGATAGAGATAGAGATAGAGTGTTTGTGTGTGTCAGGATTGTGCAACCCAATGAACTTAGTGCATTTGCTTGCTGCTTCCTGCCAGACTATCCAGTTTGCCATTTGAATCTGAAGCTTGCCATTTCCCGCTCGCAGCAGTTTCCCACCGGCAGTACCAGCCAGATGCGTGTCAAGATTGTTTATGGGATGGGAGGGGTAGCATTCCAGTCAGCAAGCAGAAGACGCTGGGAACCAAGGTCAACTGTAACTGCTCATGCCAGGTGTGTGGGGGGGGGAATGAGTGCTAACGAAAAGAATGTTTTATTTATTTATTTATTTATCGTATTTATACCCCGCCTATCCCCTCCCTAATGGAGGACTCTAGGCGGCTTACATACAGATATAAATTCATATATTTATACAACGATATATATATAACAATGTTACCGCACGTTAGGGAGGGGGTGAGGGAACCGACTCTTCTTCCGCAGGTATCGGACTACATGCCCCAGAATGCCTCGCTTCCGAGCCAGCTGCTGACGTCCTGGAAGTTGTCATTTCGGGATCCACCGTCCTCCGCCGCCATCCACGGGAATCGCCAGGTCTTCTTCGGTCCGAGGGCGACCCTCCGAAAGGACGCCAGCAAATTTTCCCACGTAAGTGGTACCCATTTATCTACTTGCCTTAGCTTTCGAACTGTTGGGTTGACAGGAGCTGGGGCAAGTGGCGAGAGCTCACCTCGCCACGGGGATTCGAACTGCTGACCTTATGGTCGGCAATCTAACGGCTCAGCGGTTTAACCCACTGAGCTACCGCGCCCCATTTTAATTAGAGGCTTCCCGCCTTTTTCTCCAGTTCCGGCTTTTTCCTGTGACCCTGTAGCATCTTTCTATTAAATGACTTTCCCTTTTTACAAAGAAACTGAGTGAAGTTGTTTTATTTGAAATTGAAGCCAGTGGTCATTACATTAAGCTCGAACTCCAAAAATCAATACATGACCATTTTACCTGAGGATACTCCTTTACCTGATAATACTCCTTCATCAGAAAGCCAGGTCGCGCATTTGCATGTATCGCTGGGACAAGCAATGGAGGGCACAAGTTCCTCGACTGCGGGAGCCGGACAGACGCAAGGCAAAGAGTGTGAGCAAGCCCGAGCCATAGCGTTGGAGGTACAACAGGGCAGAGACGATCCCCAAGAGAGCACAATGCGATCTGGCAAGAGGTTAAGAAAGGCAAAGTGTGGAGAAGGACCAGAGAGGTCGTTACCGACAAAAGGTGAGACAAAACCGAAGAGGCGCTGGTCCGAAAAGGTTGGGGGGATGATAGAAGACAATGCAAGGAAAAACATTACCACTAGGCGAGGTACCCGCACTGATCGGATGACAGAGTTGGAGGAATGGATGGGAGACATGTCTTTTGAGATGGAGACCCTATCTCCACGAATGGCAACGTTGGAAACATCCGTCAGGAAGATACTGCAGAAACTAGAAGAAAGCGGAGCTGGCACACAACCTGAGAGTTCCAGTGCGACTTCGGGGCCAGCGGACCAAGAAGGGTCTGACGATGAGTCCAGCATAGAGGATGAGAGCTGACCAGCATCCCCTCGAGGAAGAGGGAGAACTGTGCAGGCAGGAGGACCTAGGAGGCCAAGAAGGTCCAGCAGACCAACAGGAGCACGCAAAATCCAAGTGAGGTTCAATGGAGACCCCAAACGTCTAGCATGTTTCCTGATTCATGTTAGAGTCTTCATGGATGAATTTGAGGATTCATTCATAGACAAGGAAGCAAAAGTGAGATACATATCAGCCTATCTAGAAGGAGAAGCTGCAGACTGGCTGATTGAACTCCATGATGCTGGGGGCCCAGAACTGATGGATTTCAAAGATTTTATGACAGCTTTGAGAGACCGGTTCGAAGACACCTTGTCTAAAGTGACAGCGAAGGCTCAGTTGAACATGATAAAACAAGGTAACAGGTCAGTAGCGAAGTATGCCTTGGAATTTAAAAGGCTGGCAGGTTGCCTAAGAGACTGGCTGGAAACATTTAAAATTGAATATTTCCAGATGGGGTTGAGACCTGACATCCTGGAAACTTGCCTGAATCGAGGGGATCCCAAGACACTAAAAGAATGGGTCTTATTAGTACAAAACTATGCCTCAAGAAACAAATGCAGTGAGGGAGCCGAGGATGATGAGCAGCTCCACAGATATCTGGAGATAAATCTGAAAATGGTATGAAGAAAGGGAACGGCACACCCAGAAGAATTTGTGTTTCAAGTGTGGAAAAGAAGGGCATGGAGCCTCAGAATACAACCAACCCGCCAGCCGCCCATGAGACGCGGCAAAATGGATTACAATACAAACTCCTAAGCGCAAAAGCAAAAGGACTGCTGCCAAAGCAGAGGAGGTGCATGAATGGGGAAGCCAAAGTAGCACCAGTGATTCTGGAGAAGAGGAATTCCAGCAGGTGGGAAATGCCAGCCACCTACCCTGAAGGGCACCAGCGGGCGGGCGGAACCAAATGGGTGTGTTGATCCTATGGTAAGTGAAGAATGTCCCTCAATGCTATTGAATATACAATTGCAAAATTTAGAGACCAAGCACAGAGCAGACCTCCTGGCATTGTTAGATTCAGGGTGTACACTCTGCCTCATAAATCCTGCCCTTGTAACTGGACAATTTAAGATTAGAGATAGATAGAGATAGAGATAGAGATAGAGATAGAGATAGAGATAGAGATAGAGATAGAGAGATAGGAGGAAGGCAGTACTAAAAGTTTGCAGACCTAAATCTAGCACAAAAGTGGGGGCAGGTATACTGTGAATCCATCACCACTTTTAAGACAAAGCCTAGAAATTTTCCTATTCTGAAAACAAAATCTAATCTAGCCATCACTTTATAAATCCCAATGCTTGGAAAAGTTGCGAAAGGGATTAATTATTCTAGATAAAGTGGTATAACTGCCATGATTACATCCTGGCTGCCATGGCTTTGCAAATTGGATAATGCCACCTTTTTAACTTGACTATCCCCCACTAGGTAGTCCTGAAGCACACACTTCATTCATTAATTAATGTGCTGACAACCCATATCAATATGATCAATATGTTTGTTTATTAGCAGCAGCTGCTGTATTTTAGAAAATCTGGCAAAAAGCACAGAGTATTAACCGCAGAACCCCTCTTAGGACCGGTTGCAGGAGAGAAACTCATAATGGCAATAGGGAATTGAGATGGATAAGGTTTCACTCTAATTATGTTCTAATTGAAATAGCTTGTCCGGAATGGAACACTTGTCACAAGGAAGTCTGATTCGATGGCTCCCAGCTTTGCCTTCTCCTCAAGAGGATCCAATAATTTGGTGGAACTCTGTGATGAATAAACAGAATCCAGAAGTAATAATGGAAGGACCAAGATGCCAAAGATCACTGGGAGAGGGGACTAGCTTAGAAGCAGAATGTACGAGCAAGCCAACAAATTCAAACATTGATATCCTTATTTAAATAGCCAGGTAGCAGGTGATGAGAAGTTCTCTTTTGCTGGAGAGCTTTGTATATCCAGTTATTTTAAGGAAAATCATTGAGGAAAAAGCTATTCAGCAAATTCTCAGTAGTAGAGAACCATGTCTTGCTCATTCATTAATATATTTTTAAAAATGAAAGGAGCATTCAACTTTGGTTTGAAGTAATGTAGTACATTTTACCATCTTAGGATTCTACCAGTTCATTCTTGTAGAGGGGTAGATCAGGACTGCTTCTTCAGAAGATTGTATTTAGCGGTCAATGAGATCAAGGATTATGGACAGTGTATTCTTTCTCCCTTACCCTTATGTTTTGAGGCTGCTCCTTGATGGCAGTTTTTGAACTTCAGCCTCATATAGAATGAAACATGTTGCTACTCCAGAACTATGATTCTCAGTATTTTAGATCTTAATTCCCACCAATCACTCTGTCAAAGAACCTGAATTCCAACATGATAGAAATAAAACGCCACTTTTCCTGTATATGTTTATAAATACACTCTTGTTACAGTTATCCTTTACAGTAGGTTTTAAAGAGTTAATTGAGTTCCAGTGCCTTATCCTGTGTCCTGCCTAAACTACTGATGAGTCTCACCCCAATAAAAAGCACAGACTTTTCCTTGTTCCACCAGAAGGCTTCAATAAATTCTCTTTTTAATTTTTTTTTCTGTCAATGACAGTTTATCATGGCCAGTGAAGCACTAGCAAAATCCAAGCGTATCAAATGCAGACAGGCCATCCGTCCCCTGTTTTTGTGAGCAAGATGTTGACATGCATATCTCACCGTGCAGAGAGAAGGCTGGATGCACAGGAAAGACAGTTGTGATCAAACAGCTTTGAATGAATTTATTATTCCCATTAATTATGATGTCGGCTAAAGAGGACAGCTGTTCAAGGAGGGTGCAATAGCAATTTATCAGATGGGGAAAAGCTTGGAGAGAAGCCTCCAATTCCCCCCAACCCTCTGAACTTGGGAGGATGGAAGGCAGAGATTTTTTTTTAATTAGAACTTGTTATTAACGGGAACTTAGTGAATTAAAAATAGTCTTCCCTCCCACCAACACCTCAATACATTAAGTTCTGGTCTCAATTAAAGAGATCAGGAACAAGTCAATGAGTAGGAATTAATGAGATGAAAACAGGGTTGTGAGACAAAGAATAAAAGTGTTGGCAATATCAGAGTTGGAGTTACAGGAAGGTGCTGTTGATTGCCTTTGGGGAAGAAGTACTAATGAGAAATCACTGCTGCTGAGATGAAGATAAAAGCATATGGGGGACCCTCTCCTGTGAAGTGGAAATCTCTTGATGCCAGCACTGAGAACAAACCTCACTATTATTTGTTACTGCCATTGTTATTTTTTTTTTGTTATTAGTTATTAATTTTCTAGCCTAGGTGCATTGAGAGCCTCTTCCTCTTCTAAGAAAACAGAAATAGCTCTGCCAATGACTAAGAATAATCAGCCTCTCTTTTGATGCTGGTCATTGTCTGCTGGCATTCAGGAAACATAAAGCATTTGATGGGGTTAGAAGTCCTGATCCATGATGTTGATTCCATAACATCAGAATCTGACAAGGAGGTTGACTCAAAGGTCAGGGAAATACCTTTGGAGATGCCCCCATTACTTCTGGATGCTCCTCTTGACAAACTGAGAAGCAGAGTATGAGACATTATGCTCCTTTCCTATAGCCAACCAACTTGGGTTAAGGCCCAAGAGTTTTTAAGACTTGGCATGGCTGCAATAACAACTGTCCTCTTTAAGATATTAGATTGTTGTGAATTACAGCTAAAGCAAAGTCATTATGTGAGCCCTTGTGTCTCCTCTTCTATTCTCCAAGCTTCTGACCCTCTGTTGTTCAAACTGCTTTCCTATCATCCAACCCATTATTATTCTCCCTGATTCTGCCTTGGAAGTGAATTTTACCTGCTATCTGCAAGCCAGGTAAATATCAGGGATAAAATTTCCCATGAATTCAAAATGAAATTGGTATTCATTCAGCATCTCTTGATTATTTTTTGCAGACAAAATGTGAAATTGCATTGGCTGTCAAATTGAAAATAACAATTTCTTCTCTCAGTGCTGTTTATGAGTAAAGATCCCATATATGATTAGGATCAATCCTTATACTTCCAAAAAAGGGGGGCCATAAGTACAAGCTCATCAGTTATGGTTAATGGAGAACTTCAGGGGTGTACAGATCATGGGCATTCCATCTTGAGAAGCTAGTTTGCCTAGTAGAAGCTTGTCCCTCTGTCTCAATAAAGGACCAAGGTGTGGCCACTTACTCTATTGAACAGAAGCAAAGCACCAGTTTGTTTTGAAGAAGCATTTCAATTGGGCACTTCATTCATATAGCCAATGAAAAGAAATGTCTATTACAAGACCTACACAGCTCTATTAGCCTCTGTCTCTAAGATGTTGGAGAACAGGATTCCAACAAAATAACTAATTGCTGCATATCATCAGAAGTATATAAATTTCACAACGGGACACAGTTCAAGTGCCAAGGCATATGCAGTATAGGTCTGTATTCACAATGCCACTGCAAGCTCATCGTCTCATTTTATTCACCTTGATTATTTATTTAAAATAGTCAGTTGCAGGTTTTGTTTCAGTAAAGGCCTTCTCTCACATACTCAGTATCTCTAGAGTTTCAGAGGGCATGGAGAACATTGGAGCTAAACAATATATTTAATGGTGTTTTAACAGTATTAATTTCCATTCAGCCTTTCTAGGTAAATTGTATTACTTCTTCAAAACCTCAAAAGTTTTTAAAGTATCATTACTTAATATTTAGGGCAATGATTTCATTATGAGCTTATAAAAAATATTACCATTTTATTTTCTAAAATAAGAATGCTTCAAAGTGTTAGTTTCTCATGACAGGAAAAATCATATTTAAATTTTTTGGCTCAGTGGTTAAGATGCCGGGCTTGTCGATCAGAAGGTCACAAGTTCGGCGGTTCGAGACCCTAGCCCCGCGTGACGGAGTGAGCTCCTGCACTTGCCCCAGCTCTTGCCAACCTAGCAATGCGAAAGCATGCAAATGCAAGTAGATAAATAGGTACCACTTCGGTGGGATGGTAACAGTGTTCCGTGCTTGTCATGCCGGCCACATGACCATGGAAGCATCTTCGGACAGTGCTGGCTCTTCGGCTAAGAAACGGAGATGAGCACCGCACCTAGACACAACTGTGCAGGGGAAACCTTTACCTTTACTAAGGCCCAAGTATGTCTAACCACCTTTTGTCCCAGAAAAGTAACTAAATTCCTTTTGTAATTAAAGCTGAGAACAAGATTCCAAAAGTGATAAAGAGTAACTCTCAAGATGAGCTCACAGTGATACATAGTCATTAACATTTCTCTTCCAATGCTTGATGAGGTTAGAAAATAAGCCCAGTTATATTTTTAAAACACAGGAAAATTAAAGCCACCATCATAAGAAAGATATAACAAGGAGCTCCTGGGTATTTGTTCCTTACATAAAAAATTAATCATTAATTTATCAATCTGTTTAAAATATTTAAGTGCAATCAGCATAGGCATTGCTCTCAAAATATGTATCGATCTTGATACAAAATTCATTTTCACAACATTAATTCTTCCCCACAAGCAATGTTTTTTTAATCCACCTCTTAAAATCTTTTTTCATCAGGGTGATACATTTTTAAATGTTCTCATCCATTAAACTGTGCATTTTCCTGGGGATGGTAATGCCCAGCTATTTAATAGCTTCTGGACAATAAAATATCTATTTTTCCCCCTTTGGAGCCTTCTTGCCCATTGGCATAACATTTGCTGCAATTCTACTACCTTCCACCTTTTTCTCAGACCTTCTGTGAAAAGTTATGTTTGAACCTTTAGAAATACAACTCTAAAGTCTGTTCTTAAGCCTAGGGTCATCCACAGCCAGGACCCTCATCTGGCCAAGAATCTGTACCACATTCCAGGGCAGGCAAGGACCTAAAAGAGAAATTACAGGGTTGCTTGCTAATTGCTGCATGTTCTCTCTGTAGGTATATTATTGCCGGCAATTAGCACACAGATCCTTTCCCACTCTTGTTAAATTCCTGTGCTGCTGTTAAATACTCCCAGATCCCATTTAAATGATTTCAAATGCAATTCATTCTGGCTCATTAAATAATTCCACAGCAGTGTCTGTCTTCCCCTCTCTTGTGTTTGCTCTCTTTTCCAACAGCCACTTCCTTCTAAAAAGGATGCGGCCAGCTGAGAAGTTAGGAGGACAGAAGAGAAGGAGAAAACATCTAGTGCCAAGGGTCCCACAGATTGGAGGGTTCCCAATTCATCATCACACATATACATTATTCCAAAAGTAGATAAGCCATGGCCCATAAGATGCTTGTGCACTACAGAACCCCATTTCTGGCTTGTCAGTGTCCTGAGGTCGTCAACATTCTGAAGAAAAATGACTGATTTTCAGTGATGACAGTTTTCTTTTTCTATCATCTTTTCAAAAAGTAAACATAAGGTTAGAAGTGGGAGCAGGAAGCCATTTGGAGGCAAATCTTTCACAACTGCATCCTCAAACCCCAGGGGTAGTTGCAGCAACTGGAGGTTTTGTCAGAACGAGAAAACCTGGGTCACTGTCAGCTCTTTGAGTTAGACCAGGTCAGGAAACAAATTCCACATATCTGACTGGAACTAGACTTTATTGACAGAGCTATAGTAACAGAGTCTTGAAAGCCTGACTGAGTTTTCCCCTCCCTCCCTCTTATACTATAGTGAATGAGGAGTCAATCTGAGCTTCTTTCTCACACTTTCACTGCTTCCTGAGTTTAAAGTATGTTTTTGGTTATGAAACTGCTGTTGTCTCTGCTTAGTTTCCCCAAGTCATCTCCGTGGCTCTCTAGAGTCACAGTGTGACAAAGCAAGCTCCATTCCTTATAGACTACTTACGTGGTCTATCTCAATGTAGTACAAAAGGGTATAATTCATGGCATGGCATTACAATGCACATTTCATAATTTCCCCTCTCTCATTTACCCCCATGTTAATCCACCTCCAAGAGCAGCCTGAAACCCACCTTGGCATATTGTTTCTCTCTTTCTTTTCCTGCTCTGTGAGCAACTGAGTGGGACTGGAGTGTTCAGAGTGTGAATGCATGGGTCCCCCTGAATGCTGGCCACACTGCCAACTGCAGAAGGGAAAGTAGATCTTCTTTCTCTCTTCCGTTCACGTTTTTTTCTCCACTGTTCTCTGTTTCACCTCTTCTTCCTGTTTTTTCTCTCTTTTGGCAGCAGTGTCACCTGCCATCAATGGAGTTATGAGATTTTACACCAATGATATATGTCCAAGAAGAAAAGAAGGCTTGGAATGCCTTCCTTCATGCTATTCTCTGTGCTCATGCTGAGATAG
Organism: Charina bottae; assembly: GCA_023362775.1. Lineage (NCBI taxonomy): Eukaryota > Metazoa > Chordata > Lepidosauria > Squamata > Charinaidae > Charina > Charina bottae. The sequence continues at coordinate 11,251,220 of JALMGJ010000010.1, forward strand.
AGAAGACTAAGGTCAGCAGAGTCTTAACTGGCTGCAGTCATGCCAAGCCTTAGGGAGTGGGAGACACTCAACAGATTTGCATAGATTTGCATCCAGTTGAGACACAGGTTTGTTTGTGTATGTGTGGGCACACACATCTGTGTGAGCACATATGAGCAGCAATCTCATATATTACAAAATAGTTGGGGTTTTTTTTGGATAAATAGTTTTATTATAGAAATGCTAATAAGCCATTACAAAGGAATTCCAATGACTGCTGTATATTTAATATAAGACCAATTTATAGTGAAATTAATGTTTATTTATTTATTTATTTATTTATTATTGTATTTATACTCCGCCTATCCCCTCCCTAACGGAGGACTCTAGGCGGCTTACATACATCGTTATACATCATTTCATTAAACCACGCGCCAAGGAAAGGGTTAAGGGAACCGACTCTTCTCTGGCTTCTGGACTACATGTCCCACGATGTCTTGCATCAGAGCCGGCTGCTGATGTCCTGTTGTTGTTGCTTCGAGATCCGTCGTGACCGCTGCCATTCAAGGGATCTTCAGTTCGGTGGAAGCTGACCCCCGACAGGACGTCAGCAAATTCTCCCACTTAAGGTGGTACCTAATTTATCTACTTGCAAGCTTTCGAACTGCTGGGTCGACAGGAGCTGGGACTAGCAATGAGAGCTCACCTCGTTGCGCAGGGATTCGAACTGCCGACCTTCCGATCGGCAGTCTACAGCTTCAGAGGTTTAACCCGCTGAGCCACCGCGTCCCTTTTGTTCAAATTCTTATGTCTCTTTCTTCTGCACAAGCTATGTAATGGTCTGGAAGGCCCTCTCTTTTGAGTGGGTGGCCCAATTTCCATCTGTCTCCCCTTTTGTTAATAGACAGATCTGATATCGGGTTGTGTTCCTCTGATCATGTGAGAACTCATTCTGATAATATTGTAGTTCAGTTCATAGTATAATGAATTCATTATGCTATATATTACAAAATAATTAATGTTCACCAACAGAGATCTACAGAGAAGAGATGCCCTCATCCTTCCCAGAAAAACAGCTACTTAAGTCTAGTTCAGCTTTATCAGGAGACCTAATCCTTCATCTTCCTCTAGCCACTGACATGCATTCTATTCCATTCCAATTAGTATTGAAAAGAGAAGAAATATGTCCAACCTGAGAGCCCTTAGAACATAGAGAGAGATTTTTTCTACATGTTTTTATGGGAATGACAATATACTCATATGCATCAATGCTGAAAGTAGTATTGAAGTGAGATTTATAAAAATCACTCAGAGCTTTATTTAAAAATCAGTTCTACTGTACAAGTAAAAACCACTTTGGACAAAACAGAAATAAACAAAAGAGCAATGTATAATAAGGAAATCATAATAGTAGCCAGAAGTGTTATTTTTTTAAAAAAACCATTATTCTTGCCTTTCCCTCTGATCCTCCTAGCAATATTCAACCTTTTGACCCCCAAAATCACAAGGCTGAACCTTCTATTACCTATCCATTTATAACCTTTCTCCACTGTTTCTATCTGGATTGCCTAACACCCTGGCAAAATGCAGATGCATGCTGTTTGCAAAAGGAACAGTTACAACACAAACATGCCTTGTTCATTCAAAGGCAGCTTGAAGAAACTTAATTAAATACATTCAGCAGGATCACAGGCATTTGAGTTGTTTTGATTGTGGTGGCATAGAAAAATGTCTAATGAATAAATACAATTTAAGACCTAGTGGAAGAGTTAAACATTTACAGTTATATATTTCTAGAGCTGCCTTACTATTTTTATTACTATTTATCATTTGCGAGGTGAGCTGACCTCCCAAAATTAATTAAGTTACAAACCTAGCATTATATATGCAGGGGGAAAAAAGGGTATCTGCTATTACAACTTTTCATGTTGTTTTAGCTTGTCTACCACTGACATGCATCACAAACGGTGATGTTTGTGACATCACAAACTTGAGATTGTGAGTTCTAGTCCCGCCTTAGGCATGAAAGCCATCTGGGTGACTTTGGGCCAGTCATTCTCTCTCACCCAACTCACCTCACAGGGTGGTTGTTGTGGGGAAAATAGGAGGAAGAAGGAGTACTAGGTAAGTTCCCTGCCTTGAGTTATTTACTAAAATAATAAAGGTGAGATTTAAAAAAATGACATGAACATACAATGTTCTTGCTTTCTCATATGTCCTGACATAAATCATTGCTTCCAGATAGTCTCCGACCAAGAGATCTGAAAGAACTCAAATGGGAAATTTCAAATTGTCTAACAAAATTTATGTACCAGATTATGTATGTTAAAATTGATGGATATGGCAGAAAATGACAAATTGACATGTTTATTAAAAGAAAACTCAAACTGTTACTATCTTAAAGAATGGAAACCATTAATGGATTATTTGCAACATGCAGGTGGAGCAAAGCTTATTTGGGGTTTTGAAGACTAAAATATATATGGATTGATATATTAGACAGAAAATGTTTTTGTATGTTATATATAGAACTAGCATGTAAGAAAACTTTTTTTTTGAATTACTAAGACCAGAGATAAATCAGAAGTTGACTATATCTATGTCTTATCTTTTTTCTTTTTTTCTTTACTTTTCTATACACTTTTACTTCTTTCTTTGATTTGTATTTCTATTTCTTTTTCATTTTCATCCTTTTAACTATGTATATTTAAAACTCTAATAAAATTTGGGGGGAAAAAATTATGTACCAGAAGACATAACATTGGTCAATGTGTCACTTAATTTTTTTTTAAAAAAAAGATCTTGAGGGAGAGGGGGAAAGCTTTATTAAATATTAAATTATCAGAGATATAAAACGTGTTAATGAATTGGCTCTGATTTGATTCCAGTCATTGATTTAATCTAATTTGACGGTTCAGTCTGATTTGATGATTCACACTGATTCATTTTATTGAATTGTTGATTTTTCTGAATCAGTAAATTTAATTTCAAAGCATCAAATTCAATTGACACTTAAAATCATTATTCCAAAATAATAAGACATTTATGGATTTCACTGAATCACTTCTGAACTATATATCTGAACTGAATCTTTGTACTGTCCCTAATACAGAACAACTATTCTTAGAGAAGAAACAACATAGCTTTTGCTAAGATGAGTTTTATCTCACTGGCCTTTTAGAGTACTGTAAGAGTGTCAACAAGCATTAATTAATTAATTAAGTTAATGGGGTGATGTAGCAAAGATTGTGATCTAGGCTTTCAAAAAGCTTTTGACAAAGTCCCTTACTTAAGGCTGCCAAGTAAATTAGCTATCAACATATAAAAGAAGAGTCCTCTAACTGATTAAAGTACAGAAACACAGAGTTGGAATAATTTCAAAATTCCACTAATGGAAGGGTGTAAGAGTTGGGGAATGGTCACCACACTGTATGTGCCCCCAAGATACTTTATTGCAATACCAATCTCCTTAAAATTGCAATAAAAATATTTAGTAGAAGATTAGGGCAATTTGGTGCTGACTTTCAGCAAAAGAAAAAAAACATTAATTCTAGATGATATTTAAGATATCCATTTAAAAAGCTAAAAACTCTTACCAGATTCAACCAATGAATGAACCAAATTTTGGCAATATTTATAACTATTTTAGTATGAAGATAAAATCAAGTTTCAGTAAAAATACATGAAAAATAGCAACAAATCAGTACTTTATTAAATTATAAAGCTTCAGCAATAACTTATCAAAGAAGGTGTTAAGGAACTCCAGTAATAAATGGCAAACATTAATCCCAATCTAATTGAATTTTGATTTTCAAAAAATAAAGTGTTGGTGGTGTGGCAAGTCAGTCAACTGAGAACAGATCCACAGATTGGGTTGGTCATTGTTGAACATGGATTGATTCATGCTGGACACAGAGTACCGAGACAACATGATTTATTTATCATCACCAGCCTAGTTATCTTGGTTATAATATACAGATGGAACAATTGGAAAATCTGTGGTTGAAAGGATTGAAATTTACACTATGTTATAATCTTAAAGAGAAGTTTTATAAAATGATGTACAGTTGTTATATGACACCAGAGAAATTGTCTAGAATGTATAAAGGCACTTCAAATTTATGTTGGAAATGTGAACAAGAAGGGTCATTTTATCATGCTTGGTGGTTTATATATTAGAATGGTCCAGAGAGCAGTACGATTTACAGCTCTCTGGACCATCCTTCTGAAAATCGGATGCCCTGATAAATTTGTGAACATCTTGCGGCTACTCCATGACGACATGATGGCAACAATCCTGAATAACAATGGCTCTCAAAGCGATCCATTTAAAGTGGAATCCGGCGTTAAACAGGGATGTGTTATTGCTCCAACCTTATTCGCTTTCTTCATCGCTATGATTATACATCTTGTTGAAGAGAAACTTCCTACTGGTGTAGAAATTATATATCGAACAGATGGAAAGCTTTTTAATCTTAGTAGGCTGAAAGCAAAAAATAAGGTGATTACAACTTCTGTTATAGAACTTCAATATGCTGATGATAACGTAGTCTGTGCACACTCCGAGGAAGATCTTCAAACTATCCTAAACATCTTTGCAGAAGCATATGAAAAGCTCGGCCTCTCAACTAACATTAAAAAAACCAAAGTGCTTTACCAGCAAGTTCGAACCAATCCCTCCGCAGCACCATCAATCCAGCTTAAAGGTGTGTCACTAGAAAATGTCGACCACTTTTCTTATCTCGGCAGCCATCTATCTACAAAAGCCGACATCGATGCTGAAATTCAGCATCGCCTGAGCTCTGCGAGTGTAGCTTTCTCCCAAATGAAGCATAGAGTGTTTGAGGATTGGGACATTCGCAGGGAGACCAAAATGCTTGTTTACAAAGCCATTGTACTACCAACCCTTCTGTACGCCTGTGAAACATGGACACTCTACAAACCAACTTCTTGAAAGATTCCATCAACGCTGCCTCCGAAAAATTCTGCAAATTACTTTGGAAGATAGGCGGACTAATGTTAGCATATTAGAAGAAGCAAAAACCACCAGCATTGAAACAATGATCATCCAACATCAACTTCGCTGGACCGGCCATGTTGTTCGAATGCCTGACCATCGTCTTCCAAAGCAGCTACTTTACTCCCAACTTAAGAATGGAAAACAGAATATTGGTGGACAGCAAAAGAGATTCAAAGATACTCTCAAAGCTAATTTAAAAAAATGTAATATCAGCATTGAGAACTGGGAAGCCCTAACTCATGAGCGTTTCAATTGGAGGTCAGCCTTTATTAAAGGCACTATGGACTTTGAAGAAGCACGAGTACTGGGCGAAAGGGAGAAAAGAGCTAAAAGGAAGGCACGTCAAGCAAACCCTCTTCATGACCGTCTCCCACCCGGAAACCTATGCCCTCATTGTGGGAGGTTGTGTGGATCCAGAATTGGCCTTTACAGCCAGTTACGGATCCACTGTTAAAATTTTACCCTTGGAAGACAATCTTACTCGGCTACGCGTGATCGCCAATGAATGAATGAACATATACATATACTGTACATATACATATACATATACATATACATATACATATACATATACATATACATATACATATACATATACATATACATATACGAGAATCAGGGATGGGGAAGAATTGGCATGCAAACATTTGTAGATATAGGATTACTGCCACAGGATTAAGGCTGAAATCCATCCACAAGAGTATTCACTTCACATTGGTTTTAAGCATCACCACTTGCATGATCCTGTCAACTTGTGTCAGTCAAGACAAGAAATAGAAGGGAGGGAGCTTTTCTCAGATAGTTTTCAGATAGTCCTCTTTACTTTCAATTCTGCCCCCACCCCCTGCATTCACTTATTTCACTGTGGAGAATATTATTTGTGTTATCTGTAGTATGATGTCTCTCATGGGCCTGATCCTGCGGACCTGTCTCCAAAAACACACTTGGGGGGACTGTCACCAAGGCTTTTCACAGAACTCCTTTCTTCAACAGTATGAGTGTGGATGAACATGTGTAAGTGTATTTGCATCCATTTGTCATTCACAATTTTCCCCGGCATGAAGAGTTTTTGTACATAACTTTCCCTAAAGGCATGACTTTTAATGAATATAGAGAAAGCCAGTTTGGTGTAGTGGTTAAAGCAACCAGGAGACCATGAGTTCTAGTCCTGCCTTAAGCACAAAGCCAGCTGGGTGACCTTGGGCCAGTCACTTTCTCTCAGCCCTAAGAAGCAGGCAATGGCAAACCACTTCTGAAAAATCTGTCATTCACAATTTTTCCCAGCATGAAGAGTTATAGTACATAAAAAGGTAAAGGTTCCCACCGCACATTTGTGCAGTCATGTCTGACTCTAGGGGCCAGTGCTCATCTCCGTTTGTTAGCCAAAGAGCCAGCATTGTCTGAAAATGCTTCCGCGGTCATCTGGCCAGCATGACACACGTGGAATGCTGTTACCTACCCACCGAAGTGGTACCTATTCATCTACTTGCATTTGCATGCTTTTGAATTGCTAGGTTGGCAAGAGCTGGTGCTAGTGCAGGAGCTCACTTTGTGACGCAGGACTAGGGATTCAAACCTCCAAACTTGCGATCTTCCGATCGACAAGCCTGGCATCTTACCCACTGAGCCACCACGCCCCTCTACTATAGAAAATTATAGTACATAACTTTCCCTAAAAGGCATGATTTTTAATGAATATATAGCAACATAACATTTCCCAAATACAAGCATTTTTCATGAAAATTGATATGATGAAAGCACTTCTTCCCCCTTAACTCTCTCAGTTTTCTACATGCATATGCTCCCAACATACATATTATTGTACAATTTTTTAGAAATACACTTTTTTTTCAGACACATATTTTCCCAAACTAATGAGGGATTTTTGGCCACAGTTACAAATTCCATACAATGCTTCATCCATGCCACAACCAATTTTGTTTAATTTTGCAAATCTGTTCTGCAAATTTACTCTCATAACTTCATGAGGCAGCTCTTCTATATCTTTTATCCCCTGAAGAGGGGTCTCCATTTCTAACTAGATACCTCCAGTCAGCACGTCTGGTGGTTTGCTTCACTTCTAAACATTCTCGATGTTAGAGGTATAAAATCAATTAAAGGAAAAACCTTGAGGGATTTTTAAAAAACCAATATATTTGAAATAATTTCACTAAAGAATATGAAGAAGGCTGGGTATAAGACAGATAGTCCTCACTGCCTGGTTTGTAATTGTATATTTATAATGAATAATTAATTTCTCGCCTTTTGATAATGCCCTTCAGCCTGAGGCATACAGTGTGTCAGCTAATTTACTGCCAGTAATATGCCAACTTTGTCAAATTAAGAGTATATTTTCTTTAACAAAAAATGCAATAATTTGTGCATGTGTGATGTGAAATACACACAGATTTGTTCCTTTTGTCAATCAAAGTTTATTGTGGTCTTGGACCAGTACAAGGATAGATCCTCTTGTCCAAGTTACCTTCTGTAGTTTTTTGTTTTATTCATTCAGTCGCTTCCAACTCTTCATGACTTCATGGACCAGTCCACGCCAGAGCTTCCTCTCAGCCGTCGCCACCCCCAGCTCCCCCAAGGTCGAGTCCGTCACCTCCAGAATATCATCCATCCATCTTGCCCTTGGTTGGACCCTCTTCCTTCCATCAGCATCTTCTCCAGGGTATCCTGTCTTTATGTGGCCAAAGTACTTCAGTTTTGCCTTTAATATCATTCCCTCAAGTGAGCAGTCTGGCTTTATTTCCTGGAGTATGGACTGGTTTGATATTCTTGCAGTCCAAGGCACTCTCAGAATTTTCCTCCAACACCACAGTTCAAAAGCATCTATCTTCCTTCGCTCAGCCTTCCTTGTGGTCCAGCTCTCGCAGCCATAGGTTACTATGGGGAATACCATTAGTTATTGACTGTAAGACTTGGTTAGCTCTTTGAAATGACACTGGGCCAAGGAAACTGATTGGTGACATTAATTGCAGTGGCTTGCCCTGATTTTATAGAGAGGGGAGAGGTTTCTGTGTTAGGGCTATGCAATACTTCTAAAGCATTGTTTTGGAGCACGTAGAGCTGTGAATGTAAGACCTGTATTCAACTCTTTTAAAGCAGTTATATGTATTCACAAGAGTGTATGAAAGCTGCTTTAAAAAGTTGCAGGCAGATGCTACATTCATGCCCACCTATTTGAAACAGATTTCAAAGGGCTTCATAGCATTATTTTTATCAGTATTACTATGCTGGTTTTCGCTAAAAGCTTTTTTTTTAAATCAATGCTTATAGGACTCCATATATGCTGAATATATATTAAGTGAAGCTGGATTGGAAGAAGATGACTATGGTTTTAAAATTGGAGAAGGAAACATCAATACCCGCTATGCTGATGACACTACCCCAATAGCTGAAAATGCAAAGGATCTGCAAGCTCTAGTAATAAAAGTCAAGGAACACCGTGGGAAAATGGGACTAAAATTAAATATAAAAAGACCGAACAACAGGGAGAACAACCAGCCTTAGAACTGACAATGAAGGTATCAAAGTGGTGATAGATTCTGCCTTTTAGGATCAACCATCAACAGTAAAGGAACCAGCAGTCAAGAAATAGGCCACAGCACTTGGTAGAGCTGCCATGAAGGCCTTGGAAAAGATATTCAGATACCCTGGTGTGTCTATACCTACAAAGATCAGAATCATGCAAGCCATGGAATTCCCTGTGACATTCTACAGAAGTGAAAGTTAGACTTTGAAGAAGCAGAATAGGAAGAGTATTGATGCTTTTGAACTTTGTTGTCGGAGAAGACTCCTGAGAATACTGAATACAGGCCTACAATTATAGTCAGTTTTGTCAGAACAGCCAGGTTTATGGAAGTTGTAGTCCAAAACTGAGAACCAAGAGCCTGGGAAACTGGCTAAGGTTTTCTAAGTGCCCTGCTGAGAAAACTTGTAAGTGCTTATGCCCTTCTGAATCAATCCAAGCAAAATTTGCTGTGAGCTGGTCTGTAAAAATTCCCTTCCTTGAAATTGCTGTTTTAAGTGACTGGGGTAACATTACAGTTGGGGATTGAAGTTGAAATTGCAAAGAGCTTAAGGATAAACTGCAAAGTAGGTTATTCATACACACATGCAGACACAGAGATTTTAGTTGTTGGAAGTCCATTTTGGAGCCCTCCCTTCAAAGTATACTGTATATTTTGCATATATTTTGTATATGCAGGGAGGGCATGCTTCGGACCCCATCAACAAAAGAATTCTATCTAGCAGGGTCCAGGAGGCGTGCCTTCTCTGCGATAGCACCCGCCCTATGGAATATCTTGCCCCCGGAGGTGAGGCGGGCACCCTCGCTCCTGGCCTTCAGGAAGTCTTTAAAGACCTGGTTCTGCCGCCTTGCCTGGAACGAAGGAAATAATAGTTCCTCCTGGGGGTGGTTAGATTAGTAAAATCCTCCTTTTAAGAACACACAATCTCTTGGATTTTTTATTTATTTTATAGTAGATTTTAGATGTATAGGTTTTTAACTTTTTATAATATGATTGTAAACCGCCCAGAGTCTACCATGGTAGAGATGGGCGGTGAAAAATCCAAATAATAAATAAAATAAATACTGTATATTTTAACTTCAAATGCATCTCCCTGTGGAAGCAGAGGAAAGGATAAAGAAGCCCACCCCCATTTCTTAAGCATAATTACAGGTGCAGCATTTCCCCAAGATTTATGCAAAAGTGTCTTTTCAGAGGCAGATTGTAGAAGAAGCCAAGCAGATGGAGGAACCGGTTTTCTGCCCAGGATTTTTCACTCAATCTGTAGGCAAAGAGATTGTTGTGCGGGCTTTTTTTTCTGTTTGTTCTGCAGATAAAGGAATGAAAAGTAAAATATGTAGAAGAAGAAAGTGGACTACCAACAGCTCAGAAATCTAAGTGGAGAGATACAGAGGTAGGAAGGATAGCCATGGAACTTTCTGAAGGCAATACAATTGATCAAAGAATGAAGCAGTCTGGGATTTTCATTCATGAAATTGATAGACTTGTACAATATCAATACCAATGCCAAATGGAGCACAGTTTTAGAATTAATCAACACTCTCTACTCAGCGGCTGTTTTACATTGATTGATTGAATATGTACCATTGAGTCATCAACTCTTAGTGACCACATAGCTTTTCTCCATGACAATTTGTCCCTAACCTGTTTTTTCAGATCTTCCAACAGTGTATCCATCACCAGTGTAACTGAGTCCATCCACCTTGCCATTGGTCATCCTCTTCTCCTTAATTCCACATTTCCCAGCATTAGAGCCTTCTCTAAAGAACTAGATATTTGCATAATGTGTCCGAAGTAGGATCATTTGAGCCTGGACATTTGTGCCTCAAGTGAGGATTCTGGGTTGATTTGTTCAATGATCCATTTGCTTGTTTTCTTGGCTGTTCACAGTATTCTCAGGATGGTTAGCGAAGGTTTAGTCAATTAGTCCAGTTTGCTGAATTTGAATGACCCACAGAGCCATGAATTAATAACAGGGCTGGACTGATTCAACATACTCAGCTGATTATGGCTCACTGTGTTGCATGAACCTAATATATGGGCAGAGCAATTGGAGAAGAAAGGACTTCACCAAATTTCCCCAGAAGGTCAAGAAATTTTCCAACAGCTCTGCTTCTCCCCTTTCCTCCCAAGTTTTATTTATTTATTAATGAAATAATAAATAAATGCTTTTACGTGCCACATTTCCTTTCCTTAAAACCTCCCAAGCAGTTTAAACTAAAAATAGTCTACCTTCCCAGTGACTGCAATCAAAGTGGTTTTTCTATGCTACCATTAGCAGTGAGAAGCCAGCACTCTTAAGTAGGGTCATTGGGGAGGAAAGAACCTTGAGGGTTCATAGAAACCAAAAGGAAGGCTATAAATTTAATTTTAAAATAAAGTAAATAACCTCACTATTCTTCTGCTCAGTGTCTTTTCTGAAGATGTGTGCATCTTTCGTGTACTAGTGCTGAGCTGCACTGCCCAGTATGCAACTGGGTGGCTGATATGAGTCCCAGGTCCACTCTTATTTTAAGAGCAATGTGTGTATTTGTATGTTAGAAGATGTAGTGGGAATGACCTTGGGAGACTGGGCCCAGAGACACTGCCTAGGGAACGGTCAGATAAGAGAGAACATAGTCTGCAGCTGGATAGTGGGTGGGGCAAGAGGCTCAGAAGAGACCCTCCCTAATTTCTCAGGGTGTAAAGGATATGGGGGGGGGATTGTATTTTCAGACTTGCAAGATTCTGTTAATGTAGCCTTACAATAAATTAGAATTAGCTCATCTGGTTGTATTTCCTGTCTGGTCCACCTGGTAAGGCTGACAGAAAGATAGAGAAATGAGATATAAATATAAAATATGTTGAATATAAACTATTCAAAGTAGGAATCAGGGAAGGGAATAATAGTTAATAATGAATTGTTATAATCCATGAGGAAAAAAGAAAGTGTTCCAGTGACAGCATCTGATGAAGACAGTCACACTTTAAAGGATGGAAAAGTTCCATGGTAATTAAAGCTGATGCAATAATTGTAACAGATGGAAGGCAGAAATGTTCTCATGTTTGACTTCCCCCTTTCTCTCCCTTGCCTTGCCCATTGGGTTTCATTTTTGGAAAAGCGCAAAATGCCAAGAAGGCTTTCAGGAGAGATAGCTTTCAATGAGTTGAATTTTAATGAGGAAACACCACTTTGATGTGTTACTGATCTGCTGTCAAATTACAATGGAATTCTGGAAAGCACAATGTTCTCTTTCACAGTACATCTTGGAAAAAACAACTTGGTTTATATCCAACCATATACCTGAGATTATACATTAATGGAAGGGAAACTGGGTTATACGATGAGAAAGTATAAATTCAGTGGTGCAAATATCAAAAGTATATTTCCTATGTAAATTCCAGCATTGTTGTTTGGCTGTATGCCAGAATATTGTTTCTTTCTGTGTTTATATTGGTCAAACAGTCTAAACAAAACCAATGCAAGATCCTATCCAATTCTGAAGGACTTAAAAGCATCATTATTTGAGGTGTCTAAGAAACAAAAGTGTTAAAACAATTATAGCTCAATTGAGCACCCACACACAAACCTGGGGAGGGGGAGGAATGCAGATTTTGATTGGATGGATCGCATGGTTTAAGAAGTGATTTTATTTTTAAAAGTATTTTTTTTTAATCAGGCATAACTCCCCTCACATTTACATTCAAAATTAAATATGCTCAGAAGCTTCCAGTTCTAATATTGTGAGATGAGAAAATTTGCTCTCTCCTTTTTCTACACCAAGGCTTTCCAAAGTTTTCCCGCGGCGACACACCAACCGCCGTTTTCGGGTTTTTGCGCGCCGCCGTTGGTGTGTCGTTGCGGGAAAACCCAGAAGCGCTGATGATGATCAGCACTTCCGGGTTGTGTGGCGACACACCAGACTGTGTGTGGCGACACACTTTTGTGTCGCCACACACAGTTTGGAAAGCTCTGTTCTACACCATACTTGAATTTATTTAAGTATATCAAGCTTCCCCATTACTCGCCTCTTTCAAAGCTAAAAAGCCCCAATTGCTTTAGTCTTGCTTTAGGAGAACTGGTCTAACTGCCCTAATAATTTGGGTTGCCCTTCTCTGTTCTCCTGTAAACAAATTTACCAAGGATGATCATAGCACCTATGTATATAAGGAACTTATTTGATGGTTACCATGTAATGAATTATTTTCAGCCAATATAATAATGCTGAGTTGATCAGAAGCTTAAATTATTTGTTGTGGCACGGATATTTGTGGTACGATAAAGTCAAGGTTCATGTGGATTTTAATAATCATTATATTAGACATGCTATATTGAGAATATGGAATAGATACAAACCCAGGTTGTGCCCAAAAACACCTTTCTGGATCTCAGCACAAGAAGCATTTTATAGATGAGAAATAATAGGCAAAGGCAAATGGCTAATTTATCGCAAGATACTAGAATTTTGTCAAGGGGAATGTAAAATAAAATCAAGAGAAGATCTGGTGGCAGAGGGATATAGTTGTCAGTGGTCCTTTTATTTACAATTATTAGAAAGATTTAAAATAGAAAAAAGAATTTATGGTTTTGACCATTGTAAGACTTGAGTTTGAAACAGAATTGTGAACAAATGATGAACATGTAATTGCTAAAATGTATAAACTTTTATTGTAGTTATAACTGCTGTAAAGAAGAATGGAAGCTGCTACTTTGTATCTTTTTTCTTTCTTTTCTGTTTTTCTTTTCTTTTTGTCCCTTTCTTGCACTTTTAACTTTATCTTTGATTTATTTCTTTTTCTTTTCTTTTTCTTACTTTATATTAGTTTGCGTTAGTTTTTATCTTCCTTTTTAAAAAAGTCTTTAATAAAAATTATATATATAAAAAAGAAACTTAGTATTTGTTTTTCTCCCAGCCTCTTGTAACTAGACACTATTTGCTCATGTGTGTGACAGATAGCTCTTGAAACCAATTGTGCCATGTTAACAGTTTTCAGAAACTGATGGCTGTTCTATCTTCCTCCTACTCTCACAAATGTCCTCCTACTCAGAAAGAATGACTAATCTCACTGTATTTCTCTTAGTTGCACAACTATGTTCAAAGAGTGGGTCAGGCTGGGGGTGTTTAGGTCTGCAACAGCACTTGTGAACATGCAAAAACATGTAGGAGAGTGATTGTCACTTAATGTATATTGAAGAAGATGTCTCTCTCTCTCATTCTTGTTCTTGGCCTGTAGTGTTATTGAGTTTGCTATGTCTTAGCCATTTTCTGGTTAAGAATCCCTGGGGACATAAGTAGCACCTATTTCATGGCAAATGAGAAGAAAGTACTTGTTCAAGTAACACTTAGGCACTCAATGTCACATTAAATGGGGGATTAATGAGAATTATAGAAGATGAATTGATTGCTTCAAAATAATTTGAACTGCTTTTAACTAAAAATAGATTTTCAATGTGAAAGATAAACATGCTACAGCTTAGCATACAGCGGAATAGAATATTCAGCAATTGATCTGACCAGGTGGATGCACAATACCTGCAGAGCTATCCAGGGTGCTGAAGCTGTCCATCCAACTCTAACCTTTCTATGATCTCTTGCTTCAGCAGCTAGCAGGCCCTGGCTGATTTTGTCTGGGCTTGGAAATTAAGAAACTAAGAAAGGTTAGAGGCCAACCATTTGAATGGTAGACCACCAGGGAATATCAGGGTACCAGGAAGATTAAAAAGTGGAGTCCCTGGTGCTCTCTGAGCCTTGTTGTTTTCTTGCAGAGGTTTCATTGCCAGGCTAGGCAACATCTTCAGTGCGAAAAGGGAGTGGAACTTGCTCTCTGTTTATATACCCTGGCTTGTCCTGCCTGTGTTGGTGGGGGTGTTGTACTCTCCTTGGTAGTACCTTGATTGGGTTGTTGTTTGCTGCTTGGTTGATTGCCTGAGTTAATAGTTCCTTGATTAGGGTCTATTGTGTTCTTTGATTTCTCCTCTGCTACTAATCTTGCTGTTAATCTTTGCCTATCTTGTTGTTGATTGCTGGCCAAGTGGTGTTCTGGTCTTCTGGCTTTTCTATTGTCTCTTATGAATGGTATGTAAATGTTTACCTCTATGTGTCTGTTGATGGCTGCTTTGTCTGAGTGCCAAGCTTCCAGGAATTCTCTAGCATTTTTGGATTTGGCTTGGTTTAAGATGCTCACAGTTTCCCAGTTGAAAGTATGGTTAAGTCTGTCCATGTGTTGTGAGATTAAGGAGTTTTCATCATGTCTTCTGACTGCCAGTTGGTGTTCATGGATGCGTTCTGCTAGTCTTCTGCCAGTCTGTCCTACATAGCGGCTGTTACAGTCCTTACACTGTATGTTGTAGATAACTCCTGTTTTTTCTTCTTGGGCTACTGGGTCTTTTGGTTTACTTACGATGTTCTGAAGGGTTTTGGTTGGTTTGTGTGCTACGGTGATGCCGCGTGGTTGTAACAGTCTATTAGTAGTTTCTGAGATGTTCTGATGTATGGCAGTGTAATCCTTTTCATAGCTTCTGTTAGTTTTGCTGTGGTGGGTTGAGTGGTCAGGCACTTTTTGATAAAGTTGCATGGGTATCCATTTTGCTGGAAGATACTATATAAGTGGTCTATTTCCTTTTTCTGGTGTTCTGGGTTGCTGCAGTGCGTTTGTGCTCGTCTGAATAGTGTTCTTACACAGCTCCTCTTGTGGGAAGTAGTGTTATTGCTTTGGTAGTGGAGCACTTGGTTAGTGTGGGTAGATTTCCGGTAGACTTGTGTTTCTAGAATGCCATCATTTCCTCTACTGATGAGGATGTCCAAGAAGGGTAGTGTGTTGTTGTTTTCTTCTTCCCTTGTGAATTTTATTCCTTTGAAGACGTTGTTGATGGTTTCATGTGTTTCCTCCAGTTGATCCTTTTTTATTATGACAAAGGTTTCATCTACATACCAGATCCATACTTTGGGTTGTATGTGTGGGAGTGCTATCCTTTCTAGACATTGCATTACTATCTCTGCTATGAGTCCTGAGAGTGGTGATCCCATAGGTGTTCCTTTGATTTGTTGGTATATTTGTCCATCAAACTGAAAGTAGGTAGTGAGGCAGAGGTTGATGAGGTCCATGATTAAAAAGATTAAAAAGTAAAAAAAAAAACACTAGCCAGGAGGAAGACAATAGCAAACTGCAAACCACTTCCATACTGTTACCTAGATGACTACATGGATGTGCCAAAGCGGTCAGTAGGAGTTGATCTAAACTTGACAACATTTTTTATTTTAATATTCCTGATTGATACTGCTCTTTTACATCGATTTTCAGACAAATATTATACAATTGCTTAGGTAGATAAGATCTTCACTATCAGCAGGTCATACTGGCTGGTTTGAACTTGAAAAAAGCTGGCTGTCAGTGAAATGTGAGGATCTGTCCAAAAAAATTGATTTGATTTATCTTATTTATGTCTTTTCTCTCTCTCTCTCTCTCTCTCTCTCTCTCTCTCTCTCTCTCTCTCTCTCTCTCTCTCTCCTGTTTTTGCTCATTTTATGTCTGTGGAAAATACAGCACATATTGACACATATTTATCCTAATATATACATTCCTATATGCTCTTTCCACTAATATATGCATTTTTGCACATGCTTAACAGATGCAATTTTTTGAGTAGCTAAATGCATTACAAGATTTGGAAAACTGCAGAATTTATTGTAACACTGCATTCCAGTTCACATACCAACTCAAGAAAACCCAACTGAAGCATTTCACATTTAAAAGGAACAGAGCAAATCCATCCTCCCCACATCTCTATCAGCCAACCTTAGTCAAAAGTTCGGATATTAGTCAAAGATTCAGACATTTCCTGACCTCAATCAAAGCTTCCTAATCAGACTTGCTCACTGATCACAGCAATAAAGAGCTTCTGCTGCTACAGCATGTCCATTGAAACTAAGCCTGTGAGAGGTGACCAGACTTGTCCTCAAAAAGTGCTTCATGCCACAATGGCAATACAATCTGCCTTATCAAGATAAGGAACCAATGCAATTTTTCAGGGCCTCTGTATGGCAGTTGCAGTAGATAAAAGATTGCATGCATGCATTGTGCCTGTGTAGAAGCCTCTTGCAACACTTTCAGTAGTTGACTGGAAGCATCAGAAGACACCCCTGTGTGTGCTCAGAGGTTTCTTCTGGCAAGTGGAATTACCAAAAGAGGCTTCAGAAGTAAGGTAAGACGAAGCAATAAAGCTGCTGTATTAAAAGCAAAGGGACTGTGTTACTTCGGGAAACAGCCTTGAAGGGGTGTATCACACAAACCTTTCTCAAAACAAAAGCCCTCTTCAAAGCTTTTCACAGCCCTACTTGAAACAGATCCTCTCCTTTGCTACAACTCTGCTTCCCTCCATTCCATTCTACCTTCCAGTGTGACATGCACTCAGCCTGACGCAGTGGCCGAGAATCAAATTCCACACCACTTTAAAATCCAGCTATAGAAAGAGATGAATTTCTAATTTGCCTTCCTAGATTCTGCTTCCACCTCCACTAGTTGACTCACAGTATCCCCCTATTTGCAGATTTGGTCACTCCATCTGGTGAACAATACACTGCCACCTATGCAAGGGTGTTGTGAGTTGCAATTAATTCCCACTGCAGAAAGCACTTTAAAGACCTTTAGAAATTGTTCTTCATAAGGGAAGGAGGGGTGGGAGAGAAGGAGCATAAGATGATGATTCACTAATTGGGTGAGTAGGAGGAATTGGGAGAAGGAGGGGAGGTCAGGTGACTGTTAGTGAGTAGTTTGCTTTGCCCAGGAACACCCTGTACCTTAATGTACAGGCTGAATATTTCCCAGGTAGAGCCTGAATATTGTCAACTATGAGACTCACATTAGTTCCTGAGTGATGAATAATGAATATACATCCCACAGAGATGCTTAACTTGCCATGCCAGAACTATTAGAGGAGCTCTGTCCTTATTCTTTTTTCAGCAGGAGGGTCCACATCCCCCGCTTGGCCAAAGCACATTTGTAAAAAGTCTTATTCCAATCTAGGAAAGCCTCCTCCGTAACCAGGGGCAACCCTCTTGTGAGTCAAGACATTCCAGCTATTTTAATCCATAGCTGCCTCTACCACCATGGTGCCCTGTTCTTGCTGTTCAGTATTCTCCACTAGTAATTTTGAAATATGTCCATTAAGACGTTTAGGACATGTTATTCTACATCAGCATTTCTCAGACTGGTTCCTTCCCAGATGTGCTAGCCTTTAACTCACATCCACCCCAGGAGATTTGACTGATAAGTGCTATTGAGTCCAACATATCCAAAATCTACCTGCTTGGGGGAGGTTGTTGTAGATTAAGAATTGTCCATGCCTGTATTCTGGGGTGAGGGTAAGACTATTCTGTAGCCTTCTGTCACCTTTTAAACATGGGCAATGTGTTGAGTCATACTGATATGTAAGTCCCTCTTCAGTTGTACTGTTCCTCTCTTGTTCTGCATTCTCTATTATTTCCTTCCCCTCTTTTTCTACCATTCTCTCTCTCCATTGTGAAGATCCAAAGTATTTGGGGCTGATGGGATACCAAAGACACAAAGTGCATCCCTTGCTATACATTAGCCCTGGAGGTGGGCAGTCTTTGGGTGACCAAGGATCACACTTAACATTTTTATGGGAGGAGACAGAGCTGCAAATCAGGAGGATGTTTGCAAAGTTCCTTCTTCAGTTTGGATTTCTTGAGCTGCTGTGTGAACTGGAATGCTGGACTAGGTGATCCCTTAGCCTGATTCAGAAGGACTCAATATATTTATAGTTCTTCTGCTATAATGAATCTGGCATTCAGAAATTTGGCAATGAGGGAATACCTGCACTCAGATGCTATGGCTGCAACATTGGAGATGAGATTGGAGATGGGCTGTGGGACAATTGTGCAGCGAGAAAGCCCAGAAAGGCAGATCACTAGGGGTCCTCTGCCCTTCCAGAATATGCTTGAAACAGAAACACAATAAAAGGCACATGAAAAATTCATGGACTCTTAGTGCTTCTTTTCTTTATAAGTGAAACTGTGAGCAGGAAATTTTTATCACACCTTGATTACAATTCACAAGGACTGCCAGAAGCTAAGGTGGGATGTTTTAGGGGCCAGAACTTTCCCATATTCTGTGAGCTAGACTTCCTTACATTAGATAGTCCATTAGTATTTTAAAGGGTCATTTGGAGAGACTACCCTAAATTCGGAGCCAGTAGAATTTAAAGCCGCATATAAAAGGGAGGTTTTGGATATGTCAAGAATAGGGTATTTGACTTGATGATAAAAAAAATTAAAGGCAACTGAATCATATTGACAATGAGGAATTGTTTGTTTAAGATCAAGATTTTAATCCTTTCAGCTAATAACATTAGTTTTCAATAACTAGTCATATAGCCTTAATCTCCAATTAATTCTCCCACCTCCTTTCCCCCTCTCCCTTCAACACACTATAAGAAACTTCAAACTAGCTGCAAAGGTTCCTCTAAATGTATTAATTTTTAAATAAGCTTTTTACACATCCACTCACTTTTTGATGTACGTACAGAAATCAAGTAAGTAGCAGGGAAGGGAGGATGGGAGGAAAGGGCAAATAAAATGATGCAAACACAGAAATGGCGTTCAACATGTTCCTTTTTCTATACTATATATTTTCACAAACATTCCCACATTCCTTTAGAGTAATGTTGTTCATGAAAAAAAAACTAGGCTAAGTTAAGAACAGACTCATTTGGCATCTAGCTAGTTTTGACTTTTCAATAAAGAACTAACTGTGTGTCTGGGCTCCTGCCCTCTGAAGATGATGGCCACAGATGCTGGCGAAACGTTAGGAACCACAACTTCCAGAACACGGCCACACAGCCCGGAAGACCCACAACAGCCATCGAACTCCGGCCATGAAAGCCTTCGACAATACACAAAGAACTAACTCATTAGTTCTTATGAGCTCAGAATAAGCTTTATCAAATCAAATCAAATATCTTTATTACAGTCTTTGACCAAACTTTACAACAGAAAAAGAGAAATAGTTTAGTACAATTCATTATCAGGGGAAAAAAGGAAAAGAATAAGCTTTATCACTTTGTTCCTCTCCTCTCCTCTCTTTTCCCAGACATTTAATCCATAAAGGAACTCTTAATCGAAGACCCAAAATATTTTTGACTGCCCAAATTAGAAGATAGTTCAAATATGATAGTAGAACATGAAAGCTAATCGAAGAGTCTTAATGGCCCCAGAGGAAAATACATCACAAACAATAGCAAAGGGACACCATGTCTAGGTAGAAATGAAGTGCTTGGTTTTAAAGAACTTAGGTAAGGAATGAACACAATGAACAATTGGCGGAATGAAGAGAACTCCAAGAATAGATTCATCTTCCTCCAGTATACAAACATTTTGATGGCTGGGGGCACTCTTAACATGGGGGGGGGGAGAGGAAGAGCCACAATAGGTAGGGCAATTATACAAAATGTGTGAGGTTCTGTCATGCATAAGGACAGGATTGAGGTTTTGAGCTTTCTTCCTATTTTAGCAGGGGTAGATGTTTTGCCTTTTTAAAAACTTCCTCAAACCTATGCTAAGGCTTAACTACTATTTTACTCTCAAAATGGTAGGAAACCATTCCATCTATTGGCAGACATTATGATGAGGGGCACATAAGAAAGGGTTCAAAGGCTACCTCTGCTCTGTGGGAATGACAAGGAATGGTATATTAGAACTGAGGACGTTATTCACTAGAATAAGAAAAATGACCACAATGTTGAAGGAAATAGAAATCTCAGAAGGGACAGACACTTCCACTGAATTCACAAGGACAATAATACCATGTTTTCGAAGTATTTTAGTACTGAAAATATATTACATTTGCATGGGTAGCAACATTTGGTAGCTGATGGAAAAGTTCATTGTAACATGATGTAAAGAATGAAATCAGGGAGGCATCCAAAAGAAAAAGCATTGCTGTAATGGGCTACTTTAAAAGATTTCTCATGGAATGGATAAACAGATATTCTGGTCACTTCAGATACATATAATTTCTAAATATTCCAAAGGATTGTGCCTTAAAACAGTCATAGAAACAACCAGAGTCGAGTTCACCCTGGTTTTAATCCTAAAAGATTTGTAAGGTTTAGTGCAAGATGTGAATGTCATTGAACTAATTGGAAATAGAGTGTGCGTGTAAGTCTATAATGGGTTTCCAAACACCAATAAATTTAGATATTGTCCTTTCTCTAATCAAACAGGTCAGTTTGTCCATCTCAGCAAGATCTGTCAATTTTACCTGACATTCCTCCATAGTGGGTAGTGCCGAATCTTTCAATTTTTGTGCATATAATAATGTCACCACAGTAATCATATATTGAAATAATCTTCCATGGCTCTTTTCAAACTGTGTATCCATCAGGACTAATTGGAAATAGTGATCCTGGTTCTATCAAATTTAATTGACTGAGTTAGTGGGAAATGTACAAAGTCACATTTAAATTAAAAAGAGGACATTTCTAAAATAAAATGATGGAGCCTATGGAAATAAAGTTTAAAGGGAAAGCCAAACAGAATACTTGGGGATTGTAGATTACAGTAGTGGACACTAAGCTAGAATGATACTGCAGGTGAGGAAATTTGCCTTAAAATACAAGTAGTGACCAGTATGGTTGATAATCGTTCATAAAAGTTATCAGATAAAAAGTATCTTGCCCAAACAATAACAAAAATTGATGCAAACACAAATTTGTACAGTACATAAATGTAAGGTAAAGGAAGCTGTAAATATTATTAAGGCACTTATTATTTATTTATTTATTTATTTATTTATTTATTTATTTAATTTACATGACCGCCCATCTCCCCCAACGGGGAATGGGGAACATATCACTAATAACACTAAGATCAAAAAGAAAATAGGTAAAGATAAAACAGGGATATGAGAAAATTAAAAAAGGGGGAGCTTCTACTTCTACTCCACCTGAGTTGAAGAAACCTGACTCCATTTTAAGTTGGACTCAATCCACTTTGAAGGAAGGTTCTGGAAACAATATAAGGCTCACCCTCTCCTTAAGGGGTGTGCCTTAAATATATGGATAACTAATGCCTTATATTCAACCTCTCCTTTCTGGGGAAGATTTTGGAGAAAGTGGTGGAGTGACAATTACAAAGGACTCTGAAAGAAGTGGATTATCTGGACTCTTGGCAATCAAGATTCAAGTCTGGGCATGGAACAATACTGCATTGGTCACTTTCACCAATGACTTATGACAAGACTTGGATAGAGGGAGCATGGCCATCCTTGTATTAATGGACCTCAGAGCAGCTTTTGATATTGTCAATAACAGCATCCCTCCAGACTGCCTGTGAGGATTGGGAGTGGGGGTCACCATGCTGTGGTTCTTCTGCTCTCTTCTAAATGGGCAGGTCCATTCAGTGATTGTGGATGTAGGGAGGTTAAGCCTCAGGTGCTCCACATCTTAATATCTTCTCCATCCTGTTTAACATCTCTATGAAGGTGCTGTAGCTGATCATCTATTGTGTCAGGGTGAGTTATAAGCAATATGTTTGTGATACCCAGCTATACATCTCTACCACAAGCTGAATGGGAATTCCTGCCTAGAGGCTATCAGGGCCTGGATGGGGAGAAACAGGTTCA
This sequence comes from Charina bottae, assembly GCA_023362775.1. Classification (NCBI taxonomy): domain Eukaryota; kingdom Metazoa; phylum Chordata; class Lepidosauria; order Squamata; family Charinaidae; genus Charina; species Charina bottae. The sequence continues at coordinate 11,273,378 of JALMGJ010000010.1, forward strand.
GATTCAACCTAAGCAGAATAGGTTCTTAATTCAACAGCCTACCCATTCTTGGGTGATACCAATGTGGCTCTTTATGAGGCTGTGCCGCTCCTTCCAAAGACAGCAGGCCCATAACCTGGAGGTCCTCCTGGATTCACAGCTCCTGCTGGAAGAGTAGATGAAAGCTGTGGGCAGGAGGAACTTTGCCCAGCATCAACTGTGGCCTTTCATAGAACAGAACAAACTGAGAATGGTCGTTCATGCCTTGTCGTCTCTTGGTTGGACTACTGTAACTCACTACAGGGTCAAGAACAGTCACAACAGGCATTCCAGAAACATTACTTTATTGTTGTAGGTAGGGTATATTAACAGAATCCTGAAAAACTATCCAAAACCTTCACTGCTTCTTTTTAAGGACAACACAGTCAAGGTGGGACTTTCAGAGTCTCTTTCTCACACTTTCTTTTTTCTCAGGGTTGAAGAACCATTTTCCTTCTCCCTCCTCCTTTCTCAAGATAAATTTCTCTACACTGCCCTTGAAGACCACTTGAAAACTTCATGTGGTAGCACAGGTGTCTGCTTATTGTTCAGTCTAATACTGCCCTGTGGCTTTACTGCTATAGGAGCTTCATTGGCTACCAGCTGGTTTGCAAGTAAAATTCAGCATGCTGGTTATGATCTAACAAGCTCTATATGGCTTGAGGCTCAGGTATGTTCAAGCTAGCCTGCCTCAGGTAAATTCTGTCCATCCAAGCCAGGCAAACTGAGAATGTTTGCTGAAGGTACCCAACTATAATGAAGTATATGGTATGGGAGGGGGCACAGAGATGGGCACTCTCTTTGGAGGCTTCTCTACTAAAATATTTTCTCCTCTTATCTGGAATGCTTCTCCAGTTACAAAACATTTTATTTATTTTATTTTATTTACTTTTTATTAACTTGGAGATGGTGGGAGAAGAGATTGGCTGTCATATGAGTTCTCAGTTTTATCAGTTGTGCTCATACACCACTGCCTTGAAATAAATGTATACCTTTTTTAATATAAATTATTTATAAAGTATTAAGATAAATTATTACCATCCATCATATTTTTTTTCCTGATTCTTCTTCTTCTACAATGCATGGGAAAGATAGGAAGCTACACAGGAAGTCAACTCCAACCCACCAGCTGATGGAAATCTTATCAGGTCACCAGTGTGGTTTCTGAGATTGGCAAGAAATTTGCAAGTGTGAGAACTAAGAATGAATAATTTTTTTAATCTGGGTGCTAAATTGCAGCATGTGATCCTCCCCAGTCCAAAACCTTGATTAGGGGAAAGTCATCAAGGAAAGAAAATTGTGGTAACAAAAAAGACTGCTGCTTTTCCTGAATGTTCACTGTAACAATGGGATGTTGAGCATCAGGAGTGGGCTTTTCAGGGTTGGGAGGAAGTAAGAGAAGGCAACCATTGAAAGCTGAGTGTCTGCTCTTTCTTGCATTAGCAACCTGTTGTGGTTTTTCAGTTGCTCTTTAGGCCATTTACCCAGCATTCCCAGGCTCTGTGGCTTGCAGTGTGGTGAGCCCAAGTCCACAGGGGATCACAGACAAGCAGCAAATGCACTCTGCACTCCTCCGCCCTTTATAGAATGTTCGTTAAAAGGTAGATGAGAGGGGGTCGGACAGAGGCCAACTGAAAAGAAGCCAAATGGAGGGGAAGCAAAAAACATGCTTGAACATTAACTTATCTGCTTGTTCTCAAAGAGATAACAGCAGCTTCTTATGCAATGCAGATCAGATACTTGTTTCTCTAGTGGATGGAGGAAACCCCATAATATAGAGATCTGTATTTATAGATGAATGTGTCATGTACACAATAGAGCATTGTCTGATCTGATCTGCATTAGCAAATCTCTAATCTCCATTAGCAAATGTCCTATTCCATCTTTGGCAGGATTCAGGTTTCCTACTCCTCTGTAAAAAAAACAACCCTCTGTTTGAAGGAATCCTCTATGTCAGTGAGGGAAACCTGCAACTCTTCAATTGTTGCTGAAGCAGAACTCCTGGCATCCCCTGCCAGCATAGCCAATAGTGGAGTTCTTGGAAGTTGGGAATTTACAACTTCTGGAGGGTTCCCTTTTCTCTTCTATGTGAAGAGATGCCAAGCTTGGAAACTTACAAGAAACTGAGAGAGCAGGCACCTTGGAGATGCCATATAATAGAAAAGAAGCCTACCATGGATTTCAATTTGAGCGCAATACTATAATCTATCCACATGCCACAGATGACAGTTATATATGGCATTCAATAATGTCTGATATTCCTGGTTTACAGATTTTGTACAACAGCATATATATATGGAAATATGCCTATAAAATATATAAGCATTTATTTTGGAAATACAGTAATAAAAAGCATAAATCTGGGGAAGTTACAGTATGTACCAAGAAAAGGTAAGCTGAAAACAAAAGTCCAAATATTAGGAAGTGGTACATTAAAAATAGTAAATACCAGAGAAAGTTGCAGGAAACTATTGTGTACAAGATGTATATTTCTGAACCAAATCAGGATTGTTTTGTATTTTAAAAAGAAGCATAATTACTTTGCCCATATGGGAAGTAATACATAAATGTATATAGCACTGGCATAGACCATATTTAAATTTATTTGCTCATCTCTAAAATGGACCATCAACAGTGAGCACCAGAGTAACAGGTGCACCACAGCCACCTCCTTCCTTGCTAGGGTGAGATGGACCTATCCAAAAGACATTTCTAAATGTGCTTCTATATCCAATGTACACAAAGTCTTCAGCGGATCCCTAACACCCTCCAAACAATGTCAGATTGCAACTATTAATGCAGCAGGAATATGAAATGATTAAATACATGAGGAGAAATTGTAATAACTATGTTTGATTTAATTTAATGTTTGTTACAGAAGTGGCTGCACCCAGCTGACCAATGTATTCATTCATTAGATGTTCATCCCACCTTTAGTTTTTCATCAGCTCAAGGCAGCATATGTACCTAGTACTCCTGCCTCCTATTTCCCCAACAACAAACCTATGAGGGGTTGGGCAGAGAGAGAGAGAGAGATTGGCCCAAAGTCATCCTTGCCTGCCTAAGAGAGGACTAGAACTCAGAGTTTCCTGGTTTCTAACCCAGTGCCTTTAACCACTACACCAAACTAGCTCTCAGTTGAACTAAAAAAAACCACAGCTAAACAGCTAAATTTACGAATCCCTGAAAGGGATTAGACAGCTCAGGAGCATCTAGGAGCATCAGCAGCTGCCTTCTTCTAGGACACATTATGGTTTGGTTCACATCATGCTATGTCAAAATGTGATTTGTTTGCTTTAGGCTTAGTGCGATGTGTGAAGCCACCCAGTTAAGGCTAGCTTTTATGTGTAAATCGAGCCACTTTGGCTTCTTTGACATGTCATAGGTTAGTAAATCCTGGCTTAATATTAAATGAAAACCAAACTTTTTTTGTGCTTTGGTCATTAATATTTACTCTGGCTGATCGGAAATCTCCAGAGTCACAGGTAGCATTTTCCCCTTTACTTTCTACCTGATTTTTTCCAACTGGAGGTGCTAAGAATTGAACAAGAAACCTTCTTGCGCATTGTGTGTTCTGACACGGTGCCAGGATCTCGTTTGAAAGGAAGAGCCTCAAATCTGTGCCATAGAAGCTAAGAAAACTGTCTGGCCCTGAGAAGAAAAATTCTCTCACCCGACTGCTCCTGAATTAAAGCAGCCAACCTCAAAGAAGTTCCCACCCACCCCCCAGATTGCTTTCACAAACTTTGTGAACTCTGCCTCCGTGGGTGTGAATTTTCATTTTAAGTATTTTACAAAAATGTCACACAGCTTCACCTGTCAGCATGCCAGAATCCAAATGCCGGTTTTAATTATACCGAATATTTCATTTTCTTATGCAGAGGCATAATCAATTATCTTATTTAAAGGCATTACGATAATGTGTGTGTAAAATGGATCCCTTCCCTGTGTTGCATTAGATTCAACTAATTATAGGAGAATGTAGTAGAGTTAAAATGTCAGCCTTGTCATCTGGGCTGGCGAGTAATTCATGAGTTGCATTCACAGGAGTATATGTGATGTCAATAAGGCCTGGGTTGGCTTCTGGCCCAGTTGGCCCATTGTAGCCTGTTGGGAGAAGTCACACATCTCCAAGGCTTTCTGGAATAAATAGAGAGAATGGAGAGCCAATAGAAATGCATGAATAAGAATAAATCCAGCCCATCTTATTGTCAGTATTCTTAGTGGGCTGTGTTCTGATCCTTATTCTACCTGTCTTCCTACAAGAGGAGGGCACAACTTGAAACCCCTCCCCCCAAAACAAACAAACAAACTTTGATCATGGGTCTAGGGCCCTTCCAAAAATGAAAATAATGTTTAATGGGAAAAAATGGGAAATGATCAACTACATTGTGAATAATCTCACATCAACTACATATAACGTGTGTACATTTAATGAAATAAGATGAAATTTAGTTAAGCTCCTGGTCTCACCCATTGAGGAGTGGGGTGTCTTTAACTCAGAAAAATATGCCCTGCACCTTCCTCTTCTATAGTTACTCTTTTCTTCATTTACCTGTTACTGTTTTAGTTGCATACTCTGACAGTTTCATATTCCCATCTCCTCCTCTTGCTCCTTCTCACCTGGCTGGAGAAGAGAAAAGGTGAAGCACGAGTGAACTTGTTGTTGTTGTTCATCATCATCAACATAATTACAAGTAACATTTTAATGGGAAAAAAATAGATAACTGTGGCCCTTTGTCTCCAAGAAGAGTTACCCATTCCAGACCAGGTTTGCTATCATTACCTGGAATAACAGTAATTACTCCATCCCCCATAGCTCATCTACCAATGCCTATCTTTCCTCTTCCCACTGCTAGCTTGCTCTGAGAGCCACTGTATTATTTGCCCAGAACTCCTTTGTAATTACATTGAGTGTTATGGGAAATTGAAGGAGTTGCCCCTAATGGGTTTTGGAGTAAATCTAAGGGGACAATGATATACAAGCAGTCAGAAGCAGTCATTTTTCTCAGAAAACTCCTCAAAGGTTGACCAGCTCTTGCTTCAGAGTGGGAATGTCCAGTTGCAACTTGGGGCTCTGGGTCTACATGCATCCCTTGAGTCCCTTCTCTGTTTTGTGGTCCGGTGAACCCACTCTAAACAGATCACCAAATTAGGCAGTATGGTTTGCTTACATTGCTGTAGAAGACTAGGAAAGGAACTGTGATTAGAGTAAAAGCTTTGCCAGCCAATTATGAGTGCCCCAAGATCGGCACATGTGACACCTCTACTTCGCAAGCTGCATTGGTTACCAGTTTGCTTCCGGGTCCAATTCAAGGTGTTGGTTGTCACCTTTAAAGCCCTACATGGCATGGGACCGGGTTACCTAAGGGACCGCCTCGTCCCCAGAGCATCGACCCGCCCCACTCGGTTATGCAGAGAGGGCTTGCTACGGACCCCGTCTACAAGAGAATTCCATCTGACGGGGTCCAGGAAACGGGCATTCTCTGCAGTGGCACCCGCCCTCTGGAATATTCTGCCCCTGGAGGTGAGGCAAGCCCCCACACTGATGACCTTCCGAAAACAATTGAAGACCTGGCTCTGCCACCTCACTTGGGATGGGAGAAGTAATAGCTCCTCTTGGGGATGGCTTGCTCCGTAGAGTTCTTTTAAAGTTAACATCAGAGCCTTTTGGGTTTTATATATTTAATTAATTTATATAGATATGCATTTATGTACGGTATTTTATATGCTTTTATATGTTTTAATTGTCAACTTTGTGTAAACCGCCCAGAGTCCCCTCTGTGGGGGGAGATGGGCGGTGATATAAGTATGATAAATAAATAAATAAATAAATAAATAAATAAATAAATAAATAAATAAATTTGTTTAGTTTTTAAGCTGGTTTTGCCCCTTTTCCATCATTATTCCACCTACTTCGTATCATTGCCCTAACCACTGTGGCTATGAGAGACAGAGAGAGAATGAATCCTAGACCACCCAAATATTGCCATCCCTGAGTTCCAGCTTCATCTAAAATAGCCAATAAGCAGTTCCACCTTCTCCCTCCCTCCCATCCACTTGTTTGCATTGGGGCCACACCTACGTTTGTGCACACATACGTAACTTATTGAACAAAGCCAATTTTACCCTGTTCCCTCTCCCTCCACACCCCCAAACATAGAAGACCATCTAAAGGGTTTATTCCTTCCCTCCCCACTCCAACCCTCCCTTGCCTGAATATGCCTTTGCAACCTAATGAAAATGCAGTTATGCCAAGCAGCATGATGTACTGGCCTCCCATTGCAAGGTGTTGCCTTGCTATGAGAAGTAAAAGAGGGGCAGTGCAATGGTTCGGCTACCTGGAGGGGGCATGCAGGCTCAGTACCAGGACCCAGCATGATAGTCTTCAGGCAGAAGCCCAGAAAGAGCATTAAAAAAAATAACAACCCATTCTCATGAACTAAACCAAACCAGGTAGCTGATCCTCTGCATGAGCTGTAATGAGCAGATATACAACATGGGAAATGTTCGTGTATCTTTAAGAACTTGTCGGACTTTCAGCTGGTGCTATTTATCTCAGCCCCCATCCCTATTGACTAGGTGTTCCCCATATATTTTCTCTTGCACACAGTTACCAGAGATACAAAAGTATTGTCTCTGACTGACTCTTCTACACACCTTCATGTAGAGCTTGTGAAAAGGAGGGGAAAATACTGGGTCCTTTAAGTACATATTTTTAAAAGAGGAAAATGGTTGAAAAATATGGCTTTTTATAAACCTAGCCACTCACACTCCCATCTCACAGTTAATCAGATTTAGGAGACTCTGGAAGGAACCATCTTCAAATACCTACCATGCAGCATTATACTGTATATCTTTTTCAGTAGTTGCAATCATTGGGGAGTTTTATTACTTGCCTAGCTTCTACTAGGACTTGAACTCTTTGAAGGCCATTTGGAGCCAAACCAAAGATGACAAATTGACCCCTGACTACCTTTCTGCCCAGACTGAAACTCCTTGTCAATATGCAAGGTAACTCCAAGGGATGTTTTTGTTCATTGGTTTAATTTATATGCCGCCTCAATCATCCAAGCGACTCTAGGCGACGGGCAACATATTAAAACAATAAAACAAGTAGAAAATAGCAATAAACCACACAAAACAATATATATTACTATATGAGAAGAAACACCAAGAACCAAGGAATAAAATCCCACTACGGCTATGGGATCACAAATCACCCTGCCTTGGGGCCTGATGAAAGAGCTTACCTTTTAAGGGCTTTCCTAAATGACAACAGGGTTGGGGCTGCACTTGTTTATTTATTTATTTACAATCTGAGACCAATAAAACACAAATGCAATATTTAAAGCTACAAGAAAATCAAACCTGAAACAATTAGCAATGGACAAGAGGCACCAACTGACTTATGCAAGCCATAGCAATTGCTAAGAATTTGGCAAGCTTTTTGGTGGTTTTCCATGTTTGATCTTGTAGAAGGAGGTTGGTAACCTCTTGATCAGAAAGACAACTAAGATTTCTGACAATTGTGTTTATGAGTGCCAGACAGTATGAGTGATACAATGGATGGTTTAGCAATACATGAGTTACTGACTCATCCTCTGTGTCTGAACTTGTAGTATGGAGATTAGTATATTTACCTATGGTCTCCATAATGGATGGTGCACCAGTTCAAGTCAAGGTGAAAAATCTCCTATGAGGGATACATAAGATATTATAAAAATATCTATGGATCTTCCAAAGGGAACCTGCTGTGGGACATCCCACAAGGAAGGGGAAGCCACAAAAAGGCATGTCTCTGAGGTCCCACAAGATGACACAATTTTAACATTGGGATGTAGAATACGCCTGCTCTACTACTCTAAGATAATAGTCAGAAAAATGATAAATAATAATAATTTATTAAATGTATATGCCACCCAACTCCCAGCAACTCTGGGCAGTTTACAGTTGTTAAAAACATTTTAAAACAAAGAACTATGCAAAAATACAAAAACAGCACAAGATGAAAGAACAACGATGGCAAAGAAAACAAACCTGGAGGGTAACAAAAAGGGAAAAAGGGGCATCAGTCGTCCTCGCCAAAGGCCTGGGCGAAAAGCCATCTCTTTAGGGCCCTTCAAAATATACCAGTAGGGTGGGAGCTATTTGAATTTCAGGAGGAACCTCATACTAGAGGGCAGGCTATAAAGAAGGCACACTTCTGGGGTCCCAATAGATGGCATTGTTTAATCGATGGAACCCGGAGTGTGCCAACCATGCCAAATTGAACCAGCCGGGCAGATACTATGGGAGACAGGCAGTCCCTCAGGTAACCAGATAGAACTGGAAAGAGGTGGTTCCACACATGATTAGGACATGAGCCACAAAGCAGTTCCCTAAAGTGCTTGTTGCCTTGTTACATTATATGCAATTATAATGTAAGTCCACAAAATAGATTTAATTCTTCCTCCCCCAAAATAAAATAATTTAAAAATTCACATAGACACCAAATGTGGATTTTGGCTTTGTATCCTATAGTCTGTGCCTTCCCCCCAAATGTTAACTGTAGTCTTCCCCACTTAAAATATTTACACTTCTGCTATACTAAAGGCTTCCTGGCAGGACTGAACTCAGACACAAGCATTTGTTTGCCACCTGAAATTTAAAGTTTGAAAACATATTTCAGAAGGTTTTTTCAGAAGCCAAGAAAGATCCTTTAGAAACTCAAGCCCTCAGAAGCCCCCAAAGTCAGTCTAATCCCTCAGAAAGTAAAGTTCCCTCAGAATATTCCTTCAAAAATCCAAAAAAGTCCCTGGGAAAGTTTCTGCAGAAGTTTAAGAAGTTTTTTCACCCTCAGAAATATTTCCCTTTGATAGTCTGAATAGGGGTGCAATCTTCAAAATGAGCCCAAGTTTGAGAGAGTTGCCATGTACTGGATCTAATTCTGCTCAAAACTGCTCTGTATTTCTTCAGAGGTGAAGGGTGGCATAAGACTTGGCCCTAAAGACAAAAATGTGTCTGACCCAAAAATATAAGCCAAAAAAAAGAAACCCCAGAAAAAAAACATGTGCAACCATCACACAATCTGTCAAAATTATGGAATTGGAAGAAAATATTTTAAGCACTACTTTGACAGGTCACACATGCATATGTCTATAAAATACCTAAAATCTGACAAATGTAATATGCCAAAGAAGGAATTTGAATCAAAATCACTTATACAAACACAATTATAAATACTTGTAGGGTAATTTGTCAAACATATTTTGACCTTTCCTGGTCTTCTTCAGTGGCATGTGCTTACTGTTATTTTGTGAACCTCATTGCTTGCTAAAAACATTAAAATACAAAGGTTAATTCAAGCCCATTAAGAAACATACAAATTTAAAAAACCCTCATAATCATGTAACTAAAAGGTGTGACCTTTCCAGAATATTATAATTTCAGTGGGTGTGCATCATATATTTTTTTTGGAAAAAAAGAAGGGCATAAATTTTATTTCCATTTTCTGCTGCAAAGCCCCAAGATTTCTGTTTCTCTGCCTCTGTTATTTCTGGGCACTCTTAGGGCCAAAATGGGAAAAGCAGCAAATACCTGGGCTGGGCACAGGTGTCCCAGGCCCTACCTGGACTAAGTCTAGTTGCCATGGAAACTTTTATAAAAACCAAGTCAGGGGTAGTTGCCTGAGAGGCATGTACTTACAGTTGCCCTTCGTAGTATTTTTCAATATAGTATTAAGTGCAACAAAATGGCGCTTATTCCCAATGGCCATCTGTGTGGGACGAGGTTCTCACGCTGCATTAATCCATAACCTTAGCATCTGTCTCTCTTATTTTGCTATCAAGAGAAATAAAAACACCTGTGGCCTATTTGTGTCGGCATTCTTTTACCCACGTGCCACGCTGAGGCAGATGCTGCACAGTCTTTTTGTTCACAAGGGAAAGACAGGGTTGATAAGAAAGCTCTGGAGTAGAAGGAGAATTTAAGAAGCATATTAAACGGCTTTTGCATTTGAACCTATTTGTTGTTCTTTTTCAAGTCAGCTCAGGTGACAAAGGTGGTCTGTTCCATAGGAAGCTAGGTGGAGACCTTGAAGTGGAATTTATCAGGAGCCACCTCTGGGACAACAGTGTGAAGTTGGAGTATTTGCTGTAAATTGAGTTGCTAAGCAAAATGCATCCTTAATCCAAACAGGACAGGTGGTTTCATCCCTTTGAGATAGGCCAGGTTAAGAAACAGACCTACAGGGATTCCAGGAATGCTGCTTTATTGCTGTAGGGTATAATAACATAATCTTGAAAGCCTATTCATCATCATCATCATCATCATCATCATCACCAACTACTTCTTCTTCTCCTTCTCCTCCTCCTCCTCCGTTCAATCATGTCCGATTCTCAGAGACTGCCTGTACAAGTCCCTGAAGTTTTCTTGGCAAGGTTTTTCAGAAGTGGTTTGTCACTGCCTCTTATAATAATAATAACAACAACAACAACAGAATCTTGAAAGCCTATTCAAGTTTCTCTCTCTGCTAACTTATACTAAACAAAATCAAGGTGGGGTTATCTTGAGTCTCTTTCTCACACTTCCTTCTATCTCTGACTATGTAGTCTCTCATTCAAGTCCCTCTTCGACAGCTTTTTATACCTTCCCCGAAATCAGTGGTAAATCTCTTTACAGATGGATTTCTTTCATGTGTGTTATTGCTGAACTGAGGAATATGTTAAAGGGACTCCTCCCTCTTTGTTCACAATCACCTGGCAAGGTAGGACAGTGTAAAGGGTTTTAGAGACCACCTTGGGGAAGCTATGAAACAACTGTTAAAGCAGAGCTTTCCAAACTTTTCATGTTGGTGACACACTTTTTAGACATGCATCATTTTGCGACACACTCCTACAGCAGGGCATCATTTTGCGACACACTCTTACAGCAGGGCACAAGGCAGGCACTAGGACCTGCGCAGAATCACAGCAGGTTTGGAGGCAGCAAGGCACAAGGCAGGCACTAGACCTGTGTGGAATCCTGGCAGGGCTTGGAAGCAGCAGCAGCAGCCGCGACACACCCAGACACTGCAGCCGACACACTAATGTGTCCCGACACACAGTTTGGAAAGCTCTGTGTTAAAGAGTGATTTGCAGAGAAAATTGCACTGGGCAAAAGTTGACTCAAATGTGAGAAAGAAACTTGGACAGGCTTTCAAGATTCTGTTAAAGTACTCTACTATGATAGAGTAGCATTCATGGAAACCCTGCAATGTCTGTTTCTTGACCTGGCCTACCTTGAAGGGCTGACAGTCAAATAGAAGCAGTAAAGCCAACAGGGATGTCCATGGGGGAGGAGGCACATAAAAAGGGGAGGAGCTTGCACTGTTGTGATTACACTCCCTGCCCACACACAGAGCCTCCCTTTTCAACAGTCCATTCTTTTGGGGTCTACACTTGAAACGTGCTGCACCATTCCAGTAGCCTTGCCATATAAATAAATACATGAACAGCCAAATTAGGAAATATCACAAAAAAGACAATGCAACTGCTTAGAGGACAGGAGCATCTTCTCTAACAGGAAAAACTACTGTGATATCGGTGTCTGTGTTTAAGTTGGGGAAGCAATTTATGATTTAATCAATTATATTTTAAAACTCATTGACAAACCCTTTAAAACTCTTCCTGAACACTGCTACTGAAAATTGGCAGCACGGTTTCCCATTATTTTAAGAGAAACCAACCAACCAACTGTAGTTAAAAAGCTATCATAGGAAAAAAACATAAAACTAAATTTCCAGCTCCATCCACTTTGTATCAACCTTCAACCATTGTCACCCTCAGCTTCCAGGAGTGGGGCGGGGGGGGGGGGAGAGAAATAGTCATGTGTGGCCCCTGGCTACCAAAAGGGTGCCTGCTGGTGGTTTAAATAAATAAAGAAATCAATAAATAAACAATTCTCTCTCTCTCTCTCTCTCTCTCTCTCTCCACGTAGTTAAGAAGCTGATTTGCAGGGTAATTGGTGCAGATAAAAGGAAATGCTTCTTGACAGAGTGGCTAATTGATTTAGGGATTTGCTCTTGCTCAATGTAGCAGTAGCCACAAACTTAATTAATTTTACAAAGTGATTAGAGGAGGATTCATAAAAGATACGTCAGTCCATGGCTACCAGTCCTGATGTCTATATTATGCTCTCTCTAGATTTCAGAGCAGTGGGCCACTGAATGCCAAAAGTGGGATAAGGGTATGGTTTTCTGTCCTGCAAAAAAGCCATATCAAGACATCTCATTGGCTGAATTCATACAATCCAATCAACCAAGGTTCAGTTTATTTTCAACCAAGTATGATTCTAGCCAATGTGCTCTATAAAACATGTTTTCTAGTTCAGTGTGTTGTGTGAACCCAACCATGGAGGTTTATTTAGCAAACTATGGTTAGATAAACTATGGCTTAGAGTGTTGTGTGAACTCAGCAATTGTGTTTGTGCACCTCAAGGAAGGGAACCCAGTGGGCAAGAAAACTCCTTTGTCCTTTTCAGCACACAAATGCCTCCAGTTCAACGCTAGTTTTGAGCATTAACTAAAAAGGGCTTCCAAGTTCAAGTCTCCTTCTATTCCAGCAAAGTACTTCCTGTTGGAACCCTTGAAGTCTGTGGCCTTTTCCAAATATGTGTATCAGCAAGAATGTTGGTGGGCACAATAACTGTGAATTGCTACTACAGCCTGCTGATGTTATTCCATTCCAGGGAATTGGCAGAATTTAAAATAGTGGACAGCTCACAGCTGCTAGGTAGAATCCAAGACAAAAAGTACCAAAGGCCAAATTCAGAGACTGTTGCCATTCATATGGATCACCTAGAAAATTTTTCTTTCTGTAGAGGTTAAACTGTTACACCTGAACCTGGAAAAATCAGGTTCAATTTCACCTTCAGCCTTGGAAACTTGCTGAGTGATGTTGGGCAAGTCATCCCTTCTCAGCCTAACCCTCCCTCTTAGGGTCACCAGGAAGATGCTCCTGTAAGCTACCCTGAACTCTTAAAGGAAAATCAGGATATAAATGTATGTATGAACATATAAATTAATATATGAAGGTCATGGTGCACGTGAAGCTCCTTTGTGTACTTCTGAGAATCTGGGGCAAATATTAAGGTGTCTACCTTAATATTTGCCCCAGATTCTTACCCTAAAGTCACCACTGCCTAGACCCTCTCTTCTGCTGCTTCTATACTGAGGCCTCTATACTGCATCTCTAAAATGATATACATACATGGCAAACAAAGCCAGCTGCCATATGAGATGGAAGTATTCTGCTGAACTTTGGCCTAAAGGGAATGCCATAAATAGTGTGTTCTCTCAGTGCTTTGGAAGCTGTGGTAAAAGAATGGACAAGCATTATTAAACTTGTTAAGAAGGTTTTGCATTGGTCTAATTGGTGCTGTAAAGTTAAATCCTGCCACTTAAGAGTTCAGTTGGGAGCTGGGCTTTCCATTTACCAGCTCCTTTGCATGCTAAAGGCCACCATGCTTGGTAATAAGGGTTAAATTGGCCCATCAAATTTTAATAAGCTTTTTAATGGATTGGCAAGGGCCCTCTGGGTGGTGGCTCAGCGGGTAAGACGCCAGGCTTGTTGATCGGAAGATTGCAAGTTCGGAGGTTCGAATCCCTAGCCCTGCGTGCAGAGTGAGCTCCTGCACTAGCTCCAGCTCTTGCCAACCTAGCAATTCTAAAGCATGCAAATGCAAGTAGATGAATAGGAAGTAGATGAATAGGTACCACTTCGGTGGGTAGGTAACAGCGTTCCGCGCATGTCATGCGGCCACATGACCGTGGAAGCGTCTTCGGACAGCGCTGGCTCTTCGGCTAACAAACGGAGATGAGCACCGGCCCCTAGAGTCGGACACGACTGCACAAATGTGCGGGGGGTACCTTTACCTTTTTAAGGGCCCTCTGACACATAGCCTGGGGCCCAGGTCAGTCTGGGAAAGCTGGAAGAAGGCAGACACAAAATGAATTTACTCCCCCTTAAATAGGTTCTTCCTGTAGTTGTGGAATTTTCCCTAGGTTTCCTCTGAATGTTGTAATATTTGAAAGTAGTCAACAAATATTGCTTATCTGGGTTTGACATACTACAATACTTGAATTTGATATCCAAGGGTAGAAGGTCTACCTTTCCTTTCAAACCAGCCTTGGCCAATCTAGTGCCCTCCAGATTTATTGTGTCACAATCCAATCATCTCTATTTATTTTGTTTAAAATATTTATAGCCTGCCCTCTATCCAGAGGATCTTACAAACCACAGCATTGTAAAGCCCAATAAAATAAATAACCTGCTTATCCAGGTTAGAGTCGGCAAGGTCCAGAAAAGGAATTGTGAAGCTGGTTGCTGGCTCAATTTCAGGCCCTCGGGACCAGCTCTTGACAGTAAATCTCAGCCTCCTGACTTGATATGGCTTAGGCTACTAGGTTCAGACTCGGTATAAATGTACAACATGGTGCGACTGGACAAGCATCTTTATTGAAAACTAGAACGAAGCCACTTTGAACAGTTTGTCAATTCTTTCTTATTCTCGTGGCAGTTTAAACCCAGTGCTGATTTTCTCACTTTTCCCATGTTTTAATGTACATTTTCCTCTGTGCTTTATACTCTTGAAGCCAAGTGGTTGTTGGCATAACTGACAGCTCTGTCCTGAGAACCTCTGTCTCAGCAGCATCTGCAAGGATGGGTCAAAAAAGTCAAGATCGTCATTATGGCATCAACATCACAAAATTGTAAAGCCAAATAAAATAAAGAATAACTGAATTTTAAAAGCAAAGCGATAACCATAATAAAACTGAGAGAGAGGCATTTCATGAACCAAAAGCATGGTCAGTTTATGGACAACAAGTCCTAAATGTGAGAGTAAAAATTTAGGGGATGAAAGGTAGAACATGATGGCATCAGCTTGGCCTGTAGGGAAATGCCATTCCAGAGTGGGGGGCCATAATAGAGCTGGCCTTCTCTGCATCCCTTCTTAGTATCCCTCTCCCAGCTGTAAGATGCTGAGGAGGTGTCACAGCCTGAAAAGTCTTCCTCAGACAAGGAAGAGGACCAGGAGGTGGCATTCCAAGAAGCAGATGCAGCCAACACTGCCAGGTCCCAGCAATGATGCTGAGTGTGAGATAAGCCAAAGTCAGAGCAACAAGCTCTGCGGGGGGAGGGGGGATCAAAAAAGTAGTGATGACAGTCACAACCATGCGATTGAAACTCTGCCCCTTTTTGTACATGCGTGTGATTTTGTGGCTTTGCATAACACACTGCTCCATAGATTAACCACATAGGCTGGATTTGGGCAATACACCAAAATGTAGTTGGCCAGATTGTGAGTCAGTGTGTGTTGTATGAACCCAACATATGATTCTATGACTCAACAGACCTTTAATCCTCCATTGGAAGTTTGACATTCTCAAACTGCTGACATTATTGCCTTCTTCGGCGTTACACTGAAAGAAAGAATATTGAGCTTATTGAGTGAGGATGTGTGATGCTGATAACTGGCTAAAGAGGCAACAGCTGATTGTTTGTTATGACATAGTCCAATGCTCATTCCCCATCCCTGGTCCAACATTTCTGGCAAGGAAACAAGTCTGGAGAGATAGTTCTTTCTTCTTTAGCCAAGGTGTTTGGTTCAAGACAGTGGGAGTGAAAGATGAGAGGGGGCATGCAGTCTGGAGACACTGAAAAGGTCTGTTTATTTTCTGGGCTTTCTCGGCCTCTTTTCCCTAATAAAGGTTTTTTTTTTACATCTCACATCACCCTCTAATTACTTGTCATAACAATGCAAGGATGGTTCCTTGTGGCTGCAATGCTCAAGCTTGTCTCTAAGTTGAGGTGGTCAGTGAAGCGAAGCAAGGTTAAATATAGCAGCTCATTTACTCAGCTCACTCACAGCATGCACAATGATTCAGGCAGGCCCAAACCACAGTCCACCATCCTTTCCTGATTGCCTCTGTGGAACCTGAGAATCAGCCTTCTACTGAATCAAACATTTTTTCTATATAGCCCAACACTGCCAACCTTAAGTGCATGTAGTCTGCAACTCCTTATACCAAATGCATCTTTTCCCCGAATTATGTTGCAGCTGTGGAAGGTAGTCATGAGGTCCCAAGAAAAGAGGCATCTGCTTTAAGGGGCTGCTTACAGATGCTGTGTCAGCACTCCTGCACACTCCAAAGCAACTTTTTCCCTTAAATCTGAGCTCTGCAAAGCTGTTAGGGTCTCATCGTGCACAGAGATGCTTGAGACTGAATTAGCAACTTTCCAAATCAGAGTTGTACAACCTGAAGCCAAGAATAACAAAAAAAGAGGTGTACTTCTGTTTTTAACTGCATCAGTCATTCAAGACTTTGGAAGTCTCTCAAAGCAATGGATACACCAAAGCAACTAATTCTTCTGATTAAAAAACCCCTCTGTAATAATCAGGAAGCCACACTCAGAACAGAATTTGTTGACACTGAATGATTTAATCTCAGTCAGACAAAGATGCATTTGGTTGCCATACCTGTTCCATCTAGACAGTGAATACATTGTATATGCCACAGAACTGGAAGAATTGAAGACTGGTGTCAAAATTTGTAGAGGGAATCACAATAACCTGAAACATGCAGATGACACTACCTTGATTGCAGAAACTGAAGAAGACCTAAGGACAATAATTCTAAAAATAAAAAAGGAGAGAGAAAAAGCTGGGCTTTCTTTGAACATAAAGAAAAAGATTGTGTCTACTGGAAAACTGGAGTAATTTAAAATAAACAGTGAGATAGAACAGGTTGACAGTTTTGATTGTCTAGGCTCCAGAAAAGATAAAGGTGATGGGTGTGCAAAAGAGATTCAGAGAAGAATAATGATGGACAAGAAGACATGGGGGGAGGTGTTATATAAACCCATGAAAGGTCATGACATTTTAGTTAAGACAAAAGTTAGAATGGCCTACTCGCTGGCCATCCTGTTATGATGTATGGATGCAAGAGATCAGTGCAAGGGAAGAACAAAATTAACTTCACTGAGCTATGGTGGTGGAAGAAGCTGTTTCACATTCCTTGGACAAGCAAGAGGACAAACTTCAGTTAGAGCAAATCAAGCCTGAATGCTTATTGAAAGTAAGGATCACACAAAAAAAGCACCCTATTGTATTTTTGTCACATAATGTGGACTGGTGCATCTATGAAAAAGATTATACTGCTTAGCAAGGTGGCTAGATAGAATACTGTAAGCTACAGGAATGTACTTGCAAAAACTGGGTAATGTGGCAAAAGACACAACAGTTTGCAGAGCTTTTATCTATAGAGTCACCAGGAGCCAGATATGACTCAACAGAACATGATAACAACATTTAAAATTTCAGTTTAAATCACATTTAATATTCTAAGCACTGAGCTACTTCCAAGCATATTCCATGCTACTAGGTCTCTTTCCCAATTACCAGGTTAAAGTTAATAGTGGAACAGAAATTATGATAGTGAGAATAATTTAAATCTATATCCTGCCTTTCTGCCAAAAGGTGTTCAAGATAGCTAGCAACAGTGACACAAATGCAACAGGATATAAAGTGAGAGCATAAGAGCAAGGTAAGACAAGTGTCTATGATACGTTAGTAAAAATCACCAGTTAAAACTAATTCAGGGCTCTTGGAAGTTAGGAGCAGATACTCCCTTTGCATTAACTTATGCCTTGGCCTCTTGCTCTACCACAGAGATAGTTGAATAAAAAATACTGCTGCTGTAGTCACAACTCACAGAGAAAGAAGAGAGAAATGAATCTTCTATGATATATCAACTAACTTTATCATCAGCTCTTCAATTTTGTGAATATTCTCTTCCCATACAAAAGGGGCTTCATTTTTTATGTCTCATTCTCAGATTGCTTTAATTTTTTTTTTCAGTAGAAGAGGGTATCTGTAGCTCAAGGTTGAACTGTGGAGTCCTTGCTGCTCTATGAGCTTGGTTATTTGCATGCAGCCATTTCATTAACCAACTAGGTAACATCATCAGTGTGAGTGTGGGGTTTGCTGCCTGTTTATACACAGGAGCTTGTCCTGCCAGGCTTGGTGGGGGTGTAGTTTCCTCCTTGGTGGTTCCTTGATTAGGGTATTGTTTTCTGCCTGATTGTTTGTCTGGTGATGATCTCTGCTTATCTGTGTGAGGGATGCTGGTGGGGGGATGTGTTGTAGTCTTTTTGTTTCCTTCCTAGGTTTTTTTACTGTCTCTTTTGAATGGTGTGTAAATGTGGTTTATCTCTATGTGTCTATTGATGGCTGATTTGTCTGAATGTCAAGCTTCCAGGAATTCTGTAGCATTTTTGGATTTGGATTTGTCTAAGAGGCTAATAGTTTCCCAGTTGAAGCTGTGGTTGAGTCTGTCCATGTGTTGTGAGATTAAGGAGTTTTCATCATGTCTTCTGACAGCTAGTTGGTGTTCGTGGGTGCGCTTTGCTAGACTTCTGCCTGTCTGTCCTACATAGTGGCTGTTGCAGTCTTTGCATTATATGTTGTAGATGAACCCTATTTTTTCTTCTTGGGCTACTGGGTCTTTTTCGTTTGCTTAAGATGTTTTGGAGGGCTTACTTGGTTTGTGTGTTACAGTGATGCCATGTGGTTGCAGCAGTCTGTTGGTTGTTTCTGAGAGGTTTCTGATGTATGAGATGTATGATGTATTTATTATTATTATTATTATTATTATTATTATTATTATTATTATTGGTAATTTCTTACAATGGTATTTTTTTTATCTTGCTTTAGCATTACAGGATGACAGAGAGTGCTATAACTGTTTGAGTCACAATTCTCCATTTTTCCGCAGCTCCCTTTCCCAATGGGAAAAAGCTTCTTGCAAGGAGCTTTGTCATGCTGTCTTCCCTTGAGATTTAATGGAAGTGTGAGAAAGCAGTAGTGATGCAGTAAAAGGCTGGACCATTTTTACACATTACACAGTCACCTTGTAATTAAAGCAACCCTGCACTCCACCCATGAGGATTTCACCAAAATGTTCTTCTTTGGAAAATTAAACAAAATAGCAGAGTTTTAAAAAATGCAGAAGAAATTGTTGGCCCATAATTTTGCTTGCAGATTTGTTCCCTCCCTCCATTCTTGTTCTCTCATTAATCATACTTTGGATCCATGAATGCAGCTTGGAGCTTGGAGAGAGAGAGAGAGAGAGAAAGAAGAAGAAAAAGTATAATCCAAATATGATGTGTGGCAGGTTTTACGCCTGTGTTGGTGGGGGGTGGTGTATTAATGGGAATGCTGTCTTCTTATGACCTCACTTTACGGCTATTTATGCAAGAAGCAAACAAAGCTATCTGCCACAAATTAGATCCTGGCCCACAAGATGCTACTTAAAAAAAAAAAAAGAGGAACTAAATAGACTTGCCCAGTCAGTTGTCCATGAAAAAGTATTGAAGTATTGAACTGTAGATGGATATCAGATTCACCACACAGATGCTGTACTACTAAAAGGAAGGAACTGAAAGATAAATGATTAGGCTCTAAAAAGAGCCTTATAAACGAATCCCTAAATTGGCAAGCTCAGGGTCAGCACTTAGCATCCATATAAACTCCTCAGCAGGGCCCACCCCACTGGTCCAACGCTTTTTCCCCACTAGGGGAAAGCACTACATCATAGGCATTGTGAGAAAGAAAACTGCTCCCAGATTTCCTCTAAGTCAGAGCTTTCCAAACTTTTCATGTTGGTGACACACTTTTTAGACATGCATCATTTCACGACACACTCTTACAGCAGGGCACAAGGCAGGCACTAGGGCCTGCGTGGAATCTCAGCAGGTTTGGAGGCAGCAGGGCACAAGGCAGGCACTAGGACCTGCACAGAATCCTGGCAGGGCAGGTTTGGAGGCAGCAGCAGCCGCGACACACCCAGACACTGCAGCCGACACACTAAAGTGTCCCGACACACAGTTTGGAAAGCTCTGCTCTAAGTGAAGTGCTAGTCAATCTGCTACCATGGCCAGATAAGATGGCATCTTATCCCAAAATATGAGATTTACTTCACCTTTATAGAAGCTTTCTAGTTATGGCCTGCTTTTTAAACAAAAACAAAGACAAAACACTTCTTTCACAATTTTCTCCCCATCCATTTTTGTTTAACAGAATAACTTAGGTGAATTTTTCCCAACTTGCTGCTCTCCAGATGTATCTGTCAGCCTTTACAATATCAGATGTCATTTCCCACAATCTATTAACCAGTATCACTGGTTCCTACAAGGATGAGATTTCCTAATTGGATAGACATGACATGGTTACTAGGAACCTGGAATTTTGCCGCAAACGCATGGACTTTGAATTTTAGCTCAGGTAATGGTCTTAGAAACCTTGAGCTGGTTGGCAGATCCTCAACCCTAAGCTAGATTTGAATGATGGTTGACTTCCCAGATCCCCACCCCAGCTAAACTGACAGCCAATTCTTGATCTTCCTTATTCTGCAGTGTGCTCCATTCTATTCCAGCTGTCATCAGGCAGACCTCTAAGATGAAAGCATATCACAATGCCTGGTTCCATAGTTCACCTCTTTGTGCCTTTGTTTTTGTAACTGCAGGGACAGCCAAGTCAGTGGTGCTGTCTTCTCACACATTTCCCTGAACAGCTTAACTGCTACTGAGGGCCACCACAGACTTTTAATGGTTCCTCTTCATTTGTTCAAACAAGCAAAAGTCCTTCGTGACAGCAAAGAAAATTAGTAGCAGGTGGAAAATGGGTTTTAATGAGATCAAACAGTTATGCTTTTTTTCTTTTTTTTGAAAAAACACAACAAAACAAAATGTGCACACATACATATGTGCGTGCACACACACACACGCTTCTTCTTTGCAGACTTGTTTCTGAGTATTTTGGCAGCATGGAATGCTCAATTTTAGCTAAGTAGGATCTACAGCTTTACCGAATGCCACACACATATGTCCCCTACTAGTTCTACCCAGGCTTTCTGCTGCAAAGAGATAACATCTCAGGCCAGCTGCTTGTGTTGTTTATTCGTTCAGTCGCTTCCGACTCTTCGTGACTTCATGGACCAGCCCACGCCAGAGCTTCCTGTCGGCCGTCACCATCCCCAGCTCCCCCACGGTTGAGTCCGTCACCTCCAGAATATCATCCATCCATCTTGCCCTTAGTCGGCCCCTCTTCCTTTTGCCTTCCACTTTCCCCAGCTGCTTGTAAGAAACAGCAAATTTGAGAAAATGTTTTTAGAGGTACTAAGTGTGCTTACATTTTTTTGTTGATTACTTTTTTAATATACACTCTTAAACTCTTTCTGCCTTATTGACCCCTTTTCCTTCTTCTTCCTTCATTCTCCTTCCCCTTTCTCTTTTCCCCTTCTTTCCCTTTCCCCCTTCTTTCTCCTTCTTCCCTTCCCCCTTCTCCTTTCTCCTTCTTCCCTTTTCCATTCTCCCCCTTCCCCCTCCTCCTCCTCTTGAATTGCTAGCATAAAGTCCAAAACTAGCTCTCAGTGAGATCAATAATCCTTCACAGAAGCAATCTCTTGGCCTAGAGATGGACCCCTAACTCTTTTTGAGATCCAGAGCCACTGGGTTTAAAAGACGGTCTTTGCTAGGCAAGACATGGGGGGAAAAGGAACCATTTTAGGTAATTTTGCCATAGAAGCCCCAGAGTTCCATGGCAGAAGATATGCTTTGCGTGGAGAACATGTCTGATTTTTACCCTCCAAGATTCAGATGAAGTGAAAACTCTTGCTGGAAACTCTGGCTCAGGCAGGGAAACAGCACAGGGCTGGAAAGATGAGCGAAGAGCAGAGCTGTGCAAAGCCTTCAAAAGTGGTGTTTTGTGATGTACATTAGCACGAATGACCTCTCTCTGAACTGTTAAAGCAGCAACATCTTTTCCAAGGCTCTTTCCACTGCTTTGAAAGCTACCCCTTGTTGCCTGTCCCTGGATGGGAACACACAGACAACAACTCCACTGGGATCTCGAATCAGGCAAAATGGCTGTGTCTATGCACATCTCTAGCCAGCAGATGAAAGCCAAGGCAATAATTAAGGAGATTTTAAAGACTGCAGCCTAAAGCTGCTATTTTTTATGCAAATCTGATTCCCTTTTTTATTTGACATGACTTTCTTTTTCCAGATTTTAGAAGAATATTGATCTAGACAAATAATTTTTTTCTAGTTATTCAATTACACAAAGCTGGCCTTGCCTTTTTAACAGGTTTTATTACAGTACACCAAAGAAGTAAATGGTAATAGAGCCAAAAGAAGAGGGAGGTTTGAAAAAGTGCAAAAAAAAAAAGCCTACAGTGAGTATTCAACATAGTCAATAGTTGAAGAATGTTGAATGTCATTTTTTAAAAAAATAGAAAAGTGGAGGAGTATGGAACGAAAAATCTGGATAAAGACCAACTAGGATGGAAATTTGAAAAGGAGGTGTCCTGCCAGAAGGTGATACTACATTGCAACTGAAATAGCTGGAGAGCTATTTTGAAGAAGGGAGAAGATTTGCCACTTTCAAGAGCAGCTGTTTACAAGACCAGGGAAGACATGCTGTACAATGAGTTGAGCTTCCCAGTTTTGCTTGATGTTCAGAAACTTACACTGTGTCAAAATCTGCCTTGCAACTGTTTACAAGTTTTCTTCCCTTGCTAAAGAGGCTTCTGTTTTTCACCCATATTCTCAAGGTGCTTGACAATTTCTTTTGACTTTCTCTTGGTGGGTGGAGGTTGAATTTCCTTTCTTACTGGAGGTCATAAAAAGTGCAACTGCTGGTGCTGCTCTTTGCTGTGATATGTTTGTCAACCCCTTGGCTCCCTGGCTGCTCAGACTTCCAAATCTGAAAGCAAGCCCAATAAGATAATTCCCTTTTCATGTCCTCCTTTGGAATCAGGGAGGACCGCTGCAGGACTGGAAGACCAGTGGAGAGACGATTGCTCAGTGCAAACAGGACATTTTTAAAATAAGTGCAAGAACAGCAGAGTCCACCTGAAAATATTCTCCTTTGCAAGAAAGCAAATTATTTCATCAGATTGAATGAGAACTGCAAGGGGAAAAAAAGATAGGGGGAATCTTTCTTCATACCACTATTAGAAACCTCTTTCTCCTGGAAAGCATTACTCAAGACTTGTTTTCCCTTTCTTCCAATATATGGAAAACCAGATCTCTGAAAGGGTGTTTGTTTTTACTAACTCAGTGCTAAAATGAGATTGCCTCGTTCTGTGGCATATAACTGTGTGTGCATGTTGTTTCCCCCTTTTCTCCTGATTTCATTTTCTTTCAGAATTATCTAATGTGCCTCCCATACCACAGCTGGCTGGCTGCGGTACTTCTGGAGTGGACTGTGGAACTCTGACATTTTAATGAAGGCAAATGGTAAACAACAGCCATGATATCATCTTTGCAAGCCTACTTTCCAACCCTGCCTTTCTTCATCCATCATCTGATTAGCAGAGCACAACCATAAACAACTGAAAAAGCTCCCTTCCCTTCATCCATGAATACCACTGTTCAACCAATACTTGAGCAATATAGCAAATATTTATGGACTGGTACAACTGGAGAGACAGGGAGTGGAGAGGGAACAAGCAGATCCAATGTGCCTCTATCACAATCTGCAAGCCAGACTGTAGTAGAGACCCATGTAGACAGGGTGATGGGAAGCTGACTAGTGAATAACAGAAAGCAAACACTGGACTCTCCAAGATGTAAAGAACCTGCTGAAGTTTATTCTTCCGGGCCCCTTGAGCATTCAGGGACATTTAGAGCTGAAAACAAAAACAAATTCTTTGGAGCAGTCCAAACCGAGAACTCAAAGTAACAAACAAAATAAAATATCTAATCAAGGAAGTAAATGGATCTGGCAGTGGTAGTTTGAGACTTGTTCTCCTGCTCTCACACCAACAATCTCAAAAAGCCTTCCATCCTCAACTGTAAGCATATAAGCAACTCCTTACTTGAGGAGTCTCTGGCCTCTTCCTTCCCTCTGAGTAAGGCTTTCCAGAGCAAGGAACCAGCTCTCTTCTCTGCCTGGAAAATGAGGTGAGTCCCAGCCAGGCAACCTAGAAGAGTGGGGAGGTGGTTTATACACACCTGATAAGAGTAATCCAGCAGGTGCTTTCTTTGTAGGCTTCTCTATCATCTCTTCACCACATAGACCCTTGATTATTTGAGAAATCCAGGATGGGAAGATGGACGGGGCATGCAGAAGCAGAATATCTCCCTAGCTAGGAAAAATGGTATGTTGTCTACTGAAATGATGGTGGCCTTCAGGTGGTACATGGATATGAATTTACAGGATTTTTATGGAACTTCTTAACAGGATTCTTAATGCAAGCCTGCAGCCAAGGGTCTTCTAATGGGGAGGAAAGATAGATAGGAAAGTCTGAGAAGAGTTGTACTCAATGGACAGCTCACAGTTACGGTGTGATGCCTGTATAGCTTACCTGTAAAAACCAAGCAAAACTCAATTCAGATTATTGATTTCATTCAAAAAAATCAATTTGATTGGATTTTACTCTTTCCTCTGAATCAAGAAATCAGATTGATTTGATTAAGATGTTGGAAGTGATTTGGAAAAAGCTGTTTCTGAACATGCATAGAAGCTTCTGAAATGTATGAATCAAGACTCTAATCCAGAGGCATCTTATTTGATTTGAACTCACTTTTCTAATACAATTTGGAAAGCTGATTTGATTCTGGTAATTGAATGAATTGCCTTCAAAAGTACTTCTCCAAACTGAGTATTTGAAGAACTGTACTGAATACTAGGCCTGGGCAGCAACAAAGGGGGAAAGGTCAGTGCTACTTGATGCCCATGCATATTTGGTCCACCTTTTCTCCCTTTGAATCTAGATCATTGCATAAGCCTACCAAATACCACATTCAGCAAATCAAGCTCCTTATCCAAAACTATGTCTTAGCTGTGTAGCAGGAACAGGTTAGATGGAGTTGGTAAATGATTGCATTTTCTCTAACCCAGCCGGATCTGAGTGCTTCAGAAAACAGCTCAGCTCAGCCTACCAAGCAAGTACTTTATTTGCTACAGCAGCACTCCAAGTCTCTAGCTGTTAAAGATTTATAGGCACATATAAGACATTAGAAATGCACCTAACTTTTTTGTTTTTTTTTTTTTTTTTTTTTTGTGGCCGTCAAAACAATTTTCATTCTGGGAGAGGAATTGAAAAATTAAAATAGGCTTAAACTGGTTGCCAAAAATAAGACGAGGAGGAGGAAGGACAGCATTATTCTGGAAAATTGTGCCATCATAATTTGGAGATTTGCACTGAATTTCACCAGCATGATCTTAGGATGGGAGGGCTTCAAGGGATGTTGGAAAAGGGTGGGGGATACGTACAACATTTAGGATGCTGTTCTACTCCTTGCCTTAAGAATATGCTTGTCAGAGCAGAAAGCTGGAGTATAAATCAAATAAACATATAAATAAATAAGTTGGGCATTGTGGAAATTGCAGCTTGGAAAGAGATTTAGACTACCTACACAGATGCTAATTATGGACACTTGCTTACCAGAGTTGTGGAGATGTCAATCAAGTACAGAATTTCAAATCAAAACTTGCTGGGAAAAGTCATCATTTTACAAAGTGGTCAAGAAAGAAATAACTAATTACAAAAATGGAAGCTTAACAGGAGTCATGGAACCTTGTTTAAAAGGGGAGGGAAGGAAGCTTTAACAATAGCATTGCACACAGAGATGGACGTTACCTCTGGGAAAAAAGGGTGTGAGCCAAAGAGGTCAATATATCCTGTTTGCATGCTGGCAAGACACCAATGTGTCATGTTCTATGGCCATTTACAACTTGTGCCAGCTCCCAGGGTCTTGAATGCCAGCCAAGTCTTTCAGAGGTGTAATGCTTTCCATTTCAGGACCCAAGGCCCCTGACAGTCCTGCTGTATACTCCATATATAAAGGATGAGCAATGGTCTGCATTGGGAAAGGGGATGGATTCCTTGTCATCAGGCACTGCTTGAAAAGAAGTGGGGTTTTAACGTAAAGATTGTTCTCCTTCCTTGCTCACTACAACTGCTTCATTAGGTTACCTCCACTGGGCCCCTATCTGTCAAGGGCTTCCCTTGTAAAACTCCATATGGGCTGCTACTGGAGTGGCTTTGAGGAAGGTACAAATTCAGTGCTCCGTCTCTCTCTGCTGAGATCAAGGATTCTATAAGCTTCCCTGGTGTGCTCAATCTGTTTACGTACATTAGGAGGACTGCTCTGCCAAGAACTTGGGGACTGACTCATTTCTCTAACTGCTGTAGAATTTCAAAGCTCTTGGTCAGCTGCACATTCTTTTTGTACAAGGGAAAATAGAACACCCTCCTCAAAAGATAAACATCTACCTAATTTCTCCCACCCGTTCCCAGGGTTCAGGCTGTTCATGACCATACTTAGGCACCACAATGGCATCACCTACAGTACGTATAAGACTGAGTCATTGGCAGGGTTTCCTAAAACTATTTAGGGAAAGATACATGCATGGCTTATTAGAACGGAGCAGAGCATGCTTTGTAGCCACAGGCTGCTGGCTGCCTGCTGATAAGGAAGGGAAGGGAAAACCAAGCAGGGGAATGGCATGGAATGATCAGAGTCTTTAACAGCAGCATTCTGCACTGCAACATTTTAGTGCAGATCCAAGTGGTTCTAAATCCATATTCCTTGCTCTGCATCACAGCGCCATCAGAGGCCAGAAACGTGACAAGGTTCTTCTTGACTGCAGCACAAAGACTATGAAGTGCCATTCTAGGGATGGCTGGTTAATACTCATCTTATTTGCCTTTGTAGAATCGGGGAATGACTTTGTTGTTTTGCCAACTTTTTCAGCTCCCTTCATATTTTTGTCTCTGTGTGTGTTTTCCTTTGCTATACAATTGCTTTTTAACTGCTTCTGAACAAGAGCCAAACTATTCATTATGCAGGAGGAGGTGAGAGATCAACATTGGCAGAACTTGAGACAGCCCAACAGGGGTGATGAGTTGGCAGTCCTCCACATGGTGTTGGTCTCCACTTCCCATCATCCTCAGCCAGCATGCCTGATAGTGAAGGATGATTAGAGCTATAGTTCAACAACATCTAGAAGGTCACCAGTTCAACATCCCTGTTGTACAGCTCAAAATGAAGGTGGGCATAATAGTTTTGAACACATCTCCATATTGGGGGGGGACTGCAAAACTCCTACTTGCATGTAGTTAAATAGCACATCAGGAAAACAGCTATACTAAACCTTTACTCTTAATATTTGTGTTCTTTTCATTCCTGGGACTAATGGCTGCAAAGAAGTATGTTCAATGATATCTCTCCACCAGCTGGTTTTTCATTATGTGCAGATCAAAGCCATTCAGTAGCAAGTAGTAGAAAATGCCATCTTTACCCTCCAAAAACATCTTTTGTAGCAGATGCTGCCTACTGCATAGGCAAAGGTGTAAGGCGCTATGCAATATTGATAAGGACTCTTCAGTAAACCACCTCTCTCTTAGCAGGAATCTGCAACTGCTTTTGCTAATTGCACAAAATGAAAGCTGGCTCCCAAAAAATGTTAGAGAAGGGGCCTTCAAAAGCTCCCTTCTTCTAAGGCTCCTGAAGTTGGTACACTAAGAACTGTGGGCCCCTTTAGCAGGAGAGGCTGAAAATCAGCTGATGGAAATCTTATAACCTGTGACAAGAGGAGGACGTACATGAGGTGGGGAAAAGAGTCACCATTCCTCCCATTTCTCTGTGTGTTCCTTCCCTTGCATGTCTTCTCCAGTTATAGCAGTGCCTACATTCATCTTCAAGCTGGTCAGTGATCTGATAGGCACCACTCTTCATATTGTATGGTGGCCACAGTAGCTGCCTGTGCAAGAAGATATCACAACCTTTTGAAAATGGGTTGCTCTGAGGACTATTGCTCTGAGGACTATTCCCCACACACACACCCTCAAGGGAAAGCAAACTGGGTGGCCAGCCATGGCAGCAACCTGCTCAGAGAGCTTGCTTAGACATCTTAGACATAAGGGAGATGGCTCTTCTAGAGTTAGTGGGGGCAGTGGAAAATGTTCTGGCCTTCACCATCCCAGTACCTAGAAATACGGCAAAAACTTAATTCCTTCTCCAAGCTTATAATCACTAAATGATTTTTACTTTGTGTTTTAAACTTCATATGATTGTTTTCAGTGTTGTAAACCGTATACCAGATGCTCACATAAATAGAAAGGCAGGGTCTAAATTCACTAAATAAATAAATAAATGTCTGCCCCCCCCCCCAAAAAAAAATGTGCAAAAATTTCCATTTAAAAAAAAAAAGTCTTAAGCTAACTTTATTAAATGGATTAAATCAATATATACCCCTCAAATGGCTAAAATAATTGTTAATGGGAATCTAAGCAAATCATGTGAAATTCAAAAAGGCACAAGACAGGGTTGTCCTTTATCTCCACTTTTGTTTATATTGGTTTTAGAAGTTTTACTTAGAGACATTAGACAAGATGATGGCATTTCTGGTATACGAGTTAAGAAAGACGTTTACAATTTAAGAGCCTTTGCTGACGACCTAGTCATTACCTTAGAAAACCCTTTAGATGGGATTGAGTTATTAATGCAAAAATTGAAAGACTTTGGGTCGCTAGCAGGATTCAAAGTGAATTTACGGAAAACAAAGGTCTTGACTAAGAATATGGATCATCAACAACAAGAGAAATTGGGAGAATTAACTGGATTTACAATAGAGAAAAAAGTGAAATACTTGGGAGTATATTTAACATCAAAGAATGTCAATTTGTTTCAGAACAATTATGGTTCACTTTGGACAGATATAAAAAAAGACTTAGACAGATGGGAAAAATTACAATTGTCATTATTAGGTAGAATATCAGTGATTTAAATGAATATCTTGCCAAGAATTTTATATTTTTTTCAGACAATACCTATATTGATTTCAGAAGCACCTTTTAAACAATGGCAACATGTTATTTCTGAGTTTGTATGGCAAGGGAAAAAACCGAGAATAAAATATAAAGACTTGCAAGACGCGAAAGAGAGGGGCGGTCTGGGACTTCCGGACTTGAAGTTCTATTATGCTGCTTGTTGTTTAGTATGGCTAAAAGAATGGATAGTTTTGAAAAATGAAAAACTATTGAATTTAGAAGGCCATGATTTAAGATTTGGATGGCATGGATATTTATGGTATAATAAAGTTAAGGTTAATGTGGATTTTAAAAATCACTATATCAGACGATCTTTATTAAGGATTTGGAATAAATATAGACCAATTTTATGTCCTAAGATGCCTTTATGGACTTCTACACAAGAAGCATTTTTCAAATTTAATGTACATACTTGTTTTCTTTATGTTGTTCCTTGAAAGAGATTAAGTGGCATACATGATCCTCCTTCTCCCAGTTGCTTGAGTAAACCAGTGAGCAGATGCAGCAGATGCAGATCAGCTGTGTGGGACTTACACCTTTTCACCATTTGGAAGTGCTCCAGTGATGAAAGCAACATTGATGCAGCATGTGTTCCCATGACCAGCTGTCTGGTCCTTTGCCTTGTAATTTTGGACAGATTTCTTGGATTTAGTGTTCTTCATCATGGTTCAGTTAGTGCTCTCTACCAGTCCTTGAGCCAGCAGAAAACTATACCATACTGTCCTGTCCCCATGTATACCATAGGCACAATGTCAGCTATTGGTGGTATCCTTACTTACAATGTACAGGGTGTGTGAAGGTCAGGAACGGGTAGATACCCCAGCTTTGCCTCCCTCTCCTCCCACCAAGCATCACTCTCCTTATCATGAAATGGGGTTAGAGGTGGCAAGTATTGACAATGGCTAAACTGGCATATTTGGCCATCTGTCAAAATTCTTTCTCATTTGACACAAGGTTTTTACAAAGATGTATTCAAAAGTTCAAGGGCTTAACATTAAAATAATGTTATACCAGAGGAGTACTAAACCAGTCTCCAGAAAAAACTGATACCTATTAATTGCCTGCCCACCCACCCCTTTGAATGTACCCATGAAATTATGTGCCATGAAGTCATTTTCGACTCCTAGCGACCATATAGATAGATTTCCTCCATGACGATCTATCCTTAACCTGTTCCTTCAAGTCTCCCAGTGGTGCACTCATCGCCACTGTAACTGAGTCCATCCATCTTGCTGCTGGTCATCTTAATGAAATATACTATATTTACAATAAACCAAAGCTGATTTTTGGGTTCTTTTTGGACACAGGTTTAAGGCTATTATGGAAGATCACTAAACCCATATTCAAAAGCATAGGCAAAATTGAGATACAAAGCCACAGAGAGCAAGGTGTCTCCATGTCGACTTTAAGTTACGTCAGGTATGGGGTGGATGAAGAGAGAGTCATGAGGATATGACAGGAAAAAAAAGAGGTGCAGGGCCACGGTTAGGTGCAAGTGGGGAAGTTTTCACAGACTCAGTACTCAGACTAGTTCTTCTTTTGTACCCTTTGCTGACTGGAACTCTTGCTGCTTAACTCTTGATTGTTAAACCATGTTTTTGCTTAATAGTCTAGTTGTTATTGATTTGTTAAAAGAAAGTCTTGACCCAGCAAGCCTCACTTCACCTAGTACCTCTTTAAAAGACCTTGACCTAGTGAAATAGGCTAGATTGAGATACAAGGATGGGTTCACAAAATGGGGTAAGCTCAAATCCAGCCAACCATATCATGAATTAACATAAACCAATCAATGGTGTTTTATTGGCTAAGCTATTCATGCTTAGCAACATATGTACAAGAGATAACTGATCAGGCCTCCCTGATGCAAATCTTATTCAACACACCCATTGCTTACATTTGCCTGACATGTTTCCTCATGTTAACTTCCCCGTGTTTTATGCAATTAACCCAATTTTCAGGTTTGTATGATACATTGACCCATAAGTTACCCATATGGATTCTGTCTGATCAACCCACTAAGATATAATTGGGTAGTTTGCAGATTGGGGTGTCATGCAAATGTAAATACAGCCACTCTCTCATACATCTTATCTTTGTTCTGCTAATTATTCTCTCTCTAGAGTGGATGCTTCAGGGTCAACTCACCTCTCCTCAAAGGCTGGGTTGTTTCTAATAAGGCTAGCCAACCACAATCAATCAATCAATTTTTATTTCGGTCATAGACCAGCATGCAACTAGTAACATAACAATTACGCTAAAATAGAAAAAAAATAAATATAAAAAGTCATATTGATAGCATAGAATAAGATAAAGATAAAATTATTAAGGTAAAATTACAGAATATAGGTATTAAAAAGCAAAAAAAAATCTTTTAAAATTACAATTAATTTTACAATGAATAATCTATAAACTATAAATAACTAGGGCAAATAGCTATAAAAGGGCATAAGTAATACTAGAATTTGTATAACACTACGAGAATGTAAAGCTATGCTAACTTATACTATCAAATCAAATCAATTTAGACCAGCAAACAAAACTAAAAATTCACATCTGGTTAGAATAAAAGAGAAAAACAATTAAAATTCTAAAAAATCTAAGAAAAATTAAAATTTGTGGCATGCTGTACAGATTATTGAGCAATATTTAGCTATGGTCAATGAAGTAAAATCAGATTGGTCTGATAAAAACAGTTTGAGGTAAAAAGAATCCGAACGACCTGGATATTTGGTAAAAAATTGGGATAATTATTCCTGGCGAGCATCTGCATACAGAGGACAATATAAAATGACGTGATCCATTGTTTCAATTACTCCTCTGCCACATGGGCACAATCTTTGATCAAAAGGGATATTTCGATATCTCCCTTCAGTAACAGCTGTTGGAAGGGCATTGAATCTAGCCAAGGATAAGGCCCTTCTAAATTTTGGAATTGTTATGCAGCTAAGATATCTAGCTGGTTGGAGAAGATGTGCAGAGTGGCCCAAGAAGACGTTTTTAGGTAAAACTGATAAATCGGATTGTAGCTCTAAATCGATGGCCCGTTGTTTGAGATCAGCTAGTGCACGTTCATAGCCCAACAAGATGATGGCTGCCCCTGAAAAGCAGTATAATTGCAGCTTGGCATGTATTGCCTGGCACCATGAAGATTGAAAACTATCGGTCATAATCAAAGGGGCCAGGCCAACTAGGAAAAAAGAAAGCTTAAGCCAGTAAGTAAAAGCAGAATCCAAAAGCAAATCCAAGCAGAAGTTTCTATTTTTAATAGGCCAGCTTCACGGCGAAGCACCACGTTGGGGACGCAGCGAGGTAGTTGAAAGATTGATCTTAAAAACTTGGATTGGACTCTTTCAAGAGAAAGGAATGACCTGTAGGGGCCCAACTGAGCTCCAAAAAGGAGCTGAGCTCTGATTAGCCAACCACAATTTAGCCTAGCATGTTGTGCAAAACCAGCCCATGATTTGGGTTTGATGTGATGTACAAACTGAATCCAGTAAACCTTGAAGTTAACTATGGGTATCTATGTTGTCTTAACACAATCAACAACCTTGCCAGTTTGACAGACTTTACTAAGCCAGAAGGGGACTATAAATTAGCAAGGCTCTTTGGAGTAAACACAGTCTGCATGGCCTGGAGTCTAAATGGACCTGGAACATCAGAGCTGACAGCAAGACACTTGGAAAGGAGATGACAGGGTTGTGGGAAGGGAGTGGGAAAAGATTACAGACAGCTGTCTTCCCAAGGGGGCAGTGGGACTGAGCCAAAGATTTGATTCTCACCTGTCTTTTAAAAAAAAATTTCCACAGATGCAGCCCGTTCAGCTAGCAAACCTTACCAACTATGACAGACTAAATATCCTTTATAGTCATATTACAGTGGAAAGACTAAGGAAAGTCAGACATAAAATATCATAGTTTGCTATAGCATGACCTTATTTACTTGTTTGATTTATATCCCAACTTTTCACACAAGAGCCCCATGCTATTAATCCAGAGTGAGGACTATAGGATTCAAGTTATGTTACACTAAGCCCCGTTTTGTTTAGTTGTAGTTCATTGAATAAACTACAGCTGACTGGATTCAGGCACCACACTATGTTAGGATCTAATGGCTTACTACAAACTCTAATCCCAGGTGTTATGGTGTACAAAGCTTGGTCCACGATTTAGTATCTTGTTTGACTATCCAACTGTGGCTTATTCAACAATCCTTGATGAAGCAAACCAGGGTTTAGTATGTGTGAATACAACCTTGATATCACCCTGAAAAGCAACACATCCATAAACACTGAGGTTTCCTGTGGAACAGTACCATTTTTCCCACCATCCACTAGCAATGAAATCTCCAATGTGAAAGAAATAGAACAAAGAACACCCTAAAGGTTTGTGATGTCTTAAATTAATAAAAGGTTAAAGGATGAGTGATTGTTTCAGCGTGTGATCTTGAATTACAGGTATATCATGTTTGGGAATTGTGAACAGTAAGGAGAGGGAAGTGAAATGCAGAAAGCTTATTTACTATGTTCCCATCACACTTTAAACTATGAAGTAGACTTTAACCTAGCATGTTGAGTAAACCCTCTTGCATTGTTGGTTTATGTCCTAAGAATCCAGTGATCTATGGTTAAATTAACTATGGGTTAAGCCTGTTGCCTGAACACAACCTGTATAACAGTGGCTGTTCCCATTGTTTCTGACAATACAAGTATCCTGTTATTGGGAAGCCAGTTAACATACAGTATATAGTAGAATCATCATCATCCTTTCCATTCAGTTCTATCTCCTGTTGCTTGAATTGGAATAAGGATTGTTTTAATCACACTCACATATGTCAATAGGCTTGCCCCACTGCCAGGATGTTTGTGTAATCAGCAACAACTGTTAGCATGGTGGAACTGCTTTCCAGAGGGTCACAAATTGACTCTTTCCTTACCCTGCTTTTAACAGGCAAATATTTAATTTTGGGGCCATCTCATTTTTAAAGCTAGATAATATTTCATCATTCTTGTTTTAAAGCAATCATAGTGCCAAACGCACCAACTTGCATTCTGGGTTTCAAAGTAAAGTTCAACTGCTGCTTTTTATTATATATAGTGGCAGGCAGAAGACATAAATTATAAATAAAAAGTGACAAGATATGCCTTTTCAGAGAGCCAGTATAGTGTAGTGGTTAAGGCATCAGGCTAGAATCTGTGAGTTCTAGTCACAAAGCCAGCTGGGTGACCTTGGGCCAGTCATTCTCTCTCTGTCCTACTGAGATAATGGCAAACCATTATTACCAAATTACCAAAAATTACTGAGGTAATGGCAACCCATTTCTGAAAAACCTTGCCAAGAAACCTGCAGTGACTTGTCCAGGCAGTCTCCGAGAATCGGACATGATTGAACGGATAAAAAAATGTCTTTTGGGGGGAGTGGGCTTGTTAATTCTTCTGGATTTCTCCCAGCTACCACATCTATTAAACCATTCTATAATGTCAGTTAAAACTTCCACAACAATATATTTGTTAGGGGTAAGGAGTTGCAAGACTCTATTGGTGTCAGAAGAAATTGCAGGGAATAAGAGGAATTTAAAAACATGAGCAAGCTGAAGACAATGTTCTTTTGAGCTGTCCTCACTTCTTGTTGCTGTTGTTGTTCAGTCGTGTCCGACTCTTTGTGACCCCATGGAACATAGCACGCCAGGCCTTCCTGTCCTCCACTGTCTCTCGGAGTTTACTCAAATTCATGTTCGTTACATCGGTGATGCTATCTAACCATCTCATCCTCTGCCGTCCCCTTCTCCTTTTGCCTTCAATCTTTCCCAGCATCAGGGTCTTTTCCAGTGAGTCCTCTCTTCGCATTATTTACTGGTTTTTATATCAACATTATCCCTTTTTTTTCTTTTGTCAACTGAAATGAGTAGGTCTAGCAACAGGAGTGTCCAGGAAACCCAACTCTTAGGATTATTTTTCATTTTAGTATCTTGCAAGGCCCCATAGAGATTAGTATTTATGGCTCAAACCTTTTCCTTGCAGGAGAGTAAAAGTTAAAAGATAACACCAAACATTGTTTCAGTGTTATGAGTTACCCAGTTTGCTAGCCCTGTTAACTTCAAATAAAAAAGCGGCTCAAGACCTGTGTGTTCCCAAAGAATGTATACATGTCATATGCAAAAAATAATATAGGTAGGAGGGGTTATGCATGATTAATGTCTGAGGAGCACATGCTTACTCCATCCACTCCAGACACATGGACCTGAATATACTGATCGAGCATCAGTTCAACTGCTCCTTGTCCCATTCACCCAATCCACTATACACTCATATTCTGTCCAGCTACTCATATGCTACTCATATCATAAAAGGGGTGTGGTGGCTCAGCGGGTAAGACACCAGGCTTGTCGATTGGAAGATCGCAAGTTCAGAGGTTCGAATCCCTAGCCCCGCGTGACGGAGTGAGCTACCGCACTCGCCCCAGCTTTTGCCAACCTAGCAATTCGAAAGCATGCAAATGCAAGTAGATTAATAGGTACCACTTTGGTGGGAAGGTAACAGCATTCCGCATGCATCATGCCAGCCACATGACCGTGGAAGCATCTTCGGACAACGTTGGATCTTCGGCTAACAAACAGAGATGAGCACCGGCCCCTAGAGTTGGACACGACTGCACAAATGGGGGGGGGGGGGGAACCTTTACCTTTTTACTCATATGCAGATATAGTAGCTATGTGGGGTCCATGAATTCACACCTCCATTCTTCTAATTGTAACCATATTTTTTTAAAAAAAAAACCTATCTGGCTACTGGTGAATATTTCACAGGTGGCAGCACATAGGTGAACTTGGATGACTTTGAAAAAAAGCTAAACAGGGTCAAACCTGGTTAGTATTTGGGAGATTAACAGGAAACCCCAGGGCTGCAGACTAAACTGGGAAGCTGAAAAAAATACCTCAGAAGTAGCCAAAGGCACCCCCTTCTATATTGCTGCCCAAACTATATGGATGGGTCCATCTTGTCACTAGGAGATGAGCTGAAAGTGAGTCAGCCTTTACATCTACCTCTGCTTGGCTTATGTTCTCTGCCCATCTTAAAGGTCTTCACTCTTCCTGGTTTCTCTCACTTGGGTGACTCCATCACCCATTACTCTTTGGCACCCTATCCAAGCACTTTCTAAACCACTCCAAACTGGTGGAAGCCCAGCTCTCCCCCCCCCCACCTCAGAAGAAATCTTGTAAATTAAGCCATCTCATGCTAATGGGCACCAATTTGCATACATTCCTGTGATTTGCTCTGATTGCAATATGAGCGGGTGGGTGCATATTACAATCTTTTTCTCTTTTCTTTTTCAAACTCTTCCTACTATATTCCTTGGGTAATTCCCTTTTACTCTTACTCTCTCCCTAGTGTCTAGAGCATTTTCTTCCTACCACACACACTGGGGGGGTGGGGGAAAGAACCAGTCCAACACACAATCAGTCCCCTGGGGCTGCCAGACAATGAATCTTTTCTGGCCCTGTTTTTTTTAAAAAAAAATCTCCTTGGGCAGACAGCAGAGAAAACTTCCATCTATAAAGTGGCAGCAATTTTTAAGCTGAGAGCTCTTGA
This sequence comes from Charina bottae, assembly GCA_023362775.1. NCBI lineage: Eukaryota > Metazoa > Chordata > Lepidosauria > Squamata > Charinaidae > Charina > Charina bottae. Next base: position 11,309,845 of record JALMGJ010000010.1, read on the forward strand.
AAAATCTCTGACCCATTCTTTGTAAGTGGCCCTTGACAGACCTCTTCTAATGCATTTATGAGTTCTCCATTCTGAAAAAGAAAGCTGATGGGAAACTCCCTGACCACAGGGGAGATTGGAGCAACCTGGCCAAAGATAACTAAAGACACCTGCAAAGATGAAGTATATAAAGATCATGTTCATACAACATTGTAAATAAACCATAAACTAGGCAATGACATTTTAGCCTAGTATGTTGTTCAAAGCCAGTTGGTGTGGTTATTTTATGGTTTAGTGTGTCATGCAAACCCAGAACTTCAGATTGATAAGTCATAATGTAGTTAACCTGGGTAAGAATATCATGGGATCACAGCTAAAGGTCATCATATGACAAAACTGTTCCATGAAAAAATACCCAACAAGACCTTTATTAGTACCAAACCAAATGGCACAAAAGTGTGTACAAACTTTTAAGTTCTCCAGAAAACTTCATCAGTAAAGATGGTTCAAAATGCTAGGATAAAGAAGAAGAAATTCCAAAATTATGTCAGGTGTTTCAACCAGGAAGGTCTAAATTTCAAAGTTATTTCTGAGATGAAGATAACAGATTGAAAGATTGGGTAGTGGAAGTATTGTTGGTATCATGTTACATTTAGCACCCAAGGATATAGAAAATTATTGTCCCCTACCCCTGAAAACACAAAGGCCATGAAGTTCTTATTCAATCTTGTTCTAAACAAAGTACACAGCTGCTAGTGGGCAAAAATTATTTTAAAAAATGTAGCAAAGCAAGATAGTCTTTTCAGGGGGTACATTAAGAAAAGTCAGTGTCCGTAACAGTAACTGGCAGTTGGAAAGAATTAAACCCTCATGATGTAAAGAAGCTCTTCAGGATATAGAAAACCAGGTTGTTTTAGAAGTAGTTCATCCATCCAGATGCGGGTTTAAAAAAACCATTGCCCTCAAAGGAGAATTTTTAAAAAAATCCATGATGGGGGATATGTAAAAAATGGGGGATAAAGAAGGATCAAACTTCCCCTCAACACAAACAGAAGTCCTAAGTCCAGAGCAGGCCACATGTTTGCAATTAATTTTATCGTAAACTGAAAGAGGACAATAGACTGAATTGGTGAGTTTGGCCCAGAAACAGTGGAATGTTGAGAGTTGAAATCCAACACATCTGGTTGGCATCACAGCACAGAGCAGCACCTAACTGACCTTGGCTGCTCTTCAAAAAGCTAAGTAGTGTCAGACATGGTTAATACTTGGATGGTGACCACCAGGAAATCCAGGTTGGTAGGAAGTAGGAAAAAACAATCCCAGAAGAAAGCAAGGACAAACCACTTCCATATTGTTATTAAAAAAAAAACTGCATGGATCTATGAAGTCAGCAGGAGTGACGTTCAATTTGAGGGAGCCTTTATTTCTTCCATCTGAATGGCACCAAACTGGGGGAGGTGATATTAACACAATGGTATCCCCTTAAAAGATCTATGTCGTATTTTACTGAGGCCAGTCATCTATATGAAGGCATCTGTTTCAACAACTGCTTAGTCCCAGTTATAGAGAAAGAACTTCAGAAAGGGAACCAACCTACATTGTATTACCTGTGCCTAGAAGCTCTCAATTCTCAATTTATGGCTTAGCAAATTATCTGAGCCCAGCCAATTGTGACTTATTCCACAAACCATGGGCAAAATAATTCATGACTTAGGGTATCTGAACCCAGCCTTTTCTCCTCCTGTCTCCAGTACTATTGAAACTTTTTGTACTTTGTTTTTAACCATTCACCTTCTGAATAAATATAAAATTCATTTTTTTCCTCCCAAAGGAAAACAAAGATTTAAGCAAACTACGCCTATATATGCTGTGAGTTCTGACACTGATTTTAATTCCAAGGTGGTTTAGAGATTTGCAAGGATTCTGTTCTTTAATTGTAGAACCAGCTGGACTATCATTTTTCTGCCTGATGGTTCAGTTAAATCCCAAGGAAAGCTGTACTGAAATTGCTCCTATTGCCTTTTTTAGACCTCAAAATCCAGGCAGTCATGGAGCCTCAGAGTAATGGGAAGATATTTAACATAACAGCAGCAACATCAGGGCCCTTCTCTAGTTTTGAACAATAAAAGCCAAAAATGAACCTCACCCCCTCAAAAAACTGCAGTTTTAAATCAACCTGAGAATTACTTTCTTCAGAGGATGAAAAACTTTCAGGAATATTTTCAGCACAATATTGCTTGAAGCATTCTTTAGGTCAAAGCCAAAAGGAGTCTGGTTAAAGAAATGCATTTGTATCACCATGTTATCTCATCCTTATCATCTCTAAATCTGAAATGGCTGGAATTTTGGATTTCTTCAAACTGGGCTTTCTAACCAATATGGGTTGTAGATTACAAAGTCCAGATCCAACAAATCCAGAGTGGTAGCTATTTCAGTTTTGATGACACCGTAAGCCTCAAATCTTGATTAACAAGTAAGACATAACAGGGATAAACCACAGGGGTAGTAAAGGTAAAGGTTCCCCCCCCCCATTTGTGCAGTCGTGTCCGACTCTAGGGGCCGGTGCTCATCTCTGTTTGTTAGCCGAAGAGCCAGCGTTGTCCGAAGATGCTTCCACGGTCATGTGGCCGGCATGATGCACGCGGAACACTATTACCTACCCACCGAAGTGGTACCTATTCATCTACTTGCATTTGCATGCTTTCAAATTGCTAGGTTGGCAAGAGCTGGGGCGAGTGCGGGAGCTCACTCCGTCACGCGGGGCTAGGGATTCGAACCTCTGAACGTACAATCTTCCGATCGACAAGCCTGGCATCTTACCCACTGAGCCACTACACCCCCCACAGGGTTATGTATTAAGTACTTTGATTTAATGTGTTACACAAATCAAGCTGCCTTATTTCAGTTAGAGGGATGTCACCCTTTCAAAATTCTGATGGACCTCACCCCAAAATACTCAGAGTTTCTCTTCCAGTAGGGAAACCATCTCCTCTTATGCATGTTCTCTCACTGAATGACCATTCTGCACTAGTAAGCAGCAACATACCTAAAGAAACACAGCTGGCTGTCAGCCATTAGCTATATATTTATAAAGAATAAATAAATACATCTGGTATTATTTTGGCATGAGTTATAGCCAATCTTTGATCTTAATTCTAGATCAATTATGACTGTAGTACATACCATAATTAGCAGTGGAGCAGATGGAAGCTCGGCAATGATTGCATTCTTGTACTGGGAAAAAAAAATCTAAGCCTGCTGGATGTTTGCCTGTTAAAGGCACAGAAACCTTCCAGGCAGAGTGAGAAGTGTCAGTTTTGTACCAGAATGATATAGGGTAACTGGGGGGGAAAAAGACAAGACATTAATCATGTGATCAACTGGCTCATCTAACCAGAAATCCTAGTACATACCAAGGGTTAAACTACATTGTGGTTTGCAGAGTTTGGTAAGCCAAAGGTAGGATGCTTGCAGCCCCAGGACTGTAGACATCCCTAAGCCCCTTTTTGCAGCCAACAAGGTCACAGTTTTTAGGTTCACACAACACCTTAAGCCCAAGTCAATCATCACCCATTAGGGCTGGGTTTGCATGACATATTTACTCATGATTAACTATTATTCAACCTAATTTTCTGAATTCTTACAATACACTGAACCATAAAGGGCTGGATCCATATAATGCACTAGGCTAACAAGTCTAGTTGTCCAGTTTGTGATCTGTGACCGATGGCCATCTATAATCCCAGCTATTGCCTACCTCCTTTCCATTTACCTTCCACAAGGGACTTGGGGGCCACCGTTCTCTTAAAACAGCTCTTTTCACACTGGTGCAATCTGCCAGGGCTCTATCAATAGTAGACCTAACATTCTTTCCAGAAGATCCTATTAACTGGTACCTATTCATAGCAGCAATCATAAGGCTATCAAATGTGTATTTATATCACATCACCTCCGTTCTGCAGCAAGCAGCCACAGGGGTTCCTCATCAAGAAGTAATTGAAGGAAAAGCACAAAAGTCTTCATCTTCAGGTTGATGGGCTATCAATAGCGATGAGGAGGGGGAAATACCATTGACTGTCATTGACATTTACAGTTAAGAATGAATTCCATGCAATTTTCTCTTTGCCATCTTGCTCCCTCTCATTGCCAAAAGTGGAACAGAAGTTAAGAGGAAAAGAATTTCAGAAGAAAGGTCCTGTTAATTTTCTCTTTTTTACCTTTTTTTCCTTTTCTGATTCTTCTGCCTTTGTAGTAGATGTATAAGGAAATAAATGAAACTGTGAGATAACTATGCCATTTAGTTATACCAACTGAACTGAGATCAGACCTCATACACTCTTGGGAATATCTAGGCAAGAGCAGACATGCAAAAACATCTTGAGAAGTATATTTTGATGGCTCTGCTGTCCCTAAAAGCCACTGTCTAACTCTAGTCACTGTTCCATTATTTAAAATATCTGTAGCTTGCTTTTCTGACACTCAAAACAGCTAACAAAATAACATTTCTTATTAAAAATATGCCACCCTTCAAAACAAAAGTTATTTCCCAAAAATTACAAATGCAACACTTTTTAAAACTATATTCTTAAAAAAAGATAAACTAAAGCCAGCATCTTAAAAATACATAATAGACAAAAAAAGCTGTATTGTTATGAAAAACTAAGATTGACTATTTGTATATTGCACCATGTGGTTAGTTTATGGTTCAGTGTATTGCAAGAACCCAGAAAATGATTTAATTGAGTAAACCTTTTTTCAATTCTTATGTAACAATTGTCTTGTGAACATAGCCACAATGATAATTTCTGGACACCAAAAATTAAATAGGAGCAAGTTAAATTACAAAATACTGAAAAAGCCCTGAAATATCCCAATCAAATGAACTAAACAGACAAAAGCAAAGGAGAACGTTTCACTTTTAGAATTTCTAATCTGCAATTATCAGATCTGGAGAATCTTTGATTTTTCAAGGATTCCACAGAATGGAGATGTTCTAGCTTTTCTTATGGGTCAAGCAGATGCAGGTAGATGTAGATCTTTTAAAGGTACTTAAGCCTCATTTCCTTTGGGCTTAAGTTGGGCATCAAAGGGCTTATTGGACTTGTAAACAACTTCAGGATCCTTTGCAATGAAAAACAGCATTAAAATAGTTTACAGAAACAAAAAAATTACAAAAGAATCTAAGGTGATGGAGACCCACAGGGACTAGAAGGAATAGGATGCACAAGAGGCCTCTTTTTGTGAAGCATCCATGACAACATTCGTAACATTCCCTACTGTATATGATCCCCAACTAGAAATGGTGGGGCAGCTCCATCTTAGGATTTATAACATCTCTTGTCTGTGTAGACAGCCACTGATATATTTATTAGGAATGAACTCCATTCAGCTCAAGCAGATGACTTCAGGTTCAAACACAACTCCATTTGTCCAAGTTACTTAACTGGGTTATTGAATTAACCCATTTTCCTGTGATCATACAGTGCACTAACCCATACAATAGTCTGGGCCTGTGCAACATGCTAAGCCACAAAAGAACTAACCAAAGTTAACACAAGCCAAGTTTAGGATGTTATGCAAATACCACCCCAAGATTTGTAACTGCAGGTTGTGTGGACGCAGCTTACAAGGGAGGCCTTTACAGCCAAACTTCCTTCAATGCTGCAGCATCATTTCAAATGAAGATGGCTGGCAGTGAAGTTATTTTGGTTTCTTTGATTGTCAGTCCACCAGCAGTCAGAAATCCTTGCCAGTCTACAGCTAATCACCCAACGATCAGTAGATTTAAATCTATTTTCCACCTGAACTAATGGACCTTGCTGTTAGGTAAGTGAATGCATCTTTCTTTTTCAGGCTTCTCATTTCTTACCTGTCATTCTAAATCTGCTGGTTGTGTTGTTTTTTTCCCTGCGAACATTCCATTTTCTTAAAAGGTTCACACGCCCATATTCTCAATGAGAGCAGACTGCCAAAGTTCTTTAGCTCCCTTTCAAAACATATATATGCACATACATATATTTAAAACAAAGTAATTAATTATATATGTGTGTGTATGATGTATTACTTTGTTTTTGCAGTAATAGGCAAGAGTCAGAAATCTTTCTGAACTGGCAATCTTACCATTCACTTGAGACTAATTCCCATTAAATTCAGCATGGACAACTTGAAGCAGGTCACATGCCTTAACATCAAGGGCTGCCTGACTTGATCTGGATTCAGAAGCTAAGCAGGGTTGGGCTTGATTGGTCTTGTATGGGAGACCTCCAAGGAATGTCAGGGTGGCAGACTAGACTGGAAAGTCCCAGAAGATGGCAATGGCAAACCATTCTGTATTATTGCCATGAAAACTATATAGCTATATTCAGGCTCAAATATAGGCCAGAAGTTACAAAATTCGTTTCATGGGTAGGCCTGTACATATGCATTAACAGTATTCTTAAACTAAAAATAAAGAACGAAATGTACCTCTTTAATGTGAAGTTGCCCGAATTTGAAAATTTTTTTTTAATAAATTGTGATCTCCCAGGGAACCCCTAGTGACCTCTCACAGAACCCTGGTTGAGAAACCCTGGCCTAAGCTATCTGACAGAGTTATTGTGAAGACAATATGGTTAAAAAGAACCAGGTGTTCTACCTTTGAAAGCAAGAATAATTGGGTTTTCAGCATTTGCTCATTCCACTTAATTGTGCTTCAGGAACATATTTACACAGGCCAAGGGCAAAGAAGCAGAAAGCTAGGTGAGGATCTCCTCCCCACCACTTTCAATCTGTCTAATACTTTATTTGGTTTTTAGCACCATGTGCTAGTTTTCATAATTCAGCACAAAGTGCCAAGTACTTTAAATGAACTTATTAACGACCCTTTAATTTACTTTACCAGGGTTGAATTCATAAAACATTCATGTTCCATTTATACAGAACTTTTCCAATGACTCCTTAGGGCCAACCATTGACAAGATCAACCAGGATAACAAAAGGGAATATTTCCAGACATCAGCTAATTAACTCTTTTCCCTCCTCTCTTTTCCCAAATTAAAAAGACTTGCACTAGATGTGAACTTGGCTTCTGTGGCAGGTAATGCATGGTTTTCGGTCTAAGTTGGACTCCATGCGTGAAATGCAGTCTGGGGAGATGCCAGGAGAGCGGCCTGGCCTTATTATCTGGGAACGATTTGATCCTGTTGGACCTAAGGAAGTGGACAGGATCCTCCGAATTGTTAATTCCACCACATGCTATTTAGATACCTGCCCTTCCTGGCTGGTAAAATCAGCCAGGGAAGTGACGTGTGGGTGGGTCCAGGCGATGGTTAACTCATCCTTGTTGGAGGGAGTGTTTCCAACTGCCTTCAAGGAGGCATTGGTGCACCCCCTCCTCAAGAAGCCATCCCTGGACCCCACCATTCTGGACAATTTTCGTCCAGTCTCCCACCTTCCCTTTTTGGGGAAGGTGGTTGAGAAAGTGGTGGCGTTGCAACTTCAGAGGACCCTGGATGAAGCGGATTATCTAGACCCTTTTCAGTCAGGTTTCAGGCCGGGATATGGGACGGAGACTGCATTGGTCTCACTTATGGATGACCTCTGGCGGGAGCGGGATGGAGGTAGTACATCCATCCTGGCTCTCTTGGATCTTTCAGCGGCTTTCGATACCATCGACCATGGTATCCTTTTGGGTCGGCTTAGGGAGTTGGGGGTGGGAGGCGTAGTTTTGCGCTGGTTCACCTCCTTCCTCCAGGGCCGTTTCCAGTCAGTGGTGATAGGGGAGGAGAGATCCAGCCCGCGACCGCTCTTATATGGAGTGCCACAGGGTTCAGTTCTCTCTCCTCTCCTATTCAACATCTACATGAAACCACTGGGTGAGGTCATCCGACATCATGGGATGAGGTATCATCAATATGCTGATGATACTCAATTGTATATCTCCATCCCAGGTGAAGTAAGTGATGCAGTGACCACCCTGTCTCAGTGCCTGGGGGCTGTGAGGGCCTGGATGGGGAACAACAGGCTTCAATTGAACCCTGGCAAGACCGAATGGCTGTGGATTGATGGCTTAGCGTCTTCTGGGAAATTATCATCTTTGGTTCTTGATGGGGTAGTACTGCCCCATTCGGAGCCGGTGCGGAACTTGGGGGTCCTTCTAGACTCACGACTCCTGCTCGAAGAGCAGGTGGCGGTCGTGGCAAGGAGGGCTTTTGCACAGCTTCAGCTGGTGTGCCAGTTACGCCTATTCCTGGATCGAGATGCCCTCCGAACAGTCACTCATGCTCTCGTCATCTCCCATGTAGACTATTGCAATGCGCTTTACATGGGGCTACCCTTGAAGACTATCCGGAAGTTACAACTGGTTCAGAGTGCAGCCGCGCGAGCAGTTCTAGGTGCGCCAAGATCAGCGCATATAACACCTTTACTCCGCGAGCTGCATTGGGTGCCGGTTTGCTTCCGGGTACAATTCAAGGTGTTGGTTATCACCTTTAAAGCCCTACATGGCATGGGACCAGAATACCTGAGGGACCGTCTTATCCCCATATCATCGACCCGCCCCACCCGATCATTCAGAGAGGGCCTGCTACGAACCCCATCAATAAGAGAGTGTCATATGGTGGGGTCTAGAAGGCGGGCCTTCTCTGTGGTGGCACCAGCACTCTGGAACACCTTGCCCCCAGAGTTGAGGCAGATCCCCTCCCTCCCGACTTTTAGGAAAGATCTGAAGACCTGGTTCTGCCGCCTGGCATGGGAAGGAGGAAATAATAGTTCCTCATGGGGGTGGTTAATTTCATAATGTCCTTCTTTTTATTTAACTATCTGGCCATTTGGATTTTATAATTTATTTATTGTATTATTTAATTGTATTTTTATATTCTTTATTCTATTTTAATCAGTTTTATTGTAAACCGCCCAGAGTTCCCCGTTGGGGGAGATGGGTGGTCATATAAGTTAAATAAATAAATAAATAATCAATGAACTATAGTTAGCAAAACTATGGTTAGCATGTTGTTCATACCAGGACTAATAACAATAACATGCAATAGGGTAAATCCATCAGTTCTGTTTTTTCCCATATTCATACTTTATGAAATTACAAGTTCTTTCCAACCTTTACCAAATTTTGCAATTTTCTTCATAAAGATATGCAATTCATTCGGAACATTTCACAAATTATTTTTTTTTAAGAAGCCAACAAAACTCTCACACATGTGCATACAGACAAGTGTAATGAGCTACTGAAAGGGCAATTTGTGCCTGCGATTCATGTAGCTGTTAAAGATAACGACCTTGTCAAGTAAAAAATAGATAGCAACTTTCATTCAGTATTCACAAAGCTGAGAGGGGGGTTATTAACTCATTTCTTTGCTCCATTTTGAACAAAACTCAGAATCTCCAAGCAAAAAGCTAGATCATCAAGGTAATCCAGCTAGAAACTTTCTCCTTGATGAGCTAGATTTTTATAGAATCCTAAATTTTTAGTTTTAGAAATGACCTTCAGCATTATCCAGACCGCCCCCCCCCCCCGCTCAGTCCAGAATCCAATTAGAAACTCTGCTTAAATCAGGGGTGGGCAACGTCAGGCCCGGGGGCCGTATAAGGCCCGCCAAAGCAATTGGTCTGGCCCACAGCAGCAGGGGCGGGCGTGGCAGGCATGGCGGCCCCCCAGTCCGCGCAATTGGCTCCTGCCTGCAAACCCTGCCCCCTTCTGCGCAATTGGCTCCCACCCACAAACCCCACCTCCCGGCCCTCGAGTGATGTTATAAATATCAAAATGGCCCTTGGCATAAAAAAGGTTCCCCACCCCTGGCTTAAATAGATCCAGGACCAAAGAGCCATTCCTATACCCAGTTGTCTTCGCTCTTGAGAAGCCAAACACCACCTTCATTGTTCAGTTCACAAAACACGGTAAGACAAAACAATTCAATAGACTATGGCTTTATGCAGTGCAAAAATCCCAGCCAAAGAACTGGCCTCCTCATGAGATGGTAAATGAAGCTCTAATCCAAAGGGACAGTATTTCAAAAATGTTACTACTGTATTTCAAATTAACAGAAAATATATCTATGCACAGTGTCAAGTCACAATTAAAACTAAAGGGGAGAAAAAAAGGGGGGGTTGGAAAAATACAAACAAAACCACTCCAAAAGGATTGACCCAATTATTTGAAAGTCCTCTGGTCTCTTTGTCAAAAACAAACAAAAAAGACAAATTCAAATGTTGACAAACATATAACCATCTTTTGCTGCAGATCCCCAGCCTCAATGAACAAAATGTCCAGACATCAGAAGGGACAATGTGGTTGATGACAGAATTTGGCATCTCTACATCCAGAGAAAAGTTTGTTGGGATTCACTGGCAGCGCGGGGGGGGGGGGGGGGGGGGTTTCCAAAGAAGTTATGTTCCATGAAAGCTCTGAGCACGCGCTTGCTCGAAGAAAGTGCTCACTTTGGAGGATTAAGGAGCAGAAAGTGGCAGACTGGCAGCTGACCTGACAATCGGAACAGCCAGAAAGAGAAGATGGAGGGTACCCTGAGTGAGAGCAGAGACTGTTTGGCTGCAGAGAGGCAGCACTTTGCATTCCTTAAGTGCTGCACCAGCAAAAACGCATGGAGATTTATTGGGAATGCTCAGTGCCTTGCTGACACCAGTGTTCTAAGTGAAGGTAAAGCAGAGCAGGTGGGCCTTTTCCAGAAGCAAAAGAGGTCCAGAAGCATTGCTTCCTCAGTCCCAGGATGCACTGCTGCCTAAAGATAAAGGTACCCCAAGCACTGGATATGGTTACATCTACAACCAACCTTCCAACACTCTTCAGTCCAAATGTGTCGGTTATGATATCTTCATTTGTTTGTCATTTAATCCTAGCCCTCTATTTTGATTCTTCCTCTGGCCTTCAGAAACCAAAAGGTAAACAGAGACATTCCTTTTAGATCATTTTAACTGTGCCACTAATTTTCTGATGAAGAGCAAGATGATTCATGGATATCTAGATCGGGGGGGGGGGGAAACTGGCTGCAAAAAACATGGTTGGTTTTGTTTGTTTACGAAAAAGCATCTTCACTCATGGGAAGCTCCATAAGCTTGTGACTATTTCGTGTTCCAGCTGCTTGAAAACTGGGATACCCCTGGTCTGCCAGTACTTGCTACTAGAGATGAAGAAAGCCAAAACAAGTGGGAGAAAAGTTTTAATTTTTCCTAGGCCCACACTAGGTATAATTTGACAATCCTCCATTTTATCCCCACTTAGGTGTTTTTTTTTTCTAGGCTAAAGAACTGCAGGTATTATAGGTAGCACTGGATTCAAATGGCCTTGTAAAATTCTCCAACAAATTTGTGGACAGAGAAATCAGGTGGACAGTTTCCCCACATATTTTTAGTGGAAGGGAAAATTCTCCAACATGGGTAGGACTCCCCCGATTGTTGACAACAGACCCTTAGCAGAAATTCCCTTGTGATATCTTCCCTTAAGATTTCATCAAAACATGAGGAGCCAGGAAACCTGCTCAGAGCGGGAGAGAGGATTGAATAATGAAAGACAGTCTACTCACGCACATCACTTGGCTATCTCATCACTAAGTAAATGCAAGAAAGCCATAGTCCACCCATGGGAATTTCACCATAACTCTCTTCTGTTTGAAAGAAGTTTCTCAAGCCATTTCTCTTTCATCCTGGGAACTTTTAGAAAATAGACAATTATCCTGCAGGGCACTACTCCAAGTAGCAATAAGAACAACTCTGCTAGTCAGTGTAGCTCTACTCAGGTAGTCCAAAAGTGAGTTAGTCTTGACATTTATGCTGAGACCAAAGGACTACTGGAGATTCTTAGGGGGTCAGTATGATGCACCCCATAGACAGAATACCACAAGGGATGGGTGGCTTGCAAACAGCTCTCAGGGAGAACAAATACACACTTTTGGCCTGCCCCACGCGGTTTGGCATTCGTTTCTTTTGGAAGAGCAACTCTTCTAAACATGAATCCAGACTGATTTTTTTTTTCAGCTGCATAGTTAGAAACACATGGGTGTTGTTTATTATATGTACGTAGAGTGGAACCACTGGCAGGGAAAGACGACCAATGTTTTAAATTAAAGAAATATATATAGTGTGTATGTCTCCAACCATTTTCCTTTTACAACAAAGTTCTACTCTGCTCCATGGTAACTAGAATCTGGAGAGCACTTACTTTGGATCCAGAAAGTCTCATTAAATCCCCAACATCTGTAGGTTAGGCTAGAAAAACTGTTGCAATTCTGAAGCACTGCTGACAGTCAGTGATGAAAATACTGTGTAAGATAGACGAGCAGTCTGACTCAATGGAAAGTGACCTTCTATCACCCCATAGTCTGTACACCCATTGAGGGCTGTATAGACTGTTTCTCAGCAACTTTAAGACGTGTGGACTTCAACTCCCAGAATTCCCCAGCCAGCATGCTTAAAGTTGCTGAGGTTGAAAAACACTGGTTTTAAGCAGAGTAGCCTCCCTTGCTACCTACATTGAATCAACTACTACTATTTGATCGTGTAAACTTTGAGGCATCCCTTTTGTATCTTGCTTTCCATGGTGAGTTATTTAGGCGCATGGTTCAAAATGATTGACTAAGTGGAGTCCTTGGTGCTCTCTGAGCTTGGTTATTTGCTTGCAGGCATTTCATCACCCGAGTAGGTAACTTTATCGGTGCTAGTGAGTGTGAGGTTTACTCCCTTTTTATATATTGACTAAGTCTCAAAACTGATTGCTCAGTGGTTCCATGACTCAAGCCAGTTGTGACAATCTTTTTGGCACTATTTGTGTTGATTTGCCATGGTAACTCACAGAGCAGAACTACATGAGGGAGAATGGCAATGGTTCCTGTTCCTGAACCAGCGTTGTTGGCTGGTCATGATCAAATTGTAGTCCAGCACATCTGGAGGACCAAGTTGAGCAAAGTGCCCTTATTAGATCAACTGTTTTCTATGAATACTATTTCTCAATTTCCAAAAAGGTTCCCCCCTCCCCAACCACCTTACAAAAGAGGCTTCTATTTTCCTACTTTATTTCCAGAGTGCTTGAGAATTTCTGGAGTGTTTCTCTTGGCAGTTCTTTGAAGCTCCCTCTTTTGGTGAGAGGTGATAGAGTGCTACTGATAGTGTTCCTTTTCTGTGACCTCTTTCCATCACTCTTCAGCCTCCCTAGCTACCTATACTTCCCAACTTGAGAAAGCCCATGAAAAGACCCCCTCTTGATGTCTTCTTTGGCTCTGAAAGGAAACCAGGGAAGCTACCAATGGCTGGAGAGAGGATTGTACAATGAAAGACAGGCAGACCTTCACATGCAGACCTGAGTCATCTCATATATTCCAAATCAGCAGCCTGAATATTTCAATAGTTTGGTGAACTTCTTGTCTTTAAGAAAATGCCACACACAAATGTCTGCCTTATCACACAGAAGCTGTTCACATGCAGGCACCCAAACCAGCCACATGCATGGGAATATACAAAGAGACTCACACAGCAACAGCAAGAAGCATTATGGGGGAATAGGAATCTCTTATAGGTTTAATCCTGGCTAGGGAATAAATCACAACTGGCTGAGTTCACACAAGTGTGCTAACCCATGGATGACAATTTGCATGTCACAATTCATAGGATTCATGGTAAATTTGTAATTGAACTTATAAGTGCTGTAAAGAAGATTAGAAACTACTTTGTATCTTTTTTCTTTTCTATTTTTCTTTTACTTTTTCCCCCTTTCTTGCACTTTTAGCTTTCTCTTTGATTTCTTTTCTTTTTCTTACTTTATATTAGTTTGTATTAGTTTTTTTATCTTCCTTTAAAAATCTTTAATAAAATTATATTTAAAAAAACAATTCCTAGGATTCACATAATATGCTAAGCCAAAACCAACAAACTGTATTATGGTTTAGAATGTTGGCTGTACGAGGTCACACAACACAATAAACCTTCAACTTGAATGTGTTAATAAACCACCATTACTGTGTTTATATATGGGATGCTTTGCTGAAAGAAATCAATCATATCAAGGCTATAGGTAATAGCTGGGTTCCCATAACATCCTGAACCACAAACACCCAATCTATGTTAATCTAGTCTAGCACAGTGTGCAAGCCAAGCCTACTGCTTGGCCGTGTCACCTACTGGTTCACTAAACAGTAAAAAAAAAAAAAAGGGGGGGGGGAGTCTTCACTGCCCAGACTTCCCTGGGTAGATGGGCAGCTATATAAATTTGTTAACAAAAATAAATTAAATAGGAGACAGTTACAAGAGAACAATATTGGCCTTTCTTGCATTGTGCCAACATTGGCCATGCACTGACTGTCACAGAGTGCTTTGAGGTTTCTAGCAGGAGTTAAGGAGGTTCTGAAAAGGAAAATGGGGAGGGGGTATTCTTGTGGGGGGGGGCAACTAATAAGGTGAAAAGACCATTTATTCAGCTGAGTTCATTAGGACAGTGTGTTAGTTCATCCAGCAAATTACCTTTCTTTTGCTAGTTTTTTCTTCTTGTTGTATTGAAGCCAATCTAGCAGTGATCCAACCATTTTCTGACCAGAATTTGAATGGGCCTTATGGGGGGGGAGGGGCGTGCAAGGAGCAAAGACAGGAATATGGGATTAAGAACATAGAAATTGCTTTGTAAAGTCAGATTAAGTTCCGCTTGCTACTAGGACAAATGCTTTCCAATCCAGGCTTATGGTATAATCCAAACCTTGCACTTTCAGCTAAAAGCAAAACCATAATTAACTCTCTACACTTTGTTGGTCTGGCTTTCTCTCTCGCTGCTATCTTTTGCAGAACAAAGCCACCTGAGCATTACCATTTCAGCACAGGGTTTTATAACCTGTTTCAGGATTTTGTTGAAAAAAACAAAAGCAAGCATAATTGAACCATTTTTAAGGGGGTATAAAATGAACTTCTGTGCCATGTTTTTATGTTTTTGTACCTCTATCTGATTGTGGGCATATTTTCCCCTCCTCAGTCTTCAATCATTAGAAATACATCTGGGTCTCACTGGTCCAAAAATACCTTGCAGCTGGAAACTCCTTCAGGAAGCCAGCATTCAGTTTGCATTTGCAGATTTTAAAAATAAACAAGCAAAGCGCATTGTTGTCATCTCTGGCTCTCTGGGCTTTTAGATACAGCTTTAAAATGTTTTAGAAAGTGAGTGGAGCAGAAAAAGACTTTGAAGATTTAGAAAGGTCCAGATTTAGAAAGGATACTTCTCATACCTGTATGATAGATGCCATGGCTATTAGCACTGACATCTTAACATTTTTGCATCAGTTAGAGGTTAGTGATAGTAATTTGTTCACACTGGATCATTTCATAGGTTATCATCAAAAACAGGTTGGATCACATGCAGCACAAAGCTTCAGAAAGATAGCAGGATTCCATCTGTAAGATTCACATAGCAGGTAGTCAGGCCAAGCAAGAACACATGTGAATTGGTCACCCAGATGGCTGATATGTTCTCTAACAGCTCATTAAAAGGAAAGCTTTTGCCAGCTGTCCAACAGGCATTGTAAAAATGACAACAATGGACTGAGTTTGGGGTGGCCAGGATCAAAACCAAATCCCCACATATTCATATAGCAATTGGACAACATCCTTATTCACAAAACTCTTTAAAGCTGTAGTACAAGCCAAACCAAGCCAAATAAACAGTAGCTTATTCAATAAACCACTGTTAAATCATAACTTTGAACAATGTGTGAACTTAGTGTCTCTCTCTCCCATTAACTTACCTTGCAATATTGTTGTAAAGATAACACTGGAAAACAAGGAGATCCAGTTACAGGGCTATCAGCTCCTGGAAAAAAAAACAAGATACTCCCAAACATAAAACAAATATAACATTCCAAGACATTAGGTATTACCAGTTACTCTTTTGAGTATTGTTGGTTGGTACTTTGCTCACACTAAAGGACTAGATTACTCATTGCTTCACACTGAGAGATCTCATGTCAGTTGGCATTACACACCAGCAACAATTCAATTTGTCACTTTCATCCCCTGATGCTAGCTCCAGTTCTCCATGCTGAACCTCAACCACCCTTGAAAGTTTCAGATTAATATGTATAAGGAAAAGGCAGGTTTACTTACAGTACACTGGCTCAGCTTCTTACAACAGGCCCAGACCTGCTGCCCTTCTATAGCCCTAGCAGGCAATCATTTCAAATCTCATTAGTGCCTGAGGAGCAGCTGTTGCTTCACACTAGGAACTCAGATGGGTTGGACAAAATAGCTCCCACCTGCAAATGTCCAGCATGTACAAACTCTCCCCCAAAAGGCTACATACACACAGACATCTGGCTTAAATTATATAGAAGTGTACCTTGTCTATATAACAAATAGTACCCCACTAATCTGCTGTGATTCTACTTTAGGAGGTCATCCCTGTTACAACTATAGCAGCAATACATAGGTGGGTTCTCTATCCCACTAAGCCATAAAGTGCTCCATTAGTTTAGCACAGTGCTTTCCAATCTGCTGCTGTTGGCGACACACCAACGGCGGCGACTCGGGGGCGGGGGCGTGCACGGCGGCAGCGCAGGGGGGCACGCCGCAGCGGCGGCGTGCATGGCGGCAGCGGTGGCCTCCGCTAAAACGCGGAAGTGCTGATGGCGCGCCGCTGCCGCCCCCGCTGCTTCCAGGTTGTGTGGTGATACACCAAACTGTGTTTTGCGACACACTAAAGTGTCACGACACACAGTTTGGAAAGCTGTGGTTTAGCATGTTGAAAGAATCAACTAATTGTGGTTGGTAAATCATGGTTTATGCCTTGGAATTTGGTATGGACTCAAATCATTGTGGCTTTTCCAACAAACTATAATTAAGCACACTATGGCTTAGCATGATGAGGAACCCCCAACAAAGAAGCAGTGACTCAATTTTCCAGCATTAAATTGTATGTACAATAGTACTTTTGACATCTGCAGTTTAGTCCATTTCATTAGATCTATTTGAATCTCCCTACAAGCTCTTTGTTAATCTCTTTGAACAAGCGCCTGGTCAAAAAACAAAACAAAAAGCTCATAAGGACTAAACCTCCTTGGGAATGATGATAAATTTGATAAAATCTGCCAAAAACTGTGATCTAACCTTAATTCTTTTGGACTTCCATGCCACATTGAGACTCCTATATGTATCTGTTTTTTTAAAAAAAAACCATCAAATTAGTTAGCATAATAAAAAATCTATACAATTCTTGGTCCAATTTAATCCCTTGAGTAGGTATCCAAAATACATTTTTGTGTAAAATAGCAGTTTTCCCCAATCTGGTGCTCTCCAGATGTGGGCTAAGAATTCTGGAAGTTAATAGTCCCAAAAAACCTAGAGCAGACCAGGCTAGGAAAGATTGCTTTAGAGCATGCAGTGTTATAGCTGTAATAATAATCTGACCCATTATTTACTTACTCATGGCTTGCTGAATAAATACAATTGGCTGGGTTCCTAAAACATGGTAAGCCAGGGTTTGCTTAAACATAGCTTAATGACTTAAAAACAATTGGCTGGCTTGATTTATTCAGTAAATTGTGGTTTAAGCATTCTTCTAGTACAACTCAAGCATTTTCACTGAAAGCCATGACATCAAAACTAGAGCATCTCCAATTCCTCATCTACTCCTCACAGAGCAACTTGATGAAGATGTCACCAAGGATCCTAAAGCTTTGATACCTGAGCAACCCTACTAGTAACAGTAACAAAAAGCTGACATCAGGTAATAGATTTGTTGTTCAACAGAAGCCTTATGCTATTTATCCTTATCTGTCTTCTACTTGCATATATTTGCAAATAAACACATGTTACCAAATGTCTTTTAGTCCTCAATCCTTTATTCTCCAAAGGAGATCAATATTCATAATGTATTAGAAGACTGGCAATTCCTGTAGCCATGCGGATGGGTGGGAATGGGGGAAACGACTGGGAAGGAAAGAGGCGTAGAGCCCCTTTTCTGGTTCACTTTAATTTGCTATTCCTGGTCCTGTTCTATTCAAAGCCATTTAGATTGGGCAGGTTCAAAATCCCAAATAAACAGGCAATTTCAATATGCACCAGCAGCTGGCAAACACAAGGGGACAAATAAGCAAATCAGAGCAATTAAAAAGATGGGCTCAGAAGTCATGCCACTTCTGTGTTCGGGTACCACTGTGGGCCTGGGGATAAGCCATCTGATTTAAAAGGCAAACGAAATGCAAAAAGGAGGCACAGCTTTGACCCCTAACTGACTCCATTCTTCTTTCAGAATAAGTTGGAGTAGTTTAGTTTGGACCTGTGGCGAAAAGGCCTTGTGCCGGCAAACTGCTTGCTACCCTCACTCCTGCAAGGTGGCTTTGTGGTGGCAGGAGGTTGGCTGGCAACAGACTGCCAGATGGTGGAGATTACAGGAAATTTCATGTTGAAATAATCCATAAACCTGGCTGAGGCCAACATTGTTCCATGTGCATTATCATGTAGTCTCACTGAAGAGAACATTTCTGAGCAATGAGACTAATTCCCCCTTCCCAAAAGACCTCTGACAAGTTCCTGATAATCCCCTTTTTGTTGGAAAGTACTTACAAGAAATTTACAAAGGCGAAAGGAGGTTTCTGCCGATTCCACAGCGATGGGGCTGCTTTGTGAGTTGATGACTACCACACTCTGGGCAGATGGATTCTCAGGTACAAAGGGAGATGGGAAGTTTGGAAAATGCCCCTTAGATTGACCAAAACTGTGAGTGGGGCTCGATTTCTGGTTATGCTGTGTTTTAAGAATGGTTATTGAATAAACCACTATCAGTTGGGTTCACATAGTATTCCAAGCCTTGTACCATGGTTAATTGTTGAATAAGCCCACAATGTCTATGTTGGAGCATCACATTTAGCCATAGCTTTTCAACTATTGTTTATTAAATAAGCCACAATGTGCATAGTATGCAAAATCACCATGAACCTTTTTCTTCTCGCTCATAAATTCCATGGTCCTTAGCATCAGGTCACTTTAACAAAAGGACTGGGCACTTAGTAGTTTAAAACCTCAAGTCTAGTTCATAGTGGCTAGATCCCATTAGGTACCCTGCTGCAGCTATTACCTTCTCATAATGAACCTCTTTCATTGTCTCCTCTACAAGAGAAGGGTTCTATTTACCTATCATATTGATCCTAGTCACTGGAATTGTACAATTCTTTGAACCCTCAATTAAACAAACAAGCTGGGTTTACACAATCCACTAAGTGACAGAAAACTAACCAAGGTCAATATTTAACAAATTGCACAAATGGAACTGTTAGGGTTTTGACCTCACCAGGTTAAACATGGTATATGAATGTTACCTTGTAGTGGTGAAGGTGTTTGAGCTTCCAATGAAGCTATGAGTGGTATGGTTGGCAGTGTACACTGTCAGAAGGGTCACCCTTGATGGTCAGGTCAATAGATGAGGAATAAGACTAAACACAATCCATTGGAGAAAGAAATAGCAACTCACTCTGGGATTTTGCAAAAACAAACAAACCAACCAAATAGATATTCACACCAAAGAATGTCAAAATGAAACGCTGAGCCCCTTCCCTCAGTCACAAGGTATCTGACAAGCAGAGAGCAAGTATGAATAACACTAACGTTTTATGATGTGGCTAGATTTAAGCTGAAAGGATGTCTAGCTGCTGAAGTTCCCACCAGCAAAATGAAAATTTGATGCGGCAAAGAAATATATATCATTGGAACGTCATGACCATGAACCAAGGCAAACTTGATGTTGTCTAAGCAGAAATCTCAAGACTGAACATAAACTTTCTGGGAATCAGTAAACTAAAATGGACTACAATGAATCACTTCACTCAGACAAGCATCAGATTTTCTACTATGGACCAGAAAAACAGAAGAAATGAAGTAGCCATCATTAATAAAAGAGTATCTTCATTTCATTTTAGTTTATTACGGTCACTGACCAATACAAGATAATAAAAGAGTATCAAAGCCATTGCTCAGATACAACCCAAAAATAACAGAACGATCTCAATTCAAGTCCAAGACGAGCCTATTAATATCACAATGATCCAAGATTATGCTTCAATCCCAGTAGAACACTTCTACAGTGACCTGCAGCACCTTGTTGACACAATAAAAAAAAAGATGTCATATTAATTATAGGCAACTGGAATGCTAAAGTTGGAAGTGAAATAGCATCTGGAATAATGGGGAAATTTGCTTACGGTGTACAAAATGAAAGAAGAGACAGACTAATAGAGCTCTGCCAAGAACATTCAATGTTTATAGCAATAACCTTCTTCCAACAGCCTAAAAGATAACTGTACATATGGACACTATTGGATGAATACTGAAATCAAATTGAGTATATGCTGTGCAAGTAAAGTTGGAGAAGTTCTGTTCAGTCAGCACAAACAAGACCTGATGCTGACTGTGGTTCATATCACGTACTCCTTGCAAAATTACTATTTAAATTAAAGGGGAAAAAATGAAGTCATCAGACCAACAAGATCGGGCCTCAGCTATATTCCATATTATGCAGTAAAGGTAAATAATATACTGGATTCGATCTCAAAACTTGTGACTTTCTTAAAAAGCAAAAGAAGGCAACATGGCTGTCTGCCGACATATTGAAAATAGCTGAAGAAAGGTGAAAAGCAAAGGTTGATTTGCCAATGCAAACAATGTTCAAGAGAGAGGCAAGAAGATACAAGATGTTATATCTCAATAAGCAATGCAAAGAAATTGAGGGTAACCACTGAATGAAAAGGACAAGAGGAAAATTACAGAAAGGGAAACTTTTATTCAAAGATGGGCATAATAAAAAATAAAGAAGGTAAAGATCTACTGGAAAAAGAATGAAGGTGTGTATATATGGAGGAACTGTACAAAAAAGATCCCCAAATAAATGTCACACATAAAGGTTTGATCAATGAATTAGAGCCAGACATCCTGGAAAGTGAAGTGAATGGGCCCTAGAAAATATTGCTAACAACAAAGCTGCAGGAATTGATGAAGTAAGGTACTAGCAAAATTGTTTATAATCTTACAGGATGATGCTGATGAAGCACTACTTGCAGTTTTTTTTTAAATAATCTTATTAAAGAGTACAATTGCAAAGATAAAAATTACAGGTAGTCCTCGACTTACGACCACAATTGGGATTGGAACTTCGGTCGCTAAGTGATGTGGTCATTAAGTGAGGCATCACGTGACTGCATCTGATTTTATGACCTTTTTTGCTGCGGCTGTTAAGCGAATCACATGGTCATTGTGAATACAGCTTCCTCCATTGATTTCACTTGTTAGAAGCTAGCTGGGAAGGTCGCAAATGGCGATCACGTGACCCCGGGATGCTGCAACCATTGTAAGTGCGAGGACTAGTTGCAAGTCACTTTTTCAGCGCTGTCGTAACTTCGAACAGTCACTAAATGAATCGTTGTAAGTCGAGGACTAATAATACAAAGTAAAAAAAAGAAAACAATAAAAAGAAAAAATAGAAGGTGCAGAAAAGAAAAGAAAGAAAAATAGAAAAGAAATATATAAAGAAATTACTTCTCCCTTCATCTCAACAAATATAAACAATTTTAGTAACTTATCATCTCTTAAAATACAACAAATGATCTCTTCTTCCCATATCCCATCTACTACCTGCAGTTTGTAAGCAGGTATGGAAAGCCCAGAAATGGCTAAGGGACTGGAAAAGAGAGGGGGCAGGGACACCCAATAAATACGGAAAAAGGCAAGCAAGTTCCAGAAAGAATTTGTGTTCCTGGAGACAATTGTTGAGTGCAGGGTGGACTGCAAAAAGAACCAATCATTCAAATGATTTAAATGATGTAAAACCAGTCTGCTCACTAGAAGCACTAATAATGAAGTTAAAACTTAGTTATTTTAGACACATCATGTGAAGGCAAAAGTAATTGGGGAAGATCCTGATGCTTGAAAAAAAATCAAAGGCAATCAAAAAAAGAGACCAAGAGAAGATAAAGTGGCTAGATACTGTCACAAACCTGGTCTTAAAAGAACTCAAAGAAGCTGACACTAGTAACAATAGACTAATAGACAATCCTGACAAAATGACATTCGTTGGGTCACAAAGTGTTAGAAGTGACTAAGCAGCAACAATGAACACCGAGAACTCCAGGCAAAAAACTTATTCCCCACCTTAGTCTACAATACAGAGTTTGTGAGATAAATAAAACAAAGATGAAATATTATCTTGCAAGATTCTTTCAGGAAGGACAAGTTGAACAATGGAATTAAAACCACTGACTCCAGATCTGAGAAGGCTGCCATTTATAGCTTTCAGTGGGTTTCTTCCTAAGTGCCGGGTTCCCCGGCAGACCTACCCGGTGGTGATGGTCACCATCAAGCAATGAGCTGCCACTTTGATTTTCCACAGTGCAATGGACATTTAAAATAGAAGATTGATAGAGCCAGCCATCTTGTTCTTAACACTTGACCCAAGGCAAGCATCCTCAGATCGGTCTACCAGTCCCAGGAAAGGCCAGGAACAAGGAACAGTGCTTTCCAGATTTTCTCCACGGGAGAGCAAATCTGAGAATTCATGAACACTCATATAATTTAGCTGCTCTCATGGGGGTAGTAAAATTGCTCCTGATTCAACTGGAAAACCTTTCCCTGTTTTCCTGGACAAAAGAGCACACTCCCAAATGCCGGGCTGCAGCCATTCATTTTTATTTTTTTACGAATGTCATTGGTCCTAGGACAGAATTTGGAAATAAAGTTGATGCCAGAAGCTAGCACTTTGCTTTCACTTCCCAATGAGTACATTTTAATTACAAGAATCTTTAAAACTGTAAGAGAAACCAGGCAGGTGAGTGGGCACCACACTGGAGATTCCAATGCCAGAGAGTTAATAACAAGCCTAATTAAAGCTATGCAGAAAAGAAAGATTTCTTGGCCTGATTAATTCACTGTCCCCTCCTTTCTTAGCTCCCTAGCTTGCTTGCTTTTTATCTGGGCCACCCATTTCACAGCAGGAGATGGCCCAGAGATTTCCAGCTATTTGTAGCTGAGATGCTGGAGGAGCGCTGAGACCAATTCAATCTCTTTCATTTAAAATCAGGCAAACAAACAAAGCAGAAGACAGGGAAAATGTGTATGTCAGTGGGCTCCAACCCATTCTTGCCTCTGTCACACAAGATGCGAGACCTGAATTATTCCTCTGCCGGTACTTTCTCTGAATGCCATGGAAACGACTAGCAAAATCTTGGCTCAATGAAAGAAGTAAAACATGAAACTGATTTTGCTGTTACGAACTGATGGCATATGTGAACTGGACCGCTCATGCATTTAAAGCTTCTTTGCTCTAGAACAGTGGTCTTCAAACTTGGGATACCTGAGGAATGTGATTTTTCTCAATGTGAAAAGTCAGTGCAGAGCCCATTAATATATATGTTTCATGTAATACATCGTATTGGAACAAAATGTTACAATTAATGTTGCAATAATACATTTCATACAATATAAACAGAAACTGTCATCTGGAACCCCTGGATGATTCTCACAGAACCCTGGGGTTCTGGGGAACACAGTTTGAAGATAGCAATTCTAGAATCTAGGAAGTCCTGAGTATCAATAACTTATGTAAAAAAGGGCCACTTTCTGGGTTCAAATGGCAAGTAAAAGGCTTGATTAACATTAAAAGCTTCATAATTGTGGAAGTTGTTTTGCAGTGGAACATGTCACCAGAAAAAGTGGTGAGAAATTAAGCAGAAACTGGATGGTTACCTTTAAGAAATGCTGACTGGGTCCAGACAAAATACTAACCCATGCATTGCTTAACCATAATTTACTCAATATACAATTAAATTGGTTCATATTAGACTCTGAACCATAAATCATGGTTGGGGTTAGGCGACAATCAGCCATATATAAATAAACCACAATATGGTTTAGCACACTTTGCGACGCCAATCACCGTCACACCTGTTTGACACACCACCTGTGATTTAATCCCTGGATAAACACATTCCATGAAATTACACAGTAGTTTGTTTCTTTCTAACTTGGAGTGTTGTATGATCACAGATATTTCTGGCTTAGTGTGATGAATAAGCCCCATTGCATTGTTGTTTTTCCAATAGACTATGGTCTATGTGAACCAGATCTAAGATTCCATGGATGAATGCATAGCACATGTCATGCCAATCCAGTAATTGCTTGTTTGGAATTAGCTTAGTCTGTTGTATGAACCCAAAACACACTGCTTTATATATAATGATTTACAGTTTAGTCTATTTGAACCCTGAAAATTATGGCACAGTGAACAAGTCATGGTTTTTTAAAAAAAAGCATGGCTTAGTGTGTCTAATATATGAAACCAGCCAGTATTTATATGCTGACAAAAATTTCCTTTCTGAATTTTTCCCTAGTATAGAATTACCAGAGCTTGATCTTTGTAAAGAACACGAAGCACACACAATGTGACACCTCTTTCTGTTAATGTTTTCTTTGGTGTTTGTTTTCCTTCCTCGCAAGTCACTGATGCCCAGGAGCTCATACAAAAGAGCAATTATCCAGAGATGGCTCCACAGCCTCTAGATGCCTCTTTGGTGCAATGTGCTCATACTTGAACAACAGTAACTTGTCAGAGAAAAGTTGCTTCGTAAGCACTGTGGGAAACTATCCATGTGTCAGTGCTGAAACTAATTTTGGAAAGTGTCCATATTAAACCAGAAAAGCAAGGGGAGCAGAATGAGAAATAGGAATAAGATGGAATGTGGGATGCTGGCTTAGACCTGAGTAAACACACTGGCTGGTTTACAGTCCATTATCTAAATGACAGCCAGCTGCTATGTGGCTCATGTGGAATGCTTTACATGCTAGCTTTGCTTTGCCATGGTGTTTTCCAAGCTGGGAAACATGATGACGACAAACTAGCTTGGGCATGTGCTCTTAATCCAGCAATCATTGAGAACTGTGACCAAAACTTGGCTGAACATTTACAATTGGTAGTAATGGTAGTATTTAAGCATTAAGGACTGGATAAAGTAGTTCTGCCAGTTGACTCTTGCCACCTAGAGGCATAGATAGAGTTGATGCACATACCTTTGTCATAACTTTCAGCAGAACATTGGGTCAAACTCAGGGGCACTTCTCAAATGAGAGGGAAATGATGATGGATACAACTAAGTCCATCCAATAATGGCATAAAAATAAATCTTTAAGATCTACAAGCTGTGTTCATATGCTTAACAAGAATCAGTTAAATTCCTTGCAGCTGCATAACATTCTAACCTTAGCATTAACCTTACTTTGCTTTCAGCAAACTTGCAACTTTGGTAAGTTTCTGGTTCAGTACAATGAGTGAAGTCAGAAAATCGGTTAATTCATTAACCCAATTAAGTGTGTGTGGTGTGAATTGTTGATTTCTTTGTATGCCGCACCAATAACAACGGCTCTGTGTGTAGAGAGGAAGAAAATAAGCAAAACAATTTTAAAAAGTTAAATAACAATTCATGTCCCTCAACCCGATGTGCCATACTGCGATGGTGCCATGATCTTCATTTCTCTCCAAAAGCCTATCTGAAGATCAGCAGCATCTGTGGGGGGAGTAGGGGTGGGGTCAGAGTGATGCAAGCAGCATCATGATACAAGCTCCACCCCATTTCTAGATGCATTGCAAGATTGCACACATGCCCCAAAGGTTGTGGTGCAATGGCACACCACTGTTTTTATTATTTTGATAGAAGCAGCAAGAGCCTGTAGATGTTGCTGCTGAAGAGCCACCTTTGTATAGCTTTTTGAAAACATAACAAGGAAGGACTACTCTGGATACCTGGGGGCAGGTTGTTCCATAGCAGGCAATCACCCAGAAGACTCAACTATGGGATCCTTGTAGACAACATTGCTTCCCTTAGCCATTCCACCAGATGGACAACATCAACCCAGAGCAAAGAGTTTTGAAAATATCTAAGCCAGTGCTTTCTAAAGTGCCGCCATTGGCGACACACCAACGGTGGCGCGACAGCACGTGCGGGGGCATGCATGGTGGCGGCAGCCTCCGCTAAAACGCGGAAGCACTGGTGGCGCGCCGCTGCCGCCGTGCACGCCCCAACTGCCGCTTCCGGGTTGTGTTGCGACACACCAGACTGTGTGTTGCGACACACTAAAGTGTTGCGACACACAGTTTGGAAAGCTGTGATCTAGGCCATATAAGAGTTTAACAGTGATAACCCATACCCTGAATTGCACCTGGAAGCTAACTGGCAGCCAATGCAGTTCCCATAATAGTAGTGTTACACAGATGAATCCAGAAACACCCGTAGCTACACAGGGTGCCACATGCTGAACCGACTGAAACTTTCAAATGGTCTTCAAGTGTAGGCTCACACAGATTGCAGTTCAGTAGTCCAGACACAAGGTCAAAAGAGCATGAGTGATCATGAGCAAGACCTCCTGTTCCAGAAACAGCCACAACTGGTGCACTGTCAGGATTCGCACCAGTGTGAAGTCCTGACATGGACTGTATATAGGGGTTCAGTTAGAGAGAGGCTAGCAAGATGTGTGTCAGCCACCATGGACTCTGAGAAGCAGGGGGAGAATGGGTACATTCCAGTAGAGACGGTTGGAGATTGTTTACAGCAGAGACTTGCACCAAGGTTGTTCTGTCGGTGCCATCTGGGAACGTCTGGGAGGTGAATGCCGGTGGGGAGGGGGTGAGAGGTTGAGTGGGAAAAGAAAGATGTAACAGTTTCCTCAGGAGGAGGAGGGGCTGGCACGGAGGGGGAGAAGGACTTTCTTGAACGGCTTGAGCGGGAAAACCTCATTCTGAGCTTGACTATGTTTCATGTTACTGATTCCTAATAAAGCTTTCTTCTATGTCCTGAATGGCTTGTATGGGAAATCCTGATTTGGGAATTTAAGAACAGGAACCATCACATGCACAATTTTTAGTGCACAACCTGCATCATGTCCTGGAATAATCAAGAGAACCAAAAAAAAAATACTTTCAATCTTCCTAGCACCTATTTCATATCCTTAAAAGAAACACCAATAGTTGTATCTGAAGCATGTGCTTGATTCCCATTCAGGGGCCAGATACAATTCAGCTTAATTTTCCTATTGTGATCAACCATTTTATACACCCCCTAGCCTAATAAAACTTTTTGACCTGCTGTTCTTTGAACTGCACATTTTTCCACCCCTGCAACGACATATTTTGTGCCAGGCTAAGTTACAAAACATCCTTGTTGGCATCCTCCTTTCCTTGTTGGCTTCCCAAAAACCAGGCCAAGGGGATGCTAAAATTTGGAGCTGGCTGTGAATAACAAGACTGACTGCTCCTTTCCTTTTCAGAGTTTTAAATTCTAGAGACCCAGGGAATGAAATCGCAACTTGCAGAATAATAGCTCTTGCAACAGATGCACATTTAAAAGGCATCCCCAAGGCAGAAAATAGGAACAAACAAAGAGGAACAGTGCTTTTCAAGGAACAGATATCTGGAAATTGGAGCTATCCCTGACAGTTGGAACATATGGCCTAGTCTGATAGATTATATTTGTTTAAACTATTTTTACATTGCTGTTCAGATGAAAAATGCTCCCAGGGTGGCTTATAAAGATCAATAATAAGGCTGCCCTTGCTCTCAAGTGTACAATCTAAAAATGTGACATAAAGGAAAAGAGAAGGAAGAAAAGTAAGCTCAAGCAGGACGAAAGGTCTCAGAACAACCGGTTTGAGTGGAAACCGTTCAAAGACGAGCTTTGCTGCTTTCCCAGTAGAGCAGACAGAGTGACCTCTGCTTCCTTCTCGCTCTTCCCACAGATCTCCCTAACCAAGTTTTGTAACTTTCCAGTCTTTGTTCCCTAAGAAAACTGCCTCATTCTGCCTAAAGGCTGAGCTGGCCCTGAAGCATAAGATACAACCAGTTAATTGCTCAGGGTTCAGTTTTAAAATAAGGATCTCACTCTGTTTTCTCCCAAGTGCTTCTAACAACCCCAGATGGCTGGTACCACCAGGATTACTAACAAATCCAGCATAAACGAGGGTGGGGGAGAGGTTGTAATTACTAACCAATGGGTCAGTGGTTGGGGGGTAAAGGATCTGCAGCTGTCTGGATCCAAACAAGAAAGATGTTTTCAACCCAACATGGGTGCATTCGCTATACCTGACAGTGGCTCCTTAAGAGAAACCTCATCTTTTTTTATACTTGCACAGCAAAGACCTCTTTAACTCAAATGTGTATTTTCCTGAGACCATGCAGCTACTATATGATCCCAGAAAAAGATACAGCTTCTTTAAGGAGCTGTTGGTAGGTACAGTGACAGATCCTGCCAGATCCAAGGCACCTTTCCCATTCAGACCTAAATAGCTGAGCGTTCCTGGTTGGAGGAATCCATCCATGTCTTTAGAGAAGGATGGCATTTGACAGTTCGCCTACTCTAATTATTCAGAATTCAGAAATCATTAAGTTGGCAGAAGAAAGCTTTCATGTAACACTTTTTAACAAGATAGATAAGGTTTCAATGAGGTTGCATGCTTCAGAACCAGTGGGTTTTGGAACATTTTTGCCCAGGAAACCAGAAGTCCAACCCAAGCTTTCTATTTTTTGCAAGGTAGGATCTTGACCCTAGAGCAAGTCAATACACCGTTGCCCACCTTCCACCAACTAGGATGCCCATATAGCATGCTAACATACACTCTGGATGGATACACCAGAGGAAGCCTTCCCGATCATTTCCATTTGACGAGAAGCATAGGAGACTGGCTGCCCAATCTGCCCTATTAAAGAAGGATTACACTTAGTTACTTTTCCAGAGATTCTGCTCCTGGCCAGATAAATATGATGTGTTATTACTTTGATAGATGAAAGTGAGAGAGCACACCCAGCAAGCAAGGAGATAAATGAAAGTGAGAAAGCAAATCAGAAGCATTTCTGATGCTGGGAAGCCCACAAGCACTGACTTCAGAAAGCTAAGATCTCAGCTGGACTCCCACAATTTAATGAAAGGGGGAGTTCAGTGAATCCCTAAGGTGGAGACATAATAAGGAGAATGAGCATATTACGGGCTGGTGTACCACATCTAAATAGCCTGGAACCAGGATATTCGAGGAACAGCTTTCTTCTTTCTCCATTTGATAAGACCAGGTGTGAAGGCTGGGCCTCACTTTCCTGATGTCCCCTGCAAAGAAGTAGACAGACATGACTATTGCAGGTGATTCCTCAGCATATCTCCAGCTGAGTGTCAACATCTGTCTCTGTCAATAGACAGCCCAGCTCCATGGGTAAATTTCACCAGTCAGGCTTGGTAGACAAGCATTATAAGCAGCAGCTCAGCTACCTCCAGAGTCTCTGGACCCAATGCCCATCTTGATACAGTCAAGAGAAATGGCTGCTGCCACAACCACATCACTGAGAGCTTTTCTTTAGGGCGCTGGCTAGGTATTCTTACAGCTGCAGTCCCAACGTAACTGGAGTACACCAGATTGAGGATTCAGGTCCTAAAGGAAAAAACGAAGATCTTCAAACTGGGTTCCAGAGAATCCAGATTCCTCAGAAGTTGTACAGCTGATCTCAACAAAAAAAGAGTTGAGTCAAAACATATATTCTACATATTCACATCTGTTAAATACCTACTGGGTACATTTGCACAGTATGCTAACCTTAGTTTTAGCTCACTGTACAAACCCAGTCCATTTGATTAATTTATGATTTAGTATCTCCTGCACATCCAGCAAATGGGTTAGGGCAAAAACTAAGTTAAACATGGTGTGTGAACTGAGTCACACCCCTTCTCTTTTTATTACACTGCTCAACAGATCAACCTTTCCCCTACCCGCTATCCTCCTGATGTATTAGAATTGCAACTCCCAGACCACGCAGACGCTATTGGTGGCCCAGGATGTGGCAGCGTGGGCAGTGATGGGCATGCTGAAATTTGTTCTGTCACCGCAGCTTCCCAAGCTTCACTGGTTCTCAGTTGGCTTCCAGGTGCAATTCAAGGTGCTGGTTATTATCTGTAAAGCCCTTCATAGCATAGGGGCCGGTTATTTGAAGGACCACTTATTTCCAATCATCATTTCTGCCCATCCAATAAGTTCAGGAAGAGTGAGTGAGCTCCAGGTCCCCTCAATTAAATAATGTCATCTATTGGGACCTAAGAAGCATGCTATCTCTGTCACAGAAGAGCATCCCTCCAGAGATCCCTATGGCTCCCACCCTGATAATGTTCTGGAAGTCTCTGAAAACCTGGCTATTCTCCCAGACCTTGGGATAGGTGGTTGTTGACCCTGTTGGTTTTTCTTGTGTGTCTTACGTATGGTTTTATTCTGGATATATGTGACTTTTTTCATTTAATTCTTCCTTACCTTTTTAAAGTGTAAGCCTTCCAGAGTCATTTGGAATCAGGCAGTCTCTGAATTAGACAGACAGACAATAATCCTGGATGGGGAATTCTAGGAGTTTTATTGTGTCTGGAGGGCACCAAATTTGGGAAAGGCTAGATAGGGGTACACCTGATATTCCCATGGATAAGTGAGGGTCAAACAACCTGGACCGAGCCTTCCACAAATGGAATGTGACACACTTCTCACAATCCTTTTCACTATGCAAGGATTCCTTGGCAGCCAACCCAGTATTCCTCATTAGGCATATTTAATCTGGGAAAGAGATGTTTGAAAGCTTTGAAAATCCCTGCCTTGAACAGCTGCGCCATCTGGCCACCATGAATGGAATTCCTTTTTCCATCCTTGGCCCCTTTCTGACCGCAGATGCCAACTCATAGAAATGAAAGAAAACAAGCCCTGATTCTCAGAAATGGCCAGCAAAAAAAAGATTCCCATCCAAACGCCTGCAGGCTTCTGATAGGGAAGAATTTACAACATAAATAAACTTTTTTAAAAAAAGAGAGCCTCAGTGTATTTTACATGTGGGGAAGGCTGCCAAGAAAACTAGAAACTCTGTCCCCCACTTTCCTCATTCCAGCAGGAGTGTAGTAAAGCAAACATAACAGATGGGGCTTGATTGAATAAGCCTTCCTTTTCATAAGTAGATAAGGCAAGGAGAGGAAATGCAAGAGATCCAGCTAAAATATGTCTTGGAAAGCCAGGAAAAAGGCCTCCATCTTTGAAACAAGATAAACTTTGCATGCAACTGAATATCAAACACATGGGCATTAAATATACATAATCCTGCACATAGACAGGTAAAAGTCATTCTCAAAATATATATGGTAGATTTCTCTACACAGGGAATATTTTTAAACACAGAGTATGCCATGAGATTTGTGACCCCATCTGGTGTAGTGGTTAAGGCACTGGACTAGAAACCGGGAGACCGTGAGTTCTAGTCCCACCTTAGGCATGAAGCCAGCTGGGTGACCTTGGGCCAGTCACTCTCTCTTAGCCCTAGGAAGGAGGCAAGGGCAAACCACTTCTGAAAAATGTTGCCAAGAAAACTGCAGGGACTTGTCCAGGCAGTTGCCAGGAATCAACACTGACTCAAAGGCACCAAAAAAAAAAAAGCAGTGAGATTTACTCCTACCACTACTTGGTGTCAGAAAGCTTTAATGCCTTAGTTCTGTTATGCAGGATGCATTGACTAAATTTTGAGTTCTACCAGTTTGTGTTACTTTTTCCCCCGTATCCATGGTACCAGAAAGTATTCACTGCAGTTGGCTTTGTTCCAACTAGATGCTGAACCATGACTTACTTAGTTTACTGAATGGGCCCAACTGAATTGCTTCTTCACCCAGGCCTTCAGCAAGAAAGTGTGAGACCCCTTGCTTCATCGTGCTTGCCATCATTTATCTTTTTCATGTTTTATTGATTTTATTCTAATTTCTTTGATTGTTGTGAGTCACTCAGAGTCATTGAGTCGGGCAGCATACAAAATTATTATTATTATTATTATTATTATTATTATTATTCTGCCTGTCTTCACAAGTATGCAGAACTTGTATACTTACTACACTGGCTTGGTTCTCACGACACACTAACCTGCTAACCAGCCAAGCATATTTTGACCTGTGTGTGTTACATGAACACAAGCAATACAACCAACAGTTGTTTTAACACACACACACTCGCCAAATATCCTATTGCGACAATTCAGCAATAAGACTGTGTAAGACATGTAGATCAGCCAGAGCCCAGTCCTCTCCATGATTCCAAACAAACCAGAACTGAAATTGAAAACAGGAAGGCCCGAACTCCAGGCTGCCCCCATGCAGAGCAATTCTTCCAGGCTTTTCCAAGTCTCAAAACTCCCCCGTTCTAGTCTAATACATCACAGCCCCTGATCACCCTGCTTTTGCTTTTCTGGAAGTTGGGATTCCTTGTACCTCAAGGTCAATGGAGAAAAGCTTCTTTCCTACAGAAAGCACACTATCTGTATTTCTTTAAAAATCTTGATCTCCGGGGACCATCGAACAGTATTTTTGGGAGATGGAGTTGATTTTTTTTTTTAAGAATGGAGGATTCAAGTTGCCAACTAAGCATGCTAAATCTGAAGTTTAACCCACAACATTGCACCTTTTGTGGACAAAATCAAAGGCGCCACATTCTGTTGGCAGTTGCGATGCTTTGTAGTGCTTTGGGGGCCACCAAGTGGGGGTTATAATTGCAAGAGCCCTGCCTTTGCGGAAAAGAGGCACAGGATTACTCAGTCCTCAACAGCCATTTTTCATCTCTCTCCCTATCTGGCATCACCCTGGAGGCATCACGCTCTACTGTACATCAGGACTCAACCCAAGCCAGTGGGGAATGCGTACAAATAAACATTGTCATGCCCTTCCCTTAGCAATACAGTCTGTGGCTTTTAACCTCTTCCTCACCCACCCATCTTGAGAGGCTTTAGTCATACCAGACCTTGGGAAACTAATTTGCAGCTCTTTGGCCCAACTCCATACCTAGCTCTTTATTTTTCCCCTCACGGCCTGCAATTGCTCTGCCTGCCCAGGTCTCAGCAGCTGAGCTGAGTCCCTAAGGAGCCTCCCAGGGTGTTTTCAGAACACAGGAAGGTTGGAGGGGGCCATATGCTGTAGAAATCTATTTTATTTATTGCAAGCCTGCAGCTTGGGAACAGCAGCCTGGCTTTTACAAAATAAAAAGCTGACGTGCTGCACTTTAGGAAGCCTGCAGCTTTCGGGGGGGGGGGGGGCATCAAGTTTTTTTTTCCTTTTCTTTTAAAATTTGGGGGCCCTAGCAAGACAAGCCCCCAAGTGGTTGATCTAATGTCTCCGCCAATTACTCTATTAATATTTTTGGAGTCCCTGCAATGGTACTTAAGTCACTGAAGCATGGATTTTTTTTAGGTACTAGAAACAAAAAAAAAAGGTCAAAAAATGCCTCTGCTGATTACAAAAGTACTATTTTAAGAGCTGGGAGTTTATTTTATTTTCCTATCACTTAGAAATATGGGATGAAGCTGACACTAGAAGGCAGTTCAGTTGATTTACAGGGGGCCAAAAACTACTAGAGGAAGACAATACATTGTTGCCTGGCTAAAGGAGAGATCCCAAGCTACACTACTACAGTAATTACACCATGTAGTATAAACATCCTCTACTTTGAATCCAGTGTAGGAGACTCACCATGAGCTGCTCTGCACCACAGTCCAGAGGAAGCATCAACCCTGGAGTTGCAGTATTATCACAATAGGACTGAAGCCAACACTGCATGCACAAAAATAAACTTGGTCATGTGTCTTTCTGGACAGTCCCAGATGACACCCCCTGTAGCCCAAGTCTTCTAACCACATTATTTCAAAAAAGCAGGAACTAAACAGACTATTCTCTTTCAGGTTACAAGGATGTTATCGAAATGATCCATTTACTTCTTTGCAAGTCTACAATGCTTGGAAACAGCTGACAACCTATCAGATCACCCCTTCCTGGCCAATAAATAAGACCAAAAATGTCTCCACTAATCAGTTCTCATCTGCCAACTAGTAAAGAGCATCTCAGTTTCTATCCAAAACACACCCCTCCCTCTTAAAGAATAAAAGTCAACTGCAAGCTTGCCTTTTGCTCAACCAGGTGGCATGCCTTATATCTGGACCCTTTACACAGGCATGTGTACTCTCTCCTGGCAAAGTGGGATATTAGGAATGTGGAGACAAGGTGAGTCAAGTCTCTTCCAAAAACCACACAGCCTGGCTTATGCAAGCCCACGTGGTACGCTGCTCCCATTGTGGCAGCAAGACCTTCCTAGTTAAAATCAAGAGTTCCCCATCTGCCAAGAACCTGGCAAGTGCAGGAGGAAGTTGCTGGGGCCCAACATAATGGGAAGCACCCTGAGAGGGCATCACTTGATCATGCAGTTTATGATTCAGACTCACTTGCAAACCCAAAGAATTGGGACCATGGTTCAGCTAACCAGGGTATGTGAATGCAGCAAGTTTCTTCCACTACCCATCTATTGAGGGAATGCTTCAAAGGCCACCTTGAGCTCCAGAATGGTATATAAATCAAATAAATAATACAACTCTCAATTGAAAACAGGTGCCCTACCATTAAATCGAGCAATTATGAAGAAAGAGGGCACACTGCCATTCCGGTCTCTCCGTCTGCTTATTTCCAGTCAACCTGCCTCCCCACATCACATTTCTCGTCCTCTTGACTCATGGCAGCATTTTTTGTGGGCCCTCTTACCTAGTTGTCTTCTTACACCCCTACGAGAGCCTTATGTCCCAGTAAGCAAAAAAGCTGTTTGGCTTAGGTTGTACACAGCAGCAAGCATCACACAGGTACCCTCACTGGGTTTTTGTTAGCCCAGGATTAGCCTGCAGTCTTACCAACTCTGCTTCCTTGGGCAGCTGTTTGCACTGTGAGGAAATGAAGACACCACACAGCTTAAACACAGAATAGATGTTGCTGTTTCTTGGCTTCTTTATTTAGTCTTTATTTTATTATCCTTGTCCTGGACCCAACATAGCTTCTACACATACAAAGCACACTTGGTGTCATCTCCTCCATCAAAGTAAAGTCACTCCCCTTATTTTCCACACTGATGGTGAGAGAAGAGGAAAAATAGCTCTGGTGTTCAGATATCCACTAAGAACCGAGAAACCTGGGAATGGTAGGCAGGTTTCAAGTAGTCTCCCAGCTCTCCTTTGGTGACCCACAAGTAGTCCGATTTCTCCTTGGATGAAAGCTGGGGACTGCCCTCCAAGAAGGCTTTGAAGAAGAACACCTTTCCTCCAGTGTTGCTCTCTGCACGGATCGCCCTGGGGAATTTGAACTTGTAAAAGCCGCAGGGTGCATTTCCTAGGAACTTGGCCTGCATCTGGATTCCTTGGAGGTTGAGCAGGGAGAAAGAAAAGGAAAAAGAAAAAGGCAGTATCCCGGTGAGCACAATGAGAGCAAACAAGAATTTCATCCCTGTCCCCCCTTTTTAAAGTGCTTTCATTTGATTCAGACATGCTTGTTAATATTGTACGGTAAGGTAAGGTTTCCCCTTCCAGTTGTGTCTGGCTCTAGGGGGCGGCACTCATCTCCGATTCTCGGCCAAGGGAGCCAGTGTTGTCCATAGACGCTTCCGTGGTCATGTGGCCAGCATGACTAAACGCCAAGGCACACGGAACGCTGTTACCTTCCCACCGGAGTGGTACCTATTTATCTACTTGCATTTTTTACGTGCTTTCAAACTGCTAGGTTGGCAGGAGCTGGGCGAGAACGGGAGCTCACCCTGTTATGTGGCAATTCCGGGTCTTGACCTGCCGTCCTTTCGTTCGACAGTCGGTAGTCTTAACCGTTACGCCACTGCACCGCCCATTTGTTAATATTGACCTGGTTTCTATTGTACTAAGCCACTCTGGACTGAACTATGGTTAAATTGCAACTGGTTGGGACTCACACATCATGTTGTTCCATAAGCCATGGTTCATGAAGCACAATAGCTAGGTTCGCTCAATATGTTAAACCACAAATAAGCAAACCACAAGCGTGAAATTAGCTAACGCCTCAAAAAGCAACAAATCACAAATGTTCAGCTTAGCACTATATCCAACCCTTTTTCCAAACAAGCCCTGCATTGTTGTTATTCACTCATAAATCCTGGCTTGTCTGCTAGCAGTAAACTATAATCCTTAGGTTGGATTTAATGCTAATTTGAATGTTTCTGGTTTGCTTTCTTTCTTCCTTCTATAAAGAGAAAGCAGAACTAAATAATAAGTTATGCGGACTGGCTTAAAACACAATAATCCAAGAATTCTGCTTTACTCCTTCCATGCAAATACAACCATTATTTGTGATCATCCCTGCTCCTCCAAGTCTTTGGAGAAAAAAACATAATGTCTCTTCTCATTAGGCAGGGACCCTAATGGAGAAGATAAAATTATATTTTTGCAGCATTTCAAAAAAGCACAGGGAGGTAGAAGGTAGGCTGTTTGATTTTACGTTCCAGGTATTTTCACCAAAGTCATCTCAGGGGAAGGAGAATGGCGTGCGTTTATGAAATTTTATCCACAGAAAACACTTGGTAAGATTTACAGCAGGGGTATGCAACTTTATCTTAGCCAAGGGCCACAAATGCCCTTTGCACAGTTGCCACAGCTACACTCCAGAAAGTAGTGGATACACCCAGGACAAAACTAAAGTTATTTTCTCTGAATGTAAAAGCAATATAAATCTTGCATTAAATTATTAAATGCAATAATTAAGTCTTCAGGCATGCATTTTTTTCTTCGATCACGTTAAAAACTGCAATTCAGTAGCAACTGTTGGAAGCCCCTCAGAGCCACCACCAAGGCTATCAAACGCTGCATCCAGCCCTGGATCAAAGTTTATACTCCTACAAGAGTTCTGCAAGATGCTAATGTTGATGTCTTTATTTCCAGACATTGGACCAAGGCTGCAAAGGAATAGTTTGCATTAGGCATACAATTCACAGCAGAGGCAAAGTCTGAACCAGACATTTTTAGCCACACAGCACATCAGCTGCCATAAGCTAAATATCAGCACAACTCCATATTCCAAGCAGAACTAACTTGTCCTCAGTTGCAGAGACTGCAAGAAACCTTTACCATTTTCACTAAACAACTGGCAAAGGTTAGAAAATAAATGCATTTATAAAGCCTCTTGGCAGGAGAGTAAATGAGATTTCAAGAGAAGCAAAAATAAAAAAGGCAGATGTATATTTAAGAACATGACCTCAACATTACAGATCATTGATTTACCATGATAGAGAGACCTTTTTAAAATGCTTTTTCTTCAAACATTTACAAATCTGGCTTTCTTCTCACACACAAAATACATGTATTCAGTCAGTTAACAAACTTTCACCATGATCCCAAACCATTAAATAAGCAAGTACTACTGCAAAGTAAACACGGCATTATTATTGAGATAGCACTATATACAAGATACTTCAAGAAGAAAGGATAGCTTTGTCCCCAAAAGCTTACAGTTGAAAAATACATGCAACAGAGGACACTGAAGGTACAGGAAGAAAGGAAAGGGAAAACAGGAGAAATTTTAAAGAATATAGATATGTCACTGACCTGGGAGGGTAACCAAGACCCGCTCTACTGTGTCTCGCAAAGTTTCTCCATGCTGCCATTCTGTCTGGGGCAATAGCCATATATCTTCATCCCCAAATTTCTGCTTAATCAGCAGCAGCAAATTCTGGTCCAACTTTCTGTTCAAAGAGGTCCGATCGTTGCTTTGGTCAGCATCTGCTCAGAAAAAAAAAATGGCATTAAAAGTATTCAGCTACCAAGAG
Source organism: Charina bottae (assembly GCA_023362775.1). NCBI lineage: Eukaryota > Metazoa > Chordata > Lepidosauria > Squamata > Charinaidae > Charina > Charina bottae. Next base: position 11,347,456 of record JALMGJ010000010.1, read on the forward strand.
AAGAACCAACTCAGAAGTCATTGGTTAAAAAAAAAGCCACACGCAATGACCCCAAGGAGCTACGCTAAGAACAAATGGCCAAGACAACTTGCCACCAAAACGGTAGACATAATTTGCAAATTGAACTGACTACACAATTCTTTCCTGCTTCAGGTGATAGTAAACAGCATCTACACTCCATTATTCTTTTAAATAGTACAAATGTAGATATCTAATTTCCATCCAGTTACTGGGCTTAGATTTTGCAAGGCTCCGACAACAATCATCTCTAAGGCACAGCAACACTGTAAAATCAGCTGTTTTTAAGCAGCACATAAAAAATAAACTTACAGAAAGTCTCTTGTTCAATTCAACTCATCCAAAATACATAGAAATTCAGCCAGACTTAATAATAATAATTCCTGACAGCTGAAACAGTAAAAGCAGACTGGTTTTAGCTGGCCTTGAGGCGAAGCAGCCAGATGCTTCACTGGAGCTGCAGACAGCCACTTAGTGGGTTGCCTATGGTAAGCAGGAAACTTCTCCAGGTGAAAAAGCAGAAAAAATTATACAGAAGTTAATTCTTTTAAATCAGAAATGACAGTTAGTACCTGATTGTGTGCGTTGGGGAGAGGGAGAGAGACTTTTCTGAATACATTTAATGTTTAAAAATGTGAAATTTGAAACCGCACATTGCAGTTGGTTGCCACACATACTTTCTTTCATCCTATTACAATTCAGTGTCCTTAATGTTGGCAGCTTGTGACTAACCCATCTACTGTAACCAAGGTCACTTGAAACTGATCAACTTGGGATTGACTTGATCATGTACTTTTAATAAAGGAGAAATGAAATGACTTCTTCCAATGTGAAACCTGAAGCAAGAGTGTATGCATCATGACCAGGTTTTGGTGTTTAGGGTTGGTAGAATGAACCATAAATCATATTATTTTCTCATGAGATTTCTGCATGTGTGTATTTTTTCATCATTCTTTGAAAGTCGTGAAGTTTCTCCTTTTCCTGTATATAATCAGTTCTGCTTTGGACTAGATATTGTTTGTCTTCTCCCCCCACACCTCCCACCCCAATTAAGAGTACACTGAAAGCCACTCTCTTTTCCACACATTGCCTGTGTCCTACTTTCACCAGCATCACAGAATCAAAGAAACATTGTGGGATGAGGCCTCTGTGCTCAGTGTAGGAATCGAGAGTAAAGCATCCCTGACACTTTCACACAGAGAAAAAAGGAAACCACCACCTCTTTGTAACTGGTTTGCTCTCAGACTGCTCAAGAACAGAATCTGAATCTACATAAACCACAATCTGCCTTTCTGTAATTTAAGACTATTATGTGGAACACTGCACTCTGGAATGATAAAAAAACAGATTGTTGTCTTTGCCATCTGACTTGAAAAATCCTGATTTCTCTCTCAATAGTCTTCTCAAGCCTAAAGCACATAGTTCTTCCAATTCATTAGAATTCATCTGAACTCAGCTCTAACGAAACATACTCAACAAAGTTAGTGGGAGAAAGCATGGACTTGAACCTGTTATCCGTGGGGCAGGTCTGAACTTCTGAAATTTCTGTTCCCACGTATCTTCAATATCTTGGACCAGGACAATCTTCTCAGCAAAATCATATTTATCTTTATTTCTTTGACGCAGCAGCTCATCCTCTGCCAAATATCTGAGTTCATGGTCTGAATACAAGCTTTTCTCTACCTCTATCTGAAAAGAAAAACAAGATGCGAGGCTGTAGAAGCCAGCAAGCTTCTACAACACACCTTAAAGCTGCACTTTCCAACCCAGGCAAACCCAGCATGGGTCATTCATTTATGATACAGCCTGTCATGCAAACCTAGTTCAGTAAATCACAATTAAATGAACTATGGCTTAGCACGATATGTCAATATGGCCATTGGTCCATCTAGTTAGAGGTTCCCCACAGCAGTAGTTTTCATCTTTTCACATTTTAAGTCCCACCAGTTACTCAATCAAAGAACCTTAGTGCAAAGAATGTACTAAGCTTGAAAGAAAAAGGCCCTTTCTTCAAAGATTGATCTATCTATCTATCTATCTATCTATCATATTTATATGGCCGCCCATCTCACGCAAAGCAACTCTGGGCAGCGTACAACAATGAGATAAAAGAGCAAATACATAAAAACAATCATTATAAAAAGATAAAAAGTAGTTATTAAAACAAAAATATTAACAAAAAATTAAAAATATAGTTATGTTTACAGGCATTATTGTACTTTGCAGTTACAGAAAGTTTTAGATAGTGGTTCTTAAACTTTGCTCTCAGGACCCCTTCTCACTTTTAAAAATTATGGAGGACCCCAAAAGAGCTTCTGTTTATATGGGTTATATTTATCAATATTTACCGTATTAAAAATTAAAATTGACACATTCATAGAATATATTGAATCATGTAAACATATTAAATCCATTAGATATTTACTTACTTTTCATGAAAAAACCCTACATTTTTAACAAAAAAATAATAAGAGTGACAGAGTTTCAAATTTTTGCAAATATCTTCAATATCTGACAAATAGTTTTGATTTTGCGGATTCTTGGGGGACCCCCAGGGGTCCTCAGACCACACTTTAAGAAACACTGGTTTAGAGCAACAAATGAGAGCTAACTGGGTCTCAAGCCGCATTGGCCTCTGTGGGGTCAGCCTCGCCCAATTTCTTCCCCCAAACATCACCAGTAAACAAGGACAAAACAATTAACTTGATCTGAGCCAGTTTGGTCTAGTGGTTAAGGCAACAGGCTAGAAACCAGGAGTCTGTGAGTTCTAGTCCCGCCTTAGGCATGAAAGCTGGCTGGGTGACCTTGGGCCAGTCACTCTTTCTCAGCCCAACTCACCTCACAGGGTCGTCGTTGTGGGGAAAATAGGAGGAGGAAAGCATATTTGGTATGTTCGCCACCTTGAGTTATTTATAAAAATAATAAAGGTGGGATATAAAATAAATAAATAAAAAATAAAGCCAAACTTGCTCCAATCCCACATTCCAGGAAACGCTCTGATGAGATGCTCAATTCCTTGGCCTCCGTTTTGGGGATTCTACACTCTTTCCAGATGGGGAAGGGGAGTCCTGCCCACAAAGGTGATTTTGGGGTATCACCAGGGGTACTGAACCTTTGAAAGCCAGTTTGGTCTAGTGGTTAAAGGCACCAGACTAGAAACCGGGAGACCTAGTCCCGCCTTGGGCACAAAGCCAGCTGGGTGACCTTGGGCCAGTCCCTCTCTCACAAGCCTAGGAAGGAAGCAATGGCAAACCACTTCTGAAAAATATTGCCAAGAAAACTGCAGGGGCTTATCCAGGCCGTCGCCAGGAGTCAAGACTGACTCGCAGGCACCAAAACTGAACGCTTGCGTGGGGCTGCAAAATCTGGCGGTGGTCCTGGTCGTCCAGATGTCCGCAGCCAGACCCGAAGCCCCATCGTTGAGCTCCACCACGGCCTTCCTGGGGGGAGGCCTAGAGCCTCCGTGGCTCCCGGAAGGGCTGGGGCTCCCAGGGCTCCCGGGCAAAGCGCGTCTGCCGCCCGAAGGCCTCGGCTCGGAGGAGGCGTCGCAGCCCTCCGGGCAGCGCGCAGCCTCCAGCCCCTGCGACGCCCCACCTGCTGCATCAGCTCGGCCATTTCCTCCTCCTCCGGGCTCGGGAGCTGCGCGAGAACCGGCCGCCGCTGCAGGCAAAGCGCCCCGTACAGCTTCCACCCCGACGCGGCGGCCGGGCTGGCGGAGAGCGCCCGCCAGCCAGCGCGGAAGGGCCCCCAAGAACGGACGGAAAACAGCGCCCGGCTGAGGGGCGCCATCTTACCACCAGGGGCCCAGAATGCAGCGCGGCTGCTCCTCCGCCCCGCTGGGAATGCGACTTGCGCTTCCGGTGAATCTCGAGAGAGCCGCTTCCGGGGCGGTGGGTGCACGCAAGGCTGTTGTGACCTGGCTCAAAACATCGTTTTATTTTCATGAAAAATCCGGGAGTTACACTTGGGATAGGTTGAGTCAAACTTCCTGGGTTCAGCCAACACGTGGAGCCCATAGCTCCGTTGAAAAAATCCCTATTAACGGCTATGCTGGTCCACGCAACGTATTGAGACCATGGCTGGGTTCAGGCAGCCCCCCCCCCCCGAGCCACCAGACCAGCATACAAGCCACGTTGAGAAGACTTGTGCTCTCAGCCCCGAGAAACGGCGTCTGATCCTGGCTGCGTTCCCACGACGCTTTTACCCCGCTGGACTGAACCGTGGTTTGTTAAACTTGAGTTTGTTGGATTTCCACAGGACCCTGAGCCTGAAGCAAATCCCCACGGAGTGACACAATAGCCTAAAACGGGGTTGACTGGTGTAATCGATAAATACGTTTCATTCGTGCGTGCGCAACTCTAGAAACGCCCCACGCCAGAAACCGCTTCTCGGTAGCTCTAAGTCTGCCGTTCTAGCCGGCGACACCACTGTGATAACTTCCCCTCTGTTCCATTTCTATTGTAAGACAAGCGAAGGGGACAAGCCATGGGCGTCCGTACGGATCCTCCGAAACGAGGGGGCGGCCATCTTGAATGGCAGAGTTGGGCTCATGTAGTTCTCCCACGGGGCGCCGCCATTTTCCGTCTCAGCAACGCACCGCGATATTTGAACAGCGGAGACTCCGCCCTTTTCCCCTTGGAAGCTTTGGGGAGCCCAACGAGGGGCCCGGACGGTGGCAGAGAGGGACCATGATTCCTGCGTTGGCGGTCGCCCGGCGAGGGCTGTTGGGGGGCGGCTCGGGGTAAGGTGGGAAGAAGTGGGGTGGTCGGTACGCGTTCTAGGGCTTCATTCGGCTTTGCTCTGTGGCGGCGGCGGCTGCGGCTGCTGGAAGTGCCGGGTTCCCGCTTTTCAGGGATACACTCTGCGGAGGAAGGCAGAAATCCAACAGGTTCAACCTTTCTCTCTCTTGCCTCGGTGCACCGATGATCATACAGATAGGTTTATTCACAGATTAATTCACCAATGATGATCTGCGCAAGCATTGAGTTGTGCCATGTCTTGCAGATGAGTTGGAGGACTACAATTTCCATCATCCTGGGCCCCCATGGCAAATGATCTTTTCTCACCCTTTTCTCGCGGACCGCTTTGGGGAAGGCTTCACCCAGCCTTTCCCAGGCAGGTGTCTTCTAGTCCGACTACAATTCCCATGCTTTCTGGGAATCATGGGTTTTGTAATCCCACACCGTTGCAAGCCTGCGGGAGCATGGTTGATGAGGATGGAGAGCCAGCTTTGAATCCCCATTTGCTGCCTCGAAAGAAAGGGGTTGTATAAGTATAATAATTAGAAATTACACCAGCCATCAGCAAGAAAAAAAAAAAAGGGCAGGCTTTTTCCCTGAAAAGCTTTAAGCGTTAGAAAAGGTAATAATTGACAAGATACCAATATATTTGCCTGTTTGTTATTCCTTTTCCTGTGGTTCGTTTTATTGGATTGGTTGACGATACTCTGTTGAGTTACTGTAATTAGGCTTAGACTGAATTAAATATTTTAACTTTTGTGTCTTTACTGTGGAGGCCTTAATTGTATGGCACCAAGAATGTTTAAATTAACATTTATAAACTGCTATGAACCCTTGTCACATTCAGTGGTGTAGTATATACACAAACACAGAGGTAGTCCTTGTTTAGCAATCACAATTGGGACCGGCAACTCAGTCGTTCAGTGAAGTGGTCGCTAAGTGAAACTGTGACTGAGCTTATGATCTTTCTTCAGCTTCCCTTTGCTTTGCAGACACACGAAGGTCATCAATGCGATGATTGGTTGCAAAGTTACTTTTTCACCACCATCACAACTGTGAACAGTCACTAAAAGAGGCAGTCACTAAATGAGGACTACCTGTAGTGCCTTCAAGTCAGTGTTGACTCCTGGCCACTGCCTGGACAAGTCCCTGCAGGTTTCTTGGCAAGATTTTGGGAGTGGTTTGCCATTGACCCCTTCTCTCTAGGGCTGAGAGGGAGTGTCTGTTGCAGTCACCCAGCTGGCTTCGTGTCTAAGGTGATCTCATGATCTCCCAGTTTCTAGTCTGATCCCTTGATGCCTACAAGCCATGTTGGAAAGAGGCAGGTCATTCAACTTGTGTAGCCTGGCACAGTTTCAGACTTGACAGCAAAGGCCAAGATTGATATCCTTGCTTGGGTGTATGTATACCTTTAGGCTTGGCCAAACAATGGCTATTGATTACAGGATGTGGATTTTTTTCTGAGTAGAAGAGGAATGAAATGGAATCTGCTCACGAAAGACAAGGATGAAGCTTTTTACTTTTGCCTTTTAAAAGCAGCATCTTTTCTAACAGTTGCTGTGATTTTCCAGAAATGTGTTGGATTTCCAGATTGCCACAATCATACAGCGTACAGAAGTAGAATTATAAACACAAAAGGTGCACAGTGCAATAATAGCAAATATAACATAAATATTCAAAATAGCAGCCTAAACATAGAAATAAACATAAATTATCTCAATTAAACTTTTAAAAGGCCTGTAGAAGAGGTCCATTTTTGCTTGCTTCCAGAAAGCCAACAATGCCAGGGCTAATCTAACAGCCTCACCTGATTTTGTGGTAATGGGAAACCATAACCAGTTTTTCCAGATGGGTTCCTATCAGGCTGGTCAGTTTTATTTATTTATTTATTTGATTGATTGATTAATTTATTAATTTTTATCCCGCCTTTATTATTTTTATAAATAACTCAAGGCAGGGAACATACCTAATACTCCTCCCTCCTCCTATTTTCCCCACAACAACCCTGTGAGGTGAGTTGGGCTGAGAGAGAGTGGCTGCCCAAGGTTACCCAGCTGGATTTCATGCCTAAGGCGGGACTAGAACTCTCAGTCTCCTGGTTTGCCATTGGCTCCTTCCTAGGGCTGAGAGACAGGGACTGGCCCAAGGTCACCCAGCCGGCTTTCATGCCTAAGACAGGACTGGAACTCACAGACTCCTGGTTTCTAGCCCAGCACCTTAACCACTACCTAATACTCCTTCCTCCTAGCTGAAAGAGGAAGTCCTGGAGGTACACAGCCCAAACCATGGAGGGCTTTGTAGGTTAAAACTTTAAATTGTACCTGGAAACCTATTGGCAGCCAGTAGAGCATCCACAGCAGAGGTGTAATGTGCTCAGAGCATCTGTGCCAGTGAACTTGTGGGCCACCAGGTTTGGAACCAATTGCAGTGGAGTCCTTGGGGCTCTCTGAGCTTGGTTGTTTGTTTGCAGACATTTCATTGCCCGACTAGGTAACATCATCAGTGCTAGTGAGTGTGGGGTTTGCTCCCTGTTTATATACAGTAGATTGCCCTGCCAGTGATGGTGGATGTATGGTTTTCTCCTGGTAGTTTCTTGATTAGGGTATTATTTTCTGCTTGTTTGTCTGGTATTAATCCCTGCTTATCTGGGTGTAGGCTGCTGGAGAGGATGTGTTCTGGTCTTTTTGTTTCCTTCTTAGCTTTTTTATTGTCTCTTTTGAATGGCGTATAAATGTGGTTTATCTCTGTGTCTATTGATGGCTGATTTGTCTGAGTGCCATGCTTCTAGGAATTCCCTAGCATTTTTGGATTTAGCTTTGTCTAGGAGGCTCACAATTTCCAGTTGAAACTATGATTGACTCTGTCCATGTGCTGTGAGATTGAGGAGTTTTCATCGTGTCTTTTGACTGCTAGTTGGTGTTCATGGATGCGCTCTGCTTCTTCTATTGGTACCAATTCCAGTTCCTGAATGCTCTTTAACTCCCAGCATCCATCCCCACTGCCCAGGTAGTCTGGGTCTGCTGGAGTTCAGCAACATCTGGAAGGTCAAATGTTGTGAAATTCTATCCTCTTGGCAACTGGAAGCAATGGGCCAGCCCCGGCAGTTCATACGAATTCTGCGCTCATTCCTCAACGTTCTGTTCTTGAATTATGGTCTCTTGCTTCTCCTTCCTTACGACAGCTTCAGCATTGCCTTTTCTCGGAGTATGCAAACAGGTGTCCAGAGATTTCAAAGGTTACTGGAGAACTCAGACTCAGCGACGGACAAAGAGCTAGATACCACACTGCCAAAGGGCTTCAGGTGAGTTAATGCTGCACTTTCCAGGATGCAGGTAGCTACTTAGTTTTAGGAAAAATTATGGTGTGCATAATTGCAATAGCGATTGGGCACTTTGTGAATAGGGCATTCCTCATAATTTCAAGTGTGGCCGGGAAGAGCCAAATTTTGAAATGTAACGTTTCAAACCAGCATGCAAAACTGTTTCTCAGAAGTTGTATTCTAAGGAGACCTTTAACAAGATATTAATTTGTCTCATTGTTTCCATGCATGTTTCCAATATTTTTTTATTACTATTTTTTTAACCATCAGGCAAAAAACATTGAGGAAAGAAATGAGCAGGAGAAAAAATAGTCTGAATCATGTCTGCACCAGGGTATATCAAGCATTGGAGAGTTTGTGAACATGTAGAGAAGTGGGGTTAGGTGGCTTCAAGGAACTTTGCCAATGTTAGGTGCAAAGATGAAATTCATAATGTTTGGTTTTTCCAGTTTTGGAAACATTTAATTTTTCAGAAGTCCACTTATGATCTTTGCCATTTTAGAATTATAATTTTTGCCCCTAGTGATCTTTGTTTATTTCTTTTCAGAGCTTATAGGCTGCTCTAATGCACTGAGCAATATATAACTCCCAACTTTTAATTGGGACTAAAACCCTACAAGGTATTTCAAAACAACAACCAAAAGGAGCTCCTGTGGAACCAAAAATCACAAATAAAAGGATGAACAGTATTGATTAAAAGACCCAACCTCATGACCCAAGAGGCAGTCAAAACAATCCAACCCACCAGCTTAATGGAACAGCCAGGTTTTCACCATTTTTCTAAAAGCCCCAATACTTGTAATGATTTGAGTTGGGATGAAAGCTGTGTCAAAAGTTCTCAAACAAATTTCAGGAGAGGGAAGGGGAGCTCCAATTTGAACATTTAAAAAAACCACTCTTCCTCCTGAACATTATACACAATTTATGTGTATAATCTGCCAGAATGAGAGCCTTGTTCTAGTTGGCTTTAGATGCCATTACATTAACAAAGTATACATTAGGTAAAGGTTCCCCCCACACATTTGTGCAGTTGTGTCTGACTCTAGGGGCCGGTGCTCATCTCCGTTTGTTAGCTGAAGAGCCAGGGTTGTCCGAAGACGCTTCCACGGTCATGTGGCCGCATGACGCACGCGGAACGCTGTTACCTACCCACCGAAGTGGTACCTATTCATCTACTTGCATTTGCATGCTTTCGAATTGCTAGGTTGGCAAGAGCTGGAGCTAGTGCGGGAGCTCACTCCGCACGCAGGGCTAGGGATTCGAACCTCTGAACTTGCGAACTTCCGATCGACAAGCCTGGCGTCTTACCCACTGAGCCACCACGCCCAAAGTACATTGCACTAAACCATAATGCTGTTTATTTGATTTTGGCTTACCATACTGTGTGAAACTAACTGGTTTTGGTTTTATGAAGAATGGTTTATGGCTTAGTGTATTCCAGTGGTGAATGATCAGATGAAGTGCGTATGTTGGAGTGGGAGATAGAATTTCAGTGCAAAGATAGCCATTGATAATCTAATAAAATAACCCTTAGACCTCTTGAATATTGGGGAGCTGCATGAGCTGTTGAAGTACTTTGCAAAATGGCTGATGTGGCTATGTTCTCTCTTATTGTTTTCAGCTATCTCCCTCCAGTCCCGGGAGAAGAAAGCTCCTTGCGGTGGGATGGAAAGAAGTTTGAAGAGATTCCAATAGTTCATATCAAAGCTACCTACAATAAGTAAGAGAGGGGAGATCCTTCATGCAGAACAGTCAGTCAGTCAACTGATGCTAGATGTTTTGTGGGTAGTGATTCAAGGGCACAGCTCTTTAATAACCTAGGTTTCTTGCAAGAGCTAGGAAAGCCATCCAAGAAGAAATCCAGCAACTGCCAAGTGCAAAATGCAAGCCATATTTATTGTGATGCACGTTTCCAATCTCTCTCCCTCTCTCTCCTGCCCATGCTGCATAATGGGCTGAGAACATCTTGCAGGTGACACCTGCTCATTGCCCTTCAAACGGAGCACTCTGGTCTCCAGTTCCTCACTTCTGTCCTTGCCTGATCTAGCCCTCACACTACTCCCAGTGCATACGAGTGACTCTGTGTAGATGACGATAATAATAGTCAGTTTATTCTTGTATTAGGTTGGCTAAAGACAACCCAAATATCAAGAAACTTACTAGAGTAGGGAAACTTTGGGTGACCAAGCTTACAATTAATTTGTTTTGGGAGTCTGAAGGCCACAGTGGGCAGAGCAAGGATGCAGAGTAGACGGGGCTGGATTTTTATTTGTTTCTTGGATGGGCCTGTTTTGTAACCTTGGTTAACACTCTTGTAGAATTTATGCTATACGATAGTCTTCATGTAAAATGGTGAGCACTAATTTGATTAATTTTCCACAATAATTGTTGGAGGAACTTCTGGGGGTGACAGAGAAGAGGCTCGGTGGCTACAGGTTCACCTCCCCCCACCCCTTTGAGGATTAATTCCAAATTATTTAACGTCTAAGGCAGCCTGTTCCAACCTGGTGCCTGCCAAGGACATTGGAACTGGAACTCCCTGAATGTGCAGCAAACTTTCTGGCTGGAAATGCTGAGAGCTGCAGTCTGAGCATGTCTGGAGGGCAGCTGGTTGGGAAAAATTATCCTATTTTTTAATGCATATTGGGATAACCAGTGTGTCTCAAACTGGCAGTGATTTTTTTTTCCTTCATGTTTTGCACTTGTAGCAAATTAAATCTTTGTCATCCTAGTTCACCCATTTGCTGTCAGTGGCATACCTTTTGTTCCCCATGGGAGAACGCAAGAGCTGGGTTAAAATGTTAGGGGTTGGTTTTCAGACAGTTTGCAGGAGAGTCCAAAAATAGCACAGCATATGGATTTCTAACATAATTTTGTTCCTATCATCCCATGATACCTGCAGCACTCACATCCAGGTTTTCACAGCTGAGAAAGTCTCCCTGGTCCTGCTAACCTGTGGCTTCATGGGGTTCAAGAATGCAAAGAAGTCCACAGCTATTGCAGCACAGACAACTGGAATAGCGATAGCAGCTGTAAGTCGACATCCTGTTGTTCCAGATCTTAGAACTAATCTTTCCCCAAGTTGAAATGGGCAAAGACTTGTTAGGCTGCCCAGAACAGGCTGGAATCAGGATAGTTTTCTTAAATCAGCAACTTTGTTTAATTTCCAAGGAATCCCCTATTAGTTGCTTGCTATTTTGGGCATCCATTTGAATCCTTTTTTGTGGGATTCCAGAATCCATTCGGCCATGCATAGATAAGACCAGGATCAGGGAACAATCATTCATGAATGAATGAATGATCATAAATAAATCAGGGCCAGGATCAGGGAACTGTTTGGTGTTATATGTTAACTCTAGAATATAAAGGATTTGTATAGTTCTTGGTTTTCTACAGTAAAAGGGCAGAGCTTTCAGTCTCATTAATCCTAGATTTGTTGCATCTTTTAACCTTTCCTGCACCAAGTGGCGGAAATCCATTTGCAAGGAAACCAGTGAGCAACACCCATTTGCTCCAAACCAACCAAATTGCTGCTTCCTATGGAATATCTCTTAACTGACTTTCTGGTCCTTCCTCCAAAGGAAGGAGGGGATGAAGAAAGGGCTAAAACTGTACTTTTGGGGAACGAGTCAGATATTCTGGCCAGTCTCATCCACAGTGCTAAGCCACAATGGCTAGGTTCACATATGCCCCTAAGCCAGTCCCCCTCCCATCGAATACACTTCTACATACAAACCACCAAATGTGGCTTACCTGTGAGTTCATCCCCTGTATGAAGTTACAGTAGCCTGATTCACAGATCACACTGAACCATAAATATTTATTTATAAACCACTATAGCTGACTTAGCCCAAACCAAAGCAGACCTTCTTTTTTGGGCTTAGCATGATGCCCAAAGCTGACCTTGCAGAGCTGAAACTTAACAAGAAGACTTTCCCGCAGCTACTGTACAGCCCTCAACTTGTTCACTGGGGACGTACCGTCACTGAACTATTGGAAGGTCTTCTACATTTTCTTTGTTAAAAGAAATTGTAAACCAATTTTCATCCTGATAGATGCCAGAGGTATGGATAGGGTGTTTATACAGGTAGTCCTCGTTTAGCAACCAGAATTGGGACCTTCAACTCCATCACTAAGCAAAGCAGTCACTAAGTGGGAAATCACATGACTGTGACTGCTTTCTGGCTAGAAAGTGACAAGACTAATCAGTTTCACACCTTCAGCTTTTGTTTGCCTCCTAACCACGCCTCCGATAATTAGCAAGAAGGGAATTAATGTTTGTATTTATATTCATTGGAGAGGAGGGGATTACATGAGAGTAAGCAGGCACTATCTTGATAAAGTAGTTAAGAGCAGAGACATCACACTGACAACAAAGGTCCGCATAGTTAAAGCAATGGTATTCCATAACCTATGGCTGCGAGAGCTGGACATTAGGAAGGCTGAGCGAAGGAAGATAGATGCTTTTGAGCTGTGGTGTTGGAGGAAAATTCTGAGAGTGCCTTGGACTGCAAGAAGATCAAACCAGTCCATACTCCAGGAAATAAAGCCAGACTGCTCACTTGAGGGAATGATATTAAAGGCAAAACTGAAGTACTTTGGCCACATAATGAGAAGACAGGATACCCTGGAGAAGAAGCTGATGCTAGGGAAAGTGGAAGGCAAAAGGAAGAGGGGCCAACCAAGGGCAAGATGGATGGATGATATTCTGGAGGTGACGGACTCAACCGTGGGGGAGCTGGGGATGGTGACGGCCGACAGGAAGCTCTGGCGTGGGCTGGTCCATGAAGTCACGAAGTCGGAAGCGACTGAACGAATAAACAACAACAAAGCAGGCACACAATGGGGAACAGCCCAGTGGATTCCCCATTGTGTGCCTGTTTACTCTCATGCAATCCCTTCCTCTCCAGTCTCTCTGCTCTGCAAGGGGGGGAAAAGGAAAAACAACAGGGCACAGGACAACACGTAACTGACTGTAAGGCGATCATGTGACTGAGGGACACCGCCACTGTCGTAACTTTGAATGATTGCTGAACGAGGCATTCAGTAAGCAAGGACGACCTGTACAGTCAAATCAATGCAAAACAGGACTGTATTTATAAAATATAGTCCTATATTTTATAAGGTGTCTGGGAAAAGGAGATGCAGTAAATCAAGGACTTCTTGGGCCCAGATGAAGGGTCTTTAAATAGCCACTAGATGGCAGTCGTAGCTCAACAGACTTATAGTATCTATTGTCATGCTCCTCTGGAAGTTCTCATTAATAACTTTGGATGTAGGAAACATTTAACAGAGCTACAGGCATAGCAGAAATGGAGGGTTTCCAGCTGAGCATTTTAATCTTCCTGTTCTAAATGTAGCAAGGTTCTTGTGTGCTGAAAGCAAGCCATTCTTGTCCACGGTGGGTTGAATGTAAACGACCTTTATAAGTACTCTTAACTTGTGTGATTTCAGGTCTGGGAAAGAATCGCAAAGAGCAGCCTTCACCAAGCCTCTAGAGCAGAGCTTTCCAAACTTTTCATGTTGGTGACACACTTTTTAGATATGCATCATTTCGCGACACACTCTTACAGCAGGGCACAAGGCAGGCACTAGGACCTGCGCAGAATCACAGCAGGTTTGGAGGCAGCAAGGCACAAGGCAGGCACTAGGACCTGTGCGGAATCACAGCAGGTTTGGAAGTAGCAAAGCACAAGGCAGGCACTAGGACCTGTGCAGAATCACAGCAGGTTTGGAGGCAGCAAGGCAGGCACTAGGACCTGCGTGGAATCCTGGCAGGGCTCAGAGGCAGCAGCAGCCAGGACACACCCAGACACTGCAGCCGACACACTAACGTGTCCCGACACACAGTTTGGAAAGCTCTGCTCTAGAGCAGTGTTTCTCAGCCTTGGCAGCTTGAAGATGGGTGGACTTCAACTCTCAGAATTCCCCAGCCAGCCTGAAAGTTGAACTCCACACATCTTCGAGCTGCCAAGGTTGAGAAACACTGCTCTAGACATGCAGGACTTCAACTCCCAGCATTCCAGCCAAGATAGCCAGTGGGCGCTTTGACTGGAAGTGAATGTCCAACCCGTCAGGAAGGTGCTGGTTGAGCAAGGCTGGTGTATTAGAGTGATTTTGCTCAGCCACAAGCCAGAAAAAGATTCCAGCCTTGTATTCCATATTTGTATAGGACAGAGATCCTAGATTTCTGCAAAGCACCCTCTGCCACAATTACCTCTCCCCCATGCTCCTGTTCCACAAGTTCTTCTACTGGGAAAAATGAGCAGCTCCAGGCTGCTGTTTAGATTGGCATGTTGGGGCTTGAACCTAGGATGATGATGATAATTTATTAAACTTGGATGCCACCTGACTCTCAACGACTCTGGGCGGCTCACAACAATCAAATTGCAATAAAATCAGTAATGTCTTTTGTTCAAAAGAAAATAGCCCCATTTGTCCCATTGAGCAGAAGCCCCTATTCGGATGAAAGGACAATAGGATCTGGGTTGAATGTTGGAGTAACGGTCATTATACGCTATGGTTTATTGCATAAAATGTTTCTTTTTCTCTCCCTGTCCAGAAAGCATCTAAAAAGGGTGTACACCACGTACGAGTCGTTGTGAGAGGCCTGGGACCTGGGCGGTTGGTAAGCACTTCCAGGTTCTTTCTATTCATTCTTTTACAGATGGGGACCTTTAGTGGCTGACTCCTGCATTTACCAAGGGCCACTGTGGTGGAGTGATGTCACTTAAGAGGGAATAACCCTGCCATGCAAGTAAGCTGAGAAAAACAGCAGTTGAAAGTCCTGGAAAGTTGTTCTCAGTTTCGAGTAGGCTTCTCCATCTGCTGTCCTCCAGCTATGTCTGACCAGAAGCCCAATACTTTCTCAGCAATTTGCCATTCCTCATGCTGGCAGGGGCAATGGAAATCAAAATCCAACACATATGGAGGACAACAGCTTGCTGGGGATAATCAGGCTTGGCAGCACCTTGGCTGTGAAGGTGAAAAACTAATTCAAGGGGCTGCTAATGGAGCACCTCTCCGCAACTTCTTAAAGCAGCTGCATCTTTTTCCCAGGATTGCATGGCTGCTCTCTGCAGTTGCAGCATAATCCTGGGAAAAGCTACCTTTAATTTGAGACAAATTTGGTTCAGGAGCTGCAGATGGTTATAGCATGTATAGCCCCCCCAAAGCAGCTTTTTGAATCCGAGGCACCAGTGGATAACACTAAGTTAGATTTTTTTTTTAGATTTTTATCCCTTTATGATTTTTATAAACAACTCAAGGTGGGGAACATACCTAATACTCCTTCCTCCTCCTGTTTTCCCCACAACAACCCCGTGAGGTGAGTTGGGCTGAGAGTGTGACTGGCCCAAGGTCACCCAGCCGGCTTTCATGCCTAAGGCGGGACTAGAACTCTCAGTCTCCTGGTTTGCCATTAGCTCCTTCCTAGGGCTGAGAGAGAGTGACTGGCCCAAGGTCACCCAGCCAGCTTTCATGCCTAAGGCAGAACTAGAACTCACAGTCTCCCAGTTTCTAGCTGGTGCCTTAACCACTAGACCAAACTGGCTAATTAACCGCCCAGAGTCCCTTATTCCGGGAGATGGGCGGGGATAAATTTAAATAAATAAATAAATAAATAAATAAATAAATAAATAAATAAATAAATAAATAAATAAATAAATAAACCAACCAACCAACCAACCAACCAACCAACCAACCAACCAACCAACCAACCAATAAATAAACCAACCAACCAACCAACCAACCAACCAACCAACCAACCAACCAACCAACCAACCAACCAACTGTTGCCTAAATATAAGGCAGCCGCTTTTGATTTCCAAATTGTTGTGTAGGGAAAAATAGAGATCTGTAACTCTGTTGCATGCAAAGGTAAGATGCTGAATCCCGGGTGTCATCAGGCAGGGCAGATGCTGAAACTCTGTGGAGCCCCTAATTGTTGGCAAAGACAACAGCAAATTCTAGAAAGCTCCTTCTCTCATTCGAAAAGCTTGAGTTGTCTTCCCACATTTCACAAAACTATCACGGGGTTTCGTTTGGTGTCAGCATACAGATGGTGCAAACCAGGCTAATTGTAACTGGCAAAACAAGGTTTAGGGCTTTGCAGGTTATCCAGACCTAAGCAGTGGTGGTTTACCCTAGAAACTGTGCTTCAGCAAACCATGGCTTAGCATTCCATGAGCGCAGTGTTGATATCTCTGTTTCCCTTTCAGGCAGCCATCCAAGGATTAACCTTAGGTGGGTTGGAGGTGATCTCCATCACAGACAACACCCCCGTACCTCACAATGGCTGCCGCCCTCGGAAAGCACGAAGGCTGTGAGAGGAATGGAGCAGGAGAGAGAAGGCATGCCTGGATCTCAAATAGCCTGCATGGCCCTCTTCAGGCAGCAGCACATCCCTCTGGAACTTTCAGAACAGAGACAGGCTTGGGTTTTGCCCACAGGAAGGCAAACCAGAGTGTGTGTTTATAAAGTCTGTATATTAAACTGATGCCTCCATCTCAAAAGGGCCCTTTGAACTGCATTTTTATTTATTTATTTATTTTTCAAATTTTGCCACCGCCCATCTCCCCCCAGAAGCTCGGTACAGCTTTCCGCTTCTAATGTGATGTACAGAATTTTTTTTTTATTAATATCTATAACCAGATCCAGGCTGCTTCAACCACTCCTCCCTTGCAAATAGGACAGATCGAGGCTGACTTGCGATGAACAGGTCTTTTTCCAGTTGCAAAGGGCCACACAACTCCTTCCCACCGTCTGCAGAATTCCCCACTGTGCCATTTGGGATCCAACTCAGAGTCTCTTATGAGGGGCCCACGGATCCACTTTCCGGGGACGGGGGATATTTATGGCTCACCAGCAAGTACAGAGGTCTCATCTCCGCTACCGTTTCCAGTCAGGTAGGAAATAGCAGGGACTCCGGTCAGAGGAGTAAAAGATTAGGAAGTATGAAAAATGGTTGTCAGCAAGCCAACATTAGCGAATATCTTGCATTCTGGACCTTCTAACCAATTTATTCCAGCAATTTCTTACAGTCACAAGAAGGCTACTTTCATGGTCTCTGTGGCGTGTTGCAGAGACAGTTTTTACCATTAGTGGCAAAACCGTAGATGGAATTATCCTGGGGAAGCAGCTATGGGGCGACTTGAAAGAAAGCAGGATTCTTCTATTTTGCTAGGTTCACACAAGATAAGCCTGGGATCCCCAGTGCCGCATTGGAAAGCTGGAGAGCTGGCAAGAGTCAGCATCATGATTGCTAAGAATGTCTCTTGCCCCCAAAGCTGCCATTTTAGAAAAGAAAACCCGATAGTTAGGCTCACACAACACACACAGTCATAAACTGGCTTACATACCACAAGGAGGCTTATCCTGTTTTGGCTCAATGCAGAGAGAATGAGCCCAACCAACTGTAGCTTATTCAATAAGCCACAATTTAAACAAGCCATAGCCAAGTGGGGCGCATGGGCTGCGTTCCTCTTGGGACGTGATCCAAGCTAGTAAATCTGCTGCTTCGTTAGCTGTTGGCTTTTCTTCTGCATACCCAGCAAGGGGCATTAGAACATCCCAAGTTTCCGCTGCAAATTAGCCAGCCAATCATTAACTGGTCCCGCCTGGATCCCGAATGTTATCTCTTCCTGATAAAACCCCCAGCTGCCAGGGCCCACAATGATGTGGAGTGTGGCAGCTGGGAAGGTTGGCAGATGAGGCCAGCCATCCTGGAAGAAGCCTTTGGACCAGAGAGTGAGATGCTTGAAGTTAGCAAGCATGCTTTGTTCTTAGTCATGAGCACTAACGGGGCGTACGTTGTTCCCTTTGGTCCAGCTGTCAGAACTAAAAGAAAATGTTATGTCTGCCTCCCTCCCCTTTTGATTCTATTATCCCCCCCCCAGCTCTTTTGGGAGGGGCCGGGGCTCCTCTGGTTTCTAATGTTGTAATCAACTCTGCTCTTCTTTAAAAGAAAAGGGCACCATGGCAACCAGACAGCTTTCTTTTTTAACTCCTTCCTGGCTTTGTTATGTAATAAAGCAGGATTCTTTTTCTTTCTCTCTCTTTCTCCCCCCTCCCTCCCTCCCCCCCCCCCCCCCCCGGAAATCTTCCCCTTTTTCGCTTCCAGTACTTTAGAATTTGAACCAATCTCCCAAGCAAGATCTGGATAAATATTTTCCTCCCCAAGTGAAGGGAACAAAATCGGGCCCAGGATGGCACAAGGGAATGTAGTCTATAAAGGCTCATTATGAAACCTACAGTGGGAGATGTCCAGCCAGAGGCGAGAACGCACACTTGCACGTACACACACAATTACGATGATTATTCCTCTAACAATTTGAAATGCACAGTGTGTGGGAAGGCTGGTTAGAGTTCCATTTACCTCTTACAATAAGGAAACGGGGGATAATTTTGCAGTGGAGTTAAATTGTTGCAGGTTATCATACACTTTGTTTTTTAATTTGCAGGGTGTTTTTTTTAAGAAAAAGTGTGAGATTAATCACCTTGATTGGATGTAGGCTTTTTTTTTCTTCCTGCTGCAAAATCTTTGCTGTATTTTGCTAAGTACCACTACTGAAAGGGATGTCGGCTTGTCCCTTTACTCTGTCTGTGGAAGAACTGCCGTTTGCCTGGTTGCCTAGGGTGAAGAAGACTCACTTTATGGAAGGAGATATGTGGAAGATAGAAGATAAACAATGCTTTGCTTTCCAGGTTGTCGGCACATCTCACCCAAAGTAGTGAAATGCGCCTGGAGTTTAGGAGCTGATGCCTAATAGTAGGTGCATTAATTTCACCTTTGGGGCATCTGTGTGTATAATGTCCACGTAGGTTAAAGCAACCATTCTGAGCTCCTGATGTCACTGGAAAGACTCAAGGAATTAGTCCCAGCTATGTGGTTAAGGAATTCACGCCACCCAGCCTATACTGTGCCTTGCTAGGTATTCATATTCAGAATTATGGGGGATTTATTTAGACATTTGTGTTTGTAATTCTCTTGTCCTTTAACACACCTATGGTGAGAGCTGAATCATGGACCATTAAACAACTATGCATCATAGACTGTAACAGCATTGCTGGATTAGGTCATAAGGTCCACTAGTCTGTCACGTTGGCCAGCCGGATGCATTTGGGAAACTCATAAGCCTGGACTGGAAGATGCAAGCCACTTTCTACACTCTGCTGCCTCAAGTTCAGGAGACAGTAAATAGCTACAGGTAATCCTCATTTAACAACCACAATAGGGACCAGAAAAATGGTGGTTAAGCAGTGTGGTTGTTAAGTGAGTCACCATGTGACCAGACCCAATTGTATGATGGTTGTTAAATGAATCCAGCTTCCCCAATGGAAATCACGATCACATGACCGCAGGACACTGCAACTGGTCATAAATGCGAGCTGGCTGCCAAGTGCCCGAATTGTGATCACGTGACTGCAGGGGTGGTGCGACATTTTGCGACAGTCATAAGTGTGAGTACAGGTCATAAAGCACTTTTTCCAAGGCTGTCGTAACTTTGGACTGTTGTTAAATGAATGGTCATTAAACGAGGACTACTTGTATCAATATTAGTAGCCATTGACAGTTTTGATCCTACATAGATATGTCCAATGTGGATTGGGTGGCATATACATTTAAGATATAAAGAAAACCACCCAGATTGGCTGCTAGTTCCATATTTTAACTATATGGTTGGGGGGGGGGGGGCGCAGGGGAGAACTGCTTCTATCATACACTTTGTTTTTTATTGCTTCTATTAGTCCTGAATTTCTCTGCATAGCAATAAAATGAGTAATGATATTGTCATGGGTAGACTTTGGAGCAGTTGGCCATGGCCCAAAATACTAGAGTAGGTTTGCCACATTTTGAAATAATTAAAGTCCCATAAGACCAACAGCTGCATTCATCCAACATGATAGTTAAAATGTGGTTTTAGGGTTTGGGTTGAGCATGGTATGTGAACTTCAGCCAGTCTGGTTAAGCCAAGATCAGAAGCCACAAATTAGTGAATGCAGCCTGGAATCTAGCATTACTTAACTCCACTACTGGGATTCATAATTCTCTCCACAGGAAGGTGGGATTTCAAACTTTTAAGAGGTGCTCGACCTGGAGATGGCATGCCTGGGCCTCCTCTTTAAAATCCACAGCAGTACAATAAAATCCACGCAGCTGTAAAATTAGTCTGGAAAACCTGACTTGCTGCGACAAGGAGCATGATTCCCCTTCTCTTTCCCCGCCATCAGCCTGGCACAATCTGGTCCCTGCGTTTCTCTCGATATATGTTTGTTTTGCACTTGAAATCCACCTCGCTTGGAAGCAGGGGCTTTTACCTTGCCAGTGGCCCATTAGGTCAGGGAAAGGGAACATCTTGACATGTTTGCTTCTTTGCTCCATCCTGCAGCTCAGCATAACCTTTAGAAGGATTTGCAAACAAACTCCATCAGCCTAAACAACACACACACACACACACACACACACACACACACACACACACACACACCCTCCACAGCAGAATAAACGCTGGACATGTGGCTAATGAAGGACAAAGGAGAGATCCAACAACCTTTCTTTAAAATCTGTGCAAGCCGAAGCCTGATATATGCTGGCTGAATTCTCATATTGAAGCAAGTCATAATGTGGTTGATAAGCCATGGTTGAGCAAGCTGTGAGATCCAGCCGGTGGTGGTTTCTTCAATAAACCATGGCTGAACAAATCATGGCTTAGCACAAGAATGAAAGACTTGATTTTGGGGTCAGAGGAGGGATCTCAGGAGTTGGGGAAATAATACAAAATGTGTGGACCAGGATTTTCAGGGAGGATTCCATTTTGGGCTGGAAGGCAAAGGTTCTTTGTTGTTTAAACCAGCTTAGTACAGTGATGGGAAATGTTTTGTTGCCACATGTGGTGACTTTTGCAGGGCCTAGGTCCTTAGTGGGTGCAGGACAGCTAGGATTGCTTCATGCAAGTGGGCAAAGCTATTTCTTACACATTTATTTAACGGATTACTCCTATTTTAGGCTTACGCTACCGCTTGTGTGTGTTTTCTGCCTCAAATTGATGGGAAACCAAAGTTTGGTAATATAATTGTAGGTCAGAGCTTTCCAAACTTTTCATGTTGGTGACACACTTTTTAGACATGGATCATTTCACAACACAC
Organism: Charina bottae; assembly: GCA_023362775.1. Classification (NCBI taxonomy): domain Eukaryota; kingdom Metazoa; phylum Chordata; class Lepidosauria; order Squamata; family Charinaidae; genus Charina; species Charina bottae. Next base: position 11,368,678 of record JALMGJ010000010.1, read on the forward strand.
TCTCACAGGAGGGCATCATTTTGCAACACACTCTTACAGCAGGGCACAAGGCAGGCACTAAGACCTGCACGGAATCACAGCAGGTTTGGAGGCAGCCAGGCACAAGGCAGGCACTAGGACTTACATGGAATCCTGGCAGGGCTCGGAGGCAGCAGCAGCCGCCGCAACACACCCAGACACTGCAGCGGACACACTAACGTGTCCCGACACACAGTTTGGAAAGCTCTGTTCTAGGTATTCCAGGAGGCACAGATAGTATCTGGGGATCACAGCTTGCGCCCCCCAGACTTAGCAGTGAGTGTGGATGTAGCCCTTCTCAGTTGTCAAGCCCTTCGGAGTAGGCAAATTCAGGAAACAGGAACCACTTGTATTTCTGAAATGTTCTTTAGTGCTAATAGGGTAATTTAACAGAATCTTGAAAGCCTGCCAAAGTAGTTCTCCAGATCAACTTATACCTAGCATAATGATGGTGGAATGACTCTGAGTCTCTTTCTCACAGGAAGCTTTTCTATAATAGCCTATTCCCTCCTCTGCTTTCCCAGGATGTAGAGAGTATAGAGCGGTGTTTCTCAACCTTGGCAATTTTAAGATATGTGGACTTCAACTCCCAGAATTCTGGGAGTTGAAGTTCATATATCTTAAAATTGCCAAGGTTGAGAAACACTGGTATAGAGGATGGCCTTGACGGACAGAGGAAGAGCCATTACCAATGATCAGATAAAGGTGGCTTGGGCTCATACCAAGAAAGATTTACAAAGATGCCTCAGACAGCCATCCCCCACTTCACATGAAGATAAAAGAGGGAGGAGGGGAAGCACATTCAGACTTGCAAGATTCTGTTACTATAGCTGTTCTAATAAAAGTAGCTTTAGACCCACCTGGTGTCTGTTTCTTAGTCTGGTCTTCCTTACAGGGCTGACACAGGATCTGTTAGACATTCCATCACACCAGAAGAATGCAACCATGGGAAGATAAAACTTGGCAGCAGTGCTGTCCGGAGAAATCTCCATAGACAAATCTCTATTTTTTTTTAATAGGTGGAGAGCATCCTACAGCCAGTGTGATGCCCTCCCAGGAATAATGGATTGTATAGTAAACTTTAAGTCTGCCACCAACATCCTCCAATGTTTTAACTCCTTTGCAATGTTGCTAAAATTGTGCTTTTCTTGTTCTTCCCCATGCCAACTTCTCTGAACAGCTGCACCTGATTGGTCAAGTTGGCTTTGGAAGAAGAAAAGAAAACCTATGCAACCGATCATGAAATAAAACTAGGGAGGAGAAATGAAAAAGGATATAATGTTAATTGTGAGAGCCACTTTGGTGTAGTGGTTAAAGGCATCAGGCTAGAAACCAGGAGACTGTGAGTTCTAGTCCTGCCTTAGGCACAAAGCCAGCTGGGTGACCTTGGGTCAGTCACACACTCTCAGCCCTAGGAAGGAGGCAATGGCAAACCACTTCTGAAAAACCTTGCCAAGAAAACTGTAGGGACTTGTCCAGGCAGTCGCCAAGAATCGGACACGATTGAATGGATTAAAAAAAAATGTTAATTAGCATAAGCCACATAACTTATAATTAACTACAGTTATCAGGTTAATTAGCACTAACTTCCATCACCAACCAAACCTCCTGACTTCAAAACTTACATAGACTCCAAACACTGCAAGGCAACTCACATTTACAATTACACATCAAAGTTCAAACACATCATTAAAGAGGGGGGTTACTTTTCCAACAGAGAGGAAAAAAATTGCTAATGTGTAAGTATAGTCAAGTATAGAAACAATTTAAGTAAAAATAGAATTTATAATTTAAATAGAATTTCCTTGCCTTGCTAAGTCATGCAGAAAGCCTATTTGCTTTTAGCAGCAGCTGGCTGGGCATGTAAATAGGCTGGAAAGTGAATAGTAACTCCTCCCACCCCATCCCCAGTTCTACAGTATCCCTTCTCTGCATGTGGGGAGGGCTGTGGCTTTGCCCTGATTAGCAACAAGGGAATGGAATTATTCCACCCTTTTCCCTTGTGCAGCCTTCCTGAGCTACAGTAAATCCTTCTAGAATTGTGGAGTCCTTGGTGCTCTCTGAGCTTGGTTGTTTGCTTGCAGATGTTTCGTTACCCGGCTAGGTAACATCTTCAGTGCTAGAAGGGAGTGGGGTTTGCTCTCTGGGCAAGCTACTGTATATAAACAGAGAGCAAACCCCACTCCCTTCTAGCACTGAAGATGTTACCTAGTCAGGTAACGAAACATCTGCAAGCAAACAACCAAGCTCAGAGAGCACCAAGGACTCCACAGTTCAACCCTGAGCTACATATATTCTCTTCTATTGGCTTTCTAGAATTATTAGTAGCTCTGCAAGGCCAATATCATGTCACTGGATTATGTGCCATCGAGTTGGTGTCGACTCTTAGCGACCACATAGATTTTCTCCATGATGATCTGTCCTTAACTTGATCTTTCAGGTCTTCCAACAGTGCACCCATCACCACTGTAACTGAGTCCATCCACTTGCTGCTGGTCATCCTCTTCTTCTCTTTCCTTCCACCTTTCCTAGCATTAGAGCCTTCTCAAGAGAGCTGGGTCTTCATGTCATTGGTGCATGCAAAACATCCTGTTCCAGCCTAGTGTCCTGCCTTCCTCCTGGACCATGCTGATCCCATTCCATGGATGGCCCCAAGTCTTTTCAAAAGTAAACTCTTCAAAACAGGAATCAATTTGAGGTGTTTCAGACATGGTTTGGCCCATACCTTGACCATTTCTACTCCTTGTGTTGCATTTTAGATTGTAAGCTACTCCTGGCAGAGACCTAATCCTCTCATCAGTGCTCTGCCAAGCACTCTGCAGCACTGACAGCATGATATGGATGATGATGATGATAATAATATCATTCAGCCTCTCAGAGCCCCATTCAATTGCTTTCTTAATCCCCTCCAACCATTTCCCCAAAGCTGGTAGAGCTATAACCCTTAGCTTCTCCACATTCCTCAAATACAATTTGACAGGGCAAAGAAAGTCAAGGGCCCACCAGTTGTTGTTTTTGTACTTTTCCATCCTTCTCCACTCCTTGAAAGACACCCTAGCTTTAATTGGCACTCTTGGGAGCTGCTGGGGGCTTTTGTTATCGAACTCCCTAAAAGCATCCAAGAGATTGGAGGAGTTCAGTAATGGACTACCACACTTATTTCATTCTCAGAAACCTTGAAGGGGAGGGCAACTCCCTCGCCCAGGGCAGATTTTGCTAGTGGGCATTGTGCATTCATATGGTCTATAATGTACTGATGGATGCAGCTCTGCCTCAAGTTTTCCTTCCCTTTACCCCGGACTTGCTGAATGCCTAAATCTGTACACTGGCGAAAAGCTCTAGCAGAGGTCAGCAACTGTTGGCCTCTTTCCCAAACTTGGCCCCGTGAAGGGCAACAACTTATTCCCTGCTGCCCCAAGTTAGTAGATGTAATGGTACATGGGAATGACCTTGGGAGACAGGAGGAAGAGCCACAGACTAGACAACAGTCAGACAAGTGGCAGCTGAGTCCGCAGAAGGAATGGCAAACATCTCAGAAGGGACCCTCCCTAGTTTCTTGGGCTGTAAAGGTGAGGGGGGAGAGATGTACTTTCAGACTTGCAAGATTCTGTTAATTTTTTTTTTCATCCGTTCAATCATGTCCGATTCTTAGAGACTGCCTGGACAAGTCCCTGCAGTTTTCTTGGTAAGGTTTTTCAGAAGTGGTTTGCCATGGCCTCCTTCTAGGGCTGAGAGAGAGGGACTGGCCATCCGGCTTTCTGCCTAAGGCAGGACTAGAACTCATGGTCTCCCGGTTTCTAGCCTGGTGCCTTAACCACTACACCAAACTGGTTCTCGTTCTGTTAAGGTAACCTTACCATAAAGTGACAGCTAGTACTTCTGGGTGTGCTTCTTGTCTGGACTACCTCACAAGGCTGACAATAATCTATCTGGCATATATTGGAGCTTAGAGCTTCCCCTATCCACCAAATAAGTGATTTGTTCCCCACCCTGAAAACAAGAACACAAAAAGAACTTGCAGTTAGCCAAAAAATTCAGGGGGGAGGCACCCCCCAAATGTGATTAAACGTATCTGGTAGTTTTAAGAACTAAATGGTATTGAATTGGGGGAAGGGAGAGAGAGTAAATCTAAGGGTTAAGTTCTGGTTAGCTCACCCACTAGGTCAGATCAAAGGTTGCCTTAAAAAGTTGCATCCTTTTTCTCACTCCATCCAATGCAGATGCCTCCAATAATTCTACAAATGGAAGATGAAGGCAATCTCCCTCCCAGTTTCTTTTTCCCACCAGCAACTGATATTCAGCAGGACAGTGTCTCTGTACCCACCCCAAGAATGAAAACAAAAAAACAGAATTTGGGACTAAAGTCTTAAAGATGCACAACATGCTCTTTGTCACCAGCTTGCAAATGTAACTTCTAGATTCTGTTCCTTCAATCCCAGGGCTGTTGATTCTTTCTTCCAGCACATTTAACAGCAGTGTCATTTCCCCGAACTAGCTAGCCCCATCGCCATATTCTCACAACGTGCAAGTCTAAAATGGGATCGGCTAGTTTGTGACTCAGGGTGTTCTACAGACCCGAGCAATTGAATTAGTTCAGCAAACCGTAGTTACCATGTCCTGCAAACACAATCAGTCAAGCATTTCACAAAGGATTAAACATATTGCCACCTGCTAACGTTTGCTGATCAAACCGTGGTTGAAAAACAGGAGAATGGAAAAATACAATAAAATTTAGTAACTGGGCCTGTTGCTTGTTACAGACCTTGGCTGAAAGTCTGAGACCTTGCAACTTAAAGGAATCAGCCTTACTCGTGAAGTAGAAACTGGAAAACACCAGTGTTTTGCTTCCTCAAATGTTCATGGTTTGGCTCTAAGGTTTTTTTTTTATCCCGCCTTTATTATTTTTATAAATAACTCAAGATGGGGAACATACCTAATACTCCTTCCTCCTCCTATTTTCCCCACGACAAGAACCCTGTGAGGTGAGTTGGGCTGAGAGAGAGTGACTGGCCCAAAGTCACCCAGCCAGCTTTCATGCCTCAGGCAGGACTAGAACTCTCAGTCTCCTGGTTTCTAGCCTGGTCCCTTAACCACATTGCAGGCCCCTGTAGTGGCAGGTCTCTGAGTAAAGAGAAGATGACTGCAATTTTTCCTTCCCACTGCCCAAAAGCAACCAACTTGCCTGAGCAATTGTTGGAAATGGCTCCTTTGCCACTCTTCGTAGAACTGGGACCTCCATTTGCTCCAGTGTGCTTTTGAGAAGATGCCCATCGATTGACAGGCTTGTCAACCCTCAGATCCAAGGAAGCAGTTGGTGGGGATCAACGGAAACAAAAATTAACTTGTAAGGTGAACTTCTGAGCCAGGCTGTGTTATTCTTCACCATTAAACAAATGAAGCCTCTGCCTCATCTCCAGGACATGTATCGCAAAACAGATCACCGCTTTGGATAATTTGGAGAGACCCCATTTGGAATAGGGGCAAGAGGTAGGCAGATGTTCGCCATTCCTCTCCAGAGTAGAAATCATTTTGGCCAAGGTACAGATAAGCCCCTCTTCCATGTTTTTCATTGAAGCACCTGATCTCATTAACCTCCCAAGCCATTCTTTAGACCAGGGCTTTCCAAACTGTGTGTCGTGACACATTACTGTGTCGCCTGGGGGCCTCAAGTGTGTCGTGCGACAACCCGGAAGCTGGCGGCGCTTCCAGGATTTTGCAGGCCGCTGCAGCAACCTGGAAGTGCCGCCACCGGCACTTCTGGGTTGTCGCACGCCGGCTGTTAGTGTATCACCAACGGCAAGAGTTTGGAAAGCCCTGCTTTAGACTTTCCTCATTTAAATGTTTTCCAATTAACTTGGATTGCAGTGTGCTTGGAAATTCATACATTTTTGCCATCTACAGTACATCTTTGATTAGCTTCCTATTCACCAAGCATCATAAGAAGCAAAATCCTTCTCTTAAATTTGGCAGAGGGATGGGGTGGAGGGCTCTATTATGTAACACCTCAGAACCAAGAAATCAATTATTTGGTGATCTAATTGCTCTTGCCTGGAGATCTTGAAGGTTAGTTAATTCAGTGGTGCACAATCTGAAATCCTGTGGGTGGATGCACTCCATTCAAAATAGTGTATGGCTCCAGCCCTTGGACCCCGCCAAAAGTTGCCACTGGGTTGTATTTTTTATGTGATAAAAGAGGAAAACTACTGGATATGTGGGAAGTAATTGTATTAGCTGCATTTAGTTTAGTTTAATTTAAATATAAATCAATTTGCTCTGGCCTCACCTAGAATTTGGAGAGCAACTCCTGCCTATCATTCAAGAGCTAAATGTGGCCCTTAGCTTCAAAACAGTTGCGCACCTTTGGATTAAGTAAAGGAAAAGTGAACTTTCTTTTACTTGGAGTAGATCATGCTTTGTCACAAGCCCATATCAAGCACAAGTTTGCCTTTCAGTAAGAGGTCTTGCAGCACTGTTCAGGCATGGTATGGGACTTCAGAATAGCCTTGTTCAAATGAAACCTATACTCCGATAAACCACTTTTCATTAATTGTAACAAATAATGTAGTTGCATATAATTAGACCTGTATTTGAAAGGTATGGCCATAGTTTTTCTGTAAGAGGGTTGAAAGAAAGGCCTGAGTGTAGTCTATGCAGTTCTAAGCTTCGCTATGGCCATGTTCACACCCCTTGCTTAGCCAGATCAGGTAGAGGTACCTGGCAGCTGTATTCACACATGCTAAACTTAGTTAATCTTGGTTAGATTGTTAATGTATGTTTCAATATGTTTGGTAGACCCAATCCAGTTGGTTAGTTTATAATGGAATATAACGGGCAAACCCAAGAAATGGATTAGATCAACAACTAGGTTAAACATGTTTTGTGAACACTGTGTTGATATGTACAAGAAACTTGCCTTTTTGCAAACAGAGTAGACAAGTAACCTTTTTTTTTTTTGCTTCGCAGTTACCAGCATCACCAACACCTCACTTCTGTCGTCTGGACAGTGAATCTGGCAGGGCTTTCTCTTCCAGTTGCCATGGATACTGCAGTTGTCAAGAGCTCCATGCCAGCATAGGCATGAGCAAAGAAACCACAGCCTTCCTTGATCCTCTCCCAGAGCACTTTCTAAGAGCAACATGGATGTAATCTCTGAGTTGCCATCTTTTAAGTGTTCAGTGAGCATCTAAGAGCCACTAAATGGGCAGCACATCTGTTGTTCCGACAGGCCCCCGCCATGTTTGCCTCTTCTGAATTGATGTTCTGAGTCAATCTGAGGATGGGAGTTTCTGCAGGTGCCCAAGCCATCTTGACTCAGTTCCAGGCAGGGGCCATTCTTCATCTTGTGCCAGCTTAATTCACTTCTGCCACTGGTGTTCGAAAAGTCAAGTAGAGATTTAAATGGATGATCGCTAGTACGCCCAGCGAGATCATGTCTAAATGTTCCTTGCTACCGAGTGGGAGACCTGGTGTCAGAATTCTCTCCAGGGGTGAGTAGACCTTCATAGCTCTCTAGACAGGACTTGACTAGTCTTGGCAGAAGACTCTCAGACACGACTTGGCTAGATTAGAAACTTTATTGCTGACAAGAATAAAACCTCCAACACAACAGTTAATTACCCATAGCAGAGGAATTCAGAGCTTATATAATTATGCTTCTTTTGGCTTTGTCTTCCTGCCTTTCCAAACTAACAGACACTTAGCCTTGATGGCCTTGGAAGGCAGCTGGAATATGTTTTCATAAAGGGTCTATCTTAGGAATTGCTGGTTCCAGACTCCCCAGTTTCAGCCCTTCCACCTACAAAAGCCCTTAATGTAAGCAGGTCCGTTGCTTGGTTACTGCAGACTCAAGAGGCAAATTGCAAATCTGAATGAACTATTCCAAACCCTATCAGCAGCAAGTTTTAGAACCTGTTTACATTACCTATTGTGTTTCTTCTCAATGGGATCTTTCCATCTAGGATAATGGGATGTAGTAAACCCACTGTTCCCAAGGTGGTGTTCCTCCTCCACATCACTGCCCCTTGCAAATTCAAAATCAATAGACACAGCAGTTAAGCCACAGAATTCACTGTCAACAAATGCAATTATGGCCAATTTTCAATGAGGATTTGACAGGCTTATGGAGGAGGAGGCTATCAATGGCTACCAGACTTGAAGGCTGTATGCTATACCCTTGATCATAGGGTGGTAGTGGGAGGAGAATGGAAAAGGGCTGCCCATTCTTCTCCAAGGTTGTAAGCCTTCTGACTGCACTCAGCTGACCATAGTGAACAATTCATTAGACTAGGCTAAAATGGATTTGGGTAGTTTGTGGTTCAGCACGTTGTAGGAATCCAGACATTATATTTTGTGTGAAACAGGCCATCATGTTAAACTACAAAATGATTTGTTTGATCTTCATGTTATGGGAACACAACAAATGCATTCTGTTAACCATGGATTATTGTGTTGTGCAAACACAGTGTGTTACAAGACACCAGCCTAGCTAGGCTGACCATACGTCCTGTTTTGAACAGGACAGTCCCGTTTTTTTAGCATTTTTCAACCATCCCATCGTTTTGATAAAAATCTCAATTTTGTCCCGTTTTTTAAACTGGGCGGGAATGGCGTGGAAGGAGGATCTGAGCCGGAGCTGCCGATTGGAGGCAGCCCAGAAGAGGAAGCCCTCCCGCCTATCAGCGCGCAGCAAAGGAGGGTGGGGTTTGCACGTGGGAGCCAATCGTGCGGACCAGGGGGTAGGGTTTGCAGGCGGGAGCCAATTGCGTGGACCGGGGGCAGGGACCCGTCTTTTTCATGAATACAGAATATTACATAAGACCCCGTCCCATTTTGCCATCCCAATGTCCCGTTTTTGTCTCAAGGAAATATGGTCAGCCTACAGCCTAGATGAAACCTTGGACTCATCCAGCCAGATTCTTCTTGTTTAGTTAGCACTCTTTATTCAACTCTGAAAGCCATTGTTTCACTGAACAGAAAGGCAAAATTTTTCAAATAGATAATGCTTTACACAGAGATGATTACAGGAAATGGTAACAAATGGGAAGGACTTAGAATCCTTAAAAGTATTACAAAAGGCTATCATGGAACTAGTAATTAAGAGCTAAATCTGAAGTACTTTATTTGTTGGAGGAGACTCCCGTTTCCTTCATCCCATATTCATTTTGTATACAAAAAGATTAGATGCAGGAGTAAGGAAACTTGGCTATCCCCATCTTAGTTCAGCCACTAATATGCTGATTGCTCACAAAGGTGAAAGTGAAGAGGAGACAGATAAAGTGATTAAAAAAATAGAATTATGATTTATTTTTCTTATCACAAATGGATATCACATTTATACTGTAGTCTGGAGGGAGGAAAAGATGAAGTGTAAATATTTGCCTTTCTGCCAAGTCCTCCTTTCATTTTTCTAAAAACAAAGAGGATATTAAGATGAGGAGAGAAAATAAAGAACGGAAATGCTGCAAAGAATACCGCTTGGAGGCTTTATCATACAACCCTTTATCAATAATCCCCCAATGCACTTAATACTTTGCATTTACATCGCTGTTTAAATCACAAGGTCAGCAGGCACTATGAGCTGCCATCTTCAGAACTCTTCATCCATGTCTCCCTCTTTTGATTCTAGTGGGACAGCAGTAGAACAAATCCAAAACATCATGTTGTTGCCTACAAGGCTAACAAAGCCCCTCTCTAAAAAAAAAAAACCCTGAGAGACCTCAAAGGACAGCCTTCCCCGAGTTTTTATGACAAACATGTGGTGCTGGAAGGTCTGAACAAATATTTGGTAGCAGTTTTGATCAGGAAACCTGCACGTGGAAGCAAGATATAAACAACTCTTTCCTAGCAATACCACTCTAAAATTGAAGCCAATTCAAGGATATTTTAAAGAGAAATCTCCCAGAAAATCGATCTATTTAGGGGACCATAAGCACCAGTCTTGAAGAGCTGATTTTGCTTACCCAGAACCTTTTCCAAAAGGAAGTCAGGTGAAACACTGAAAAGCAGTATGATGTTCCCAGTAGGGGTACCTTAATGTACTGGTTCCTAAGGAACCATCTTTGCTCACCCTGTATCTTCTCAAAGAGAATGTACATGGTCAGGAAAATTCCTCCTTTGTGCTTTCTGGTGAGAAAGGGATGAGGCTTTAGGAAAAAGCCAAGCCAGATGATGCAACCTAGAAAACTGGAATTGGTCCATGGACCAGAGATTCCACATCCTGATTTAGAACTGTTATGGTAGGACCTTAATGCAACTAGGGAAGAAGGGGCAGACTTGATCATTTGCACAGGGTTCTTTGGGATCAGTATTTTATCTATTAAATTTAGGGGGTTGCACAGCTTTATCTTGAAATACACACACAGACACATATATCAACTTAGCTTGGAACTGACAATACATTTGGGAAAGTATGTTTAAAGAAAAGTATTCAGATCAGGAAACAAGTGCTATTGCCCGCCTACTGCAACTCCAAACACTGGTCACTATTGCCAACATTCTCAGGTCTCCGTCATGGGGAATGGATGGCTCTGAAAGCATTGCCTGTATTTAGGCTTCCTACCTTCGTGCTTATTCAGAATGTCTGAAATTAACTTCTGTATCTGTTCAGCCACCTCAAATCCAGCAGTGCTAAAGGCAGAGAGAAAAGCAAAACTGAGAAGTTCACAGCCATAATTCATGGTGATGGTCATCTGATTAGACAGCTTCAAAAAGGAATTATGTTTATGGAGGATAAGTGTATAATTAACTACTAATCATGGTCTCCCTATAGTATCCCCAGCATCAGAGAAAGCATGGCCCAGATATCAGTTGCTGGGGGACACAAACTACGTTGCCTTTCTATCCTGCTGGTGAACTTCCCAAAAGTGTTTGGTTGGCCACTGTGGGAACAGAATGCCAAGCAAGATAAACTTTCAAACTCATTCAAGAAGGCTCTTCTATAACTCAACTTCTTGGAATCATACCATTCCTCCTAACTGCTTTTATGTCTTTTTACTCAGATCGACAGTAAAAAAATAAATAAATTGCACTGAGTCAACCATTGAAGGATAAACACATTGATCTAAGCTATCATTTGTCTCGTTAGATTTTGGGTTTACATCTTACATGAACTCAGCCATTATCTTTTGTAAAACTGTGATTTATGGGTTGGTATACAGCTGACTGGGATTTGGCCATTATTTAGCAAACCATAGTCTAGTCCAATTTGTAAACCCAATGTATTTATATGGATTCCCTTTTAGCACTTTTTTTTTACTGCTGCCTTGTGTGTCGAATTAAATAAAGGCAATTATGTCTTATTTAACAAAACATGAACCTCAGGAGGTGGCACCTCACCAACCATGACTGATTTTGAAAAAGCCAATCAAGATCAAAAACTGATTAGGACTTAGAGATCACCAGGAAATTCCAGGGCTGTTGTCTGAACTTGGAATTGAAAAAAAAAATTCCTGGAAGAAGATAATAGCAAACTACTTTTGTACTGTTGCTAAGGAAATAACACAAGCATATTCATGTAGTCCCTAGGAATCAAGCTGAAGTCAAAGGAATCTTTATCTTTACAACAATCTATGGATAAGCGTAGCATGTATGTCCAAACGCATCCAACCAAACATCTGTTTTGACTTGCCTAACCCAGTGACTCAGCTCACAAGGACATTTCAAAACCGGGAGCTTAATATTTGTGAACAAATGTTGGGGTGGGTGCTCTACAGATGATCTCATGGGAACTCTTCTAGTCCTCATAAGAGCCAAAAGCTACTGAAGTCCTCCCTGCATGCCCATACAACTTTGCTGTTTCCTTTCAAACGCAGCAAGAGAAAAAAAGGGCACCCAAAGAGGAAGCAACACTCTACCTTTTTGTTACTTTTATTTCCCTGAACTTCTGGCTCACATACAAAAGCCTAGAATTTGGAGCACATGAAAATGGCCTCACAGATGTAATTTTTGAAAATCTTGCTTCCTGTTGGGAATTGCCAGGAGAGTAGGATTGGCACCAAATTTAAGGAAAGGTTAAGGTTAGATGAGTATCTAAAACATGCCCATCCTTCAACCTGGTTGCAAGTTGATTGAAGGCAGGGAAGAGGGCTGTGGTAACCAAGGAGTTCCAAGGCTAGGCTACACCTGTGCTGTAGTCTCCAATGGCAAACACAAGTTAACAATTTCCTCAGTTAACGCCTGTATGAGTCAAGCAGGCACATAAGGCAACTGTACCATGTTGCAGGACACTTATTGGAATGATCAGTCATTAGCCAAACAAAACCCTGCCACTCCACATAGGCCATCCTGGACCCGTGCCACCTGGAAGATGGGCAGACTAAATTGGCAGTATGGTTTTCTAGAACGTAAATTGGGCAGCAAACTCTTTCACGGGTTCTCTCTCTCTCCAAGAGAGATATGAGGGGATTAAAGGCTAAGGTTCCTCCAAACTGTCTAGATAAGAGCGTTTTGTCCAATTATCTCTCCTGCCCCATAGAAAAAGCAGGCACTGATACATCTATCTCCAACTAAGGAACCAACCAACCTTCTTGAAATAGTGACTGGAGAACTTTTATCCCTCTATTACAAGTTAGAGAAACATAATAAATGCCTTGCTTGTTGCTTATTCAGCTGAAGCCCCCCACCCTCCCTCCCCACTAAATAGCAGTAGTAGTAGTAGTAGTAGTAGTAATAGTAGTAGTAGTAGATGTAGTAATAAGTCAAGTATTAGAGCAGAGAGCTTTACAAAATAATCTGTTTGGTTTGTGCTGAATGACAGAATGGCTGACACCTGAGAAAAAGAAATTGGAGACGTCTGACAGTTATGGATTCCTCAGCACCAGCATTCTTGTGAGAGTCAAACATCGCAGGACTGAATTAACATCCCTCCAAAGAAGCTTAGTGTTTTGGTTTCTTTCAGCCTGACTTTGGCTTTGGGGTATCAAAATGTCTCTATTCAGTGCCTACAGCAGAGCAAACCTACGTGCAGCTGTGCCTCATGTGGAAGTTTACAACATATTCGGCGTTAGTCCGCTGCACAGAGATAGCAAAGGGTTCAAAAGGGTGAAAGGTAAATGCCACTAGGCGCCGGACAGTGTGATTGATGGGTCGACCCAGAAGTCCTGCCTGGATTTCAAACTTCAGCAGACCAGAATCTCGGGCGTAAAATCTGTGAGTGGGAGAAAAGAGAGAGAGGGAAAAAAGATGCTGGATGGCCAGTCTTCAGGCACACAGAACTAAATAAGCATCAATCTCTTGTAATTCAGTAAGCAGAGAAAGACACCCTGCTATTTTGACCAAGGTAGAGATAAAACAGGGAACAAGGCAAGACCATCAGAACACTTCTATTAAAAAAAGTTTCAATAAAAGGAAAGCTTGCCTTTCAGCAAATGAGTGGTGAAGGGATTTAAGTACGTTATTATTAATTATCATTAAGATCCTGCCTTTCCTACAGCAGCTCAAGGCAGGGTATTTAAAACTCCCTCCTCCAATTTTAGGCTGGACTGTGAGGGATGTTGGGCTAAGAAGCAAATTAAAGTCAAGTGAAGCAGAGAACTTGAGTGCCAAAGAAACTGTCCACTGCCTAGCTCAGCCCTACACAAACCAAGTCTGCACTTGGAAGCTGTCAAATTTTTCTGGAATGCCTTGGATTCCAACAGCAGATATTCAGCTAGTCCCTTGCAGGAGATAGTGTTATGAGAAGGATTCCATGAGGAAATAGGTATTTAAAAATACTGTTTCAACAAAGTGAGATAAAAGAGCTAGACTGACCCTGAGTTATTAAATGTTATATCAACATAATCTTACATCAATGTACAGCTTGCCAACTCTTAAGGATCTTGCAGTGTTGGGATCATGGATTCCAACAGCAGATATTCCGCTAGTCCCTATTTTGACCAAGGTAGAGATAAAACAGGGAAGGAGGCAAGGCCATCAGAACACTTCTGTTAAAAAAAGTTTCAATAAAAGGAAAGCTTGCCGGGAGGGGGGGGGGTTGCTTCTCCCTTCTTTTTTGCAGGTTAATGCTCTCACAGCTTCCTGCTCTCTGCTCAAACCTTATCACGCAGATTCCACATCTCCCCTTCCCTCAAAATATACACACAATTCAGCCGCAAACAGAGTGGGAAAGAGGATGCTCTTAGGATAAGTAGATACCTCCAGGTTTCATAATGTAGCCTGTTGAATTCTTCACGTTCTTTCTAAACAGTAATTATTTATATTCTCCTCCTAAAAGCCCCGGCTAGCCTGATAATTAAGAGACAAAAGCCAGGGAGAAGAGCAACAGTCTGGGTATCCTGACTTTCTAAATGGCTGCCTTCTCTCCAGGAAGATGAGCTGGTAGGCGAATGGGGAAAGGGGAAGGGAAGCAAACTTCGTTCTCTGAGTTTGTGCCTCACATTCTAATTCAGGGCAATTTGCCATACTTAAGAAAAGTGCCCTGTAATCTCCAAGATAGGCTCTGTCTCGTATTTTCAAATCTATTTTTTGAAAAGTGCTCTGCAATCAGAGGCCATTTTCACTGCCTTGCACGCCGCAGAGAAATTAAGACACTGAAATGCAAGATGCGTGCCAATAAGAACAGTAATGGAGAGCACTTCTCTCCAGGGGCCAATTGTTATAAAAATGGAAAGCTTACCTGCCACACTGTTTGGCTTCTAAAACGCTCCTCCCCCAAGGTTTCCTATGACATTTTTCAGTCTGCCTCAGTCTTGGCCCTTCAACTATCAACAGCAGGCATTCTTGCTCATCCTAATGGTCCAGACTAGAGGGCAGCTGAGAAGTCTCCTGGCAGTGGGTCAAGGTGGGTGGAGAGGGGTGACAAAAGACCTGCCATCTTCCATCTAACCCAGCATGAAATGTGGCATTTTCGCAGCTGGTGGGTTGTGTAAGAGGGAGGAAGAACTCAAAAGTAAGCCAAGCGTGGCACAAAGGAGGAAGCTCAGTATTCGCGGGGGTGGAGATCTGTGCTGGAACTCGGGCATACCAATAAGGAAAAGCCCAAAACAGCCAACCAACTCATCACAATAGTTGGGTGCCACAAGGGAGCCCACTTGAGGTTGATGTTTGTCATTTGACCAGTTATAAGGAGCAGACAGGAACTGGGAACTAGAAGATGGGAAAACAACAGCCGCTGCTGTTAAAAGCAGATCAGAAGTGAAGACTTTCTGTCCCTCTAGATGCTACTGAGCAACAAAGCCCAGCACCTGTAGCCAGAACAGCAGTGGGGAGAGATGTTAAGGACTGCAGTTCAGCAGCAGGAGTTCCTCACCCAGGAATTAGGCCATCTGGGCCAGAGGGGTCCATGACCTCACATCCCCCGCCAATATCTTTGTTGCTCAATGGTAGAGCACACACTTCACAGCTCCAATAATTATCTTCTCCAGCAACTGCAGACCTATCCCAATCTGCATCCATTGTTTCAGGCTAAATGGACCAGAGATCCATCCCCATGAAAGGAAGACCATGTATTCATAATACATGTAGAAAGGGAGAAAAATCCTCACATCAATAGTCCTAATTCAGATGTATCTACCCAATCCAGAAGTTTCCTTACAGATTTCAAAGATGTGAACATGATGTTGAACTATATTCCAAAAACCTATCAAAGCACAAAGAACTTTGGTTTTACAGTATATTCTGTGGGCAGCAGGTAAGAAGTCTGTTTTAGTCCGATGGAATGACTCTAGAGCAGTGTTTCTCAACCTTGGCAGCTTTAAGATGTGTGGACTTGAACTCCCAGAATTCCTCAGCCAGCATGCTGGCTGGGTAATTCTGGGAGTTCATGTCCATGCATCTTAAAGTTGCCAAGGCTAAGAAACACTGCTCTAGTGTATCTGACTTAAAATCCTGCATGGAAGACATGTACAACTTACTTACTGTATATATGAACTGATTTTCTGCCAGTGCTATGGGAAACCTAATCAATGGGATTCTGTGTAGTCAAGGTTTAATTTGTTGTTTAAGACTTGAGTATTGTCATATATTTAATTGTTAATCATTTGTTAATAAGTATTAACTTTATTTTTTTTAAAAAAAAATCAATGTATTTTAATTTTCTTTTTTCCGTTTTCCTATCTTTCACTTATTTTTTTGTTTTCTGTTTTATCATTATTGTTTATTACTGTGCTTGGTTATTGCATTTCTTTTTTCCTCTGTTATAGTTGAAAAAGCAATAAGGTATTTAACAAATAGCATAGGTGGGAAGCTGTGGCCTTCCAGATGTTGCTGGACTACAACTACCAGCATCCCTTACAATTGACCATGCTATCTGAGATTGCTTGGAATCAGATTTCAGCAAAATCTTGAGGGCCAAAAGTGTCTACTCCTATACTATAGGATAACCACAGCTGTTCCAAACTGCTCTGGTCTAGCAAGGCTCAAAAGCCTGAGGACTCACCACCCTCAAGTTGAAAGTTCTTCTGCTTGCTAAGTGGACACTGGAAATGCAAGCATTCACATGCTATGATTTCTTTCCAGCCTTTTGAAAATGTAGCAGCAAAGCTGGGCTACTTGCTTTCTTAACTGCAAAATCCCATTACTGAGAACATCTATAGAGCTGCTGCCTTTTGTTATAAAGCCACATTGTCACCTATAGCTGTCTGTTAGGACCTTTCCAAAGCATCAAGGACATCAATGAAGAAAACAAGCAGCAATGTGAAATTAAAAGCTGGGGTCATTCATACATATTGAGAATATGACTGGAAGGCAGCATGTGTGACAATTATCCAGAAGCTCACTGAAAACTGCAGGGAAAGCAATGGTGGCATGGACATAATATATAGCAGGGAGATTTTTTTTTGTACCCATTTTTCAACATCAAAATAATCTGGATGGCAATCAATGGGATGATTTTTATATAATTATTAGTCATCATTAGTCTCTACAAAGATGCATTAGAACAGTTGGGGAGTATCAATTCCTGGAACGAATACACAAACTATTCTAATCCCCATCCTATGCTTTCTTTTTCCTTCTCCTTCCTCGCCTGTTTTCACTGTGTGACATTTTTTAAATTAGAAGCCCAAGAGGAAGACCTATCTCACTTTTGGCATTTGTAAACCAGTCTGGCAGCCTTTCTTTTGACTAAAGAGCTGAATAAAACCACGCTAAATTAAACATCGGAATAGCCTATGGTGGATCAAACTAAGGACTCTATAAATTGCCTAGTTAATGAGTCATAAACCTTATGATCACCTGTATCCTGGCTAACATGGAAGCAAACCATATGCAACAGCTTGTTCTTTCTACTGTAATCATGGAAATCAAGGCACTGTGCTTACCTGATTGGGTGGTCGCCACACGTTTTGGGACGTTCCATGACCGAAACCCACTTGTCATCATAGCTGAAGAGAGAGAGGTCAAGGTAAGGACTGCCACTGTATGACTGTGCGCTGATTGGAAGTTGACCCAGAAGCCGCCGCACAGCCTCTGTGTGCCCTCCATACTTTGCGTTGACAATGGTGTCCTTGAAACTGAAGCAGAGAGGAGGAAGGCTATAAAGCTGGAAGAAACAAAATTAAAAAAAACACATCTCCTCCCTTCCACTCACCCAGTACTGTATATTAGCTTTGGGAAAATCAGACAAACAAGAATCCTGAATTCACAAAAGGATTGGAGTTTAGCTGTGACAAATCCTTGGTATCTTTTGGGGAAAAATATGTTAGGAAGAAGGACTGTGAAGAACCTCTGCCTAAGACCTTGAAGAACTGCTGTAGTCATTGAACAGGGTTAGAGGAAATAATGGCATCATTCAGAGAGTCAGATTAGACAGACCAGGTTCAAATCCCACTTAGCCATGGAAATTCAAACTTGCCTATTTCCTGTGCTTGTTTTGAAATTAAAAAGTAAGCAAGAAGAACATGTAGTTAAGCTCCTTGGATAAAAGTCAGGATACAAATGAAACAACTATGTTGCTATGAAGGCAGATAACCAGATAAATAGTTCTGAAGTAGTGAATCACTTGTACTTTAAGAGGAATTGAGCAGCATAATGATTTTAGACAGTATTTCTACAGAGAATCTAAAAGAGATTCCGCAGAAGCTCATTACAGGCTTCTCTGTAAAAAAATCAGTGATGACAAAAAAGCTATCCCAGGAAAAAAGCCTACCCACTACCATTAATTATTTTAGTGCAACGTATAGCCCTTAAGGATTTTTATGGCACAGCCTTCATTCAATGGATGATGGGTGGAAGGACAAGGATACAGACAAAATGAGAAGGGATTGGATAGATCTGCCAAGGGAACCCTAGCAGAAAAATTAATCAGAAAGAGGTAACAAGATGCTGAGCCATAGCAAACCAAGAGTTAATTAAATGTGTTTGTAACTAAAACTTTAGCTCATTTGAAGTTTGAAATACTTTTTCTTCAAGAAAAGATCAATGAATAATTTAGAGAAACCCAAATCACCCTGCAATGTTAAAAGGTCATTGTTCATACAATCTCTTGCGTTAAAGCAAAATACCAGAATGACAACAGACTTCCAAAATAAGCAGGAAAAATCTCAAATCTCTCTTCAGTTCGTACTCGCACCTATTAAACCTAAAACTTCTGGCCCTGCCAAGAATATAGAGACTGTGCAATAAGCATTTATTCAAAAGGTCAAGCAGGTTTCTGGGAAATTAAGTCCAGAAGTAAACTGATATGAGTATTCAAAGAAGGGGACTCTTTAAACTACAAAATATGACAGATATCAGAAAGGGGTGAAGGACAGGGATTAGCAATGCATCCCTTTAAATTATGTTTTCTCTATGAGCTACATGAAAACTAAAAGGTTTATACAGCTATAGATCTTCTGAAATCAAAGGATAAGATGGAAATCCATCCTCTTTAATCCTTATTCCTAATTTATGCAAAGGGGTGGGGTGGGGGGAGAGAATGCAAATGGGAGGAGGGAAAGACTTTGAGGAGCAGCTGGTCCTTGCTTTGTTGTTGAAAAAAACAGTCTATAGCAGTGTTTCTCAACCTTGGCAACTTTAAGACCAGTGGACTTCAACTCCCAGAATTCCCCAGCCAACATGTTGAGAAACACTGGTCTATAGTATACAAGGTAAAGTAATTGCTTGCTTTGAAGTTAAGAAACAGGGAGTGCTCCATGTTCTCTTCACTAAGGTGAATTTCAGGAAATATTCTGTTTGCTGTTCTTTACTGTTTAGATAACCCTAATCCCTCAATTTCATTATTTACTATATGAGGATATTCATAATGATCTATCTTACAAGGTGAGGAACACTTTAACAGTCTGTATTAGAAGCAGACAATCTGAAACCTTCCAGATGTCTCGGACTTCAACATTCATCAGCTTCAGCCAGCACAAATATTGGCACTGTGGGAGCTGTAGTCCAATATATATTTGGAGGCCATTGGATAGACATATTTTTAATATTATTATTATTATTATTGTTGTTGTTGTTGTTGTTGTTGCATTATATAGACCAGATGGGCCCCAGGATCTTGTGCAGCTCCTGAAGTCCTTTCCAACTACAGTTGGCAAGACTAAGAGGCATGGCAAGACAGAAAACCTGTAATGTAAATTGTAAAATAAAAATACCATGGACAGCCAAGAAAACAAACAAACAAATGGATCAACGAGTCTCATATTATCCTACTTTGGATACATTATGCGAAGACCTAACTCTCTGGAAAAGGCTCTAGTGCTGGGAAAGGTGGAAGGAAAGAGAAGAAGAGGACGACCAGCGGCAAGGTGGATGGACTCAGTTACAGTGGCAATGAATGAACCATTGGAAGACCTGAAGGACCAAGTTGGGACAGAACCTCCTGGAGAAAATCTATCTATGGGGTCACTAAGAGTCAACAGCAAATTCATGGCACACAATCAATCAATCAATCCATTTCTATCTGGGCAAGCAATACAATTCCTAGAAAAGTCCAGAACTGTGGGAAAGGTGGAAGGAAAGAGAAGAGAATGACCAGCAGCAAGATGGATGGACTCAGGTACAGTGGCAATGGGGACACTGTTGTTAAGACCTGAAAGACCAGGTTAGGGACAGATTATCATGGAGAAAATTTATGTGTTCGCTAAGACAATGACAATGGCTTGATGGCACATAATCAATCAATCAATCAATCAATCAAAAAAAGTTTTTTAAAAAGCCAAATTCCTGCCTCTCCCCATCTACAACAATGCAGCGTGGCACAATCCCACCTACACTGCATCACTGCCTGACCCACTGCTGCCCTTCCCTTTCCCAGAAGTGTTAAATATGAGCCTAGCCTACCAAAAGGCTGGCCACCCTCTCATATATATTATAGAAGTGAGAACAAATCCAATTAATTTGGGGAGCTGAAACTGAAGTCCAGTTTTAGCCTCTTCAACTTTACTGGTTTTGTGGATCCAACTTGGTTAACAGAATGCATGAGGCTCACCGGCGCTGGATCTGCCTGGCAAAGTTGTTGCTTGAGGCTGAGCAAGGGAACTGAACAGCCTCGCTGTGGAGGGTGGCGTTGCGGAAGAGGTCACAGAAGTTCTCAAAGAGTTCCAGCAGCTCATCTGACGTGTTTTCAAAGACGGCAATCACCTCAGTAGTCACCATATTGTACACAACAAAAAATGAAGGCTGGAAGAAGAAAGCAGAAATTGATGCCAGTTGGGTAGAAGAGGTAGTGACCAGGTGAGCAAGCAACTCCCACCACTGCCCAGCAACCAAAAGATATGCTTGTTTTGCGGCTGGGCACAGGAAGAATCCTGCATTTTGTCATTAATTCGTTGTATTTTCCACCATCTGAAAGGAGAGCAAATTTAACTTAGTTATTAATCACTGTCAAATCATTGACAAAGCTATGTGAAATTCCTCCAATTCTTTCTTTGCTTTGTCTATTTCAAACTGGACACATCAATGTTCCAGTTCTCCTTTCTCTGCCAAACATGATTTTGTTTTTCTTCTCAGAGGAGCAATTTAATTTTAGTTCCTGCTGGGAAATGGGGCTTTTTTTTTTTCCAGTCAGGTGTGAGCTGGCAGCCGATTATTCCTTCTGTATATGCAGAGAGGTGACAGTTGTAAGAATTATTTGGGAAGGGGTTGAGGGGCAGTCATTTTATTTTGCTGTCTTAAGATTTCTAACATGCCGAGATGAGTCTTTTAAACTGCATCATGCTCTGTTGCTGCCTGTAAACAGTGTACTGTTTAGGATTTCCTGCTGGTTGGGACAAGAAAGGATGAGTGCCATTAACTATTTCTTTTGAATTACTGTTGTTCTTATCCAAGAATGTTGAAAAGGTATATTTTGATTTTGCAGAGTCACCTAAGTAGTGGTAAAGAATTTTTTCCTTGGGAAATATGTTGCAGATAAATGCAAAATCTTGATCATATTTCTGCATCTCTAGAGACTTGTTGATTAAGTTTTTAGAACACTGAATCTTGAGAATCTTTTTTTCCTTTAAAAAAAAGCTATAGTTTATATTGTCATCAATGTTATTTTATTTATTTATTATTTAAATTTATCCCCGCCCATTTCCCCGAATAGGGATATTCTATTATATATATATATACAGTATATCTTTCATATTCATCTCTGCTACAACCATCTTTGTCAAAGATATCTGTGGGGCCAAAAAAGCAGTGAAATCCTAGAAGCATAATCTGGATGTCATAATGCTCAGAATGGATACGGTCATGTATCTGTGGCAGCAATCGGTTGCTTGAAACACGGAGACAACCATATTCCATACAACACTTCCAATCACAATAGGTGCGCTTAGGCCCTCCACTGAATGGCCCCAAGCAACTGAAAAACACTGCATATTGGATACACAACAAAATTATCTGGAAAACCTCACGCCACTTTGATTCCCCATCAAGAAAAGACCAGTACTTTGAGAAGCATCAGCTCCAAGTAAATGTCTTAGAAGCCCAGCTTACTCGCCTAAGTGAGGGAGAATTCTGAAGAGCTAAGAAGCAGACCCAAGAAAAACCTGTACAGCTTTTCAATGAAGAGAGCAAACAGAGATACTGTGTCATTTTTTTTAAATCCACTCAATCGCGTCTGATTCTCGGAGACTGCCTGGACAAGTCCCTGCAGTTTTCTTGGCAAGGTTTTCCAGAAGTGGTTTGCCATTGCCTCCTTCCTAGGGCTGAGAGATAGGGACTGGCCCACAGTTACCCAGCTGGACTGGAACTCAAGGTCTCTCGGTTTCTAGCACGGTGCCTTAAACAGTATACCAAACTGGCTCTCACTGTGTCATATAACAACTATATAAAGGCCCATTTCTCTAAACGTTCAACCTTCTTTTGTTCCATTAAGACCATCCTTTCTTGTTCCAGAAATAATAACCCTCTCACATTCTTACACCCTTACCAACATTTGCTAACTCTCAGGGTATGTCCCTCCATCATTTCTTTAATTCTTGGGTTAATTTATCCAGCACCAATCATCTTTTACCCCCATACTATTTGCCTTTCAGGTTCTTTCTGCATTCTTGCAATAATCTTATGAAGCCCTCCAGGAAGTCTGTCCTGTCAACCAGCACAGGTTTTCTTTCTTTAGATGACTGAAATTTATCAGTCCTTTGGGGGAGCATTGTTTGCTTTAGTCCCTGCCGCACATATAGGCATGGTAAGACGACCTCCTGGCAAATTACATCTCTTGCTCCCTGTGGGATGCTTGTCTGTATGCTTCTAAAAGGTATGGGAAGTGGAGATAAACAACCAAAGCAGTTTCAGGAATCCAAACCGTATTAGACTCAGGACTGTTTTTCACTCTGAACAACCAACTTTTACATTAATGAGATCTGAGCTGACTGATCAGGAAAAGGGTTTTGTAGTCATAGTACAGAGCTTTCCAAACTTTTCATGTTGGTGACACACTTTTTAGACATGGATCATTTAGCGACACACTCTTACAGCAGGGCATCATTTCGTGACACACTCTTACAGCAGGGCACAAGGCAGGCACTAGGACCTGCGAAGAATCACAGCAGGTTTGGAGGCAGCAAGGCACAAGGCAGGCACTAGGACCTGTGCAGAATCCTGGCAGGGCTCGGAGGCAGCAGCAGCCGCGACACACCCAGACACTGCAGCCGACACACTAATGTGTCCCGACACACAGTTTGGAAAGCTCTGTCATAGTAGATACTTCAGTGAAAATGCCAACCCTATAAAAAGGCAAAATCTGTGCTAGGAATCATGTGGAAGATAACTGAAAGTAAAACAGCCATTACAGTAGTGTGTGCGTGTGTGTATGCAAGACCGTATTTAAAATAATATGTACAGTTCTGATCAACACAGTTTAAAAAGATATGGTAAAGCACAAAAGTGCAAAATAGAACAATGAAAAGGATTAGCAGGCTAAATCAGTTCCCTGTGAGAAAAGATCACAGCACTAGAGGGTTTTTTTTTACACAAAGTAGAGTCTGCTAGGAAGAGAAACAATACATGCATTCTGTAGATGCAGAAAATGTGGATAGAGAGTTTTTCTTTCTCTCATACTTTAAACTTTGTAGTCACCCATTTAAACTAAATGTGGAGAGGTTCAGGACCATTAATTCAAAACAATTATTTATTCTACACACAAAAACTATAGAACTTGCTGCCATCAAATGAGGCAATGATGGTTTTAAAAGGGTACTGGATAGAACTGTGGAAGACTGGGATATCAGTGGCTACTAAGTTTGATAGTTCTTTATTTATTATCATCTCTGCATACTGTTGAATCAGATGGACTCATTACCATTTACAAGCAGACAAAACCAAATAAAGTAAAATAACCAAAAAATACCCATAATCAAATAAAACAGTAACGGATAAAAGATTAACTAAAGGCATCAGCCCCAACGTGATGATTATACCTGAAAGGCAATATGGAAAAATTGCATTTTGATGGCTTGCTGGAATGATGCCAAGATGGACACCAACCAGGCTTGGAGCAGGGGGAAGGGGGGGGAATTGTTCCACAAAGTGAAGTCTACTACAGAAAACACTATCATTGAGCTCCTACCACTCTTATTTCACATATCTGGGGAATTGTTAACAATTCCACATAGGACAAAGTGTGTGTTAATCTCCAGAATCAAAGGTATCAGCTGCTGAAGAGCAGCAGCGGAAAAAAGCTATAGCCCTCCTATCTATAAGTTCTTGAATGCATCTAGTTGGCCCCTATAGGACACCACATGATGGACCATTGGTCTAATTCAGTGGGGTTCTTCTTAAGTTCTTATAATACTATGACTTGCCTACTGTAATTGGGACCTCCAGATTCAAAGACCTTCCAAGTGTATGTCAACCAATATGGAACAGCTGCTGGCTTCATTTCTGTTGTCCTTACAGAAAGAATTTGTGTAGTCTCGGTTGGAAGCAGGGTGGACTAGGGGAGTCTTTCAATGCAATTCTAGAAATCTCTACTTATTGTTTCATAACACAAACTACCTCACTGCAGTATATTGATTGGAAGTATGGATAACAGTAGCTTTGGGACTTTCCAAATGTTTTATGTTAAACATACAAACAGCTTGGCCCACAGTCAAGGATAATATAAGATGCAAGCTAAAACATCTGGAAGGACCAATGTTGGGGAAGGCTTAACAACAAGGTATAGATGACTGGCAAAATAATTTCAACAATCTTTCAGGTAAGTCCCTCAGAAAAGCTAGATTCCTACCTGTGAAGGATCTGTCACTCGTAATGTGACTACATCCTCACTTGTGTATTTAATGAAGAGATGATTCTCATCCAACAGTTGCATCTTCCACATGCGAAGCTGCCTCAGCTGGTCAAAATATTGAAAGAACCTCCTTTTAGCCATAGCACTCCCATCTTGTTCTGCCCTTCGCCACAAATAGACTAACAACCTGTGTTTCAGAGAATTGATGAATGGCTCTTTGTATGGGTTTGCCATTCCTGTTTGTGAATCCCGCTGGACCTCTGGGTAGACAGCAGAGAGCATGAGAAGGTCATCCTCATAGCAAAAGCGCCCTATAGTTCGTACATCAATGAAGGTGCCTTCAGCAGTTACCTGAAAGACATGGATAGTTTGCTGCTGCACAGAGAGAATAGCCAAGATATTCTTATATAGGTAGAGTCCTTGGTTATGGGATAAGATGACTTTGTCACACTTGAATGTCCGGGTGTCACACAGCCTACCAGTGTGAAGGTCTATAATGTGCAAAGAATAATCTTCCAAAGGAGATCTGGGATTAGGAGTCACTGATTCACTGTTGCGGTAAACCTCAAAAAAGGGAGGATGGGGCTCCTCAGGTAGATAGGCAGCGGAGCCAACAATGACATATCGACAATCATCTGTAAACAAGCTACATTCACGGTTCAAGTGCTCACCATTGGAGGCCACATTGGTAATATGTAGAAGGACAAAGAACCGTTCAAAGAGCCGCCCACGGATGTTGATGGACCTCTGGTCATTGCCATTAGCCAAGATCTCTCCATCGTAACCCTGGAGTAGATCCTCTGCTGCTTGACACCCTTGATATTCATAGATCTCCAAAGAAGTCTGATCTGAGGAGAAGGCAATGAAGTACCTCCCATCAGGGGAAAACTTTCGTAAAAAGCAGGGTGGTTTCTCAACATTGACCACAGTAAAATTGGGGAAAATGTTTTGATGGAAGATGCGGACTTGGTGCCAGTGCGTCCCGATTTTCCCAGAGGTGATCCTTCGACGTTCTAAACGATAAATTACATTCTGGTTCTGGATCCGACGAGGTCTGATGGTTGGGTTATCATGTTCCATCCTAATTTCTTCAAACAGAGAATGTCCCAGGAATACTGGGATCTGATAGAGCCACAGGGCAGATCATATTGTCAAATAATGGAAAACTTGGGGGCAGTGATAATGAAACTGTAGAGAGAAGGAAGATATCGAAGGAAAGAGATATCAGTCATAAACCCACATCTTTTTAATATGAAACACATTTGTGTTCTTACAAAAGGCAGCCAATCCTAAAACTAAATCTGTAATGACAGATAGGGTGAATTCAGCCTCTGGTTTATGCCACAACACATATGCTATTTTTAAAGTTGCCACAAGATTCTCCAATATTTTGTACCGCATTCCAGAATTACTATCACATGAACTGAGCTATAATGTCACACTTACAATTAAATAAGCACCCCTTTTTCTTTTCCCAAATGAAACACGCTAATATTTAATGTAAATTACAAATTGCTCTGAAGAGTTGATGATTAAAATATTACAATATAGAGCTGATCTGGTGTGAGGGAGTTTCTTAGGTAAGTAGAGGCAACGAGACGGGGAGATTCAGGTTCAAGTCCACCCTCAGCCATAAAAACTCAGTGGGTGACTTTGGGCCAGTTATTCTTTCTCAGCACAACTTTACTCACAGGGTAATTGCTGCAGGGAAAATTGCAGGAGGGAGCATTATGCATGCCGCTTTAAATTCCTGGAAGCAAGGCAGGGTATAAGTCTTATAAATACAGTAAAAGGCATTCTTAAAACATTGCACTCAGGGGTGTTCACTCCTCACCCAACCAGCCACCACCCCACTTTCTGCAGAAGTCATCCCACCTAAGTGGAAAGAGGGAAATCTATAGGGTTAGCCATCTATCAAGTGGGCAGTTCCACTAACAGGGAAACGATTTCCCCCACTTGAGAGAAATGCCCTGTAATGTCAGGGCCACTGGGTCAAAGAAAATAAAGACCACAATGGGAAACTCCCCCTTAGGTCCTTTCGGATCATGGCATCCTTCAGATATTTCAATGATTATGTAGAGATTTCAATGATTTATGGCCCGCAAGATGCCGGGGTTTGGGGATCAGCTTGAATCGACCGGTTCAGTTTCTTAAGGGAGAGCCCAGAGGGGCGACTGAAGCCCCTTCCCGGAGGATAGTTGAAAGAGGCAGGGGCAGCCCTGTGGCTGCAGCAACAGCGCGTGGAGAACCGTGCTTCCCCCTCCCCACGTGCGGGACCAGAGCTTCCACGCGTATCAGGGGAGGATGCGGCAAGGGAAGACCCCACCTCGATGCTTTTCGCTACAACTCACTCCTGATGGGGAAGACTTCCACCGTTCACTCGACAGCGCTGGCAGTCGCCATCTTTCCGCCAGAGGAGGCGGGCCTAATCCCACCAACGAGTTCCCTGCAGCTGAATAGCCACACCACCCTGGAAGCAGAAACACCGCCTTCTAAACCCGAAATTCGTCCAGATGCCATAGAGTAAGAGGCGGGAAGATAGAGTGCCCACTCCACGTTATGTCTTATTACGCTTCCGCCTCCCCTCATCTGGCAGCGTCCCCTGGCGCCCGGAGGGCGCGGCGCGTGGTGCTCCCTCCACCTTGCCTTCCGCATTGTTGTCATGGCAACCGCATCTTCGTTGAAACTGGCGCCATGGCAACACGCTTCTTAGGAGGGAAGAGCGCTCCTGGCATCTAAGGAGCCGCCCTCTCCTCCAGAAGGCGCCTAAGTGGCTGAAGATGGGCCTCATCATGTGGTTTAGGGAAGTAGTACCAACAGATGTGGTCCTAGGATAACCACTTCAAGAAAGACCTTCCTCACCCAAACCTTTAAGTATGGGCAGAATAAAGGCAGGCCCCTTGAGGTTGCCATGCCAACCACTCTCATCAGTTGGATGCCTTGCCACCACAGCTGCTGCCTAGCAGGATACCATGACAACCTAATGCATCACAACCACATCTCATACATACATGAACACATGCACACCAGCCTAGTACCCTCCACATGTTACACCTGCCAACCTCTCCAGCAAGTAGTTGCTATGCAGACTAGAAATGTTGGGCGTGGAGAGATTAAGGTTGAAAATGGTAACACTTAAGCAGACTATGATGGAAAGGCAGTACCCACGACACACAAGCCATATTGCCAACCTTATGCCACCACACTTGGACTTTGGAGCTTTCAAGGACTGTGATATATCTTCTCCAACTTGATGACCTAAAGATATTTTTGAAGTTTTAGCATCCATGCTCCTTTGCCATTGTGACCAGTGCAATCTAATAATCCAGTCTTATGTTCCATTTATGTAGGCTGAAGAATTTACTATGACCACCGTTCAGCTACTGCCACTGTTACCTGGAATTTTAGGCTTCATCATTAGCTTTTTAATAAAGGTGATATTAGCATTTTAGCATGGCATCCATGCCTTCTTTTCAAGTTCAGGAAACCATGTTTTCCTTTCACCCAAAACCATGTCTTTCTTTTACGTGCAAAACCTAGCCTTTTCAGCAGCTAAACAATAGACAGCATATTCTGAAAGTCCTTGAATACATTTGCAAGTTTTAAGATGATACAAACCCGACTGGGAAAGGGAGTGATGTAACCCATAAATTTGCCACTTGTGGAATGTTATCTGTAATCAATGTTTTCTATTGTTCAATTCTCACATGTAATCAATGTCCTTTATTGTTTGATTACTTGCTTTCTGATGTATCACATATACCGAATGTATGTATCCTTTGTTTCTGTACCCTATAAAAAGACTTGACCCATTTAATAAATGCCTTTTGCTTTGCCTGAATTACTTTGTGATTCATATTTTCGGGTAGGCAAAGGGGCCACCTTTGCAAAGGTAAAATTGTTTTCTCTCCCAAATTCAGGGATAGGGTGCCTGAGTTTTTAAGGCAACACTACTACAATAATGTTGTAGTATACAATACCACTCAGGGTGCCTGAGTTTTTAAGGCAACACTACTACAATAACCTGTGCAGAAAACCTAAAGTTAATGCATCAAGAAAGTATTAAGAGATGAATGGGACTTATTTGGGATTGCAATTTTAAATCCAGCATAAGTGATTTGATTATCATGTTTTGCTCACAATGCTATTATCTTTCATATTTTTTTTTGTGAGATAAGTTTTATGTTACCATATAATATTTTATTTTGTGCAACCCCAAAAAGACTCACCAAACCAATTTTGGGATCATGACTCAGACTTGTTGAAACCCTTCCCTTCCATTGCACACCCAATGTATTTGTATTGTATTGAGGCCATGAAATTTGATGACATGTGAACGAGAAAGGCAAAAGTCAGAATCTCACTTTGCTCTCTGATCTGTCAATGAAACAGATCAAAATTTTGTTTTGACTTAGTGTTTGGAAAATATGTTTTCATGTGAGGTTAGAAGAATCAATATCCCTGCTGTGTATTGACTGTTAGAATCCAATTGCAAAACACCATGGTTTCTCTTACATTGACCACAAGTGACTTAAATCAAAGTCTTCAGTTTTTTTCAAATATTATGAAACAAAACAACAATTGAACTGGGTTTATATTATGGGTAGCCCAGAGTAGCATTTTTTAGATCCAGCCTGCTCTCTCAGCTTCTGCTCATCCATGTCATTTAATTCCCCCACCCCAAGTGTTTTAAAATGGGTGGCCTATTTGCTCTTGACCTGAGATTTTCTACACCTATATGTATCCAAACATACAAATGGCTCATCATTATGTGCATAACTGCCTATCTTTAACAGAAGATAAGTGTGGACAGAAGTACAACAAACAGAATAATGAAGATACTTTCTTGTCTATGGACACCAACTATATACAGTAGAACATTCAAGGGTAATCCTTCTACGAGCAGAGAAAACATAATCGATTCTCCCAGACTTTAGAAACGATGCACTGTTTGAGGTGTATATTTCATCTTCAGTATATTTTATACTTCTGTCAGTTTGGTGAGCTTTGATTCTATCCAAAATAAAAAATCAAGATGAAGTTAATGCCCAATAAGAAACATCTAATTGCTATTGTTTTACCGTTATTTAGTTCCATGGTCAGCTTTTTTGCCTTGAACTTTTATATTGAATATGTAACATCTGTTAATTTACAGATAGGTTCTTTGTGCATAAAGAAGCAAATAGGACATTAGAAAAAACTCACATATTTTTTAAAGAAGCACTTTAAGACTTACCTCTGCTTCTGGGTGTTCCTTCTGGTCATCTAGCTACAAAATCTAGACTTTGCTTCTTTTGGGAGGGGGATGGTATCTTTCAACTACTGCTTCAGTCCTATTTCTAGGAGCTGTGATTTGATAGCTGTGATGCAGACATGTGTTGAGGAATATAAATAGTTAAAAACATATCTGTCATAAAAGGATACCTAACATGAAAACTATATAAAAGTTTTGAGAACCTTATATAAAGTGCATGTGTAAGATTTGCCAGTCAAAGACATTCATCAGGAAAAGTTTTGAGAGCTATTGATGTGTGTTTCTGATGTGACATTCACTTCTTGCAGTCTTACTGTCAATTGGGTTAGATAAACAAGCTACTTCCTCAAGAAATTAGAATTGGAACACCTTGAAATGAAGAATGTCAGATAACTGAATTAAACAAAAGGATATGGTGCACCATGAAGTTCTTGGAGGGAGAAAAGAGGATGGAATACTAAGAGCAACATGCTTGAGTAACCAGAAGGCCAAAAGGTAGGGGGAAGGGAGATGAGGGACTATTTATGGATGCCTGCAGGTTTGCTTCATTCTCTCCTGTTTTACTCAAGTGCTGCTCAGCCAAGGACAGTGGAGTAGTTCTTCAATATGAATCCATACAATCACTGTTGACCTCACTTGTTTGCTTCCAACTTGCTCTAAACTACAGGATATACATCCTTAGTTTAAAGCATGCCTCTCATTCCCCTGCCAGTGCAGAATGCTTTGATGAGAGTGGAGGACAAATTAAAAAAAACTACCCTGAGGGCCGTGTTTAGGGAAAAAATAGCCCAGCTGCAAACCTACTGTCCCCACATCTTTTGTTTTCCTGATAGGAAAGCCTGGATTTATCATCTCCCTCACTCTTCCTTGTTCAAGAGAGTTTGTTGGGTGTGTGTGTGTGTGTGTGTGTGTGTGTGTGTGTGTGTGTGTGAGAGAGAGAGAGAGAGAGAGAGAGAGAGAGAGAGAGAGAGAGAGAGAGAGAGAGAGAGAGAAAGAAACAGCTCTCCATCAAATTATGATGCCTGAGAGAAATACAAGAGAGGTGGGAATGGAAAGATTTCTTCAAGCAGATTAGGTGGGTGGAGGGCAAGCAGGAAAAGGTCAAGCCTCATAAACTCCTGGCAATTTTCCTCTCTCTTTTCCTTTTCTCAGCATGGGTAGGGAAGGCAAAGCGGCTTCCAGCTGGCTTTCATCATTATTCTCAAGGTTTTTGCAAGATTTTTATTTGGCCACCCCTAATGATAAGTCAGGCCAATATATTATCCTGCAAAAGAGACCATGTGAATCAAGAGGACAAAGAGATCCCACTGGATTCTTACAAGATTACTGAGCAAGAAGAAAATAAGGCAATGTGAAGATTTGGTTCCATATAATTTACAAACAGGCTTGACTTTCTGAGTTGGACCATTGATTTGGATGAAACTGTTGAATCAAATCAGTAGCCTCCAGATGGCTCTGACAGTTGGATGCCTTTTGCTTGTGTGCAGAAAGGCTCTCTATCAAATCCAAATAAGATCACTGAATTCAACAATCTAGTTTGGAAATCCAAATCAAATCAATGATAGACCTGAATCAAATCAATATATCAAATCAGATCTGACTCGATCTTCACACCCTTAATAAAAAGGCCAAACAGTGAATAGGGAAGAGAAAATGAGAGAGAGAAAAAGGGAAACAAATTAGGAAATCCCAGCTGGATTTTATCCAGTCCTTGAGCAGAAGCACCAAGAACATTGCAATCATTATGCAGAGGTAATCAGCTACTAATCATAGTTGATATAAATGCAGGACCAGCCCTACATTGGGCAAATTGAAGCAGTCGCTTCAGGAGGAAGATTTTGGGAGGTGGTACCAATGTGGTAAAGGGCGTGGTGGCTCAGCGGGTAAGATGCCAGGCTTGTCGATTGGAAGATCACAAGTTCGAATCCCTAGCCCCGCGTGATGGAGTGAGCTCCTGCACTCGCCCCAGCTCTTGCCAATCTAGCAATTCGAAAGCATGCAAATGCAAGTAGATTAATAGGTACCACTTCGGTGGGTAGGTAACAGCGTTCTGCGCACGTCATGCCGGCCACATGACCGTGGAAGCATCTTTGGACAACGCTGGCTCTTTGGCTAACAAACGGAGATGAGCACCAGCCCCTAGAGTCGGACAGGACTGCACAAATGTGCGGGGGGAACCTTTACTTTACCAATGTGCAGGAGGAGAGATAGCTGTGAACTTTGTAGTTTGCCATGTGCCCATTGAACTACAGTACTCTTTCTGGGGTTGTGAAGACACTGTCCCAACACAATGGTCAACCTAAGATTGAACTGGTAGACTTGCTGACTTTTATATATGGAAAGTGGAGGAAGGCACTTTCTTGTTCATCTTAGGCAGAATATCTTAGCCTAGCCCTTTTTTAGTGTCGCAGAAAGACAATCCATGGATATTGGACTGCTTTATTATTACTACAATTCTATAACCAGGGAAAGGAAGAGGCATTTATCAGCTTTTCCAGCTTGTTTGCAGAGGATGCCTACCTATGGTTAATTGAACCATGGTTTACCCAAATTCATGGTTATACGTAACAGAGCGACTCATAGGTTCCCTGTGTTGAAGGATCAGAGGTTTATGGAATCTTCAAAGTATAGGGAAATCAAAGGTATAAAGGTTCCTATCTATGGAGATTCCAATTCAGGGACCATGGTTTAAGAGGGCCCTGACGGAGAAGCTCAGGTTGATCTTGGTTATAAGTTAGCATCCAATACTGCTGGCCATTTGCACACTGCTAAAAAAATTAAGTAAAGGGTGGTGGTGGTGGTGGAATGGACCACCACCTGAACAATTTCTAATTTTAAAAGCTTGGGTAGTTAGCCTAGATCTTTCCTAATTTAGGAAACCCCCCTTTAGTTGAACAGGTTTGGTTTCTGATATCACTATACGAATATTGTCCCTCAATAGCTAATATACTGTAACAGATTCTTTGTTTGAATACAAGAAACTGCAGCTGCCTGTTGACGCATTTCATCCCCAGTCATCTTCACCTCCATCAGTAAATCAAAGCAGGCAATGAATATCTCCTCTCAAGGACAGAGTTAAGCACAGAATACCCAACTTAATTCCATCTCGTCATATTGAACACTGCCTGGTCAAATGGTCTTGGACTTCATGGTGGTGATGGCTCAGTGCCCTTCACCAGAACAGGTAAAGATGTATCAGTTGAATGCACACATAATGTGTTAAGCTTGGCTAGTGTTAACCCTTAACTTTCATTTATATCCATTTTTGTTTTGTTTTCAGGTATTTTATGATTAGAAGGTTGTGCAGACCTCGCCCATTTCATTAGTTTATGGTTCAATGTATTTTGGGTTAACTCTATTAATCAGATTGTGTTGTTTAAATGCAAACAGAAAGAAAAGATGCTAGACTGGCATCAAAACTAAATTATGTAGGGCTTGATGACCTTTTAAAAAAGGGGTTTTTCTTTTGCTTCCCTCTTCTGCCCCCAGCCCTTAACACAGAAGAGCAGAAACTCTGAGATCAAAAAAACACACAAGGCATAATTCGCAGTGCCTATCTTCCCTTTCCTTTACGGAATGACATTAAATAGCATTTACTTAGCCTTTGCACCTAAGTCCTGCATAGACTAGACCGTAGTTAAAATGTCCAAGCAATTTCCAATACTGCAATGTACAGACAGTGAGATTCTACTTACCTGCCCCATTTTCCTGGCACATATGCCTTTAGGTCAGAAGGTTCAGTAACAAACATCAGCGTTTGAGCCTTATGGGAACCTGACCATTGAATGGCTTCCAATTCATACAATATCAAGCCCCCAAATTGTGTTTGGCTAGTACATGTCTGTTGGCACACATCCCACAAGTCAATAGCATCGGTGAGGGAATTAGGAAGAGATAAGTGCTGTTGTTAGAACAGGTGCAAGGAACAAATGAGCTGCGGGGCAACGCAGGGGATAAATTTGCCACAGAAGAATATCAGTGCCAACCCCCATGGCAACCAGATAATACAGCTCCCAAATCCATTGCTTTCCTTGCAGATTTCCTATCTCAGCTGTTTCTAACTTGCATTGCAAGCCCACTGGTTGTTTGCATTGTTCCCAGGTGAGCATAATCTGGGGGCTGTTTTTTTTTTTTATTGTTGAAGCCCGCTTCAATAGTTTCCAAGAACAACACTGGTTTCAGCTCATTGTGTTTGAGTTTAAATGAAGATTATACTTCTTGACTTCAACTCCTCCTTCCAGAAAGGCAATGAGAAGCATTGGCAATGCCAGTTGGGAGCTCTCCAAATGTATTGAACTATAATCCCCGTTGTCAACAGCTAATACTCCCCCAGTGGGGATGATGAGAGTTGTGGTGCAATTCATCTGCAGGATGCAGGCTAGGGAAGTCTGGTCTAGAAAAATCTTGAAGATAACTTCTCTACTTCGTTGCAACTGGTTCCCTCTCCCTTGCAGTGAAACCATTTTAACCCCACATGCCATTAAACGGCGTTGGTAGAAAAGATTCCTTTGAATAGTTGTACCGATACACTTAGCCACAAATTTGTTACCTATTGATCTTTCTCATTCTCAGTGATCCACAACCATCAATAAGACAAAGTCCCTGCTTTTTTCAGCAGGAGTGCTGCTGAAAAAGGCATGACACTGAAGGAAAGAGGGACAGGGAGGAAGAAGGAAACAAAAGAAAAGAAAAACCTACTGGTATTCATACCATGACATGCTATACCATAGCCATGGTTGGTCTTATCATAACCAGCATGAATAAGTTACTTTTGGTACCGACTCATAGGATATTCATCATAAAACACAGTAGCAGACCAATTGCTTTGTTTCCAGCCACCATAAGGAAAGCAATAGAGAGTGGGAAAAATGTTACTTCAGGGATGACTCCAAAGGATGACTTTAGTAGACATTTTCCCAGGGTTCAGTAATGTACAGATAAACTACTTACTCCCCACCACTATCCATAATGAACTTTGCCATTTCCTTGTTCCACCAGATGAGTTTTTGATGGGCTCTCTCCCCAATTGCTTCCATGCTAAGGCCCAATAAGGGAGCAATCATTTGGAGATGAAATTCAAATGATGGGATCCACGAACTACTTACCGTGGTGTCATATTATTCATCAATGTCCTTTTAGTGATGGGTGGCACATCCAAGGAATATTAAGATGTGGGAGCTTTGATTATAATTTCATGAGGGTGAGACCTTTTCAGCTCTAGATCCTCTGTCTACAGATCTTTTCCATGACCCTACAAGAAATCAGCTGTCCACAGTTCCAGCTTTGGACATGTACCTCTCCTGTGGAACGGCTTTCGGCTATAGGTGCTGGAAGAAGCATAATTTAGAGGACAAAGCTAGAATTTATTTCTAGATTTGAGCTGAATTTGAAGCTAGGATAAAAGTAACATGATCCTTGAGTTAAGCTTTGTTCCTGGTGACTCCTTGGACTCATCCATGGAGTTTTCTTGGTAATTTGTTTTTCAACTTCTCAGTCTAGCCTACAGCCCTGGACTTTCCAGGCTGTCCCTCATCCAAGTATTATACACCAGGGCTTTTAGCTGTCCCCCACCCCCTTCTCCCCTAACAATGTTGGGGAGGGGTGGCAGTAATAGAGGGGTTGAGAGAAACAGGAGTCAAAAGTGCTGGAGCAAAATGGCTGTCCATCTTTCACTTCAGTTCCTCATCTCCAAACCCTGCCTCCCTCCTTTGAAAAGATAAATATTAGAAGTCTCTTCAGATCCATTTGTTGGCTACTGGCCGGTTCTCTTTTCCCCTAGGCTGAGTGCCTTGTTATGCATTCCCAGCACAAGATATACAGGTACTTGAGGCTACTTCAGAAGTAGAGGCAATGTAAGAGATGTGGAGGTGGATGGGAGGAAGAAAGGGAGGGAGATGTGTGCTGAAAAATACTAGGTTTTGATTCCCCACCCCCACCCCTTTTAATTGACTAGTAGAGTAGAACTGGACAGTCTGCTCCATTTAGCAAGAAAAACACATCACGTAGCGCTGTTCCCTGGTTTTCAAAGGGAAAGTAGCCATTCTATCCAAGGTTCTGCCTATCAGTATTAATGGAATCATATCCAAAAGAAGCAGACTTCTGAAAATCAGTTGCTAAGCAGGGGAAACAGCAGGGATGAGCTTTCATTTTCCTGTCGCCATTTGGGCAGAAAGGGAGCTCTCTGAAGGCATCTAGTTGGCCACTGTGGGAAACAAAGTGCCGGAGAAGCATAAGTTTCCACACCCAGTGCCTTCCAGTTTTGCTGGACTGCAGCTCCTATCATTTCTCCCTCAGTATGACAATTTGAACAAATCCATTAACATTCTTCAGATGATTATTTGCACCCTTAATTCTGCAGAAGTGAGGGGTAACCTTTGGCCCTGGTTTATAATTATTGTACAAAGAAGGATAGGAAAACCTCAGCGCCAGGCATTCTATTCTGGATTCAGGAGTTCCCCTCAAAACATCTCCTGATTTAGCGGAAAACAACGGAATGTGAGTGGTATTTCTTTCTGTTTCCTGGGGGAAAAAAGAAGTAGTAGAAGAAACATACATATGTTGCATTACCAATGGGCTTAACATATCTATTTTGTTTTATTTAAATGAGAAAAAAGGCACTGGCACATGAAAAAAAAAAGCAAAGGCAATTTAATTTTGTTCATAAATTCTTAAATACTTACCATAATTAGCAGAATAAACAAACAAATAAACATAAGCACATTGAGAATATAAATGTTATTTTCCCTTCCTGTTCACTCATTAGCTGATTCTAGTTTGTTTTCTGTTTACTAAAAACAAGCAATCCATCTGATATTGGGGGGAAAAAATAAGCAAGCTCCTTACAATCCTCAGAGAGTGGGTGGATGAATGGAAACATAGATGAATACAACTCCCAGCACACATGCGTGTGCGCACACACACACCACTCAAATCATCTTTCCCAAATCTAAATATTAAATATCCTAAGAGGAGGCAGCAACAAAGTTAAGTTTCTAAAATAGGGGGAGGGAATACCAGCTGGAGGCAAAAATGAAAAACTGCTAGGAAGAATAGTTTTTATTTATTTGATTTATATCCTGCAGCAGCAGCTTCAAAGAATCCTGGAAGAAGTGGATTATCTGGACCCCTTTCAGTCAGGATTCAGACCTGGTATGGGACTGAAATGGCATTGATTGCACTTTCAGATGACCTCTGGCAGGAGCGACATGGGGATGGTTCACCTCTGCTCCACAAGCTGAATTGGCTACCAGTATGCTTCTGGATTCAATTCAAGGTATTTGTGATGACCTATAAAGCCCCTCATGGCATGGGACTGGGTTATTTGAGGGACCACCTCTCCCGAGTTATATCTACCTGTTCCATTCAGTCTTCAGGTCCCATTTGCTAGGCAGTGCCATCTGATGGTGCCTAGGAGGAGAGCCTTTTGTGTCATGGCACCCACCCTTTGGAACATCATTCCTCCAGAGATCAGATTGGCCCTGACCCTGCTGGCCTTTTATAAGGCCTTAAAGACTTGGTTTTGCCATTGGGCATGGGTATCCAGATGTACGGTAGAGCCTGTATGGTAATTATGCTGATTGTTGTCGGGGGTTCTTCTTATACCTAGGCTACTGATTGCATTGTTGTATGGTTTTTTATATTGTTTTTATATATGACTCTGGTATTGTTTTTTGTTTTTATATAGTTTTAATTGCTGTGAGCTGCTCAGAGTCATGTATTTGAGATGGGTGGCTATATAAATTGAAACAAACAAACAAACAAACAAATAAAACCTGCCTTTATTTTGTACAACTCAGGGCAGCATACATAATGCCCCCTCCTATTTTTCTTACAACAGCAACCACCCTGTAAGATACCCAGCCAGCTTCTGTGCCCGAGAGAGGGCTAGAATTCATGGTCTCCCTGCTGGTCTAATCCAGCAGCTAACCCACTACACCAATAGACTCTCAAATGTAATTCCATAGGTCTCATTTCCATTCTAGATGCAGGGGTAAGGCAGGTAAGTCTAAAATTTCACTGAAAAGAATTTAAAACTGTTTTCATTCTCTTTCATTTGATGAAAGAGAGAGTGTGCACAACATTTCAAGTCAAATGAAATTTCTCTTTCATTTCATGAAAGAGAAAGTGTGTGCAAGGGAGAAGAGAATTTTGCTGACATTTTTAATGGATAAAGTGTGGGGCTTTGCGCTTTTTAGATTATAAAAAGCAGAGACCCTGAGTTTTAGTCCCACCTTAGAGATGAAGCCAGCTGGGTGGCCTTGGGCCAGTCCCTCTCTCTAAGCCCTAGGAAGGAGGCAATGGCAAACCACTTCTGAAAAACCTTTCCAAGAAAACTGCAGGGACTTGTCCAGGCAGTCTCCGAAAATTGGACATGATTGAACGGATTAAAAAAAAAAGATGTGTAACAATAAGCAACAGTAGCAATGGCTACGCCCTTCGCCACTAAAGGAAGCTCATAAACATCACAAATAGAAGTTTGGAAGAAATTCTCAAATTCACCTTGAGAATCAGGTGGAAAAACTCTTTCACACGGGAAGAAAACTGGCAAAGCAGGTTTCACTGCAACATGAGGTTCGGGCTGGAATTTGTAGCAAGCAAGGGAGGCGACACCCCAAAAATAAAGCAACCCAGGCAAATAGTCAGAAAGGGAGAACAGGCCACTCTAATCACCACCTTTCCCATTTGTCGTCCGTGTCTGCCAGGACGGTGTTTCTCTACCCGCGCAAACAAGACAGTGACAATTTTGAATGAGAAGATCTCCGGGTTCCTTCTGGATTTGTCACCCAGGCGCCCAAGGCAAACCAATCCAGCCATGAGACGAATGGCATCCAGCAGTCACGGATACATTTGTTGGCATTATGCATCCAATAAAAGGGCAACAACGGAGATAGAGGGAAGAGGCCATCAACCTCTGTGTCTTGCCGAGGCTCCGGGGGAAGCGCTTTTCTTCACACAAGGCCAGCAATGAAATTAGAGGTAATTGTGTGGCCCAAAGATTCAATAAAATCCAGGGAAGATGTCAGGTGAGAGAAAGGGGTTTGCGTAGCCATTTCTGTAAATGGAACAGATGTTCCCTGCTCGTGCCAATAATCAGTTACTGATGACGCCGTTAAACAAACAGCATCGTGCCTGCCTCAGGTGCTCCAGTGCTGATAGAGGACATCTGTTAGCCCCACCTTTGAACTTTCCTGCCTGGTGAGGAAGGGGCACCGCGTCTGCTTCTCTGGCTTGGCTTGGGATTTAATGAGGCCTGGCGCCATTAAATAAAGCTCAACAGCCACTTCCTCTACTGATGCCTAAGGGAAACTGGCAGGAAAGGGTGAGGCAAATGGGGAAGGCAGCATACCTTCCTGACAATAATTGGGTGGAGGAAAAGTTCAGGATGACCTCAGCTTGGGACCAGAAATGGTGGGCCTTGCTCTCCTGGTCTCTTTCTGGATTTCCAGGAGAGGAGAGATTGCCCAAATCAAGGGAAATCTTCCACGTGATGAGACAAAACAGGAGGCCTAAAACGGAAATGAGGTGCAGTATTAAGGACTATGAGAGGAGATGAGAAGAATTGAGAGCCAACATGGTACAGAAGTTAAGGTGTTGCTCCCGGGGTCAAGTCCACCTTCCACCATGAAGCTCACTGGGATGACCTTGTGTCGGTCATGCTCTTTCAGTCCAGCCTACTTCTTAGGATTGCTGTTGTGGGGTTAAAATGACAGGAAAGCCCCATAGAAGTTACCTGGATCTCTGGGCGGCTATAAATCAGAAACAAACAAGCAATAAATAAAATGTATATATAGCAGTGGAAGATTCCAGGGCTGGATGCGGCCCTTGGCATAACTTCATGCGACCCTAGCCTAATTTTTGAAGCATTCTGTGAGTAGTCATTTCAGTCCCCCGAGAGGAATCAGATAGCCTCATTGGCTGTGTGAGAAGAAGAGGGAGGCATGAAAAAGAGGATGGAGAACATTAGAAGGTGAAAAAAAGAACAAAACAGAATATGCAACCCACCCATTTTGGCTCTAACCCCTGCACTGGTCACTTAAGCCTCAACCCATTAACATGTGGCCAGTATAATTTAACTCCAAAAGAGAGAGAGAGAAAATTGTCTCCTCCTATACCTAGCTCCCCTGTGGGAATTATTAATATAAAGCACGGATGATGGACAAGATGTTATTTGGATTGTGCTGAGCTGTTAATGCCTCTTTACCATGTGGGGGTCCTCCCAATCAGCAACAGACAAACAGTAGCCTGGAGCTGCCACAAAAGGGCTGCAATGAGACCTGTGAGATAATAAAAATGCCATTTGAGCTCTAAAGTAGCATTCACAACAACTGGAGGCCCCAGGTTCCCTCCCTCCCTCCCTTCAGTTGAAATCAGCAGAAAATCAAAAACAAAACATGGTTTCCTTTCTTAACACTCTTCTACATCTCCTTCATAGAAGCCAGGGTTAAATGAGGGTCGCAGCATTCAGCTTTGGAATGTGTGGATAGCTATACTGGTAGTCCTCACTTAACAACCATTCATTTAGTGATGGTTTGGACTTACGACAGCAGTAAAAAACCCAACTTGCTACCAGTCCTCACATTTACGACTGTCGCAGCATCCCCGCGGTCCTGTGATTGCGATTCGGGTGCTTGGCAACTGGTTCACATTTATGACTGTTGCAACTGGTTCACATTTATGACTGTTGCAGCATTCTTCAGTCATGTGACTGCCATTTTCAACCGCCCCAGCTGGCTTCTGGCAAGCAAATTCAATGGGGAATTGCATGATTTGTTTAACAACCATGTGGTTTGCTTAACAACCATGTGATTCTCTTAATGACCACCACAAAAATGGTCATAAAATCAGGTCAGATTCACTTAACCACCGCATTGCTTAGCAGCCAAAATTCCGGTCCCAATTGTGGTCATTAAGCGAGGACTACCTGCATGTGCATGTGCATGTGCATGAAGAAGAATTTTGTACAGAATTAAAAACTACAGAAATGTAAAGAGAAAGTTAGAAAAGAGAAAAGGATATGAAAGGAGAAGAAAAAGTAAAAAACAGTGAAAGTCAAAGAAAAAGAAAAGAAAAGAAAAAAAGAAAAATATCTAAAGCGACTTCTGATCTTCTTTGCAACAGTTACAAACATGATTAATACAGTTTAAATGCTCCCAAATTACATAACATGGTTCCCTTCTTCCCATAAACAACCCTTTTTAATCAGTAAATCCTAAAATCACCAATTCATTTTTGTCCATTTTCAGTAAAAGTCCATAAAGGGTTTCCAGTCTTTTATAAAAGTAGTTATTGTTCCTTCCCTAATCAACCAGGTCAATTTAGTTTCAGCAAGCTCTACCATCTTCACAGCCCACTCCTCCATTGTGGGTATTTCTGTATTTTTCCATCTTTGTGCATATAGTAGTCTCGCTGCCGTTACCATATATGGAATGTGTGGCTAGCTTTGACAAAAGTATTAGGATAATGTACAACAAGTCTAGTGATGGCCACAAGTCATAGCCATAGAAGAAGCCACTACCAACCATAAACATCTAGTTGTCCACTGTGGGAATCTGGATGCTTCACCAAACGTTTTTAAATTCTTAACTTTGCAGCTAGTCGTACCACACCCACACATGTTTATACATCTTTGACAGGGAGACAATAGAAACCATATATTTTGGCATAAATGTCTCTCTTCTGAAACAAGAATTTGTTCTTGTTATGTGAGCTGTTGAGCCTCAAGTACCTGTCGAGTCACGCATTATAAGTTTGTTTCCCAAGAAATTCTTCACCTATGTGTGAATCGGGGCTGTTGACTTCATGTTGATCTGGTTCCTACAGTATATGCATGTGACTGGATTTTCACACTACTGAAATTATGTTTGTTGACTAAACCACAGTTAAGTTCCCACAATCCACTAAGCCATCAATTGTGATTTAGAAACCAAATGGCTGGGTTCAGAACCAAACTAACTTTTGCTGGAAGATGTGAATCCAACTTCTCTCTCTCTCTCCTCCCCTCCCCTGTTTGTGTGTGTGTGTGTGTGTGTGTGTGTGTGTGTTTGTGTGTGTGTGTGTTTCTTTGGATATTGATAGAACTGAAAAGGACCAATTAAGTCCAGCTTCTTGTTCAGTGCAGGAATACAAATTAAAGCATCTATGAGAGAGGGCTGAGCTTTTGAACTCATCTATCATATTGACTGTCAATCTTCTCTTCATAAGGAAAAACACACCTAGTTTCCTCAGTCCCCAGTAAGACTGGTTTTCCAGTTTCCAGATCATCCTGCGAATGTGTACTGTGTGTGTGTGTGTGTGTGTGTATTTGTACAAATAAATGGAAGAGGATATTGTTTATTGTGCAGTGCTATTATTATTAAATCAAATTCCATTTGCTTTAGCCAAAGGCTATAACAAAGTGTTGGATGAAAAGAGATGTGGCAGAATAAAAATGAAATGGAAGAGAGAGGTTAAATGATATAAGATTCCAAAATGAATAACATCCAAATGAAGCAGGTGGCAATATAAAATACTAGGTGTAAAAATATGTAAATTGTTCTCTCTCAC
Source organism: Charina bottae (assembly GCA_023362775.1). NCBI lineage: Eukaryota > Metazoa > Chordata > Lepidosauria > Squamata > Charinaidae > Charina > Charina bottae. The sequence continues at coordinate 11,411,082 of JALMGJ010000010.1, forward strand.
ACACACCCATCATAAAAGAGGGGATCCAACCTTTTCACCTAGTAAAGCAATATCCTTGATTGTTGATGGATTGAATTTTGTATCAGTTCAGACAGAGGAAAACATTCCGACAAATCATAGAGGATAGAGAATCAAGAACTCTCCTTTAAAATAGCATGCTAGATATGACAGAGAGATGGGGAATTAATTTCTCAGACATTGTGGATGTCATCAGCAATAGGAAAGAAGAGAAATGGTGGCAATATGGAAACTGAGCTAGAATCATGCAGGGTTGCTGTTGTGGGGAAAATAGGAGGAGGAAGGAGTATTAGGTATGTTTGCCGCCTTGAGTTATTTATAAAAATAATAAAGGCGGGATAAAAATTAGATAGATAGATAGATGATAGATTGAATGAATGAATGAATGAATGAATGAATGAATGAATGAATGAATCCGGGTAACTGATAATGAATAGCAAGAGCTGGTTTTGACAAAACTTTGATTTGATCCAATGTGGCACTACTGTATGTTCTTCGTCTGCTACCTCTTTGGGAATTTGAAATCATAACTAATTGTTATTTATTTAACCATGGTTTGTGGAATGGACTACAATTGGCTTGGTTCACATAATAAACTGTTAATCATAGTTGACAAATCATAGTGGCTGAGCTCATACCCCATATGAATCCAAGACCAAATAAAACTCTGGACGGTTTAGCATATCGTTTCTGCTCAGCCATTGTGGTTGGAAAACCATCTTTATGGAATTCCATGTATCCAGACAATTAGGGTTTATTCAACAAATCATATGACGTCAATCTTGTCTTATTGTAATTTCAGATTGGCAGACAAGTGGCCGAGTAACTTCTCCAATAGACATAAGAAAACAATGTGCCTTATTGGATCAAGCCAACATTATTTTCAAGTCCATCATCTAGCTATTAATACCATATTATTACAATTGGTAAACTCAGGTCAAATACGATTGAAATGCCAAAAGAACAGAGGTGACCATTTGATTCAAGCTTAAATGTATGCCAAAGAACATCCTGACCATTTATAATAGCAGTAATTATTATCCATCCAGAGAAACTAGTGTCATTGGGTTCAGCTTTTTCTCCATCAGCAGAGGGAGAAGAGAAAAACAGTTGCCACCAGCCCTGTTGAGAAATCGCTTTCTTACACTACTGACTGAAACTTGTTTCACAGTAATTTCCTCTCCTCAGGGAAGCCAAAGGACTGTAAATTCTTAGCATACCCCTTGAATTACATTTCCCAGGATGCTTGGCTGGAGGGAAACAGAACCATAAAGGTTGGATTGGTTTGTAGGGAGAATGTGTACACAACATGGCTTTTTTAAAAAAGTTATTATTTTCAGTGCTAGACTCTGGATGCTTTGTCTTCTGCCCACAATACATTGCACAGACAGTAAAAGCCACTAGCCAAGAGTGACTTCAGAAAGCCACAGCGTGTGTCTTCCCATGCTACAACAGAGAAAATAGAACTTTTGCAGAGATTTCTCTAGAATATTATCTGTGCAAACATCATCAAGCAATTGAGATCACTTCATTTTGGGAAGCAGCATTTTTCTTGAAAAAAAAAGTGAGCTGCCTGCACCTCAAAAATCACATTCTCAAAATGAGGCTTAGCTTGTAAATTACATTTCTAGCAGGAGACGCAAATCCTAACAGCCAGAAGGAGTGTGCAACAGGCTTACAAAGATGTTGGTTTCTCTGTCTACTGAATAATTTGCTGTTCTTCTCTCTCACAACTCTTCGTGTGTTTTTTTTTGGGGGGGGTGTCCACATATCATGAGTTAGAGTTGGACTGCTGGATGTGGATCCTGAGTCCTATAGGTCAGAGGACCCCTTTTTTCAAGGAAGGAAGGAAGGAAGGAAGGAAGGAAGGAAGGAAGGAAGGAAGGAAGGAAAGAAGGAAAGAAGGAAAGAAGGAAGGAAAGCTAGCTTTCCTTACTTACAGCTAGCTGCTGTACTTGGTGATGTGAGCAGTGGAGTGTAGAAAGAGCAAAGTGAGAATACCAGGGTAAAGAGAAACCATACCTCGATCCTGTATACATGAGGAAGCTCCTGCTCAACAGTGCAGACAGTACCCAACAAAGAGTCTTTGATCAGAAAGGAACTGAGTGCTAGGCGCCAACTCTTCAACATGATACCATTAACACTCTCCAGGAAAGGAGCAGATCTTGGTGTAGGAACACTGTGGCTCAAGAGGAGAAACAGTTAATTCCAGACTCACCAGAGGAAAGGTCTTCTTGGAGCTTTCCAAGGTACTGAAACTCCCTGACCCCATTGATCCTCATAACAAAACGGGCACCTTAAAAGTACACTTTTATGATGAAATAAATTTCTTCAGAGATCTCCATTAGATTGATTAAATTAATCCTAAATTGGCATATATCCTTGGAGGAGAATTGGGGGTGGGCTGGGGAGATGAAATAGAGAAAGGAAATATGTCCTGCAGAGTCCATGCTATAGTCAGGTTAGGATAGACTACAGCTATAAAGAGTGGGCAAGTTTGATATTTGTGGAATTCTCCTACAGCAGTAATGTAAGATAGTCAGACTGTACGTCCATTTCTCCTTTTTTCCTTCAAAATGATGCTAGACTAGGTACTGGCAGAGGAGAAAGTAAATATAGGTTGAGAGGAGCATAAAATAATGGTGAATAATGGTGGATTATTCTGAAGGATATTTATCACCAAACTCATCCAAATATATTTTTTTGCCTGGTGCTAGACGTTAAACACCAGCAAGTGATGAGAAAATTAATTTTCACATTACACTTTGGCAAGTTTCTGAAATGAGGATAAGGCCTACAGGTAGACTTCAATAAAAATTATTGTTAAAAAATTAAAGTTTAAGAAACAAACAATCCATGGATAAGTAGCCCTGAAAGGTTGGTGCTGGGATAAGGTGAGGTTGGAGCCAGAAAATTGCTGGGCTAGAAACCAGGAGTCTGTGAGTTCTAGTCCCGCCTTAGGCATGAAAGCTGGCTGGGTGACCTTGGGCCAGTCACTCTCTCTCTCAGCCCAACTCACCTCACAGGGTTGTTGTTGTGGGGAAAATAGGTGGAGGAAGGAGTATTAGCTATGTTGGCCACCTTGAGTTATTTATAAAAATAATGAAGGTGGGATAGAAAATAAATAAATAAAATAAATAAAATAAATATGCCTGGACACAATACTCTGGTTGTTGACCAGAGTAAAATAACACAGACTGCAAAAAATAAACATTCCTCAAAATTTGAAATGAGGCTTAGGTTTGATTCATATATAATGTGATTTATTTGATTTGGGCCTCTGATTTTTAAATCATAATTTATGGCTTAATGTTATGTGTGAACACAGAATTTTGGCTTATTCAACAAATAATGGTAAAACATAGAAAACTTCAAAGGCTGTCAATATGTAAGTACCCAAACCAGATGTACAAATGGGCTTTAACTCTTAGCCTCATAATGTGTTCCCCTAATAAAAAGATTTACTGATCACTTAATCAAGCTACGTTTTTTAATTATTTCATTATTGAATGAAATGATTCATTCTTCTGGATCTTGTGAATTGTAGGAAGCTGTCTTCCATGTATGATCCTTTTTTAAAAAATAGTTTTTATTAAAATATTTTACATAGATAATAAGAAATACATTCAAAGAAAGAAAAAAATATATAGTAAAGTATATGTGAAAAAGAAAAAGAGAAAAGAAAAGACAAAGAGAAAAGAAGATAGAAAAAAGAAAAAGAAAATAAAAGAACAGAACAGAACAGAAAACATGAATATATATGTATGTATGCACATATACACACGCACGCACACACACACACACGCATACAAACATATATATGTATAGAAGTGGCTTCTGATTTTCCTCTTGGCAGTTAAGCATACAATTCTAGTCAAACCTCTCTCTATCATAATTCTATCATATCATAATTCCCTTCTTTCTATAACCTATTCTTTCTAATCATCAAAACCGTAAGTCAGAAAATAATTTTCTATCTTATGCAAAAAGTCCATAAGGGGTTTCCAGTCATTGATGAATGTTGATAATGACCTTTCTCTAATCAAAGAAGTCAGTTTGTCCATCTCAGCAAGTTCTGTCAATTTTACCAACCATTCTTCCATGGTGGGTGATGCCGAATCTTTCACTGTATGATCCTTTTAATCAAGTATTGTCAACAGTGATTGGCAAAGGCTGTTCTGAATTTCAGGCTGGAATTTTTGTAAACCTTCTGAAGATGCCAGGAACTGAAACTTGGACTTCTTGCATGGAAAATGTGAGTTCTTCCACTAAGTGATGAAATCTTCCTTGTTATGGTTGTTATTTCTTGAAACAATTTCTTTCGAAAGCATGCAAATGCAAGTAGATGAATAGGTACCACTTTGGTGGGTAGGTAACAGCGTTCTGCGTGCGTCATGTGGCCACATGACCGTGGAAGTGTCTTCGGACAACGCTGGCTCCTCGGCTAACAAACGGAGATGAGCACCGGCCCCTAGAGTCGGACACGACTGCGCAAATGTGCGGGGGGAACCTTTACCTTTACTTTTTAATGCAGGGGTGGGCAATGTCAGGCCCGTGGGCCGCCTAAGGCCTGCGGGGCTCCCGCCCACAAACCCCGCCCCTTCCACGCGATTGGCTCCTGCCCGCAAACCCACCCCCCAGTGCTTGTGATTGGCTCCCACCCGCAAACTCTGGCCCCCGGTCTGCGGAAATCCCAGAAACCCCACCCCCCACCCCCCACCCCCCGGTTATAAATATCCAAATGGCCCTTGGCAGAAAAAAGGTTCCCCACCCCTGGTGTAATGTAATGAAATTTATGGACTCTGTGTAGTATATTTTTACACATCACCATTATGCCAATAAAGCTTTCCTCTAGCATTGTGCACCTACAGGCAACCTAATCATGAATGCATTTCTTTATGAGTGAGCTCCAACTTACTGCCAGTTTGCTTGTATGCAGGCATGGAGTCTTAAGGTCCCACCCTAAGTAATTCTGGCTTGTAATTATGAAAGATCCAGCTGCCTCTTGGTGAGATACTGGTAGATTTTTTTAAAAAAATGCACTGAAATGAGTTCAGGGACAAAAGACTTCCCAAATCCAAACACCAGATGATGAAACAATGCAGTTGGCTAAAGTTTTGAGAGGGCATTCGTTTCTAACTGATTCATCATGGGAATGCACACTGAGAGCACTCAACTGCTGAAGCAAATGCGCACGGTGCATATCCTTGGTAATCAGTGCATCCTAGGAGAGCAATTTGCACCTATTCTTTGGCATTTACAACTGTGGTCTAACAGTGTGTGTTTTGACCTATAAAGCCCTACACGGCTTGAATGCTGCCTCACCAGCATGTCTCAAAATGGAACACCATTTTCAAGGTCTCTTTTGTTGGAGGGAAGCTTCTGGAATGCAACTGTGTGTATCTTCTATTTTCTTAGACTTTCCCTGCTTGCTGTCCACAAGATGTGTTAGAATTATGACTCTCAAAATCCCAACACATTTGGAGAGTCAGGGAACACCAAGATCACCAAGACCTTTAGACAGCAGTGGCTGAGCCAAGACAAAATAATAATTATAGGTTTTCCCCCAATCTATCATATTAAAAATTACAATTTCATAATTTTTCCATGGTTTAGGGCAGAGCTTTCCAAACTGTGTGTCGGGACACATTAGTGTGTCGGCTGCAGTGTCTGGGTGTGTCGCGGCTGCTGCTGCCTCCGAGCCCTGCCAGGATTCTGCGCAGGTCCTAGAGCCTGCCTTGTGCCTTGCTGCCTCCAAACCTGCTGTGATTCTGCGCAGGTCCTAGTGCCTGCCTTGTGCCTTGCTGCCTCCAAACCTGCTGTGATTCTGCGCAGGTCCTAGTGCCTGCCTTGTGCCTTGCTGCCTCCAAACCTGCTGTGATTCTGCGCAGGTCTTAGTGCCTGCCTTGTGCCCTGCTGTAAGAGTGTGTCGCAAAATGATCCATGTCTAAAAAGTGTGTCACCAACATGAAAAGTTTGGAAAGCTCTGGTTTAGGGGGATCATGTGCAACTCTAGGGCCTTAGGTTGTCCATCTCAGCCTTAAAAGAACTTCCATTCTCATTTCACCACTGAATATGAAATGCTGAAGAATTGGGAGAGCGACAACTTGTGCTTGCCCATGAATCTTCTAAGTGTGTCTTCCTGGACACTAGCCTTAGTTTTCTTCACTATGGTCTGTTTTATGATTTTCTGTTTACATGATGTCAAGGTTGTCTGCAGGGGTCAAAAAGTCAAATTAGGTTGGTTGCAACCATGTAACTGAAGCCTTGTCCATTTTTTGCATGTGTCATGCATGCAACACATGTATAAAGGGGCTGTGCTTTGATCATATGATCACCACTGCCATCTTGACATTTTTGAACCCCCCTGTGTATGCCCCTGCATGATGCCTAAATGTATACATTTCAGGTTAATCATTCCAGTAGTAAATCTTATGAAGAAATGGAAATAACTCCTTCTACTTGATCAGTGCATGTATTGAGCAGTATTAATGACAATACACATGAACTTAAATGAACATAACTCTGCAGAAAAAAAATGCATGTGATCCAGTCAAAAGTGGGGTGGATTCTTTAGCTTCAAATATAGTCCTTTAGAACATAGTCCTGGATCTTATTTAGTCATTTATATCCTAACTTTCCTCTATGAGCTGTAGATAGCATACACAGCATTTCTTCCCCCAAATTTTCCCACAAAAAGAACCCTTTGGATAGGCCCCTAAGTTATCCAGTGAGATTACATGGCTAAGGAGGGATTTGAACCTGGTCACCTCACTAGGACCTAGTCCAAAACATTTAGCCACTGCACCATATTTTATTATTTTTCTTTATTTCATTAGCTATCTGCAAATATATTATAAAGGGCAACGACTGGCTCTAGAGAGGTTGTTGGACTAAGCTAAGGCAAGCTGGTGGGTTAATGAGTATATGTGCGTCATCATCTTAAACCTATCTTGCACAGCTCATAAACCACTGTCAGTGATTTATTTGTGATTTAGTATGTTGCCTAACCTCAGAGCAACCTGCATATCCAGTCAGTTCTAACTGGAATTTGAAATGAACAACTAAACTTATTTCAAAATCCAGTTAATGCTAACTGGAAATGGTCATTCTCCTGGTTTAGGCAACAGGTTAGCTGAAGGTAAACTACTGAGGATGTTTTCTTTGTCTTCAAATTGGCTGCAACTTGTAATTCAGCAACATCCAAAAGACCCCATGTTCCCTGCCCAACCTAGAACAAACAAAGGACTTTTAGCCTCTATTCCCAAGATCTCTGAGACACCTTAGATTAGCAGGGCTTTTTCAGCTGAGTTCACCCATCATTTGAAATCATGGCTTGTTTAAATAAGGTTTGTGGAAAAAGCTATAGTGATCTAGTTTATATGTAACACTGGAGCTACCAGATCGGGACTCTACAAATCCAGAGGACCACTGGATAGCAGCAAAAAGATATGGAAAACTGTAACTCTTTGAAGTCATCTGGTGGTCATCTGGATTTTTGCAACCCATTTCTAGTAGCCCAACAGAATCAAACAGCCATGGTTTGTTTAAACATTATACTAAGCCCAAACCAAACCAATTACATTCTCATTTAGTGCAATGTGCTAACCCATCTCTAAATAAAAGTCTCAAAGTTAGGGTGGCCGTTGATATTCATATAAACCTAGGAAAGAGTGATTGGTAAGAACATTTGTATTCCTATTTTTGTTCATTGCCAAGTTGCTGATCTCTATCTTGCCTCTATTCCCACTTTCCTATTTTTGTTCATTGCCAAGTTGCTGATCTCTATCTTGCCTCTATTCCCACTCCTCTGACTTCCCTCCAAGGTAATGGGTGACAAAGCCTAACAGGCTATCAGTGGGCTGTATCAGAATATGGGGGGGGGGGGAATATGACTGCAATTCCAGTCGAACAAAGGATAAGTTAAGACTGTTTGTCTATGAAGGTTCTCAGTCATCCAGGTGGAATTGTCTGTAGCTTGAATCATGTCAACTGGATTTCTATTTTCTCAGTGGAAACGTTTCGCTCCTTATCCAAGGAGCTTCTTCAGTCTGAGCAAAGTTGGTAAGGGAATCCATTCCCTTAAGTTGGTAAGGATTCCCTTACCAACTTTGCTCAGACTGAAGAAGCTCCTTGGATAAGGAGTGAAACGTTTCCACTGAGAAAATAGAAATCCAGTTGACATGATTCAAGCTACAGATTAAGACTGTTTCTTTCATAAGCCAGAGACAAGGTGAGAACAATGTCACAGAAGGGAGGAAAAAGTATTACTAGGGTATCTTTGTGCCATGATAAGGTACCAGTCAGTACACATACATAGCAGGAGGTGAGGTAGGGGTAAAAGGCCTGAATCACTAGCCTGGGGTCAAAGTTTATATCTAGCATTCTCCAAACTTTTGAAACTCATTAGAGCATAGCTTTCCAAAGTGTGTGTCGTGACACACTATGTGTCGCCTGCGGTGTCCTGGTGTGTCGTGCAAAAAACCCAGAAGCGCTGATAGGGGGAACTGGAAGAAGCAGCACCCTACCAATCAGTGCTGCCGCGATTGGCGGAGATGCCGCTTCTTCCGGTTCCCCCCATCAGCGCTTCCAGGTTTTTTGCGTGACACACCAGGACACTGCAGGCTGCACCACCGCCGCTGGTGTGTGTCGCCAACATGAAAAGTTTGGAAAGCTCTGCATTAGAGAGTGTTTGTGCATAATTACAGGAGGAGGGATCCAGTTAGAAGTTTAGACAGTCTTTATGTGGCCTCTTTCACACAAAAAGGCTTTGTGATTTTGATCATTCTGTCTGAACCTACCCGTTTTGGTCTATAAAATATAATTCATAGTTTAGAATTTTGTGCAAGTCCAGCCAGATGTGGTTCATTCAATACATCTCACTTAGGAAACCTGTAGATT